>JANRMT010062829.1:7810490-7824871 GCA_026402145.1 Polypterus bichir lapradei
CTACTGGAACCCGCATGGAGCCAAGATTTACCCAGAAAACAGTGAAGCTTGGTGGAGGCAAAATCGTGGTCTGGGGTTACATCCAGTATGGGGGTATGCGAGGGATCTGCAGGGTGGAAGGCAACATCAATAGTCTAAAATACCAAGAAATCTTAGCTACCTCTTATATTCCCAACCGTAAAAAAGGCCAAATTCTGCAGCAGGATGGTGCTCCATCGCATACTTCCATCTCCACATCAAAGTTCCTTAAAGCGAAGAAGATCAAGATGCTCCAGGACTGGCCAGCCCAGTCACCAGACATGAACATCATTGAGCATATGTGGGGTAGGATGAAAGAGGAAGCATGGAAGACGAAACCAAAGAATACTGATGAACTCTGGGAGGCATGCAAGACTGTTTTCTTTGCTATTCCTGATGACTTCATCAATAAATTGTATGAATCCTTGCCAAACCGCATGGATGCTGTCCTTCAAGCTCATGGAAGTCATACAAGATATTAAATTTGGATCTCACAGCACCACTACTTAATTTGCTGACATATTTTTGGATTTGCAGTAAAGTTGTTCATTTTCTGTATAGGCGACAAAACTTTTGTCTTCCCCAAAAGTTGACCTTTCTGTCTTGATTAAATGATAAATCTTTTTTCAGTGAAACTAATTTATTTCAGTGCACTAAACATCATTTGGGAGGGCTTTAGCTTTTCATATGAGCTATTTCTAACACCAGCTGATTAATTAAAAGTCAGGTTAATAGCAGGAGTTTCTACAAAATAGAGAAGCGACAAGACTTTTGTCAAGGACTGTATATAGCATGACATATTGAGTACAAGTCCAAGGAAATTATGCCCATATACTTCATCTAGGGTACTGTATACAGTTTTGGTCTCCTTGCTACAAAAAAGGATATAGTGGTATAAGAAAAAATTCAGAAAAGAGCAACTAGGCTGGTTCCAGGGCAACAGGGCATGAATTATGAAGAAAGATTAAAAGAGATGAGCCTTTCTCAGCTTAAGCAAAAGAAAATTAAGAGGATATATAATTGAATTGTTTAAAATTGTGAAGGGAAATTCCACAGTGGATTGAAATTGTTTATTTTAAAATGAGTTCATCGAGAACATAAGTTCACAGTTGGAAACTTGTTAAGGATAAATTTCGCACATTAAAGTTTTTCTTAACACAGAAAACTATAGGCACATGGAAAAACTAGACTTGATGCTCTTTTGGAAGAATTATGCGTATAGGACTGGTGAGCTTTGTTGAGCTGAATGGCCTGTTCTTGTCTAGGTTGTTGTAATAACATTAACAGTCATAAGGAAGGCTTGAAGGATTTAGAATTTAGGGGGTGAACAATATACTCTAGGGAAAGTGACCAATAGAATGTATATCTAACAATCCAGACCCACTTTATTGGTGACAAAATAAAACTATGCATTTGGGACAGAAACAGAATTAATATGGGTGCGTCATGTGAAGTGGGGGCACTCCTAAGAGGAGAGATAGGAGAACCTGTACTGTAGTTTTATTTTACTGTTTATCACACAAACTGGTGATGTCTTCAGTGCTCCACATAGCCATCTTCCAGTGCTTCAAAAGGTCTGTTATTCTGTAGTTAGTTTGGAAAAGCTATCACTTCACCCACAAGAACATACATGAACTGAAACCTATTGATGATTGCCTCTTATTTCCTCTATTTATTCTGCTTTCCTTTGTTCACATCAAAATATGGGACCAGCTCAGCACACAGCTGTGCGGTATCATATGATGCACCTTGCTGCCACCTCAGAAAGTACTGATAATAAAGGTTGTGCAAGTTATATTGTACAGCAAATGGGGAGCTTGGTGGTTATGGGATTATGACACTTCTTCCATGGTCCCTTCAAGGAAATCTCACATCAGAACAAGGATTCATACAATTTATTGATGAAGTCATCAGGAATAGCAAAGAAAACAGTCTTGCATGCCTCCCAGAGTTCATCAATATTCTTTGGTTTCGTCTTCCATGCTTCCTCTTTCATCCTACCCCACATATGCTCAATGATGTTCATGTCTGGTGACTGTCGCACTGTCTTTGTTGTAATCTGTGAGGATATTAGTAAGGGCAGAACCAAATCAAACGTAATGAAGTAGTGATCATAAATAATTTCATGGAGTAGCATCCATTATCCAACCTGCCACACCCTAACTACAGAGTCATGGGGGACTGCAGGATCCAGTCTTAGCCAACACAGGGCACAAGGCAGGAAACAAACCCCGGGCAGGGTGCCAGCCCACCACAGTTTTGAACTTCAACTTTGTAAGTTATAATTAAATCTAATGTGGGGTTATGATTATGAGTTGGACCTTTAACAATCTGTCAAAATCCTATTGAATTTAACAAATAAGTAAAACATTTGCTAAAAGTGTTAGTTTCCACATTAATGTGTACATTAAAATCTCCTATCAGCACTATGTGATCATAATTTATAGCCAAATCAGATAAAAGGCTGCTAAATTCTGTCATGAGCAATGAATATGGCCCTGGTGGTCTATACATATTAAAATTATAAAAAAAAAAAAATTAAGAATCATGATAGGTATGAATGCCCAGGAGAGGTCGAGATCATTTGACATTTCTGTGTGTTCTTTTATGATTTATGGCCTGATAACATCATCACCTTTAGAGAAGATGGGACTGATACTCTAATAAAATGGTTCAAAACCATCTTGCTGAGGAAATGGTTTAATGTAGAGGTTACTCCGGCTGAGTGGAAATCTCTCAAATGGCACAAAGGTCACTTTAGACCTCACCCAATAGTTTGTGGGAGATGATCTTATAAAAAAAATCCTACTGTACAGATTTTATAAATGTTTTGCATTTTGTTGCGATCATGCTTGTGCTACCCATATCTGGTGCACAATATGACTGAGGCTTTTTTGTACAAAACAGAATAAAAACAAAACTACATTTAACTTGGTGTGTCAGCATTGAATAATTTAATCAGGGCAACCGCAGAATGCCCTACACATGAACAGATTGATCCTAAGCCATGTGTGGAGCTGATTCAACTCAAGCCAAAGGAAGAACTGTCCTCTGTATAAAGGGCGATCAAGTGATACTGATATTTTGGTCAGTGATACTGGCTCAAACTCTGATGAGTGGAAATTCAGTTTGTGACTACACCGATCAACCACAACATTAAAACCTCTGACAGGAGAAGTGTGTAACATTGATTATCTTGTTACAGTGGTATCTGTCAAGGGATAGGATATATTAGACAGCAAGTGAGCAGTCAGTTCTTGAACGTGATGTTTTGGAAGCAGGAAAAAACGAGCCTGCTTAAGGACCTGAGTGTCTTTGACAAGAACAAAAATTTTGATGGCTAGATGACTGGGTCAGAGCATCTCCAAAAATGCAAGTCTTGTGGGGTGTTCTCAGTATGCAGTTGCTAGTACCTACCAAAAATGGTCCAAGGAAGGACAACTCGGCATTGTTCTGCTGTGAAACCTTGGTGTCTGGTGTTCATGTGGATGTTAGTTTGACATGTATCATCGACCTAAAGATTTTTTGCAGACCATGTTCACCCATCTGTGGCAACAGTATTTCCTGATGGCAGCCCCTCTTTCATGGGATAGTGCACCATGCCACACTATAAATATTGTTCAGGAATGGTTTAAGGAACTTGATAAAGAATTCAAGATGTTGACTTGGCCTCCAGATTCCCTAGATGTCAATCCAATCCAGCATGTTTGGGATGTGCTGGAAAAACAAGTCTCATCCATGGATGCCCTAATGTCTTGGTTCTAAATACTATAGGACACCTTCAGACGTCTTGTGAATTCCATGCCTCGAAGGGTCAGAGCTGTTTTGGTGGCACAAGGGGGACCTACACAACATTAAGCAGGTGGTTTTAATATTGTGGCTGGTCAGTGTGTATGTAGTTTTAATATTCTTACAGTAAAGTACATAATTTTACAGTTTGAGCAAAATAAGAAACAGGTATCAGTCACAATTAAGAAATGCCAGAATCAATTAACCTCTTACATTTTCTTTCAATCCAGCAACTGCAGTATTTGACAAAGACAAAGCATACAACTTAATTTATTTAGACTTTCAAAAAGCCCTTGGTACAGTTTGGATGGTCCACTTCCTATTTGATCCAGATAACATGATGACTGTTTTTTTCAAAAGCTATTTGAAATGTTGACTCGTCAGACTACGAAACACGATTCCACTGTGCTACTTTCCATCTCGGATGAGACTGAGCCCAAAGAAGTTGGCAAAGCTTCTGTACAGTATTGATGAATGGCTTTGACTTTGAATAGTAAAGCAATAGCTTGTATCTTTGGGTGCAGTGGCAAGTGCTGTTGACTGACAAACGTTTACAGAAATATTCCCAAGCTCATGTCATGATATCCATTACAGACATGTGTCAGTTTTAAGACGGGTACATCTGAGGGATCAGAGATCCTGCTCATTCTGAGGTGGTTTTCACCCTTGCTCTCTATGCACTGACACTTGACTGAATTCCTTGAATCTTTTAATTAGATTGTATGCCATAGAGGTTGAAATGCCCAAAATGCTACGGATTTGTCTTTGGAGGGGCATTGTTCTCAAAGTGCTAGATTATTAGCTGATGCATCTGTTGGCATATCTATGCGCCCTGAACCCATCCTTGCACTTGAAGAACTGTAACTTTTTTTGGAGGCTCGTTATGTAGTATAACACAATGGGCTCACCTGTTTAACATCATCTTATTTCAACTTGTCACATCATTGTTAGTCTTTAAGTACCCCACCCCAACATTTTTGTAATGTGTTGCAGGCATCAGTTTCAAAATAAATGTATGTCTTCAGAAAAACAATGCAGTTAATTAGGTAAAATATAAAAATACCTTGTCGTTATACTTTTTGTTTGAAAACAAGTCAAAGTAAATTTGCTAATTACTTATTTTTGTTTTTATTAGTATTTTTCATATGGTTCCAGCTTTTTGGGAATTGGGATTGTAGCAATATCTAGTCTCTAGTTTTTTTGAAGGCTTTTCTGTAGAGACATCCCAACTGCTGCATATGCCTAGGAAGTTACCCCTAACACCTCTGAAGATTGACTTATGATCAACAAAGACCCCAATAGAAAGATTGTCATGCAGGCCTCCTTATCTATTTCTATATAGGATTACATTTAGGCATTTAAAAGCAAGTTAAATATTTCCTGGATATAACTGTCCTCATGTGTCTTTTTAATTTAAAAATGTGTTGAAATATATTTGTGTAAGGCATTGCTATACAGCAAGGCAATTAAATATTCCAATAAATTTAATCATACTAGATAAAATTATTAACAAAATCCTAGCATGAGGTAGTGAAACAACCAACAATTGTTTATATCCCTATTATGAAATAAAAACCGGAGTCCAGCATTAATTTATCCCCTGCATTGACTCATTAAATTGAATTTACTGAAGTTGGAAGGTTAACAAAGGCAATTACTTTGATGTGTGTTTTATCTTGGTAGAGTAATATATATATTGCTCTACTTTCCCCTATTGTATTATTAATATGTAGCCTTAGAATGCCTAATCTCACAGACTTCCCACTGTATATATAACTTATCCCCATCTTCCCTTCTACATCTATAACCTCAGGCAATTAGATGTAGTAAAAAGACAAGCAGGAGTTAAGTTACACATAAAATAATGTATTACTGATAATATTCATAAATAATAACAAAATGCAAAGTACATTTGAATATTGGCAATCATACAACCTGATTAAAATGGTGATGTGTAGCTCAGGTGGCACACAGACTTGTAGTTACTTAAAATGTCTCTAGTTTAGGCATCATTGGTGCTCAGCTTTCTTCAGAACAGGCCTCAAGCCTGTTCAATATGTCTGCTGAGCTGTGGTCTTCATTGTGCTGTTCTTGTCAGTTCATGGTGTGATGGTCATCATCAGTTGTTAACAAGAGAAAGATACTTCTACATCATCACAGGTTAGCAAGAAAGATGCTTCTTTCATCATATGTTGGTTAGTAAGAGAGAATGTGAGGTTAAGCACGTACATTTATAGATGTTCTGTTCAACCCCCAAAGCCAATAGGACATCTTGGTACTTAAAGGCGTCTGAGACAAGCCAATTCCAAACAGCCATACCTCAGACCAATGGGGGAAATAGAACATCTTAACACCTGCAAAACCGACCATATATTAAACTAACCTGGTGTGGAACGAGACCCGGACACAGACAGGCGGACATCGTTTAGTACCCAACACACACATTTATTTACAATAATAGTTACAGTTTTGTTCAGTGCACAACCCAGTGCCTCCAGCACCGATCCCCCCAAAGTCCATGCCTCACAGTCTCTAGTGCCTTTGTCCTGGCTGCCTCCACTCCACTCTCTCTCAGCTCCGTCCTCTTCCACCCGACTCTTGCTCCCAAATGAAGGGAGACGGCCCCTTATATACGAGCCCGGATGGGCTCCAGCTGCTTCCCAGCAATCCTCCGCGGACACACCCCCGTGTGGCGGAAGTGCCGGCTGTGCACCTGGAAGCCCACCGGGTGTTCCCAGTCTTCTTCCCCCCAGCACTTCCTGGTGTGGCGGAAGTGCTGAGGTCCAGGGTTCTTCAGGCACCGGGGTGCCCCCTGGCAGTGGCCACGGGCCCCTACAGTGTTGGGATTCCAAGCCCTCTACCCGTGGCCCCCAACACAACCAGGGCAGTCGCCTCCTCGTGGTCTGGAGGAGGCGCAAGCCCTCTTCCGGTCCTCCTGGGCGTCCCGGCTGGGTATCACCCCCAGCCGCCCGCCACACTGGCTTTGTGTGGGGAATGAGAGAAAGACTTTAGCAAAGAAACACTCGCCAAACTGGTTTAAGACACATCCCCCAAATCCTGTCGTAAAATTACAAAGAAACTTAGTCGTAAACGGGGGAGCAAACACGAATGCCTCTCACCAAAGTAACACTTAATTACATTGCTTTGCCTAAATTATAAATAAAGACATACAAAACATTTATCAAGTTATATGCAAAATCTTACATCACAACAATGTGAAAGAAAGGGGTGGCACTTCCCATCTCAAACCTTTTCAGATGCCTGGTCAGAAGTCTCAGAAATCCATAAATAAACAAAAAATATGCCAGCTTTTCTGATTCACATTTACTGTATGCTAGACAAGGTAAAATGTCCACATGTGAAGAGTGAGAGTTATCACTGTCTAATTGTGTTTAAATGCTGATCAGTAATTAAAAGAGGAATTAAATCCAAACAGGAAATTTAGTTGTAAAGATTTTATTAGTTATTACTTCCTGAACTTGTCTAGTTCAATGTGCTTGTCAAACTAGTGTATTCCACCATTAATTTTAGGCATGTCCAGTTTTAATCATAATGTTGCATTAGTGTTTGAAAAAGTAAGTGCCACTTCATTCTAAGAATTTTCTTGTGTATGTCCCTCTGCAGTGTAACTCATCTTACGAGAGACTTCTTATTGCTGACCAGCACTGCCGTACACAAAAGTATCTACTGAGTGTAGCAAATGGAATCCCCTGTGTGTCGCACATCTGGGTGAGGGACTGTTGCCGTGCTAACCAGACCTTGAGCTTCAGGAACTACATGTTGCCAGCTGGTCTTGGATTACTGGAAAATCGCATCATTGAATGGTATAATAACAGTTTTGAAGAATATTGTGTGCAGGCTAAGCCATTGCCTCATCAGCATGTCTGTAGGTGTTTGCTTATGCCATCATATTACACTGGCATACTGCTTGTCACCTTTTAGAATTTGTTTGCTTTAAAGCAAAATGTAATAAAAAGCTAAGAAACCATGGTCTGACTACTAGATTTTTAGAACCAAGTAGATAAGCAGTTCACAATTATATGTATTAAAAAAACACACACTGTAGAAAAATATACAGTGTTAAATAAGGTAGAGTATGCTTTTCACAGAGTGAACTGTGAAGTCCAAGGAAAAAAATTAATCTCATGTTTTCATGCTGAATGGAGAAAACAAAATGTCTGATATTATAGGGGTTTATCGTGATCAACACTGGACAACAGCAAATGATGTTTCACATTACTCATGTTGCATAATCCTCATGTCAATTCATCCAGTTGTATGGTTTATTAATAAAATACAGTGCCCTCCATTATGTTTGGGACAGTGGCAGATTTGTGTTTGATTTACCCCTCTGCTCCACAGTTTAAAATTACAAATCAATCCAGATGTGATTAAATTATACATTGTAGATCTTAATTTAAGAATATTTTCATATGTTTTGGTCACACCATGTAGAAATGACAACACTTTTTTACATGGCTCACCCATTTCAGGGCACCATAATATTTGGAACAATTGGTATCACATGTGTTTGTCATTACTCACATGTGTTTCTTTGCTTCATTAGTGCAGGCATAAGATACATAGGCTTATGTCTACCTACAGACTTCCTTTGGAGTCTATAGTTGTCCTTGTTCAACGTGAGGAGAAGATGTGTTCCAATGAAAGTCAAAGTCATTATGAGGCTGAAAAATGAGAATAAAACCATTAGAGACATCTGTAAAACCTTAGGATTACCTAAATCAATAGTCCAGAATATCATTCAGAAAAAGAAAACACTTGTGACCTCTGTATTTGCAAAGAGACTGGTAGGCCAAGGAAGACCTCTACTGCTGATGACAAAAGAATCCTAATTATGGTAAAGAAAAAGTCCCAAACGTCTGTCCAACAGATTAGAAACGTTCTTCAGGAGGCAGTTGTGTGTGTGTAAGAGACTACTATCTACAGAAGACTTCAGTTGCATCTACAGATGTGCAAGCCACTAGTTAGCTAAAAAAAAACAGGATGGCTGAATTACTTGCAGAAAAGTACTTAAATGAGCCTGCAGAATTCTGGAAAAAGGTCTTGTGGACAGATGAGACAAAGATGAATCTGTATCAGAGTGTGGAGAACTGCCTAAGATCATAAGCCTACCACCTCATCTGTTAAACATGATGGTGAGGTGTTATGGCTTGGGCATGTATGGCTACCAAAGGTCCTGGCAAACTTCTCTTTATTGATTATTTAACTGCTAACAGCAATGAAATTTGAGGTGTACAGAAACATTTTATCTGCTCAAGTTCCAATAAATGCCTCCAAACTAATTGGACGGCGCTTCATCCTACAAAAAGATAATGATTCCAAACATACTGCCAAGGCAATACAGGGGTTTTTCAAAGCTAAAAAATGGAAAATGTTTGGAATGGATAAGCCAGTTACCTGATTTAAATCCAATTGAGCCTGCCTTCCATATGCTGAAGAGAAAATGTAAGCCACTGAGACAGCAGGAGCTGAAGATTGCTATATTAAAGGCTTGGCAGAGCATCACCAGAGAAGATACTCGGGGCCTGGTGATCTCTATAAATCACTTCAACTGAACTTCAACCAGTCATTGCAAGCATGAGATATACAACAAAATACTAAATATGACTGCTTTAATATACCTACATTGCTATGTTCCAAACATTATCGTGCCCTGAAATAGGGGGGACAATGCAGAAAAAGTGTAATTTCTACATGGTTTCACTACAAATGTAGGCAAATACCCTTAAATTAAGATCTACTATGTGTACTTGAATCTCATCTGGATTGTTTGATTTGTAATTTTAAACTGTGGAGCATGGGGGTAAATGTTTTTGTCCCAAAAAATTAAAGCAGGCGCTGTATTTTTATTTAAACATTGTTTATAAACCACTTCTGAAAAACATTCTTGTAAATGAAAGTCAGACTCATTCAGATGCACTCTAGCCTAAGTATTAAAGACCTCCCTCCCCACCTTATTCACTGGTTAGGACTCAAACCCAATAACAGCTTGTTCATTGGGTAACTCTGCACTTCATGTGATAACAACAACAAGTTTGCATTGAGAGATATGAACAACTAAAAAATAAAGAAAAGCAACTTAAATGATTATCAGGAAGAGGATGTGCCTTATCCTTGCATATCAGACGTTTCCACAAGCAGAAGATCAATTCACCCATGCCACTAAATAATTCAGAGGTACCCCAGTCATGGCTCACCAGTGTGACAAAAATATAATGTTGGAAGGCGTATCTACAATTCAAATACTTATGTTCCATTTTCATTCACAAAATTATTTTCAGGAGGTGTTTTACCTTAAAGTTCAGTAAATATATGTGTGTTTCAGATGATGTGAACATACAACTGGACACCTTGACATGTTGATTATGTGACTGGAGTTAACGTGAGATTTTCTAATGGACCGTTTTGGTATTGTTTGCTGTTTTCAGACATTGACCACTTGTAGATGTCTGGTATATCAGAAACATGTTATCACAGTTTTGCATGAAAACATGAGATTTGCATTTTTTCTTGATCATCACTACAAAGTACATGGGGTAAGTAACAAATATAAAATTACCAAATTTTTTAATATTCTTTGAAACACAATATAAACCTGCATCTAATGTGTGTCTTTGCTCTTCAGGCACCCTCGTCGGAGTCCATTTGAGTCTCTACAGGTCCTTCTAATATCTGAAAAACATTTGGAGCTCTGGGCAGATCTTCTCATGATGGGAGGGGCATCTTCTGTGCGTCAACATAGTGCTACTGCCCAGAATAAAGGTGAGTAAAGATTATAGTAACAAAGGACTGTTGGTTTATCAGGAGTTAATGAATATTCTGAATCCCCTTTGAAATTGATGTCATATGCTGTTTCTACTCCTTACTGGTAGTCCACAAAACCTTAAACGTTTTACTTGTTCTGTTGCTTTATTTGTAGAAATTGCAGGTTTTTTGTTTTTTTTTTGCTTGCTTAAGCACAATTTTGAAAACGGGGCTCATATGTCAAAACACTACACGTAATTAGCACAACCAAACACCCAAGTAGCAGAACATCTCAGATCTTCTGCAAAATGAAACACATCAGTCAAAACTACACATTTTTTTATAAAAACACTTATTTTGTTGTCATGTTACATACTCAAGTCATATGATCTATTTCTGTTTGAATGAGTTGTACACTACTGTGCTCAACCTAAAACACTTTTAGCATTTCTACTTTCCTAATGATTAAAGTACACAAAGAAATAGAAACAGTTAATTTACCAAGCACTACACAAGACCAATTCTGCAGACTGATGGAAAGATTTATTTACTGTTTTTCTCTCTGTCTACTGAAGACAATCAGTACTGAACATTAGAACAAAACATATACCAGTTTTTATACTACTACTGTACATTCTACTGTAAAATCAGCAAACACATTTGGAGAGGCGAAAGTAGAAATTACTGTATCCTGTACAGCAGTGTAAAAAAAAAAAAAAAAACAAAAGAAAGAATAAAAAGACATTTCTTCTCTTAGCAGGATCTGGGCATAGGACTTCATCGATGTCACAGACTATATTTTCATTGGCAAGACAACTTGTAACAATTGCTACATATTAACAACAACAACATTTATTTATATAGCACATATTCATACAAACAGTAGCTCAAAGTGCTTTACATAATAAAGAATAGAAAAATAAAAAACACAATATGAAAACAAAATAAATCAGCATTAATTAACATCGAATAAGAGTAAGGTCCAATGGCCAGGGGGGACAGAAAAAACAAAATAAAAACTCCAGACGGCTGGAGAAAAAAAAATAAAATCTGTAGGGATTCCAGACCATGAGACCGCCCAGTCCCCTCTGGGCATTCTACCTAACATAAATGAAACAGTCCTCTTTGGATTTAGGGTTCTCACGGAAAGGCTTGATGATGATGGTCACGTAGAATTCTGCCTTTTAGTCCATCCATCATTGTTGGAGCATCATGAAGCTTTGAGTAGGTGGAGGTGGCGCAGGCCACCACCACAAAGAAACCGGAAAAAGAAACAGAAAAGAGAGTAGGGGTCAGTACAGATTGTAGAGCTACCCTGAATAGTTATTATGAGGAAATTGAACATATAGAGTATCAGGATTAAGTTAAATTAAGTTAAATTGAAGTTATAGAAAGGCCATGTTAAAGTAATATGTTTTCAGCAGTGTTTTATGTGCTATGTCTGTTTTTGCCCCCTTGTTCCCTTGGGAATGCTCCCCTATTGTTTAAGGAAAACATGTCAGTGTTACATTTTACCAATGCGCTGGATTTAACTGCAAAATACCCAGGCCAGTTGGATCCAAAGATAAAGAGTACAATCTAAAAGGGACTGGGGAATATGTATGGGGTGTATATATAGTGACAAATCTAGGTGGCGTGCCAGCCACCCAACCTGACACAGACAGATGCAGGAGGCACATTTATAAAAGCACAAGTGAATTTTGTTTTATTTCTTTACTTGTTGGCAACGTCTTCTCCGTTCCCACAAGTACACAATATAGTCTCAAGCACAAACCGCACACCTGAACACAATTATCTCTTCTTCTTTCTTTTCTCTCTTCCTCCTCCACTCCTCCTTGGCAAGCTTCGTCTCCCTCCTCTGGCTCCCCAAATACTCTCTGCAGGCTCCTTTTATATGTTACCCGGAAGTGAATCAGGTGCGTGATAACCTACTTCCGGTTGTGGTGAAAAAACTGCCCATATGGGCTCAGGAGCATTTGCAGCACCCCCTGACAGTGCCCCCAGATTCCAACAGGGCTGTATACAACTCTATCTCCCATAAAGCCCTGCGGAAGTCCGAGGCATCACTGCAATCCATGGGGGCTGCCATCTAGCTTCGCAGGAGAGGTAATGTTCTGTCCATGCTTACTCCCCCAGTCCTCTCAGCAAAGAGGTGTCCCAGCCGGGAAAGGGCCCCGGCCATCAATGACACTGCCCCTCCCTCAGCTGAGCTATGACCCTTCATTGGCAGTACAACTGAAATTGTGTTGTTTGTCAGCCTTCCAAATCCCGCCCATGGAGGCAATGCCATCAATCACTGCCTCACAGTTCCTTATCCTGAACCACGAAAGGCTCCACCACCTGAATCTGAGTGGAAGCAAAGCAAAAAGGTAAAACTCCCTATGTGGCAGTGCTACATAAAACCCTCCCATCTTCCCCCCCACACGCATAGCTATGGGGGCCCAAAATAGGGTTTAATGTTAGCCACACATATCTAATTTAGAGTCTTTGACTAGCTGGTAGTTCACTGGCCCATATTTCTTTACAATTTTCACTGGTCATATCCACTTAGGCGCAAGTTGAGCAGAGAACTTGGATGTAGCATCAGAGAGAGAGTGTGCTCTCACTTAGACCAGGGGCCACATGCATAATGCCATGCGTCAAATTCACCCTAAAACATGGCGTAAGGACAAAAGCGGAAATGTTTGTATGCACAAAAAAATCCAGATGCATAAATCTGTGCATTCGCCAACTTCCATGTTCTTCCGCTGTATAAATTCCGGTCAGCGTGAAAAGTAACGCACATGCACGCGTCTGCTGCCACTCCCTAAACACCTCCCAGAATTACGCCTCTTTGAATATGCAAATCAAGATAAATAGCCCTTAAGCTTTGCGTTCTGTGAAAAGGCAATGGCAAAAGCACGGGGGGGGAAATAGAAGAATTTCAGCAAATACCAAGTGGAGGCAAGGAAAAACGTACTATTTCTTGGTTTAAACAGTGGTATAAACAACAAAAGGAAGTTGATTGAGTGACATAGAGTGTTGGAGAAACTCGAAAGCTGAAGTTCACAAAGTTGCACAGTATCCGAAATAAAAAAGAAGATATCAAAGTTGCCATGAAAAGGCGAGTCATAGCCCACTGTCTGAGTGTCATATGAAAGCTTATTAGGGTACAGAGAAAACAAAATAGGCACACGTGGGGGGAAAAAAGCACTAAATATCAACTTTAATCTCAAAATTTCCACTTTAATCACGTAGTTTATTTTGTCATTAAAGTAGAACATCATAAACTTCATCTTTAAATTGTTTAATTTACTAGTTTCTCAAATCCCATCAAAAAGGTAACCTAAAGTAGCACGTTAAATGCTTTGTTTTATATTTGATCTTCTATGTGTTCTTTGTGTGTAAATCACTACATGCTTCTTAAACAGGCTTTCTCTCCCTCAGACAGGGCACAGAATCCATTACATTCGTGATATTACAGTTCTCTGAATAATTAAAATACTGAGATGTATACTTGATAACATTTTCATGATGATAGGAGTTAAAGCATGTTATTAACATGGGAACACGGTGGTGCAGTGATTGTTCATGTCTCATGCAAGATGCTTGCTGCGCCATGCGCAACCTAATATGAAATAATTTATTGCAGCAGTACTGTCTCTTTTAAATGTACTAATCCTCAATTCCTGTCCTTACTTTTCTTTCTCCAAATATCCAATCGCCACACAATCAGCTCTGTAATAGATGTTAAGCCATCTGTAAGCTTAGAATGCCGATTCTTCAAAACTTTTAAGGAACATTGAAATATCTTCATAGTACATGTTTAA
>JANRMT010062829.1:7906255-7924614 GCA_026402145.1 Polypterus bichir lapradei
GGGTTCAAAAACTTATTTCCCTCAATGAAATGCAAATCAATTTCTATCTTTTATTTAAAGTTATTTTTTCGATTTTCCTTTTGATGTGCAATCTGCCACTGTTGAAATAAACCTACCATTGAAATGATACTGTTCTGAGACTTTTCATTTCTTTGTCATTGGACAAACTTACAAAATCAGTGAGGGGTCAAATAATTATTTCCTCCACTGTATATATACATATATATATACCCGCGTATCGCAGCGGAGACGTAGTGTGTTAAAGTAGCTATGAAAAAGATTTGTTTCTTACTGCATCAATAAACAGCTCGTCTTCTTCTTTATCTGAGACCTGACACACTGCATGCACGGGTTTTTTTTTTTTAACACTGTCTTCCTTTAGCGGGACATTCACTTTTTCCACCGTGTGCTTTGTTTCTGCAGTAGCTGCAGTTATGAATAATATGCTTGTATGTATCAGACGCTTCATATTTTTTTGCTGCCTTTTCAATTGTGTAATTCGGATTTTGTTCAGTGCTCTTCGGAACTGTTGCTTTTTGTCTGTGCACTGCGTCAGTTCACGTGAGCCGCTCGGTGTACGTGCATCGAAGTTTCCCAGCTGTGCTGGTGCCATGTTGTGCTATGTCCATGGCTGTATCTAATGTTACCTAAGTCCCGGCACTTAAAACTTTCTCTCGTAGTTTCGCTGAGTTTGTGCCAAACACCACCCTGACCATCTCATCTTCCTCTGCATAAGCACAGTCCTTCACCCGTGAATATTTACTCGTGGCAGTGTTTCTATTGGATTGCCGCTGATGGACGGCCTTATATGGGCAGGCACAAAATTACAAACGCTAGCGGCAGCCTGTCTATGAACTTAATTTAAAGTTTAGGTTTACATCATGCTTTGTTTCCGAAGTAGCAGAACTCATGAATATGGTTGTATATGTCACTCGCTCGCTTCTTATTGTTTCGCTGCCTTCTCAATTATATAATGCATGTTTTCATCAGCGCTTTTTGGGCCTCTTCCTGGTTTTCTACCTACTGCGTTATTACGTGGGAGGCGTGATGATGTCACACGAAACTCCGCCCCCACGGGTTTCACGCTCATCTCCATTACAGTAAATGGAGAAAAACAGCTTCCAGTTATGACCATTACGCGTAGAATTTCGAAATGAAACCTGCCCAACTTTTGTAAGGAAGCTGTAAGGAATAAGCCTGCCAAATTTCAGCCTTCTACCTACACGGAAAGTTGGAGAATTAGTGATGAGTCAGTCAGTCAGTCAGTGAGTGAGGGCTTTGCCGTTTATTAGTATAGAAGCCAGCCTACATGTCAATCATGTAATTATTTCTTCATTTCAAATCCATTGTGGTGGTGCATAGAACTAAAATTATGAAAATTGTATCACTGCTTAAATACTTATGAACCTAACTGTATTTCTGCATTATCCTCTTAAATGGACCCCATGAACAGAATTCCTATGCATGTATGTTTTTTTTGTTTTGTTTTTTTTTTTTTTAATACAGAATCTTGTTTTTTAAATTTCTAATAATCTTTCATTTCTGTAAATTTTACTTTGCCTTAAAAACACATTTTGTTTAGCTTATAAAAGATCTCTTCTGGGTCAAACCCACCTGCCAAAAACTGTAGGTGCTTTCTAGTTTGTAGATTGGTATGCAAGTTTTCAAGCAATTCAAAGTATCGTATGAGAGAGTTTACGGGCCAGGTGACCCTTTCATCATTTTGCTCTTTGCGAAGAAGTCGAAGGTTCTTTCGCACGTAGAGGTCCCAACCTGTGTAACAGATGAAAACATAGTCATTCTATGATATTTATCTTCCCCATAAATTACTGAATTTACATTATTAGCAGTACCAGTGTGGATGTGTTTGTTGACCTTTTACATAAGGAAATAATTGAGTCTCTCCTAGCGAAAACTAATAAGGAACCATAGACACGTCATTTTACAAATAAAAATAAAACTGCTTAGATTTAAACATTATTTTGCGTTGCCCTTTCTTGTATATATTTATTTTCAGGTAATGACAACTGCAGCTGCAGTGTCTGCTCTACACATTGAAAGAAAGTATTTACCTACACCTACTACTACATAATAGTGATATTAAAATAAAAGTCACTTCCATATCATTTATTCCTCGAGAGAATTAGATAAAAGCATTTTTGCTCACCTTTTTCATCAGCTATGAGCTTATCTCTGTCACCTGAGTCATCTTCGCTTTCCTTGCTCTCTAGACTGTCAAGATCACCGACATACATTTCTGATTCCCTGTCATATCTGAAAGAAGATACTGTTGGCTTAACAGACAGACATGTAATGTTGCAAGATAAGCAAATGATGAATCAAGTAAGATGCATTCAGGCCAGAACTACATACATACCAATTGCTTAAACAGCCATTTGTGTCTAGGGTGGTGATTCCTTTACAAATCCATTACACAATATTTATGAAGGATCTATGACATTACTTCTATTTAAGAATTGCTATCTCATTTTATTAACCACTAAGTGAAATAATACTCAAAAACCTGAAGGTATGGACATTAATGCAGCCTCGATTGATTAAGCTATGATTCTGAGAGCTCAACAGTCAAAGTGTTGGTACTACAATTAAAACTCTTTTCTTCATTTAAGAATTAATGCCTCTTTTAGAATTCTGCAGAGAAGCAGACAGTCAGATACCATAAGCTACATGGACCTTTGAATCACTGTCTGGGAAATCGCACACAAAGTACAGCCTGGAGAACCAGAATGCATTCATTTTACAATATGCTTTGGACTTGGATCAGCCATTAAAGCCAAACATTTTTATGACTGAAAGCATCCGTACACAGGAAAATCTACATACTCGCTTAACCATCATCTTGCCAAAATATAAAAGCAATGTCTAAAACAGTCTAACTCATTTGTGAATACAACACAAACATAGCAAACATGTCTGAAGCAGAAATATAACAAAAGTACTCAGCTGGAGTCTTCAAGTATACACTCAGTTTTGAAGATTTCCATGTCTTTTAAAATTGTTTTTGCTACTTTTTCAGTGTTTACTCTCCCTTTAGTTTTGCTGTTGTCTATGAATTTGCTATTTTACTAATTTACTCAGAATTGATGTCTTTAATAAAAATTAGAAAGAGTAACAGTCCAAGCACAGACCCTGAGGACCTCCACTGATGACCTCACACCATGCAGAGCTTTCTTAATTATCTGTACTCTTTGTTTTCTTCCCAAGAGAACATCTGTTTTAATGTAGACAAAATTACAACAACAACAACAACATTTATTTATATAGCACATTTTCATACAAAAAAATGTAGCTTCAAAGTGCTTTACATAATGAATAGAAAAATAAGAGACACAGTAAGAAAATAAAATAAGTCAACATTAATTAACATAGAATAAGAGTCAGGTCCAATGGCCAGGGGGGACAGAAAAAACAAAAAAAACTCCAGACGGTCGGAGAAAAAAAATAAAATCTGCAGGGATTCCAGGCCATGAGACCGCCCAGTCCCCTCTGATTACCATTAGAATGGTAATGCTTTACAAATCCCTTATTGTATTTATTATTACGTTTTCTTTTATATATTGACTAGCCATGTTATCTTTGGATAACAGGTAATAGAATACATTTTAAAGTGTTTTATGTTTAATATCTCTTGCCCCATTGTGTTCCTTCAGCATTTCTCATAAACCTTTCCTCAAGTTCTGCCTTGCTCAATTCCATTCCTTTTTTTCACTTGACTCTTGTGTGTGTCAACCTCTCTTGCATGGCACTTCTGTTGATAGTGTCACCAAAGCCAAAATGAACACTCAGACCAACGTGATTGCACAGAAAGACCAGACACACACAAACCGACAGTGATGATTTATTATAGTATATCAGATTTGTGGATCATAGTATTGGGAACAAAGACTGTCAACAACATTGATAGGTTGAACTTTAAAGTTAATGGTCAACAGAAGTCCTTTCTCACTGAGTTTTGTAAGAGGCACATGAATAAGAATGCCTAACACCAACCTGTTGGACAGAAGGCATCTTCTTAAAGCAAAGTTTAAGACGCCACCATTATAGTTTAGATTTATATTTGCAAAATAAAACTGTTTTGTAAATAAATAAAAAACTGATTTTAAATTCTAAATCACACGGTGAGTATTGTTATGGAATAAGCTGGCTCAAGTATTTTTTTATTGTACTTAGGGGGCTTTGCTCGCCAACCCCTTCCCCCCAACGCTACACGCCTTTGTGAAGAGGGGGGATGAACGCACCCCATGGGGATGCGGTCACGCCTCCGAAACCCCTCTTAAATGGTGATACAATAGGAAACTTTTTTTTTTTTTTTTTTACCTCCACTTTGCTCAATCGGCTGCTGGCTTGCTGCTGCTGCCGTGCCGCGTGATCTCCATTTCGTGTGGCGCTTCAAACGTTTAAAAGCCTGTACAGCAGCTGTCCTTTTATCTCACTGCCTTGTCTCTCTTCTCCCCCAGACATCCTCAAACACTATTCAATCTCTTTTTTGCTGTTCCGTTATTTCACCAAGTAATATTTTCCATTTGTTTGAGCTAATGCGATCTTTACCATAATTTTTTTGAGACTTTCGAATTTTCCTACTTCCATTATCTCAAACCTGCTCTGCATGTATATCGTGCCAACGTTTTTGAATTCTACGACGACATTCTACTTTGTCTTTTTCTGGCCCCGGGCGTGGTTAAATCTCATGGCACAAAGTCTAGTCTCGTGGGATGGGCTGAGTATTACTTTCTTATTTTCAGAATTTGCACATACAATCATGACCGAAATTATCGGCACCCCTGGAAGTTTCCCAGATAATGCACCATTTCTCCCAGAAAATTGTTGCAATTACAAATGTTTTGGTATACACATGTTTATTTCCTTTATGTGCATTGGAACAACACAAAAAAAACAGAAAAAAAGCCAAATCTGACATGTCATACAGAACTCCAAAAATGGGCTTGACAAAATTATTGGCACCTTTTCAAAATTGTGGGTAAATCGTTTTATTTCAAACATATGATGCTCGTTTGAACTCACCTGTGGCAAGAAACAGGTGCTGGCAATATAGTAATCACACCTGAAGCCAGTTAAAATGGAGAAAAGTTGACTCAACCTTTCTGTTGGGTGTCTGAGTGTGCCACACTAAGCATGGAGAGCAGAAAGAAGAGCAGAGAATTGTCTGTGTACTTGAGAACACAAATTGTTGAAAAATATCAACAATCTCAAGGCTACAAGTCCATCTCCAGAGATGTTCATGTTCATGTTCCTTTGTCCACTGTGCGCAACATAATCAAGAAGTTCACAACACATGGCACTGTAGCTAATCTCCCTGGACGTGAACGAAAGAGAAAAATTGATAAAAGACTGCAACGAAGAATAGTCCGAATAGTGGATAAACAGCCCCAATCAACTTCAAAACATATTCAAGCTGTTCTGCAGACTCAGGGTGCAACAGTGTCAGCTCGAACTATCCGTCGACATCTGAACGAAATGAAATGCTATGGCATGAGAGCCAGGCGGACCCCACTGCTGACACAGAAACATAAAAAAGCCAGACTGGAGTTTGCCAAAATGTACTTGAGGAAGCCAAAATCCTTCTGGGTGAACGCGTTGTGGACAGATGAAACCAAGGTAGAGCTTTTTGGTAACGCTGATCATTCTACAGTTTACAGAAAACGGAATGAGGCCACGAAGAAAAGAACACAGTACCTACAGTCAAACATGGTGGAGGTTCTAAGATGTTTTGGGGATGTTTTGCTGCCTCTGGCACTGGATGCCTTGACTGTATGCAAGGCATCATGAAATCTGAAGACTACCAAAAGATATTGGGGTGCAATGTAGGGCCCAGTGTCAGAAAGCTGGGTCTGCGTCAGAGGTCATGGGTCTTCCAGCAGGACAATGACCCCAAACATACCTCTAAAAGCACCCAGAAATGGTTGAAGACAAAGCGCTGGAGAGTTCTGAAGTGGCCAGCAATGAGTCCGGATCTAAATCCAATTGAACACTTATGGAGAGATCTTAAAATTGCTGTTTGGAGAAGGTGCCCTTCAAATCTGAGAGACCTTGAGCAGTTTGCAAAAGAAGAGTTGTCGGAAATTCCAGCTGAGAGGTGTAACAAGCTTGTTGATGGTTATAGGAAGCGCTTGATTTCAGTTATTTTTTCCAAAGGATGTGCAACCAAATATTAAGTTGAGGGTGCCAATAATTTTGTCCAGCCCGGTTTTTGAGTTTTTTGTGAAATTATGTCAGATTTGGCTTTTTTTCCTCTGTTTTTTTGTGTTGTTCCAATGCACATAAAGGAAATAAACATGTGTATGCCAAAACATTTGTAATTGCAACAATTTTCTGGGAGAAATGGTGCATTTTCTGGGAAACTTCCAGGGGTGCCAATAATTTCGGCCATGTTATATTTGTTCTTTTTTGGTTTCTTTTTTGCATTCTTTTCTCCCCAACGCTTTTGGTTCTCTTTTTAACACGCTGCTCTTTCTTCTTCGCTTAGTCGTTGACGTGTCATCGAGAACATATAAAATTTTTAAGAGCTGAGAGCACAGGAAGTGTGTCTGCCAAAAGCATTCTTGCAACTGAGAGGTTAGATGACCATGGTCTTGTTTGCAAATGGTTAGGGCGTGACTTGCAAAAGTCCCCATCTCACGGGACTTGCTTCGAAAGGTTGTGAGTATGACATGACTTAACCATCTTGCGGGACGTGAAAGTGTCTGTCTCACTTCAAAAAATCACGTCTTGTCGGAGGAAAAAAGTCTCATCTCATCCTAAGATTTTTTTTTTTTTTTTATAATAGAGATCAACATTTTTGTTGACGGGCAGCATGGTGGCGCAGTGGGTAGTGCTGCTGCCTCGCAATTAGGAGACCCGGGTTCGTTTCCCAGGTCCACCCTGCGTGGAGTTTGCATGTTCTCCCCGTGTCTGCGTGGGTTTCCTTCAGGTACTCTGCTTTCTTCCCACAGTCTGAAGACATGAAGGTTAGGTGGATTGGCGATCCTAAATTGTCCCTAGTGTGTGTGCTTGGTGTGTGGGTGTGTGTGTGTGTGTGTGTGTGTGTATGTGCGCTCTGAGGTGGGCTGGGGCCCCGCCTGGGGTTTGTTTCCTACCTTGCACCCTATGTTGGCTGGGATTGGCTCCAGCAGAACCCCGTGTCCCTGTAGTTAGGATATAGCGGGTTGGATAATGGATGGAAAAATGGATAGCAACACATTAACTCCACTTTTACTCAAAGTACAGTCAAATTGGCTTATGAAATAAACACACCAATATGACCAAAGCTTGTCATAAGAATGCTTATCTCGATTGATTTCTCTGGCTTCTTGCCTCTGCTGTACTCCCTGTATTCATGAGGTAGAGTAAAAAAGAAAAAATAAACTCCATTGTGCAACCATAGCAGTTCATCTTCAAGGGAATGTCATGTCTAGTTAGAAACCATTCAGAACATGCACAAATAATTAAAAATGACTAAGTGACCCTGTAGTTAGGATATAGCTGGATGGATGGATTTTTGTTGACTTTTGAGTTTTATTTTACAAATGTTATTAAATAAGTTTAATTTCTTTCATTCTTCATATATTGTATCATTCTTTTACTAACATCTTGTTTAGTAACCTTTTCTGGTAGTTATTGTACTTGTGATTGTCCTTATCACTTTATGTAGATCCCAAGGAGACAGGGCCCCCTGATTGTAAGCTGTGGGACTGCCGCCAGGTTTATAAATGTTTGCTAAAGCATTTGTTTTTTACTAGTGTTGTTCAGCTCTCCATGATTTCTTACATTTTTTTTAATTACCACTTTGGATTATCACTTTTCCAAGTTATATTTCTTAATTTTCTTTGGTGTAATGGTTTTACAGTATACAGTGGTGTGAAAAACTATTTGCCCCCTTCCTGATTTCTTATTCTTTTGCATGTTTGTCACACAAAATGTTTCTGATCATCAAACACATGTAACCATTAGTCAAATATAACACAAGTAAACACAAAATGCAGTTTTTAAATGATGGTTTTTATTATTTAGGGAGAAAAAAAATCCAAACCTACATGGCCCTGTGTGAAAAAGTAATTGCCCCCTTGTTAAAAAATAACCTAACTGTGGTGTATCACACCTGAGTTCAATTTCCGTAGCCACCCCCAGGCCTGATTACTGCCACACCTGTTTCAATCAAGAAATCACTTAAATAGGAGCCGCCTGACACAGAGAAGTAGACCAAAAGCACCTCAAAAGCTAGACATCATGCCAAGATCCAAAGAAATTCAGGAACAAATGAGAACAGAAGTAATTGAGATCTATCAGTCTGGTAAAGGTTATAAAGCCATTTCTAAAGCTTTGGGACTCCAGTGAACCACAGTGAGAGCCATTAACCACAAATGGCAAAAACATGGAACAGTGGTGAACCTTCCCAGGAGTGGCCGGCCGACCAAAATTACCCCAAGACCGCAGAAATGAATCATCTGAGAGGTCACAAAAGACCCCAGGACAACGTCTAAAGAACTGCAGGCCTCACTTGCCTCAATTAAGGTCAGTGTTCACGACTCCACCATAAGAAAGAGACTGGGCAAAAACGGCCTGCATGGCAGATTTCAAAGACGCAAACCACTGTTAAGCAAAAAGAACATTAGGGCTCGTCTCAATTTTGCTAAGAAACATCTCAATGATTGCCAAGACTTTTGGGAAAATACCTTGTGGACTGATGGGACATTTGCCTTCCAAAAAGTTCAACTTTTGTCTCGTTACATCTGGCGTAAAAGGAACACGGCATTTCAGAAAAAGATCATACCAGCAGTAAAATATGGTGGTGGTAGTGTGATGGTCTGGGGTTGTTTTGCTGCTTCAGGACCTGGAAGGCTTGCTGTGATAGATGGAACCATGAATTCTACTGTCTACCAAAAAATCCTGAAGGAGAATGTCCGGCCATCTGTTCGTCAACTCAAGCTGAAGCAATCTTGGGTGCTGCAACAGGACAATGACCCAAAACACACCAGCAAATCCACCTCTGAATGGCTGAAGAAAAACAAAATGAAGACTTTGGAGTGGCCTAGTCAAAGTCCTGACCTGAATCCAATTGAGATGCTATGGCATGACCTTAAAAAGGCGGTTCATGCTAGAAAACCCTCAAATAAAGCTGAATTACAGCAATTCTGCAAAGATGAGTGGGCCAAAATTCCTCCAGAGTGCTGTAAAAGACTCATTGCAAGTTATCGCAAACGCTTGATTGCAGTTATTGCTGCTAAGGGTGGCCCAACCAGTTATTAGGTTCAGGGGGCAATTACTTTTTCACACAGGGCCATGTAGGTTTGGATTTTTTTTTCTCCCTAAATAATAAAAACCATCATTTAAAAACTGCATTTTGTGTTTACTTGTGTTATATTTGACTAATGGTTAAATGTGTTTGATGATCAGAAACATTTTGTGTGACAAACATGCAAAAGAATAAGAAATCAGGAAGGGGGCAAATAGTTTTTCACACCACTGTAGACCTTTTTTGGGTTTTTCTTTTTAGGAGTTCTGTATTGCAAGTGGTTTTGTTTTCCTTCAGGGTTTCTTCTGCTTTGATTTTGTTTTTATTTTTTTTAATAAAATCTTTAAATGTGCAGAATCATTTGTTATTGTGAATCATTGGTTTTAAACAGTTTCCCTCTCCCTTTTTCAGGCTTATAGCTTCAGCCCTCCTCTTGAATTTGGGGCTAAGCTGAATTTCGTTCTAGGCCTCATTTTTCAATATTGAAGGCCTTTATTGAGTTTGAGAACTGAAGACTTGTAGTTGGAAAATGGACACTCATGAACTTCAGTTTATTGTAGCATATTGTTAACATTTCATTCTGTTACCTTATGTGTGAATTACATTTTTTTTAATTGAATTAACTTAATTCTTTTATGGGCACCCTACAATTTTATTTTTAGTCATGTATGACCAACACAATCTTAGTACAAGAAAAACATTTATTTTTTACTTTTTAGTGTCACTTAAAAATCTTTTTATATAGTTTTTAGCCACCCTAATGAAACAGTCTTTGGCATGTTACAAATACCTTGACTTGTGTGGAAAGGTGATTAGACAGAAATGACTTTAGCAACAGAATGGAATCAAACCATTTCTCCAATGATAACCATTATCCTACATACTTGAAGTTTTGAATATGTTGTGTCATTTTTTTCTTTCCATAGTTAAGCTGGTTAGAAATTTCAATTTAACAAATCTGTGCATTTTGATTTAAATAAATTAATTCTTTAATGAGCACCCCACATTTTTACTTTTAGTCATATATGACCAACAAAATCTTAGTGCAAGAATAACTTTTTTTTACTTTTTGCATTTTTGAATAATATTGTGTCACTTAGAAATCATATTTTTATATATACATTTGTTAGCCACCCTAATGCCACACAGTCTTCAGCACAGTACAAAAACCTTGACTTGGGTGGGAAGGTGATTCGACAGATTTGACATTAGTGACAAAGTGGAATTGAACCTACAAGCTTAAAGTGAAACTAACATTCATTCATGTTCATTTGTCATTTTAGAAAATCCTAAACACAGTGAAACCTTACACATGTGAAGTACTAGAAATGTGTATTTTTCTAGTGGATAATCGAACCTTGAGTCTTTCTTAGAAAATTCCAATGTTTTATCCAGTGAGCCATTATCAGGAAATCACTGAAAAGAGTATTTTGCCAAATTACTATATAGATGATGAAAAACTGGAAAAAAAAATTAGTTTGTGTACATTAGTCTTGAACCTTTGACTATTTAATTGAACATCCAACACGCTAACCACTTGGCCAAAGCTGCTTTGATTTTTTTAATTAATTTCTCTACATTAGTCTTGAACCTCAAATTTTTCCTATAATACAGTATTGTGTTGGCTAAAAGCACAATATATACAGTGGGATGCAAAAGTTTGGGCAACCTTGTTAATAGTCATTATTTTCCTGTATAAATCGTTGGTTGTTACAATAAAAAATGTCAGTTAAATATATCATATATGTGACACACACAGTGATATTTGAGAAGTGAAATGAAGTTTATTGGATTTACAGAAAGTGTGCAATAATTGTTCAAACAAAATCAGGCAGGTCCATAAATTTGGGCACCGTTGTCATTTTATTGATTCCAAAACTTTTATAACTAATTATTGTAACTCAAATTGGCTTAGTAAGCTCAGTGACCCCTGACCTACATACACAGGTGAATCCTATAATGAGAAAGAGTATTTAAGGGGGTCAATTGTAAGTTTCCCTCCTCCTTTAATTTTCTCTGAAGAGTAGCAACATGGGGGTCACAAAACAACTCTCAAATGACCTGAAGACAAAGATTGTTCACCATCATGGTTTAGGGGAAGGATACAGAAAGCTGTCCCAGAGATTTAAGCTGTCTGTTTCCACAGTTAGGAACATATTGAGGAAATGGAAGACCACAGGCTCAGTTCAAGTTAAGGCTCGAAGTGGCAGACCAAGAAAGATTTCGGATAGACAGAAGCGACGAATGGTGAGAACAGTCAGAGTCAACCCACAGACCAGCACCAAAGACCTACAACATCATCTTGCAACAGATGGAGTCACTGTGCATCGTTCAACCATTTGGCGCACTTTACACAAGGAGATGCTGTATGCAAGAGTGATGCAGAGGAAGCCTTTTCTCCGCCCACAGCACAAACAGAGCCGCTTGAGGTATGCTCAAGCACATTTGGACAAGCCAGCTTCATTTTGGAATAAGGTGCTGCGGACTGATGAAACTAAAATTTAGTTATTTGGGCATAACAAGGGGCGTTATGCATGGAGGAAAAAGAACACAGCATTCCAAGAAAAACACCTGCTACCTATGGTAAAATATGGTGGTGGTTCCATCATGCCGTGTGGCCAGTGCAGGGACTGGGAATCTTGTCAAAGCTGAGGGACGCATGGATTCCACTCAGTATCAGCAGATTCTGGAGACCAATGTCCAGGAATCAATGACAAAGCTGAAGCTGCCGGCGGGGCTGGATCTTTCAACAAGACAACGACCCGAAACACTGCTCAAAATCCACTAAGGCATTCATGCAGAGGAACAAGTACAATGTTCTGGAATGGCCGTCTCAGTCCCCAGACCTGAATATAATTGAAAATCTGTGGTGTGAGTTAAAGAGAGCTGTCCATGCTCGGAAGCCATCAAACCTGAATGAACTAGAGATGTTTTGTAAAGAGGAATGGTCCAAAATACCTTCAACCACAATCCAGACTCTCATTGGAACCTACAGGAAGCGTTTAGAGGCTGTAATTTCTGCAAAAGGCGGATCTACTAAATGTTGATTTCATTTCATTTTTGTGGTGCCCAAATTTATGCACCTGCCTGATTTTGTTTGAACAATTATTGCACACTTTCTGTAAATCCAATAAACTTCATTTCACTTCTCAAATATCACTGAGTGTGTCTCCTATATGATATATTTAACTGACATTTTTTATCGTAACAACCAACGATTTATACAGGAAAATAATGACTATTAACAAGATTGCCCAAACTTTTGCATCCCACTGTATGTGTAATCGCTAAAAGTATAATGAAAAGAAATTTAGAAATTTAAATTTGGCGTAATTAACATACAGATTCTGGGTCAAAATTAATGTACTATTGCATTGTCACTGGAGACTAGAAGGTATGCAAAGTTTGAAGGAAATAGGTTCAGTAAAAGTGGGTAAAAAATTGATTTGTAAACTTTGCATGAAAAAGTGTAAACATCCAACACCCTTAGCACATAACCAATGCTGCTTAATTTTCATATTGAAGTAATTTAACAAAACTTCAATATCAATTAATCAAAGTGATTTTCTTTTTTTTAATAAATTTGGCTACATTGGTCTTGAACCTTTGACCAAAAGTCCAACACACTTACCACTTTAACTACATGGCTACTTCATATATATGTGTGTGGGCTAAAAGCATTATATAAATATGTTTTCACTAACAGTATAATATAAGGAAATGAGAAATTTTAATTTGGCTTAATTAATGTATAGATTCTGGGTCAAAACTGATGAACTATTACATTGTCACTGGATATCAGCATGCATGCAAAGTTTGAAGGAAATTGTGTATCAATAATAATAGTAATACTAATAAAAAGATACCATATCTCAGAATGATGAAGAGAGCTGTTTCTTTGGATTCTTATGCATTCTGTCCCTGTGTCAAATGAAATGACTGCTTGGATCAAGTAAAATTCCCTATGAAAACTTAGTAACTGTCACCATCTTCCTTAGCCTGAGTTAAATGTTTGATTGGCTTTACTGTAATATTTTCCGTTATTCCTGACAGATGTTCTAAATGTAGTCCACATGTGACTTTGCCTGCCTTCATTGTGGTGCCAGTTGTGCTGCTTTGTCTTAATAAATTCTCCTAGATCCTTATGGATCATATGGAAATCTATATTAATAATAAGATAACCTTGAAGAAACAAGGTGTGAAATTAGCATTTTACAAGGTATTGTACTGTATTGGGGCAGCCAGGTAGGTCCCAGTCAGGCCTAAAGGCATTTTGAAGTCACACATGACAGGTAGATAATCATAAATGGCCCTAATAACGAATATACTGGCACGAGCAACACAGCTCTCCATGCCAGTACAGTAGCATGCAAAGGGTGCTAGGGTTTGCAAGTGTGCTGGTTGTCTTGGACGGGATGCTTTCATAAAAGTTAAAGCAGTATGTCATGGAGGTAAACATCTCATGATTCCCTAGGTCACTAGATTAAATACATCCTAACCCTACACAAAGTTAACCTGATCAACTCCTAGAAAGTGAATACCAGTCTTTAAGGCTCTGTAATGGCGCAAAGGTGCAAGGATTGGAGCAGACAGAGGGAAATATATCATGGTTTTTCTGGAGCAACTGAAGGTTTGCACTGAACTCTGAAATTGATTCTAGGGCTAAACCGGAAGAGACCACAGGAAGAGGATTAAAGCCACCTCTGGGTCAAAAGTTAGGTGGTGTGGAGTTGGAAGAAGTGAAAGAACCATTACAAGGCTAGTTGGTGGAAGAGAGGCCAAAGTGACAGAAGGAGAGATGAGAAGTAAAAGGGAGTGTTTTGGTGTTTGGGCACAGAACAGAGATTTGGGAGAGTGGACAAGCCACCCCATATATGGATAGAGGCACTGACAACATATTGTATAAGGAAAGTCCACACTGGCTTCAGGTATTTGTTTTGGTCTTTCTATTATTTTGTCTTTTGTTTTACCTTCACTTTATTGTTTTCCTACAGAATTTGCTTTTATTATTTTTTGCCTCCGTCCATTTCATGAACTCTTATAATTCAAGGTTGTGGGAAGTGGGTCTTTCTAATTAACAGTAATACAGTATGCAGTTGTGAACTTATTTTAATGAATCAACTGTTTTTGTATGTATGTTCTAAAAACTTTATACTTGTATATAGGCAATTAAAATTCTACTGCACATTGCTGCAATCTAAAATGTAATCATAAATACTCAGAATAATAATTGAAAAGTAACAATTTGCTTAGAAATTGGTAATGTGAAAGTAAAAATGGTATTACTTGCTTAAATGCTTAGTTAGTTATGCATTTATTTAACACATGGTATTATATACATAATTGTAGAGCACATGCATGTCTCCCTACAAGAATACTTCTTATGTAGCACTGGCATTTCTGCAAGCTACTAAGACATATTAATTAAAATAGAGACTGATTGAGCAATTTATTTACATTATAAAATTTGTTATTTAAAGTGTTGTATGGAAATAAGTGTCATTAATTCTGTTGCCTTGCAAGGGCCGTTTTTGGCACATACAACCATTTCTTTTTAAATATCCACAAGTTTGAAAGAGGTACTTGATAAATCTGCCCACTATCGCCAATCCTTTTTGTGTCAGCTATTGAGCCATTACTTGTTCATCTCCAGAAGAAACCAGAGATAATGGGGGTTATCAGAGAAGAACTCAAATAGAAAATACTATTTGCAGATGATGTTGTGTTTTTTACATTTTATTGAATCTACTAGCAAAATACCCGCGCTTCGCAGCGGAGAAGTCGTGTGTTAAAGAAGTTATGAAAAAGAAAAGGAAACATTTTAAAAATAACGTAACATGATTGTCAAAGTAATTGTTTTGTCACTGTTATGAGTGTTGTTGTCATCAAGGATTTGATTATCATTATTTCTTTCAATCAGGTTCGTATTTGGAAAACGTGTTGTGTTCAAGTTACATTCCGTGTTTGCAAACTATTGTAAAGATAACAGGTTTCATTCATCGAAGTGTTCACTACCCAAATCACTATGCGAGTATTTAGCGACAGTGTGTCTATTAACTTGTGGATTTTTCTGCGAGTATTTGGCGGCAGCGTCACGAAGTTGTTTTCATCTAGCTGAATCAGAAAATGTACCGTGACGTCTGACACGCCTCCTTTTTAGTGTTTTCTCACAGCTTGGATTGCTGCTGTCATAATCGGTTTGAGTACATATCTACATTATATATACACACACACACATACATACACACACACACAAATATATATATATATATGTGTGTACAGTAATCCCTCGCTATATCGCGCTTCGACTTTTGCGGCTTCACTCTATCGCGGATTTTAAATGTAAGCACATCTAAATATATATCACGGATTTTTCGCTGGTTCGCGGATTTCTGCGGACAATGGGTCTTTTAATTTATGGTACATGCGTCCTCAGTTTGTTTGCCCAGTTGATTTCATACAAGGGACGCTATTGGCGGATGGCTTAGAAGCTACCCAATCAGAGCATGTATTACATATTAACTAAAACTCCTCAATGCTATAAGATATGCTTCCCGCGCGGTGCTTGATTGTTTGCTTCTCTCTGCCTCTATCTCACCCTCTCTGACATTCTCTGCGCCTGACGGAGGGGGTGTGAGCAGAGGTGCTGTTTGCACAGAAGCCGTTTGCCTAGTGGATACGGACGCACCTCTAAGAAAGCACACTTATTGATTTTTTGATTGTTTGCTTTAATCTCGCTCTCTCTCTCTCTCTCTGACGTTCTCTGCGCCTGACGGAGGAGATGTGAGCAGAGGGGCTGTTTGCACAGAGGCTGTTTGCTTAGAAGATAAAGATACAGACGCACCACTAAAAAATGCCGCTTTATCGCGGTGGGGCATACTTAAAAGCACAGAAGCACGTATTGATTTTTTGATTGTTTGCTTTTCTTTGCGAGCGCTCTCTCTCTGAAATTCTCTGCTCCTGAAGAGAAGATATGTTTGCATTCTTTTAATTGTGAGAAAGAACTGTCATCTCTGTCTTGTCATGGAGCACAGTTTAAACTTTTGACTAAAGGGTGTTATTTCATGTCTAGAGGGCTCTAATAATGTTAACAGTGTGGGAGAGTTTATAAGGGCTTTAAATATATAAAATAACTATAAAAACATATGGTTTCTACTTCGCGGATTTTCATCTATCGCGGGGGGTTCTGGAACGCAACCCCCGCGATCGAGGAGGGATTACTGTATATATAATGTAGAGAGGTGTGTATATATAATGTGGATAGGTGTGTATATATAATGTAGATAGGTGTGTGTGTATATATATATATATATATATATATATATATAAAATTAGAGCACGCAGTTAAGTTCCTGCGTGCTGAATGCAGTGTTAACCAGGAAGTCTTGTCTCGCTCATTCAGCATCAATGTGTTTCGCTGTGTAAAGAGTTGTTCTCTTTTGTGTTTATCTTTGTACATAGTCAAGCCCTTCATTATGGCTCCAAAACGATCTGCTACTGCTTCAGGGGCCGTGCCCAAGCACAAACGGAAGATGTTAATGATTGCCGAAAAGGTAAACGTTTTGGATTTGTTGAAGGCTACGATTCTTTTTATTTAAAAAGTAGGAAAGGAATATAAGATCTACGGCCGCAGTGTCCTTTTAACCAGGGTGCAAAACGAGTTGGAAGTGGATGTAATAAGGCAGTAGTCTGGATGGAATCTGCTTTAGGGATTTGGATTGAAAACTGCCAGAAGAAGAACAACGGCAGTGCTACACAATCGCCTGAAGTGGCTCCTTTAGTAGAGCTGTAACGCTCTCCTTTGTTGAGCAGTAAAATTAAACTCATTGTTATCGGACAAGTCATCGTGTCATTGTTGGTGAGTAACCATAATTAATTTTCTACTTACAGTACTTAGTACATGTATGTACGTTTAGTGTCACTGTACACACATTTACTGTATACTATTTTCTTGCATTGTACGTATTTATTGCTGGTGGCCTGTCTATCGTAATGGCTGTAACATATGTGATAGCAGAGACACTCAATATCTTTAAAATAATATTTAGGTTTTACTGTATATAAACAGTGTGTTTATATACATAATTTCAATTAATCTTACCTAATATCTAAGAGAATACAAAGGGATTATGCTGTATAACTCTGCGGGGAATATTTATAAACAGTGTGGGAGAGTTTATAAGGGCTTAAAATATATAAAAATAACCATACAAACATATGGTTTCCACTTCGCGGATTTTCACCTATCGCGGGGGGGTCTGGAACGCAACCCCCGCGATCGACAAGGGATTACTGTATATATATATATACACTAGAATAACGGCCATCCCAGAATCTGTGGTTATCAGTAAGTCATTGGCTACCTTAAGTAAAGCAGTTTCAGTTCTATATAGGGCTCTGAATCCAGATTGAAAAGGCTCAAGAAGGTTATGTAAATTTAAATAATCATTGAGTTGAGCAACGATAACCTTTTCTAATATCTTAGTCATAAATGGAAGATTAGAAATTGGGTGGTAAAATTTTAGCTGTAAGGGATCTCAGCCAAGTTTTTTTAACATGCGCTAGTAGAGGTATTGAACAGTGAAAATGGACAGAAAACATTCTGAAACTGAAGCTGTAGCAGACGATAAAGTTGAACATGATGACACGGAAGAACTTTTGCCGAAAAAAAGAGCCGTGACTGTTGTCTGGAGATACTTTGGTTTTAAAAGGTTGGATGCGGACTATTTTGTTCAAATGTGTGAATACTGTTTCTATATTACTAGATAATACTGCAAGCCAAGTTGCACTTGTTTTATTTTTTTTTTAAATACTGTGTAATGTACCTGGGTACTGTGTAATAGTGTGATATTTTCACTTTAATCTCGACGCTTATGACGAGAATAAAGTCGACATGTTGACTTTATTCTCACCGTTTATGTTGAGACTAGCAAAATACCCGCGCTTCGCAGCGGAAAAGTAGTGTGTTAAAGAAGCAATGAAAAAGAAAAGGAAACATTTTGAAAATAACGTAACATAACTGTCAATGTAATTGTTTTGTCACTGTTGTGAGTGATGAGTATTGCTGTCATATATATATATATATATATATATATATATATATATATAT
>JANRMT010062829.1:7929614-7996269 GCA_026402145.1 Polypterus bichir lapradei
TGTCTATTAAGTTAATTTAAAGTTTAGGTTTATACCTCGCTTTGTTTCCGAAGTAGCTGTACTGATGAATATGGTAGTATGTCACTCGCTCGCTTCTTAATGTTTCGCTGCCTTCTCAATTATATAATGCATGTTTTGTTCAGCGTATTTTGGAGCTCTTCCTGGTTTTCTACATAGTGCGTTGACAGTCAGTTCACGTGATTACGTGGGCGGTGTAATGATGTCACATGAAACTCCGCCCCCACGGCGGTCAAGCTCAACTCCATTACAGTAAATGGAGAAAAATACCTTCCAGTTATGACCATTACGTGTAGAATTTCGAAGTGAAACCTGCCCAACTTTTGTAAGGAAGCTGTAAGGAATAAGCCTGCCAAATTTCAGCCTTCTACCTACACGGGAAGTTGGAGAATTAGTGATGAGTCAGTCAATCAGTCAGTCAGTCAGTCAATCAGGCAATCAGTCAGTCAGTCAGTCAGTCAGTGAGTGAGTGAGGGCTTTGCCTTTTATTAGTATAGATCAGTTACCCACTTACTTAAAAGAGGAGAGTTAGGATTCTTCCAGTTTAGCAGAATAAGTCTGCGTGCCAATAGTGTAGTAAAGACAATCACAGTTTGTTTGTCCTTCTCCACTTTAAGCCCATCTGGAAAAACAGCAAACACAGCTGTTAGTGGATTGGGAGGGATTGTGACACCAAGGCTGCCTGAAGGGCATTTAAAGATTTTGGTCCAGAATGACGTTAATTTGGTGCAGGCCCAGAACATGTGACCCAGTGAGACTCAAACTTAATTGCAGCGTTCGCAAGTTGGATCTTGCCCTGGAAACATTTTGGACAATTTTAAACAAGACAGATTTGCTTGATGATGATGATAGATGATTTTAAGTTTAATAATTGTATGCTTTAAGCATATGGAGCTTGAGTGAATTGTGTGCATGGCTGCCTTCCACTCCTTTTCTGAAAGATCCCAATGTATTTTGGGATCTTTGAAAGCAATGGACTTCAAAATGTTTTTAAATATTATAGAAATGCTGTCTGAGTCCTCAAGACTGATCAGTATTTCTACCGGAATAGAAGTAAAGAAATCAAAAAAAGATTTTGTTTAGTAAAGTTTCTAATTTGGAGGTAGTGGAAGAATTGTGTTGATGGAAAGTTAAATTTGAAATGTAATTGTTCGTAAGACATTATCTATGTACAAATCTGTAAGTGATTTAATCTTGTATGTTTTCCAAATATTAAAAACTGTGTACATTTGAGAGGGTGGAAAAAGGTGGTTATCGTGCACAGATGCCACAGATAAAAGCTTCTGTATCTTGAAGTACTTCCTATATTGATTCCATATTCTGAGTGAATGAAGCATAATTGGGTTGTTAGTATATTGATGATAACTTGTGTTTACTGGAGTACAAAGCAAGGACTATAAAAAAAGTACTGCAGGATTTTATTTCTATTACAGACCAAGCCTGTGTGTGTTCATCTATTTGTGTCAATGTCCAGGTTTTTATAGTTAGGTAGAGCCATTGCCACCTTCTGCCTTAGGTCTATGTAGGGTCGCCCCTTGGATGCGTGGATATTTTAAATTTCAAATAAATGAGGTTATGATTGAATCTAATGTCTTAAAAATGATTTGTTAATGTATATGGGAATGCTTTGAAATAGAAAAAAGCTTAGGAAGGATATTCATCTTGAAAATGTTAATTCTTCCAGCTAAAGAGAAATGAAGGGTAGACCATTTATGCAAGTCTTGCTTAACGTTTTCCATGCAGACAGCAAAATTTTGTTGATAAAGAGCTTTATGTTTACTTGTGATGTTTTCCCCTAGGTATTTACTCTGATCTGTGATGATAAAAGGGAAGGCATCCAATCTAATATTATGTGCTAGAGAGTTCACTGGAAAGAGCACACTTTTATTTTATTATCAAATTATTTTTGAGTCCAGAAATCTTTTGAAATTCTGCTAGTGCTGCAGGCACAGTATTTTAAAGTAGTTTAGAGTTTAAAGTAATCTGAAATAATGTTAATACAAACTGAAGCTTCTGGACTGGTATACAGTAGTTTGATCCATGCACATACAATGTTCAGACCAAACCCAAATTTCTCCAATGTAGTGAAAAGGTAATTCCATTCAATCATATTAAATGCTGTTTCTGCATCCAATGATATCATCATCTCTGGGGTGTTAGGCTTTGTGAGTGAATATGTTACATTACATTAAACAGGCGTCAAAGATTGGAAGCTAAGTGTATGCTTTTAATAAATTCACTTTGGTCTTGTGATATTACTGAAGGAAGCACTTTATCAATACTTCTAGCTAGAACTTTGGAGAGTATCTTAACATCATTGTGCTTCATTTTTAACTATATTTGTAAAAATATTACACACTTGAAAGCATGTAAAGGGAAAGTGTGATATACAAATGTAGATTTATTTTCTTCTTGTATATTTTGTGTGGAACATAGTATTTTGTTCTCATATGAACAAAGCAGAACCCCTCAGCCACAATGACATTTGAATTGACAGCTACACGAGTAAGTCCCTGTGAATTATATATATTTTTTATGTTTACACACAGTTGTCATTAAATCATATTAGTCTTCCTCATGCCTAGGTTGTTCTTTTGAATCACTGTAGACTAAAGTAACCAGATTATGAAGGCATAAATAAATAAAAAATACCGTCCTGAGATGCTCATTTTGCTCCTCCTCCTGCAAGAAAAAAAACACTTATATTGGTCAAGGATTTAATATAGTATTTTGTTTATGCTAAAAACCATGCCAAATCATTTTGAAGAACAGTCCTTATTCAAGTACTGATTTAGACTCAAGTGGAGTACAGACTACTGCAGTGATCCTATTTAACTACTAGTATACAGTATATTACCCAATTCTCTCACTGTTTTGACTAGAAAATAAGAAAATATTAGTGATGGCATCACAAAGACAATTAACACATATCATTATGTATAATGGCTGACCCTGCACTCTGACTCCCTTAGGTCATGCAAAATGACAATTTCCCCTTAAGAATTATTAACAAAGTATATCAAAATCAAAAAAAAAAAAAAAACATAGGCAGTTCATTCATTCATGACAACCACATAATGATGAGTGAGTTAACCTCCCAGTACTCCAAATGCAATTTTTAACACAAAGAAGAAAGCCATCAAGCTTACAATAGTTTGCAAGATTAAAGTCACCACCAAGGTACAAAGAGCAGCTGTAAGACCCATAGAAACCCTTTGAAGATGTTTGAGAGCTACAGTGACAGGAGGAAAGAAATCCTATCATAAGATAGCATAACTAAAAGCACAGTGTTATATGTAACAAGTTAAAATGCCAGCTTTTAAAGGAAAATGGAGCAATGGTACAGAACTAAAACTTTACCTATTCAGAGCTTCCACTTTAAACTGATCAGCCTTTAACTGTTCTTCAATCTGTTGAAAATCTTTCATAAGCTCATTTCTTATTGCTTGAAAGTTGTTCACTGGAAAAAAACAGAGTTTTCATTTTGGTATTAAGTATTAACATATTATTATATAATACGGTAATAAATAAATATAGGTTTTTTGGGGAGTTTTTTCTTGTCTTAGAGAGTCAAGGCTGGGGTGCTTTCAAAAAACAGGGCCTATTAAAGCCCACTGAGACATTCCTTGTGTGATTTTGGGCTATACAAGAAATAAATTGTTGTTGTTATTAATGTAAACTTTCTGCATGTTCATTTTGAGAGCTATACTTTGAAGTAAATGTGTCAGCACAGCGTCAAACAGTGGTGAATGACCATCTACTGTAAACTACACCTTTCTGCTATCATATTCTAAAAAACCCTTAAAACCTCAGTTCCATCATGCCTTCCAATGGTACATGTGTATTTTGCAAATTATTAAGCATGTCTAGCCCAGATTTTTCCACTGACATTTTGGACAGTATGAAAGGATTTGTGTACAGAGAAACTGAAAGAATTAACAACTGATTTAGTTTTCTTAGATAATTTGCACATTTCTGATTTTGCCTCAGTCTCTAATTGTCCAATTGCAACCAGCGGTTAAAGAAGAAGTATCAAAAGATATAACAAGTTAAAAGTTAAGACTCTTTGGCACACAGATCATCCATTTTGGATCAGAACAAGTTCTCAGAACTAGATAGCACACTTTTTGCTCTTCTTAATTAGAGCATTGGAAAAATCTTGCAAATCCTATCTACCTAATCTCATCAAATCAAGTTTTTAATGCCCCTAAAGACCTATTCGCTAACAAACCTCTTGGTAATATATTTGAATTGTCTATGGTTTTGTATTGGAAGAAAAACTTAATAAGTTTCCAATTGTGTTCTTGTTTTCCAGTTGTACTCATTTTAAAGTAATGCCCTGGATCTGCTATATTAATTCCTTTCATAATTTTAAAAACTTCAATCATGAAGTCATGATGGAATGTTGCCTTGGCCCACCATGTCATTGTATAACTCAGTTTAAAAAGCCAGGTAAAGAAAGTTAGTGTAAGGACTTTCATTTTGTGTTTTGGAGTAAAGTGATTATTTTTATATTTGCTTCTTATGATTTCTTAGGTAAATTCTGATTTCAGAAATGATTTCTAGAATATACTCCCTCCCAGCCACTGTTATTATTCTGACAGCAAAATAGCAAAAACAGATGAGTCCTACAAACACAGGCTAGAATCTTGACTGGCCTGTCCAAAACAGATCTCACTTTGTAATGGCCGACTCGCTCTCCAAAACCGGCAGCTACACCACCAAGACCCGTGGCCTGGCAAGTTGAGGACATTAGACCTGACAAGCCATACTTCTTCCAAATATACTTCCACCAATCGGCGATCAAAAATAAGCCAAGAAAAACAAACAGTATGTAAAATAATAAAGTGAGAATATATTAATAAAGAAAGAAATGAACAAACACCAAGCAATATATACAGTCATATAAAAAAGTTTGGGAACCCCTCTTAATTCTTTGGATTTTTGTTTATCATTGGCTGAGCTTTCAAAGTAGCAACTTCCTTTTAATATATGACATGCCTTATGGAAACAGTAGTATTTCAGCAGTGACATTAAGTTTATTGGATTAACAGAAAATATGCAATATGCATCATAACAAAATTAGACAGGTGCATAAATTTGGGCACCCCAACAGATATATTACATCAATACTTAGTTGAGCCTCCTTTTAAAAATATAACAGCCTCTAGCTGCCTCCTATAGCTCTGATGAGTGTCTGCATTCTGGATGGAGGTATTTTTGACCATTCTTCCATACAAAATCTCTCCAGTTCAGTTAAATTTGATGGCTGCCGAGCATGGACAGCCTGCTTCAAATCATCCCATAGATTTTCGATGATATTCAAGTCAGGAGACTGTGACGGCCATTCCAGAATATTGTATTTCTCCCTCTGCATGAATGCCTTTGTAGATTTCGAACTGTGTTTTGGGTCATTGTCTTGTTGGAATATCCAACTCCTGTGTAACTCAACTTTGTGACTGATGCTTAAACATTTTCCTGAAGAATTTGTTGATATTGGGTTGAATTCATCTGACCCTCGACTTTAACAAGGGCCCCAGTCCCTGAACTAGCCACATAGCCCCACAGCATGATGGAACCTCCGACAAATTTGACAATAGGTAGCAGGTGTTTTTTTGGAATGCGGTGTTCTTCTTCCGCCATGCAAAGCGCTTTTTGTTATGACCAAATAACTCAAGTTTTGTCTCATCATTCCAAAGCACTTTGTTCCAAAATTAATCTTGCTTGTCTAAATGAGCATTTGCATACAACAAGTGATTCTGTTTGTGGCGTGAGTGCAGAAAGGGCTTCCTTCTCATCACCCTACCATACTGATGTTCTTTGTGCAAATTGTGCTGAATTGTAGAACGATGTACAGATACACCATCTGCAGCAAGATGTTCTTGCAGGTCTTTGGAGGTGATCTGTGGGTTGTCTGCAACAATTCTCACAATCCTGCGCATATGCCGCTCCTGTATTTTCTTGGCCTGCCAGACCTGGGTTTAACAGCAACTGTGCCTGTGGCCTTTGTGAAAAGGTGCTATATAGCGCCTGACCCAGCACAGATTCATACTGAGGCACGTGGTGAAATAACAAGGCTTTTTATTTTTCTTCCCCATGAACCCCACAGGTATAACACAGTCCCAAAGTACCTCAATATCAACACAGCAATCCTTCCACTGGCAACACCACTCCTCCTCTCAAGCAACCTCTTCCTCCCGATTCTGGCCTTGATTGGAGGGAGGTGGCCCTTTTTATACACACCCGGATGAGCTCCAGGTATTTCCTGGCAATCTTTCACCGCCACTCCCCAGTGTGGCAGAAGTGCCGGCTGCGCACCTGGCAGCACTCCAGGAGTCCCCGGTCCTCTTCCCCCCAGCACTTCCGGGTGTGGCGGAGATGCTGAGGTCCAGGTCTCCAAAGGCATTGAGGCTCCCCCTGGCGGTGACCACGGGTCCCTACAGGGTTGAGCTTCCAAGCTCTGTACCTGTGGTCCCCAAAGCCACCAGGGCGGTCACCCCCTCGCTGTCTGGAGGAGGCACAAGCCCTCCTCCGGTCCTCCTGGGCATCCCGGCTAGGTAACAACCCCAGGCACTCGCCACACCTTCCATTTCCTGATTACATTTCTTACAGTTAAAAATAACAGTTTAAACCTCTGAGACAGCTTTTTGTAGCCTTCCCCTAAACCATGATACTGAACAATCTTTGTTTTTCTTTTGAGAGTTGCTTTGAGGATCCCATGCTGTCACTCTTCAGAGGAGAGTCAAAAGGAAGCACCACCTTAAATACCTTTCCTTGTGACTGGACACACCTGTCTATGAAGTTCAAGGCTTAACGAGCTAATCCAACCAATTTGGTGTAAGTAACCAGTATTGAGGAGTTACATGCATTCAAATCAGCAAAACTACAAGGGGACCCAAATTTTTACACAGCCAGTTTTTAACATTTAATTTCATACAACTAAATACTGTTTCACTAAAAATCTTTGTTCGGAAAACACCCCAGTACTCAGATGTTCATAGGAAATGAAAGACATACCACTGTTATCTTTTTTATTGAAAGTAAATTATTATGCAGGCTGAGAGGGAATCCCAGACTTTTTCATATGACTGTATATCATACCCCAACCAACCCCGGTATAACATTCAACCCCAAAAGTGCCTGGCGGAAAGTAATAATAAAAGAAAAAGTGCAGCTCAAAGTTAATATACAACACAAACCCTCCCTTGACCCCACACTAAACAGGAACTCACTAAGACACACAGAAAGCATGAAACGCACATAAAAGTCAAGAAGATTTAACGGAAAATGGATAATGTTTGTGAACCTGGTTCAGTTATTGTGAGGGACCACGGTTCCACAGTGTTATCATTCCCCCATTGTTTCCAGGGGAGCATATTTACATAGACACACACACCATGTAAACAGGACAACACTACGAAAGACGGGACTCAGCACAAAATACATTTATGATGACATTAATCATGTAGCACCGCTACAACTCAAAGGCTTCAGGTTAGGCTAGGCCTCAAAATGAAAAAAACAGGCATTTAAAATTCAAAACTCACCAAAAAGTCACAAAAAATAGCAAAAGCCCTAAAAAACATGAGTGACCATAAACCTCCAGCGTATGCACAACAGGGCAAACAAAGGATCTTTGCAAATAAAGGATTTATTTCTAAAAAAATAAAAGGAAAAGCTTGAAAGAGCAAAAATAGGTTAAATGGGTTGCCTAACAAGCAGTCTGAGTGCAAACAAGTCCAAATTCACAAACTAGAAGCAAAATCTAATGACAGAAGTAAATTAATTCCAGAAAAAAAAGCACCAACAACAACAAAACTAGAAATACTCACAAGAAACCTCCTCATACACTTTTAACGAACTTCAAGAAACTCACTTCCCAGTCTGCTCCATCCACATAGTAGAAAATGATTACCACATAGAAACAAAATGATAAATAAGTAAAATTGTCATGGAATACATAATTAGACAAATAATAAAAATAAATAACAATATTAATAGAAACAATTGGAATAAATTCATAAAAAATGAACAAAGAATATATAGAAAATAAATTTAAACTTAAGCCAGGATTAAAATACAACAGTCATTAGTGATTTAGATGTCGAGTCTGGTATGTAGGAGACAAAGCTTCACCTGGCACCTCATGTATAATGCCGTGTGTAGAATTTAAACTAAAACATGGTGTACGGACAAATTTGTAAATGTACGTATGCACAAAAAATTCAGATGCACAAAACCGTGTGTAAACCAACTTCCACACACTTCCGCTCCATAAATCCCAGTCAGCGTGAAATGCAACACACATGCACGCTCCTGCTGACCCACCCCAAGTCCTCCCAGAATTTTGCATATTTGACTATGTAAATCAATTTAAGTGGCCCTTTCAGTTGAGTGTTTTATTAAAAGACAATGGCAAAAGCACAATAAAAAAAAATAAGAATTTCACTAAATGCGAAGTGGAGGTCCTACTCGGTGAAATGAAGGCAAGCAAAAGTGTGCTTTTTGGTGGCTTATGCAGTGGCATGAGTAACAAAAGGAACTTGATGGAATGACACTCAAAAGTTCAAGTTCAGAAAGTGCCTGAAATAAAAAAGAAGTGGTCAAATGTCAAAGTTGATGTGAAAATACGAGTCGTAGCAACTGTCTGAGTATCATACGGAAGCATATTAGGACACAGAGAAAAGAAAAAAAATTAGGGACACAGTGAAGAAACAAGAGGTTGAAACATAGACTTTAATCTTGAAATTTCCATTTTAAATATTAACATTGTCAGATTTGTTCAATCCACCATTCTTAAGAAGACAGTTTATTGAAGTTCTGAACACTGTTTATGACATCAGTTTTCACGTTAAGCCTTGACAAAGATATGCCTGTAAGTTTCTCTTTTAAATAATTATTTTGTAAATGTTTGTTAAGATGTTTATCTGCTACAGTTAATTGGTTTATTTATAATGTATATTTTTATTGATTAATTGTTTGGCGTGAGTATTGTACTGAAAGCACCCTTTGCATTGTGTTTTGTAGTTTTACAATCAAGAATGAAAGATTTATCAGTAAAAGCCTCACTCTGAGCAAGAGGCGAGTTTACTGGAGTTATTGTTCGCTATCTGTCTAGCTTTGCACAGACATGCAATTGCGAGGGCAGAATAGCATGCATTAAACATTGGGGCACAGTGGCGCAGCAGTAGCAGTGAGCTCTTGACACGTCCAGGGATTGTTCCTGCCTCCTGCAAGATGCTTGTTGGGACACAAACGACCCTTGATGAAATAATTTATTGCAGCAGTACTGTATTTGTCAAATGTACCAACCCCCAATTCCTGCCTTTTCATTTTCTTTCTTCCTGTAACCATTGGCCACAATATAAGCTCTGTATTAAATGTAAAACCAGCTGTAAGCTTAGAATGCTGATTCTTCAAAACTTTGAAGGAACATTGAAAAATCTTGGTAATACATGTTTAATTATTCCATCCATCTATCTATCCAGAGTCGCGACAGTCCCAGCAAGTTTACAGCACAATAGCACTGCTTTGACTCTTGGTGCCAACAGTATGCAAAACCAAGCATAAACTTGCCTACACAAGGGGGGAAGCTGCCAATCTAAATACCAAGTTTAGTTTTTACACATCTCAAAAGTATGCGTGGAAATGGTTGTATGCAACATTTTTGTGTGTACACACCGTTTATACATGAGGCTCCTGGTGGGAAGAAATAAAACCAACGTAATGATACAGAAGGTGACAAAGAGGAGTGATACTACTGTGTTTGTGGTGGCCTAGTGCAGAAGGCTCTTCACCTAGCAGACAGAAATAAAAATTAATCATAGTTAGGCCCAGTGGGACAACTAGTATCTTATTTTTCTTGAAGTATTTTGTACATTTTTTTTCTTGTATACACTTTTTTGCATAATACTGTCCTTTTTTGTATATTTATACTATCAGGACCAGTCCAAGATATTTCACAGCAGATCTGAATGACAGCTTATGGCCCCTCAGTGCTTCTAACAAATAATAAAAATGACTGATTTACTTGCTGTGACATTGATACACAGGAAAGAAAGATGGCTAAAACAAACAAATAATTTTACACTAATGAAAATCACTGGCCAGCAATTGTCTGCATTAATGTAGTTATAATGAGGAAATGTAGTACACTTGTATGTTGAGACCTGAAATTCAAGAGCTTGACTTTACCAATACAATACAATACCATTTATTTTTGTATAGCCCAAAATCACTCAAGAAGTGCCACAATGGGCTTTAACAGGCCCTACCTCTTGACAGCCCCCCAGCCTTGACTCTCTAAGAAGACAGGGAAAAACTACCAAAAAAACCCTAGAAGGGAAAAAAATGGAAGAAACCTTGGGAAAGGCATTTCAAAGAGAGACTCTTTCCATTTAGGTTGGGTGTGCAGTGGGTGTCAAAAAGAAAGGTGTAAATACAATACAATACACAGAACAGAACACAAGTAATCCTCAATATAATAGTAAAATAAAAATATACCAGAAATGATATATTTGTTTTATTAAGTTAAGAATCAAGCCAGCAATCTACAAAAAATACATTTGAGACAAGTGGGGCTTTACTTGACTCAAAATACCAGTCATTACCACCCCTAACTCCTCCACTACTACCCAACAGAAAAGTTTTTCTTAAACTATAGTAAACAGCAGAATTGCAGTAGATTGCCACATGATTGTGTAATAAAATTGTCTGGGTTCGTCCAAACTCAAATTCTGTGCCAACTAATATACTTCCCTCTATTCATCATACTTATTGCATAGCAGATAAACAATGCTTTTGACACGTCATAGACAATTTTGTTTTAATAGTACAAAAATATAGTAAATACTCCTCACTACAACACCACCCCTATCTCAACCAGGGGCAATTGAACTGAAATGACTGACCATGAAAACATGAATAAGAAAGGGGGAGAGAAGAGAGAATGACACAGACAAGCTTGTGAGGTGAAGGGACCACAGTACAAGTATGAAATGTTGAAATGGAAATAATGGGTGCTACACAAGCATGAGACAATTTTCAGGGTGCTGTAGGGTTGTGTCAAAATGGTTAAGGTATACAGTACAGATTGCCATGGCAGTGTTGTATACTAAATTCAGTTTCAGTGACCATAGGCGGCAACTGGTTGGTGCCTTATCACACATTCACAGTTATGGCATATGATGAATCTAAATCTGTAACAGGGGTGCACAGAATAGCCTCTACAATAAAGAATTCCTTCTTGTCACACTATTTTAACATGATTGCAATGTTTCAATTTACTGATAGTTTGAAGGACTTGTTTTTCTTGTACCATTAAGAACAGAAAGAACACCAGAAAATATAAATATAAAAAGGGTGAGATGTTCAGCATGATGTCATTAAGTAACATTAAACTTTTCAAACTGGACTTTTCACAGTATTCTTTATCAAGATTTATCCTATCACCTGTATACAAACAGTGCATAACTTTCTTTAGGATCATTTAGCTAAGCTACTTCTTTATTCAGTTTATTCAGTTTTTAATGAAAACTATGAAATGCTAAACAGTTTCTGAAGTAATTAGAGTAATATATTGTAATGGTGGATTAATTATTTTTAGACTACCTTATTCTTTATCCAGTGCCATTAGTTAAGCTACTAAGTGGCAACATTTTCTATGTTTTCAAAAATCATCATATCCTTGCACTTCACCCATTATAAAGAAGGATTTATTTCTCTCGGCTTTACTAAAGTTTATGCAAGCTTTTTCACTGACAGTTATATACCTCAGGAATTTATTTCCTGTTTTGAAAAATGATTTTATTGTTTTATTGACTATATTTTTGCTTTTAACTTTTCTCTTTTAGTAATATGAATGTGAGAAAGTAGTACTATGTCAGGTGGGTTCTGTCAAAATGTAATCCAATTTGATTGATGAGATTAAACCCCGCCCCTTTTTAATCGATGACCGGAAGTCCCGCCCCCACTAACCATCTGTTGTTTGTTGACCTTTGATGACCTTTCCGGAAGTCCCCTCCCCCAACCACCGGTTGTTTTGTTGACCTTTGATGACCTTTAGCCCGGGCCATCTGTTTTCCCAGGAAACTGTCAAGGGCAATTTGATGGATGCCCCCACCCTCCTTGAACCCCCCACCACCCCCACCCATCTGTTTGATGACCTTTAGCCCGGCCATCTGTTTTCCCCAGGAAACTGTCAAGGGGCGATTTGATGGATGCCCCCACCCCTTGAACCCCCGCCCCCCTGCATGGCCACCAGCCCTGAACCATCTCAGTAGGGCAAGTCCAGACATGCCCAAGGGCTGCCTAGGCCCCCGCCGCCCCCCTTGAACCCATCACCACCCCAACCACTTCCCAGCCCCCCTCTTCCTAAGACAAGTTCAGGCATGTTGCAGCCGGACCCTGTACAAGTTCAGGCATGTTCCTATCCATACCCAGACTGAAGGGCCTGCCTAAGCCTCATCGATATGCAGCACATGATGTTTGGCCCCCTTCTTCCGAGGACATACACACACACACACACATGCTCCGGGCGGACCGGTCTAACTTTTCGCCGTTCCTGTCAATATTGCTTTAGGTGAGAATCCAGGTACCTATGTAACAATTATTTTAAAAATATCTAAACTTTATCATTTGTAAACCCCTTGTATTTTATCTAAGCCCACTTACAGGGCCAGCCTTTTCAATCTCACAGAAAGACAAGCAGTCCAGCTTTTAGCAGCCCCGCAGGCTTGTGCGTGTAGTTCAAAGCACACTGAAATACAAGCTGTTGGGATCTCTCTGTCTACACAGAGACTCTCAGAGCAGACATCCCCCTGCGCGCGCCCGCGAGCTGGCCAGTGCCAAAGCTCTCCGCGGCCCCGAACAGACACGTAGCTGTAAGCTGCAACCTGTATGCCCCTGTAGCACCGCTAGGCCCTATGCTTGGAGCGCTGACGAGGATTGAGTCAGACCCTACTGAAGCCGTGAAGCGTGCGCGATTGCCTTAACACAGATGCCAAAACCCCTTAACCCACATCCCCTACCCGCTCAGCGCTGATTCAGTCCAGGCGCGCGCATACTTTTCAACAGCTGGGCGTAATACATCTTCCATTCCCAAGACGCATGGATATTAAAAAGTTAAAGGCTTTCATGATAACGTGTAAAACACGAGATAACTAGTTCGATATAAGCCCCTCATATACACACAGTTAAATAAGATGCAGCAGAACCCTTTTAAATCACGTTTGAGACGTCTAAATGCTATATGAATTAATATATTTATAATTTGTATTAAAATCGATCTAAAACCATCCCTTGTTCTACCCCTGTTAATCCTCCCCTCATGAAGAAATCCTGTTTGTTTTTTCTAAAAGTTTGAATGCCTTAATCAGATCGGATATCTCGGGCTAGAGAAAGGAACTTTAAAATACTCTTTGTCAAAACCGCTTTTTCCAAAGCACAACACCCACCACCTTAGCTCCAGGCGGACGGGGTTGGGAGGTGGGCTCTGGGGAATCGGGGCAATTCAACTGTTAGGGCCGCTCAGTCCATTTATGACCCTTAACCTCGTGGCCGGAGCAAAACTTTGGGAAAGGTGAAAAAGGTCTTACGGAGATGCATGCATCTGTTTAAACAAATCTACGGGTTACAACGGAATCTGTTAAACAAATTCCGGACTTTTCATCGTCCATCGAAAGTTGTTGTTTTTAAACACCGGACAAAGACCATTACACGGATGTCCGGTTAAAATGATTGGGGAAAATATCTGATATTACAGATCACAGGGGTCACATTCCAAAAAAATGCCGCTTTTTTGGGTATATAAATAAGTGTTCAGACCGGTCCATTACTCAGCAGGCCGTTAAAATACTAAAAGAGGACACCGAATCTCGTCGGAAACATCAAGGATCACGGTATGACATATTTTTGATTATTATATGCGCCAAACAAGTATGTTTTTAGAAAACGGATGGATGAACCCTTATATTTTATACTTACTAGGAATAATTTCCAAGTTTATTCTCAAGTGCGTGCGTGCGCGTACTCGTGTGTAGGCGCATGAGCGCGCTCGTGTGTGCGTATAATATAAGATGCAGCATTTATATCCATCTATCTGCGTGTACGACGATTAATGTACAAATTCATAGGACTGAAGCAAACGATATTAGCTTTTTCATACCGAAACGGGCTTTACAATCAAGTAGTTTTTATCTCGGCGTCTGAAAATTCAAACAGAGCCTCTTCTCTGAGAATATTCAGGCATGGTTTAAAAGCGCAGGCCGGTTGTGTATTAGCTCTGGCGTAATAAGCGGTCGGTATTCTGAACTACGTACAGAAGGGCCCCGTTTGTGAAATGCGTACTCTTTCGAATCGGGCTTACTGTAGCAGGGGAATCTTTGCACGGGGGTCCGCATGTTTTTAAAAGTCTGGGATATCGAAACACTTTTACTTTATAAACTCTCATTTGTTACAACCGGTTGGAGACAGACTCCAACGATGAACGTGATCCAGGAGCATATATCGAAGCGAATGCTTCATAGACATAAGGCAACGGTGTTTTCATTCATTTCGCTAAATGAAAAGTAATTATTTTAATACAGAATAGTAGCCCCCCAAAGGCCGGGTGATTTTAGATGTGTGAGTAATATAATTAAGTTATTTTTAAAAGTAATCCCACACTGCACAAGAGAGACAGATTCCACGTATGTTTTAGGATTTGCTATGGTCAGTGATGATTTTTAATTTTTTTTTTCTTGGCTCATTTCTATAACATAGGATCCTTTTGACAAAGGAAAACTCTGTAAATACACTTGTGCATTTAAAACGGAGATTTATAAGAAAGCAGGTTTCTACCTTAGCCTGTTTACTCACCTTATCCCAGTTTTGTACGTGCATGTAAAAGCACTCACTGTTACACTAGCACAAAATTTTGATATTTTCTGTCTACTCAAAAAACTAAAATTATTTCTATTAACACAGATGATAACTGGAAAACATTTCACTATTTTTAATTAAAAAGTTAAAAACAGAAAAGCCCAATTATGATTTTTGTCTTGTCATGATAGGGTCCTAGGGTGACACTTTTCCCCTTTATACTCTCTTATGTAGACCTTAACACATATTCTTACCAAAATAGTTCATCACTTCCCAATTCCTGTAACTTCAGGTAATTAGACAGAGCTCCATAACAGGCAAGAGAAAAGTATTATAGGTCAAATACACAGTGCCATAAAACAAAAGCATTGAACGCCACACAACCTGGCATTGCTAGATGTTTCGTTTTTTTCCAGGTAACAAAATACATTTTCAGTAGCCACGTAAAATGACCAGTTGCTTTATTTTCTAAAGATGCTTTATTTTCATGTTAAAGCATCTAAAAGCATCTTTGTAAAGGTCACATTTTTAAAACATAAGAAAAATCTTTGTTTCCAAAAGAGTTCTGCCCATTTTTTCCAACAGTTTTCTTGACTGACCTTTCGATTCATCATAGCCTTTCTGATCACATCCACCCCAAACATAGCATATAACTTTAATTTCTGTACTCATTTTAAATGATAATAGACAGTATAAAGTCCCTAAAGGAACTGGGTAGGAACTGGAGACATCTGATATCTTTTATCATATCTTTTTTGCGAACAGAGTTTTCATAACAGTTTTAATCGCGCCCCCTAACGTTTTTTTTTTTTAAAGTAGCCCACTAATACCAATATGTCCTTTTTTTTTTTTTAATTAGATATACCATAGATGCATATTTTATTATAACTACTTAGCTTTTATCTAACTCACTATTTATTTTTCTAGTATCAGAATGTAGTTTAAGTTATTTTGTTTTGGGTTCAATAGATGTATTTTTCATATTTTCGATTTTTTCTTTTTTTTTCACATCTTCGCACCCCCTTTTTGTTACTTCGCACCCCCTAGGGTGCCATCCCCACAGTTTGAGAACTACGGTTGTAGGAGATTATTTGTAAAACACTCTGTGGCACTTCAAGCCAAATTAGATTTCCTTGGTTATTCAGCCGTCCATCGGTGTTCCATTTTTGTTATAAATTGTATTTAGTCTCTATTTACTAAACATTTTATGTTGAATAGAAAACAATTATCTTGTTCAGGTTTTTCATTTAAAACTGCATTTTCATCAACAGGCCCTTTGGTACTCCGGATGCTTTGTATAATACGAAGTTTTAGAAATTCTGTTAATGCTTGGTAACAGCATTCCATTTTACATCAGTTATGAGCCCCTGAAAAATAAGAATGGTTATAGTAGGTTATAGGAGCCTATGCACTACAGGGCTGATGATTAGGCTTATGCTGGACACGTTAGGCAAATCAGGATGGAAATTTTTAGTGAATAGTTACATAATATTATATGTGTTAGCACAAGGATTAAAATTTTACTAAAACTTTGTGGTTTATTCTTTCTTTTAGGTAGTCCAGGTTACACAGTACAGCTATCATTGAAAACTGCTTTTCCCCTCTGTTTGTGAAAAAGCACCCTTTGTTTTAGTAGCATTCAGGGTGAAATGGGATGTAAGTTTAAACTGTGATTCCAAGAGTCAACAAGTGTCTGCAATCTTCTTGAATACGAGTCAAAGGACCAGGGTTTGTGCAGGGATCATAGTCAGGGGAAAAGTTAAGCTAGACATTATTATTCCAACATGTAACACTGAATCGCCCCTATCACAAATATAAGATAGGATTTGTAAACTTTAGTTTTTACTAAGTCACAGAGGAGATTAAAAAACATATTAAGACCGGATCAACAAGGGATCACCCCAAGCTCACAGCACACTACAACAGAACCTACGTGTTCTGCGATATATTATCAGCTAAACTGTCATCTATGTAGGCAGTTCCACGGGGTTGCAAAGAGCTGGGGAAAACATTATTTAACATCTGCTAGTATGAGGCTGATTAACATGAGCCGACTATTGTTAGAATCTTATCTGGAACTAAAAGTCAGGTTTGTGTTCCTCCTGATTCAGGAAGAACATTAAATATTGGAGTTTAGAATATGAACTAGACTGGTGGTCTTGATGGTAAGGACATTTGTGCCAAAATTAAATAAAGTTAATTATGAAGTAAATAATTACATGAAAAAGTGGAGTTATAAAGGAGTTATTACAATTTGAAAAACTGCTGTGATGTATAAAAAACAACATTGATAGGTGACAAAATCAGCATGAACAGAAACCTTTTGAAATAAATAATAATAAGCTTTTTTGACATGCGCAGTCTAGAATAGTCTGAATATGTCTTAAAGAGTTCATTTTAAAATAAAACTTAAAAAGGCAAATTAAAAATATTAAATAGTAAACCTGAATAAAACACAGAAGTACCATTTAATGATATCGGTTTAGTGTTAAGTATTATCAAGCACCGGGATCTATTTATAAGGATTATTTAATTTAGTTATAAACAAAATGATTGGCTGCATTTTGCTTTGAAATTAACAATAGTTTGATAGCGCTTTAAGAATTAGAATGCAAGACAAACCTAAACACTTAATAACAAATGTTGCTGATTAGGAGTATCTCAGATCTCTGTTTTATTTTAACCTTTTGACAAGAAGCCCCTGGTCAGGGAAATATACCACATATATTGAAAATGAACAGCGCCAACATGCTAACTAAATAGATATAATCGAAGATATTTTAGAATATGGACCTGTGCGCTAATCCATGATTCTGATTCTGGTCTTCACTTAATTGTCAAACATCCTGAGGGGCCTGTGGATCTTGTAATGGAGAGTGCCAAAGATTCTATAATCTTTATTCTTTAAAGGTCAATATGACGGAGATCTAGCGCCTGTGTCCGCAGTGTTAACCAGTCATAGGACATGATGTTCAAAATTCAACTAGGGCTTTTCAGAAGAGATAGGACAAGTGCGGCGTGTGTTCTATATTCTCTTTTCTGTATTAACTATTCACAATGACTATACTCCCGAGACCTTAGGTTTTTTTATGCAGAAGTACATTTCACAGAACCAAATAAGAGACATCCATCAAAATGCTCTTGACATAAAGGAGGCCCAATCAGGCCGATGGGGTGGGAGTCCCTTTTCAAAGAGTCTTTGCCCCCAAGCGGCCTGGATTTGTCGGGCTATAAAAAACTTTTTCAACGACTCTCCATCCTTGACGGTGAAAGAAATTAGGGTTAGAATTTAAAAATCAAATGGTACTTTATTGGTCATTTTCAAAAACAATATTAAAATTGAAAGAGGTTTTACCAACCACTTCAAAACATATTACAACTAAACAGCATGATTAAAAGCAGACAAAAAACTGGTGATTTCACCGGTACATTCAGTTCAGACACTTCATCCGATTTTCCAGGTCGTATACCCATAAAACCTTAAAGGTCCATCAGACCTATTAGGTCTATAAAATGGCGTTTAGAAAAAGTCTCGGCTATTTCAGGTATTTTTGAGTAAGAGTTAGCATCCATGTTATGAAAGGCTTGTACAATCGACTCCTGAATAGAATGTTAATTTTTCCGATCGTCGACAGCATTTTGTACAAAGGCGTGAATCTGGTGAAAAAGTAGAAAGATGTTGAAGCAACCCAGAGTCTTTATGACCAGGCTCCTGAGCCACGGTTTGCGGAAAACTGACAGCCGCTGCTGCTGAGCCGGTCAGTGTCAAACAGACATGTAGGGCGTGTCTGGCTGGGTTGGTCTATTAAACATCCCTGCCCGGTACTTTTTAGGTGCCAATCCGTTATTATATCCGGCAGAGCCGCTATCAAACTCTTGAACAGCTTCAGAGCCTTTCGAAATGTCTCAATCAGGGTCCGTCAAATTGCCCTTGACAGTTTCCTGGGAAAACAGATGGCCCGGGCTAAAGGTCATCAAAGGTCAACAAAACAACTGGTGGTTGGGGGAGGGGACTTCCGGAAAGGTCATCAAAGGTCAACAAACAACAGATGGTTAGTGGGGGCGGGACTTCCGGTCAGCGATTAAAAAGGGGCGGGGTTTAATCTCATCAATCAAATTGGATTAAATTTTGACAGAACCCCCCTGACATAGTACTACTTGAGAAATATGTTTTTTTATTATATGAGCATTGTTTTTAATCTATGTATGGCTTTGCTATCATTATGGTAATGATCCTCTTATTGGGCTTGAGTATAGTACCAATTTTCTTATTTGGATCTTCAGATGAAAATCTTAAGAACCCCTGTAATAGAGAAGTAAAGAAATGCATAATAATCTGTAGCCCCACCCTGTACTAGTACAACTAGTGCTGAATTTGCACAGAACAGAAAAGAAACAAGAAATGTGGTGCAGCTATAGCATAGCCCATCAAGATGGCAAACATGAGTGCATGAAAATGACTGGAGCAGCAAACCTTTGACTGAAGAACATACTCTAGAGAGTTGTATGTGGTGTGTGGTTAGCAGAGGCTTGGTGGCAGCAATACAGATTGCAATGAAAAAATGTTGAAATTCAGTATGTCCCCCACTTTCCTGACTGTAAAGTGCAATACCTTTCAGTGCTGTGATGTAAGATTGAATAGGGAGAGAATGAAGTTTATGTGTATCTGGACCACAAAAAGGTCATGTGCAGACCCAGTCCAGGTCCTTTCATTTTTAAAACTCTTTACTCAATTCAGAAGAATTTTTCAGTAAAGTAGGGAATTAAATACAGCACTGTACAGTTTTAAAAATATATAGTGAGATGCTCACTCTGAACCATATTCCAGGAAGAAAGGGACATTAAAGAGGACAGGAAAAGGAAAACTATGCACGAGGAGGGTTGTCACATGGGCATGAGCAAGATAAGCTCTGAACTTTTGATGATTGATTTGCTTAGGCAGGACAAAAGTGATGGCAAAGGCTGTTGCCAACAACACAGCCAGTCACTTATGGGACTGTTCAGCAGGCTAATGATGTTGTCTAGGTATTGATAATGGGCCTCGTACACCACATGAACTGCAAAACACCAACCATCTGCATAAGCCAGAGCTGCACGATTATTGAGACAGAGCTTGCACGCAATCAGCATATCTGCCAGACCAACATGTGATGAAAGGATTTTTGCTTTGATTTGGATTGACTGCATGAATTGTTGCAATCTGTGGTGAAATTACAAAATAACATTGTTACTTAGTACTACCACACTATCCGTACCTCAGCCAGACACATATATGAAGAGAAGAATTTTTGCTTTGATTTGGATTGGCTAGATAAATTGTTGCAATCTATGGTGAGATTTTGAAATATATCAACGCACTTACACAGTCTGGTGGATTCCATTAAAAGGTGAGATATTTGCTTAATGCATTCAAAAATTAACTATAAGTAACGCTTCAGTGCAGGTTGAAATTACCTCTGCCAGGAAAGGAGAAACGATTAGAGAAGCTGCATTAACCCTTTCATTTTACAAAAAATGGTTCCAAGTGGCTCCATTCTTAAAAATGTTAGATTTTGTTGTTTATACAGAGAGAGACAATAAGGGAGTAATGTTCATATCCACCCAAATAGGTGATGCAACATCTGTGGCTGTTAAGAAATTCACACTATGGAAAACAGTTTATTTTATAATAAATGAAAGTATTTACCATAGTTTGAATGTTCCCTTATAATAATGCATTATGGTAAGCTGTATAATTTATATTACAATATTATAACTTAATAATAATAGAAATGTAATGTAAATTGTGTATAAAACAGACCTACGAACCCGCACCAATCCAGACCCAAACCCCCCCCCTGACATCCCCCCCTCCGGTCCCTGGAAAAATTTGCTTCTAGTAAAGCAGTCCTTGGTGTTAAAAAGGTTGGGGACCACTGATGTAGAGTGCTGGCTTATACAGCACCCAACACTGCACATTTAAGAGAGTGGCCACATTTAAATTTCTTGGCAATAACATTTCTGAGAATCTCACTTGAACCTACAAAATCACAGACCTGGCGGGGAATGCCCGGTATCGTTTGCATCTTCTGAGAAGGCTGAGGAACGGTGGCATGCCAAGCACTATCTTCATCAACTTCTAGAGATGCAAAACTGAGAATATCCTCACCTACTCCATCACAGTCTGATTTGGCAACAGTATAGGATGGGACCACAAGGCTGTATCTACAACAAGTGGTAAAATCAGCACAAAATATCATTAGAAAAGCACTCCCTTCTCAGGAGGGCCCATAACATTATTAACGACACAACCCAACCAACATAAACTGTTCATACTTCTACCTTCAGGGAGGTACTACAGGAGCATAGCAACTAGAAAAAAAGGCTGAAAGGCAGTTTTCTCCCTTATGCCATCAGGCTTGTAAATAAAAACAATCCACTGCCCCTCCTCTCAGCACTGCAGGCTAGCGCATGTCTGGAGGATGGAAGGCCTTCTAGAGACCATACAGTATACCTGCAGAGCTTACACTGAATCATTTATTTATTTGCATGTGCCCTCTTACTTCTGTTTTTTGCATTTTTTTGCACCTGACGTGTTTTTGTTTATTGTTATGTATTCTTGTTTGTTGCTGTGTATCCTTGTATATTAACTGGAGGACACAATAAATAAAGTTGAAGTTCTGGCAATGAATCAAGAAAGCCACTCTGTACCACGACACCCAATTGGCCATGATTTGTGACGGAAAACTAAAGTATTCACTAAAGTTTGGCATCTCTGCCTCATTATCTCTCTCTGCCATATTCCATCCGTGAAGGAAGAGAGGTCCAGCTCTCTTGGTGACCATAGTCAGACAGTCCATCTGACAGTCCATTCAAAAATCATGCTGGATCAAGACCCATTCCAGAAAATGCCAGACACTTGGTACTCTCTAATCAGGTTGTTTTATTTTGACCCAACATTTACCTTTGTACTTTGTCCATTATTTTGGGCATGTTACCTGTAATGCATTCATAAATATACCACTTTCTCCTGCCTGTTCTTTAATTCTGTCTTATTGCTTGTGGTTACAGATGTAAAAGGAAGGGGTAAGTTCTGAATTACAGGCACCAGACAGCATGGTAAGAGTATGAGGTTTGAGACATCTTGTTAAGGTCTACTTAATAAAGAGCACAAGTGGGAGAATAGGGTCACCATAGGACACTAGAATGGCAAAATATAGAGTGTCTCACAGTCTACTACCTGGGTAAAGTTGTGTGTGATGAGACCGTCATGTAGGATAACAAGGCATCTAAAGGAAAAAGGCCAGTCTCTGTCTCAAAGATGGATATCGAGGCTCATGGAACAATACCAGAGTTGTGATGAATGAAAAATGCGAAGATGAGGAAGATGAATTGACATCCCCTTTAGCTTGTAAGAAATGTGTGAACAGATAGTGCCCTCTGAGGGTAAGTGGAACTTTGAATGGAAACACAGGCCTCATCAGGGTCTATCAAGAATCCTTCTGTCCATTTATGTTCCTGTTCATTTGCTAATTCCTGCATCTGTTACTCTGACCTATGTGTTGAAGCTGAGGGAATGGAATTGTTGTGGGATGTTCAAGTGGGACTAGTGCTGTAGGAGGAAGAGGGAATTATAAGATGGAGCATGGTCTTACAAGGCCCTAACAACATGAGAAGTATAGACAGATAGTGAAATACTATAGGGAGCTGTAGCTCTTACATTTTATGCATGTGCAGAAGAAGATACATCAGAGGAACAGAAGAGAACAAAAGCTATTTTAGCAGAAAGTCTCCAGATTTCTATAAGGCAGCAAGTTCACATTATATGAGTACTGATATATATTGGGGAGGACTGTCTACCTAGTGGTTTCACGGGTCTTTAAAGTAGATCTGGGGTTCAGGGTTACATGAACAGCATGTGCTGGCAGGGTGAGCTCTGGGTAGATTTCCCAGATCTTTCTAAAAACTTTCCTTACCCCAAGAGTCCTCTTTTCTAGGGGCTGACTTAGGCTGTGTCATAATTCCATTTTGTTGTGGTAAATAATACATTTTTCTGTAATTTTTTTTTTTTCCTGATACAGTGTAGCATAGGAATTTCAATTTAACTTTTCTTTGGTTTGTCCACTTTGGTTTTGAATTAGATATTTTTTATTTAACCATTATTCTTTTCTTATCATTGCATCACCACTTTGTTGTTCATGGGTGCCTCTATTTTGTTTATTGGTTGGTAAGATTCTGCTATCCATCTATTTCAGAAGTTGCAGTACTTGTTATCATCAATGTGTTATGAACAGATTTTAAAAAGACTGAACCAAAATTTGTTCTTTTGAGATAAAAAAGATCAAGAGAAAGAAAACAAGCTCTCTGCACACAAGCAGAGATTGGAAGCAAGAAAGGCAAACTGAGCAGGTGAACTAAACCATAATGGGCAAGAAAGAAACAGAAAAAAACAAACTAATTAATAAGTGAATTTTACCTATGTAAAATAAACTGAAGCATGCACACCATTTTTTTTAATTGTCCCAAAGCTAAGATGCATTGCAGTCTATGCCACTGCTTTATATAATTGACACGATGACACATAATAGTATCCAGTATGGAAATGCATTCACAATATGGCTGTTGCCATGGGAAAATACTGCAAGATAATGGCATGAAGTGTAGAAAAAAAATCACAAAAAGGCAGCAAAATGATATAATTGGGAAAATGAAAACAAATAAAATAAAAAAACAAACGCAGTCAATTCTTGTTACCTGTGGGGAATTTTTTCTTGAAAATCCCTATGAATATAGAAACTGCAGATACTGAAGCATTCATCTTATGGGAAAAATGGGACCAGTTTCTGGCATGAGAAGCTGACTCGTGAGGTATACTTATTTATAAACCCTTTAAATATTTTGAAAATGTTAATAGTTTTACCACTTCGTATTGCAAAAACAATCATATATATATAAAATGCTAATGTCTGTCTGTCTGTCACATGATTATGTGCAAACTTATGGGGCTACAACCTTGATCCTGGTCTTAATTGAACGCTTATGATCTTATATATTCTACAAATTAAAAAAAAATTAAATTAAATTAAATAGCAACATGATGGGCACTGGTGGGCAGAAAAGTTTATTGTGTTTAAAACAGGGTCCCTGCCAGCCAATCTACTGATAATCCACCAGGACACATTACATATGTGTTTACAATTCATAATCAAGTGTAAATTGTTATGTTTGTAAATGGCGAGAGTTCACTCTTATTTATAACTAGCCTTTTGTAGCATTTTCACTAGTGTGAAAATAAACACGATTTCCTAACTTGTTGGTATTTTGATACACTCAGGTATAATCTTTTATGCCATTACTACTGTATGATTGTTTTTCTCCTGCTGGTTAGTTTTTTCAGCATTTTAGATTAATTTACTTTACCAGATTTGTTGGTTCCAATGTGAGTTGTACCAGTTGTTTGATTCACACTATCCCATAAGAAGCCACAGCATCCTGTAAATCTGTATTCTTTTATTCTAAACCATGGACCATGTACTTAACCTCCAGATGTCCACTTTATCAGTTTTGTTTAATTGTTCTTCACCCACCTCGTTAATTTTGTCTTAAAGAACTAGCAGAAGACCATGATTTGTTTTAATATGTGTAAAGACATTGGATCTTTCCTAACTCCAGTGTTCCAACAAAATCAAGGAGTTAGGAGCTTTTCAAATCCTCCCTATTACTCTGGAAGAAGGTGTAAGTGGCTTGACAATTATATTTCTGGGGCTGCCTCACATTTTGTAAGTGTTTATGAAAATGATATTACAGGTGAAACAGTATTACAGATATACAAACTCTCAAGCAAGAACCCAGTTCAGAAATAATAATGCAACACAGAGATGTCAAAATGCAGCCAACGTTCACACAGTAGAATGCCAGTGAGGTAAAGCCAGTTACAGTATATTTAAAAAAAAAAAGAAAATATTGCCATCCCAATGCACATAAAATAAAAATCTAAAAATATTTGCCTATGAACTAAAGGCTCTTTAAATTTAAAATGTTAGTTGTTGAAGTTGTAGATTGAATTGTTGGCTCACATTTCAAAGGTAAGTGGTTGAGACATTCCATGTACGTCCTTAGAAGTGTGTGGTGAAGTTTCTTCAGTTTGTGCTGCCCTAGTGTATGTATATATTTCCCCTTTTTTACTTATGTCCACATTGTACTCCTTGCAGCCATTATTAAACTTAAACTATGTTACATTTGAACAGTGGTATTCCTGAGTTTTTTTGGTAATGTGACTTACCCATAATTCCTACAAAGATATTTCTAAAGATGAAAGCACCAATGAATATCCAAAGAATGATAAAAATTATGCAAGATGCATGATCCAGTTCAACGACTTTTAATATTTCTCGAGCCATTGCATACCAGTGGTCCAGGGTAAACAAAATAAACAGTGTAACTAAAGTATTTGGGATATCCCTGCAGAACCAATAAAAAAAAGAAATAAGAAAAACAGCCATACTTTAAGTGAACACAATGTTGCTTCAACAAACAGAACAATGTTACATTAAGCAAAGTCTAATTAAAAATCATGAATATCAATAAAATGTAAACTTACATGAAACTATAACTGAACTCAAGGTCAGACACTGTGGACAGACTATAGTCTGAAAAGAGGAGAACTCCAGTGATGGTGAAGATGTAAAAAAATATTGTCAAAAAAAGCAATATGAAGCTCATAGCCTACAACAAGAACGTAAATGTATTAAATGCCAACATCAATAATGTATGTAGACCCATTAGAAAGAAGAACATACTTTTAAATAGTAAAACATAGTAAAAGAAAGAGTTGGTGAAACTGATGGAAGATCAACAATTTCATCTGCCTATTAGGATTATGTCTGATTACATTTTCAGTGCTATGTTCTAAATTCATGCTTTTTAGCACACTAGAACCCAATCATCTGGTAGATGACAGGAAATCTGTTTCAAAATAACTTCAACAACCTGTAAATTTGTAACCCTTTGCTGCCAATTTAACCAAACTCCTCCTCCTTTAAGAGTGAACAGTTAGTGGATGGCAACACAAAGCATTTTGAACATACTAAGAGGTGTTATACAGTGCATACAGTACTTTTGAAACAGTTTTATATGAAGCTACCTCTTTTTCATTATAAAATTAAGACAAATACAATGTTAAGGTGTGTTAACAAATAAATAAACTGATTTGGGGCTAGATAATAAAAATATGGGTCAGGCATAAAAAAGAAGTATACAAACTTCAAGAAAAGTAACTCAACCTTTAGTCCTCTGAAGATCGCATTTACAATAAGTCTTACTTGTCGAACTTTAGAAACCATCTTCAATGACCTTAACACGTGTAGAATTTTAATAACTTTTACAAACTGCAAATTTATTGTGGCTGCCGATCCATCATCAAGCAACTCAGGGAGAATAGACTGAAACAAAATTAAAATATAGTGAAATGAACAAGTATATACCTTATTGACTTAACAAACAAAACAGCCTATGATTTCCATAGACCAAATATTATGTGTGGTCAGAGATATAGAATAACTTATAATCAATGCCTTATTAGAGCACAAGAATGTAAGAAATCTAACAAAGTCCATCATGTTAATGTTTAGTTAATAGCTAAGCTGTCCCAATATCTCATCCAGATACTTGAAGGATGTAAAGGTTTGTTTCAACTACATGTCTTGATAGTTTGTTCCGGACTCCCACAACTCTTTTCATAAGATGTGCTTCAGTCTTAAATGCACTTCCCATTAATTTACAGTGGTGTCCCTCAAGTACATGATTTACCCTGAAAATGAAAGAAGTCTGCTGGATCTTGTTTATCAATGCCTTTGAGGATTTTGAAGACCTGGATTAGGTTTCAACATGGTCTCCTGTGCTCAAGACTAAACATGTTTAATTCTGTGAGTCTGTCAGAATACATGTCCTTTAAGTCCTTGGATGCACCTGATTGCTCTCTTCTACACAGCTTCAAGTGCTGCTATGTCTTCTTTGTAACATGTTGATCACAACTATACACAATACCCCATATGTGGTCTCACTAGCATTATATAGTCCAAACATGACATCCCTCAATTTATATTCAATTCATTCAATATAAGCTAACATTTTATTTGCCTTTTTAATTCCTTCTGCACATTAGACAATGAAACTATTGTGTCAACCTAAACCCCAAAATCCTTTTCAGAGGTTACTTCCTGTAGGACAGTATCTCCCATTTTGTATTTTTATTTGATTTTCCTTTTGACTACATGTAAACCTTTACCCTTTTCTACATTAAACTACATTTTCCTCCTGTGTATACTCTTGTCTTCTACTGGTTAACCAGCTTGAGATCCAGATTTGTAGGTTACCTCTGATGCCTATAGCTTTCAAAATTAATCTTTGGTGTGGGGCTTTTTGAATGTCTAAGTAATTTTATTTTTCATTCTTTACTTTTGTCAACTACTCGAGTTGCATGTTCAAAAATATCTAACTGATTTGTTTGGCAGGATCTGGCTGTTATTTAGTATATTATTTTCATATAGGCACTTTCTCAACTTATCCATTTTGTCTCCCTTTTTCAAAAGTCACATTTGCAACTTTCCAGTCCTCAGGTACTTGTCCTTTCACGAGTGACCACTCAAATATGCCTAATAAGGGTTGTGACAAAGCCGCTATACCAGCACTCAACCCGACACAGACAGACGCAGGAGGCACACTGATAAAACAAATAAATGTTTTATTTTCTTTTTCTTTGCCTGTGGGCCATGTCTTCCCCATTTCCCACAGGCACAACACAGTCCCCAATGCACCAACACTACACTACACTACACAACACTACACTACACTACACAATTCCTTAACTTAACTTTCTCTTCTCCTCTCCTCTCCTCTCCTCTCCTCTCCTCTCCTCTCCTCTCCTCTCCCTCCTCCTCCTCGGCAAGCTTCATCTCCCTCCTCCTGACTCTGGCTCTCGGAGTGTTGACTGCTGGCTCCTTTTATAACACCCTCAGAAGTGCTTCAGGTGCTCGTTGACCTACTTCTAGCAACACCTCCGGGTGTGGCAGAAAACCCAAGAGGGCTCAGCAGCAGTTGCAGCACCCCCTGACTGCATCCCCAGATCCCAACATGGCTGTAGATAACTCTAACTCCCATGAAGCCCTGCAGGAATCCGAGGTACCACTGCAAGCCATGGGGGCTGCCATCTAACGTTCCGGGGGAGGTACTGTTCTACCCATGCTTGCTCCCCCGATCCTCTCTGTGAAGAGGCGTCCCGGCCAGACAATTTGTGACAGGGTGCATAAATAACATTTTTAATTTTTATACTTGTGCTTAATATATGAATAAGGACTTGCTAAGCTACAAGCAGGAGAACCTTTTTTTCAAGGAAACCAAAAGTTTCCTTGAAAAAAAGAAATGTTTCAAAAAGTGTGTCCAAAGTTTAAAATAACAAGATGTCACTGTTTTCTATAAGCCTAGTTATTTTAATTCAGGCAGTTCAGTTTATATATGTTAACATCAATGTGTTAAATTAGTCATTAAGTAGAATGGCTAGGAAATCTATACAATGCCAACAATGGGAGGTCAAAGTGTGAAATGATTAAAATTTCAAACATTTCCTAGGCATTATATGAAATGAAATGGAGTAAAACCAGCAAATCATTCTGTATAATGCCTAGTTATTATATACAATGCCTAGGGAAAGAAAAAGGCATATTAAAGTAAAACAGACATTTCATGCTTTGCCTAAAAACATCACACATTATATAGATTTCCTAGGCATCCTATAAGATACCTGCTTTTCACACATTGCAGGTAACATATACAAGATTACATTTTACCTTAATACATAATGAGAACATAGGCAGAAAACTGTAGATTGTAAAATCACCATTGAAAACAGAGGCTTAAAAGGCAAGTGATTAACAGAAAATATACCCTAAAGGTTAATTAGACTTATTGGACACTCAACCAGATACAGTAACTAATAGAAAAAAAGCTAATGGGTGTATTTTTTGTAAATAGTTATTAAAAGCTAATGGTCAATATGGATACTAGAGAAAACTAATACTAATGTAATAACTGGCCAGCAGAACTGGTTTGTTAATAGTTAAAAAGAACTAATAGCCAATGTCTTAATGGAATATGAAGTCATGTCAGCAAGTATTCTTATTTGACTGGTCCATTTTGAACATAAGGACTGTTCTATGGATATAAACAGCTGCATAACTCAATCACACATTAAATCCTTTCTTTTATGGATGAGTGGAAGACATCTCCTGTTTGTCTGTTCCTAGTGCAATTCCTCCAGCTACTCTGAAAATGGGCATGCAATCAACAAAGACCCCCTAAAACATCGTACGACAAGTGTACTGTCCTATAGGCTTCCTCAAATGTTTTGTTTATAAGAGTAAATGCAACATTTAAAAGCAAGTTAACTATAGCCTTACTTTGTACCATAATTTCCATGTCTTAATATATCCTGCCGCAGATATATGTCTGGTCTCAAATATGATTACAATCTTAAAAAAACACATTTACAAGGAGCATGTGTCCCTTGCTGGATTCAGTATGGTTAAAGCGGTTGAGATTAAAAATAATGTTAGACCATAAATTGGCTTTGGGTAATTTAGGATTTAGTGATGAGATAGCAGAAGAACCAGCTCACCAGCATGGGCAATGTTATCAGTGCAGTCTAATACCAAAGGCACTGAACTTTACACTTACCTCATTTAAATGTGTCCTTTGGACACAATGCATTTAATTTAATACTTATCTACTTCTTTCCTTACTGATTTTGTATAGGAGATATATGAGGAGACTGTATTTGCTGAACTGTACAGACTGGATCAGATAATTTGACCACCCCACCATAGATAGATAGATAGATAGTTGCACATGTCACATAAACAGTCCTTCTTGAAACATTCTGCTCAGTGTGAATCGACTGATCTTTGACTACTACTTCATTTAACTATGTGTAAAGCAGGAATACATTTTACTCACAAGAAAAGTGATTATAAAGTCAAAAACATTCCACAAACTTTTCCAGAATTCAAAAAAGTCATCAATCCATCTGAGGATGATCTCACTTATAAACACATATGTTATTATGCAGTCCAGGATATCTAGTGATACTACAAGGATATTACTTGTGTCATCTACTTTGTCAACAATTTCTGTAAGAGAAAATACAGCATATATATTAATTACAAAACTGCTCTTGCTCAAAACAGTTTTAATTTCTTAATTAGTTTTAATTCATAATTTTATGAATACTTAAAACTGTCACTAGGTCATTAACTGTGACTACAGCTTGCAATTGTCCTCTCCCATTACATGATATTTGGGTAGGACATTTGCAAATACATAAAGTATATTACTTTTAATTTCCCATACTTACCATCATGAATCCCCAGAACGAGGGCATTTAGAACAATAAAAAATACCAAATAGTACTGGAAACATTTTGCTTAAAAGCGATGTTAAGGATTTAGTAATGTAACTGTTCAGAAAACAATGCTATTTCTCTAAACATTTTGTTTTGTCATTTTCTTTTTATAGTCTTCTTATTATTGAGAAATGGGCGACACTGTGACACAGCTCTGGCAATCAGGATATGGCTGGGCGCTCAGTCAATGTTCAGGGACAGTTTGAGCATTTTTCTTGTGTCTAATTGGTGTTTTTCTCTAGATAGGCAAACAGGGGGCAAAACAGGCAGGCAGATAGATAGATAGATAGATTTAGTAATCTTTGAAGGGAAATTCTCTTCATCCTACAGAAACACAGATCATAACTAATTTTGATTTTTTTAAAGGGTGCACATTATTACACAAGTGTAAGATTTAATAAAATAAATACTGTCTTTTCTGTTATATTATATGTCTACACTGCTCAAAAATATTAAGGGAAACACTTAATCATCATAGTCTAACACCAAGTCAGTTAAGTTTCAGGGATATCAATCTGTCCAGTTAGGCAGCATAAGCGATTATGAATCAATTTCACCTGCTTTGATGTAAATGAAAGTGACAACAGGCGTACTGGAGAAGCAAAAGCAAGACAACCCTTATAAAGGGAATGATTTTGCAGGTGGCAGCCACAGACAATTGCTCTTCCCTTATCCTTCCTGACTTATTATTCTCTAGTTTTATATTTTGCTAGTTTCTTTGTCAGTACTGGTAGCATGAGGTGGTACCTGCAGCTGATTCAGGTTGCACAGGAAGTTCACCTCCTCCAGGATGACACACCATAGGTTCCGTCACATGAAGGTTTGCTGTATTTCCCAGCACAGTCTCAAGAGCATGGAGGAGATAGCAGGAGACAGGCCATTACACAAGGAGAGCTACACATGGGCGTAGAAGGGCATCAACCCAGCTGCCGGACTGGTATCTACTCCTTTGTGCAAGAAGGAAAAGGTGGAGCAGTGCCAGAGCCCTACAAAATGACATTCAGCTGGCTACAGGTATGCATATTTCTGACTAAACTGTCAGAAACAGACTCCATGAGGGTAGCATGATGGCCCAACATCCTCTACTTGGACCTGTGCTCACAGCCCATCACCGTGCAGCTTAATTGGCATTCCCCAGAAAATACCCCAATTGTGAGCTCAGCCATTGATGCTCCGCTCTCTTCACAAAAGAGAGCAGGTTCACACTGAGGACACGTGACAACCGTGAAAGTGTCTGGAGACGCCATGGTGAACATTATGCAGCCTGCAACAACATCCAGCATGATCGGTTTGGCGGAAAGTCAGTGATGGTATGGGGAGGCATATCCTTGGAGGGTCACACAGACATCCACATGCTAGGCAACAATACCCTAAATGCTATTAGGTACTAGGATGAAATCCTCAAAGCTAATGCGATCTTTACTATCCTTTTTTGGGACTTTCAAATTTTCGTACTTCCATTATCTCTAACCTGCTCTGCATGTGTACCTTGCCAACGTTTTTGAATTCTTTACAAGGTTCTGCTTTGTCATCAACTCTTTGTTTTATTTCCGGCCCCTGGCAAGGTTTAATCTATTTGCGCAAAGACTCATCTCGCAGGACATGAAAGTGTCCCTCTGAGAAAATCATGTCTCGTCTCCTTCCAACCTTCTAAGATTTTTTTTATAATAGAGAGACGGTTTTGTTTGTACCTTTGCTCTATTCACAAGACTATTGACATGTACCTTATGTTTACATTTTGCTTCTGCTTCAACTTTTATAATAGTTAATGATTTTCTACTTTGTTTGTGCATCATTCACTGCATAGAATTAATTGGTAATGGTCTATCTAAAGTTTGTAATATTCTGTTAATTAATTATTCCATTTTAGAATTTTTTTCATATTCAGTAATTTTTTATGTTTAGTTATTTAGAGCCTTTTTAGGAATCATGGTACAGTGCCAAAGCTGTATCTTTCAATTAGTGGATGGTTTATCCCATATTCTCAATTGAATTACAAATCTTGAATTAGGCAAGATATTTATTTTCACCAAATCAACAGATGAGAGATTAATCTGCTTTGTTTTACATAATAAGAAGCTTCTTTACATTCTTCTATTTAATGCAATCTACATTTTTATATAAAATACCCTTTATTACCCAGATGTTTCATTTAGAACATGCTGTAGCTGTGTCTTTTCCAGTTTCCCAAAATCGAGCAACTACTGAATTGGCAAGTAGGATCCAGCAGGAATCAAACAAATAACAAAAGAAATGACTCAGTCTAATAAAAGTTTGTTTCAAAAACATTTAGTAAAAATTGAAAGCAAAACAGTTCACACAAAAATAGGGAAAAAAATTATTATACACGCAGGATAAAAGGTAAAAATGGAAAAAACATTTCCGCTACAAGCTTAACTTTTTTTTTGTTAAACTTCAGCTATTTTCTATACTTGAAGGTTGTATTATTTTTCTATGGCAAACATGCATATGTTTTACTTAATACATTCATTATGCTCTACACTGAAAAAAATAAGGTGATGATTCACACTTAATATTTTCAATCTGAACCAATATAATTCTTCTTAACTTATTCATCCCACAATTTCTAAGTTGAGGCAAATCATTTAGAGTGATTGGGTGCAATTTGTTTTATACTGAAAAAAGCCCATTGCGGCACTCCTTGTGTGATTTTGGGCTATACAAAAATAAATTGTATTGTATTGTATTGTACTGAAGTAAATCTATTTTTTAAGTTGTGCTTCTTTTTGGCAGTTGGAAAGCCATCATGCTGGAAAGTTCGACCGGAAGAATATACAAACACTACTACAACACTAGAAGTTACAACACTAAATGACTAATCTTAAGTTGCTTGAAAGAGAAAATTTACATTGAATGAACAACATCAATGTTATACTTTTTTCAGTGTATTCGTACGGCATGTTCAATATGGTCAATACGTTCAATATGATACAATATGGTTTGAAAACTGTTTGCACACCATTCCTTACCAAATGCAAGGCAGATCCAGGGCCGGATTTTCCTATAGGCTAACTAGGCTTTAGCCTAGGGTCTCAAGATCAAGAGGGGCCTACATTCAAATTGTTAGCAATTTGAACAAACTTAAAAATGGGAGGTGAAAGGGCCTCATAAGTGGAATAGCCTAGGGCCTCTTTTCATCTAAATCCGGCCCTGGGCAGATCACAAACTGGGACTAATCTGTAGTAAGAGGAACAAGAAATAATTAGAATATTCCCTTTCAATTTAACTTTTGGGGATTATAATAGAATCTACCCTAGACTTTGCATTAATTTATAGGCAAACTTTTTAACATAACTAAGAAAATACATAGGCAAACTTTTTTACATAAATAGGAAAATACTTCCATCGATTTAACATAACCTTGCAACATAAAAAATGACTCTTACACATGTAATATTAAGAGTAGGTTTGCTTTTTGGACTAAACAGAAATATTTACTTCATATGTTAATGCAAAGAATTAAATAATATCCATTAATCAACCCACTCATTTTCTAGACTCACTTATTTTAATGCTGAGGTTTTCTGGATCAAGAATTGATCTTGAATGGATGTCAGTCCATTGCAGGGCAAACTCGCACACATTCACAGAGTGGTCAATTAATTTAACATGACTGTATCTGAGGTGTACAAGGACAACCAGGACACTTATACAAAGAACAAATACCACACAGACAGTGACCAGGCTAGGGCCAACTGTGGTATCTGTGCCATTTGAGAGTAACCACCCTTTATTAAATTTCTCCCAAAGGATACTGTTAAGCAGCCAGTTGGCCCACATGTTCAATGGTGGAAATCTGGAAAAACGATTTTGAACTCTCATTTGTCTCCGATCTTGCTTGGTAATATAGGGGTTGCGCATTGGAGGAATATCATATCCCACTAGTTCATGTTCATCAGTTTCAAGACACTCTTCAAGCATATCCTCATCTAAAAAATGTGGTAACAGTACATAAATTTCAAGTGGGTAAAACACGATTATCTTCATTATGTACTTGAAGTGATACAATTAATTAGCATTATATCTATGATTTATTTCTTAACAAGCAATAAATACACTTTAACACCTTGTTCCTTGTACTTTGCTTTATATTACAAGACTTGGAACCAAAAGGACCCAGGAAAAATGGCAGTAGACCTCCTGAAGTAGCATATTAAGAGCATTGTTCTGTAAAAAATGTAAGTAAGTACTAAGAACCGATAATTTATTCCCTCATATTCAGATTTTTATGTCACTTTATCCTCCTGTTCCTTGCTGTTTCCCATTGCTGTCAGTGAAGCCTTTTTTCTATTCATTTCAGGACCTTAGTGTTTAAGTAAGAGAATCTTGCTTTTGTATTACTATGTCATAGAGCACATTGTCACAAATATGTTTGCATTTTCTTGAGGATAAATGTGTGTAGCACTTGGGTTCTTAGTAGGGGAGTCTCAGTTTTGCCTTATGTGAACACATTTCCATAGCATAATTCTAAATGGGGAGTGTGTATATCTGATAGAAGTAGTTACTAACAACCTCTTTCCCCAGAGAAGCAGCAGTGGTGCCCAGAAATCTTGTGATAGGATCCAGCAGATCTGAGACAACTATAGTTTAGACTAAATAGCTTAAAGGTAATTTGTGCTGTACCCCATTTAGGGTGCCAAAAGAGGCAATATCCTATGGCCACTAAAACTGAGTCAGAACCTTGGATCTAAGAGCCAGGGGAAAAATATATATCTGACTGGTTTGAAGTGTGGAAACATTTGTCGAAATAAATTAGGTGTTCCCTTCTCGGTACAATCAACACCTGACTCCTGTTGGAGTTGCACACAAAAGGATTATAGGTACTTATTTTGTTTTGTGTTGTATATTCTCCCTAAGAGGGTGTGCCTTGTGATGGACATCCAAGCTTATCCAAAAATGTCCAGTCATTTTTGAAATTTACAGATGAACACAAAGGCACTGTATAAGTAAAATGTATTAATAATTTATTGTTATTATTAAAGAGGCACACATAAGAAAACCTTCAACTGTTTTAAGTAAGTAACACTCATAAATACAATAATCACAGAACATAAAATGTGTCTCAGACATTTACATGCATCTGATGATCTCTTGCTCATAACTTTAAGTTGTTCTGATTTTTGCTGAAAATGAGAAGCACCAAGTTAAATTCAGTGTTGTGCAAGTTCACACCTCACAAGAACTAGCTCAAAGTTCAGTTCACGCAGATTAAAATGAATAAATTCACGTTCATAGTTCACCATTTCAATTTGGAACTAGTTCATGTTCAGTTCATTTTGTATTTTTGAGGGAAAATAAATGACCCATGAGTTTACTTTTTTCAATTTTGCATGCCTTATATTAGGTTATTACAGTGTTCTTGAATAAAATACAATAATTATGAAGACATTTTAATTAAATACACTTTATTGAGTTATACCCACAACAAACACATATAACTACAGTATATATGCTAATATCCTCCTGGTCAAAAATAAATAAAATGGATGCAGCTATACAGTACATATAAATTACCGCTCTATTTCCAACCATGTGACACAAACGGTGACTATGGTACCAGCGCGTGCATGAACTAACCTATTATGCGGCTGGTCAAAATTCGCATCACATATTGCTCGTACAACAGGGGGAAATATAAAGTGGCCTCGCTAAGTACAACGTTTTCCTAAAAGCGAAAGCAGAGCTTCACCGCATTCTCGTGTCATCAGGGGTGCATCTTAAGCACACGCAGGCAGACACAGACTGTGCCTATTTGATTTTACGTTATTTTTTCTGGGTACTGTACTCTGGTCCTCCACCCACATCCCCAAAGATGTGCAGATTAGGCTAATCAGAGATTGTAAATTTGACCCTGTGTATTTATACAAGTCCCCATGTAGAGCTGTTTCCCTGTCTTCTGCTCAGTGCTGGTGGCACATGCTCTGGACCCCTGTGATCCACAGTTCGATTAGGTGGGTTTGAGAATGTTAAGTTATTAATTGAAGAGGTGACTCATATAAGACATTTCCTGGAGTATATACAACAATTACATTACTTCTGTGTCTTTTGCGGTTGATATTATTAAAACACATAAGACCATTTACTTTCACCAAAAAAAATGTCTTGTAAGTATCCTTTAAATTTCTAATTTCAGCTTATATTGGTATTTTGACTTTGTCCTTATTTTATAGACTATGCATATCAGAGAACAGAGTAGTCTAAGAATTGTGCCTAATGACACCTTTGCCTCAGTTCAGTTCTATTTTAAGAGTACATCCAGAGGACTGCATTTACATCAGGAGAAGATCTACAGTTCTGCTACCAAATGTAATCCTACCTTGTCTTATATAGAAGACTCGTTAAATCCATTGCTCTTGAGTCTAGGCCAGGGGTCCTCAATCACGGTCCTGGAGAGCCACAGTGGCTGCAGGTTTTTGCTCCAACCCAGTTGCTTAATAAAAAGCACTTATTGCTAAAGTAACACTTCTGCTTCACTTTAGTGATTTTGAGCCCTTATTGCTTAATTTTGTCTTAAACAGCTATTTTAATTGCTCCTTATTATCAATAACATGCAAATGACAAGAGAGAGTAGCATTTCTCCATTTAGCTTATTTACATTTACACCTGTGTGTATTTATCTGCACTATTGGGTTTAATTAAATACTTGGAAGAAAAATGAAGAGAAAAAAGTGAAGGACTGAGAATTGCTCGTCCATTTTAGCCTTCAAATCATTTGCATGATAGAAAGGGAAAGACAATCTAGGATATGAGAATGACCTGACATAGCAGAGTTAATTTAATTTCATAGCTTGTTAGTGCTTTATTGGCAAGAATTGCTTTCTAATTAAGCAACCAGGTCAGAACAAAAACCTGCAGCCACTGCGGCTCTCCAGGACTGGGATTGAGGACCCCTGGTCTAGGCTAATGCAGGGCCGGATTAAGGTGGGTACTACTGATGCTGCAGCATTAGGCCCATTCCTGAAATAGGCCCAGATGAAAACAGACGAGAATTTTCCGGAAGCTGAACAGTTTTCTTTTGCTATATTAACCTCAAAATAATTCTTAGAATGAAATTTGGAGTCTGACTTTCGGACGCCTAGACACAGCGTTACTTATTATACAGTTACTATTGTTCTTTGTGCTGTGACGTAACTATAATGTCATTGTGTTTATTGTTAACCAAAGATCTCAAGTTAAGGCTATCAATTTTACATTGAACAGTTTACTTAATAATTTAGCTGCGTTTTTTGCAATATCTTGGGGATTCTGGCCACCTTATTATTGTTCGGTAAGTGCCACATAGTAAATTTTTCACCTTGAAAGTTAGTTGTACAGTAAAAATCGATGCCTATTTAAATGGTTATCTGTAAAAGTAAAACTAAAAGCCGGCCCGCGGGCCCGGCATGGATGTTTAGAATTTTTAAAATCCTCGACAGGGTTCTGGTCTATTATGAAATTTAAATCGTGGACAAATTTTTACCCTCAAGAGCCTGAACTGAGTCACTTTGACCCAATATCTCTGCAAATTCATTTTTTCTTACTCTGTTTCGTAAGAGAATTGCGAAATTTTGTGTATTTCATTGTTAAGTTTTCTGCATTAAGTGCACTTTTCAGACAATTGCTATTGAATATTGATGTTACATAGTTTGATGTTAATCTCGAGTTGTTACGATACTAAGTCATTATTATTATTCAAGTTCAATAAAGGCTGGCTGGTTGCATCGCAAGCAATTAAGGCTCCTTGGTTGGTCTGAGTGCGCATGTACAGTGAGTGTCGAATGCACATGCACCAATGCCAAGAAAAAATAGGCCTTTTTTGCACTGCAGCATCAGGCCCAATTTCATCTTAATCCGGCCCTGGACTAATGCCTCTTGTAGCCCCTGGGGAATATTAGTATACTCTTAGTTTTGAACAAAGAAATCAGTAATTCAATATTCTAAGCATTTTGAACTGAACTCTAGGCTTTGTATTCTTTATTTGAAGTCAGAAAATAAATCTGTCGTCACCAATGTCATGCTACTTTTGATCACTTCATTACTGTGGTGTTAGCACTCATCTGCATTAAAGACTGAAGACCTAGGGGGTATTTTTCGTATGTGGATTACTTGTTTAGCTGGATGTAATTGTTGATGATTTGGCATGATCCTGGATCTGTCGGTTTTTCGAAACTCTTGCTGGATGTGTTGTCATAGCAGCACATCCAAATCCTCAAACCTGCTCAGAGCAGGTGTGTTCTATGTAAACAAGGATTAGCTCACACACTTAACCAGTGTCCGTTCGTGGAATTCCTTCAGTCATGGCCTCACCATTCATGAATGAGTGATCAATTGATATCGGTGCACAAATTATAAGAAGAGAATTTCATATAGAGAGGGTTTTGCGTGATCAGCAAGATTCTTTATTGCTCCCAGAGGAAATTCTTTTCGAAACATACCGCTTTAGACGAGGGGGAATATTGTACCTCAAAAAATGATTAGCACCTTATATTCGAAGTCAGACTCGGTGCACTCGGGCTCTCACAACCACAGAGACAGTATAACAACAACAACAACAACATTTATTTATATAGCACATTTTCATACAAACAGTAGCTCAAAGTGCTTTACATAATAAAGAATAGAAAAATAATAAGAAAACAAAAAATAATAGACACAGTAAGAAAACAAAATAAATCAGCATTAATTAACATCGAATAAGAGTAAGGTCCAATGGCCAGGGGGGACAGAAAAAACAAAAAAAAACTCCATACGGCTGGAGAAAAAAAATACAGTCTGTAGGGATTCCAGACCATGAGACCGCCCAGTCCCTTCTGGGCATTCTACCTAACATAAATAAAACAGTCCTCTTTGGATTTAGGTTTCTCACGGAAAGGCTTGATGATGATGGTCACGTAGAATTCTGCCTTTTAATCCATCCATCATTGTTGGAGCATCATGAAGCTTTGAGTAGGTGGAGGTGGCGCAGGCCACCACCACAAAGAAACCAGAAAAAGAAACAGAAAAGAGAGTAGGGGTCAGTACGGATTTTAGAGCTACCCTGAATAGTTATTATGAGGAAATTGAGCATACAGAGTATCAGGATTAAGTTAAATTAAGTTAAATTGAAGTTATAGAAAGGCCATGTTAAAGTAATATGTTTTCAGCAATGTTTTAAAGTGCTCTACTGTATTAGCCTGACGAATTCCTATTGGCAGTCTATTCCAGATTTTAGGTGCATAGCAGCAGAAGGCCGCCTCACCACTTCTTTTAAGTTTTGTTCTTGGAATTCTAAGGAGACACTCATTTGAGGATCTGAGGTTATGATTTGGAATATAAGGTGTCAGACACTCCGATATATAAGAAGGGGCGAGATTATTTAAGGCTTTATAAACCATAAGCAGAATTTTAAAGTCAATCCTGAATGACACAGGTAACCAGTGTAGTGACATCAGAACTGGAGAAATGTGTTCGGATTTTCTTTTCCTAGTTAGGATTCTAGCAGCTGCATTCTGCACTAGTTGCAAACGATTTATGTCTTTCTTGGGTAGTCCTGAGAGGAGTGCGTTACAGTAATCTAGTCGACTGAAAACAAACGCGTGAACTAATTTCTCAGCATCTTTCAGTGATATAAGAGGTCTAACTTTACTTATGTTTCTTAAGTGGAAAAAATGCTGTCCTAGTGATCTGATTAATATGCGATTTAAAATTCAGATTACAGTCAACAATTACCCCTAAGCTTTTTACCTCCGTCTTGACTTTTAATCCTAATGTATCCAGTTTATTTCTAATAGCCTCATTGTATCCATTATTGCTAATCACTAAGATTTCAGTAACTTGAGAAAGTTACTATTCATCCATTCTGAGATACAAGTCAGACATTGTGTTAGTGAATCAATAGAATCGGGGTCATCAGGTGTAAATCAGTTCATCAGTATACATTGCTTTGAGGTTTTTTGCAAGCTGCACTTTTTTTTATATATATATACTGTAGGCGATGCGGAAAATCTATCTAAAAGTGCAGTTTGCCAGGCAATCCGTAAAGTCTGTTTGGCTCTAAAATATTTCCTTCGGGTTTTCATAGTGTTTCCTGGACACCTGCGTGTGCAGACAATAAAAGAGGAGTTTCATGCCATTGCAGGTAGGTAATACACAGGCAAAAACACCCACAGATCCATAAGAATCTCACAATCAGCCTAACATTCTCATTACCCAGGATTTCCAAATGTGATTAGGGCACATGGGACTGATCAGAGTGGAGTTTGATCAAACATTATTTGGAAAATGTACCTATCCTCCTGATGAATAAACAGACACAATGTCTTCATCAAATATCTGACCTTCGTCAGTATCTCGTTGGTCAGACACAGGTTCTAGGGATATGACATTCCCTGCAACTGACCCAACAAAAAAGAGGGCTATATGGAACATACCCATGGGACACATTGAGGACAAATATATGCAATGACCATCCTTTACCTGAAATGAAGTGACCACTGCATCCTGCCACTGGTTCTGAAGAGGAGATTCCCCCTGGAATGCCCTCAGAAACAGGGCGATGGGCATTTTGCTGGAGAGCCAACTCTTCTGCAGGGGTTAGGTCTGGACCGTGTAGACCTCCACCTGTTTTTTGCTTGTCTGACTTCTTATTAGCTTTAAAATTAATGTTTTTTTATATTATATATGATTCTTTATGTCAACAATTCTTTAAATAGTTATATACCAATATTTGCCAGTTTGAAGTATATTCCTGTACTTCACTTTTACCTGTTCCCATGTTCTCCTTGTGCTCACGTTTGATCTGGAATTATGACATATTAAATAATAATTAATCTGACACATAGGAAATGAAACGCTGCATTCAGTAAGTACAATGCACACTATACGCGTTTAATTTGTCGGCCAGTTTTTGCCTGCCGTCTTTTCTGGTTTGGGCTGCTTTTGCAGTGTTACCCCATGTGCATATTAAATCTTGAAATTCTTCATATCCTTCGAGTAAACGGTCCTGCTACGCGTGTGTGAAAAAATGCGCCCGTTCTTTCGTCATTTTGTTGCAGCCTATCAAAGACTTCCTGATCATGTTTTCTAGACTCAATATATATGGGCTTTTCACTCAGCGCGGGCGCGCGCAATCATCTCGGATGATTAGATCCAGCTAGACTAATCTACCACACTGCTGCGTTTAAAAAACCGACTTGTTACGGACGAGTTTCACTGGCATGAACTCATCCAAGATGAGGCATCTGATCTCGGATGATTTAAGAGATGTACGGAAAATACCCCCTAGTCAAAAGACGACCTCTGGCGTTCGGACCCTGGTTTTATATCGCGAGCCCTTTGATCACCCAATCCGCCTTTACGTTCCCTGCGGACTTCCAATAATTAGACACGTCGGGATGTGCACCAAGTTGATATGGTGAGGTCCACCCTATTTAAATGTGCTGTCTGTGTCGCTTGAAAGCGTACCTGTCTGTGTTGGTGACTTGAAGGCTCCATGTTAAGCCTCTGTTTAAGTAAGTAGGTAAGGAAGGAAGTACTATTTTACTTTCTTCCGCTTTCACTTCTATACTTTGTCACACGTACAGGCTACTTTAAACTGAGCGTTCTGTCTTTCACACCTGTTACTCTGATTTTAAATATATCTCTTTCGCCCTCTCTCCTCCAGCGGTTACGGAAGCGCGTCTCAGTACTTGGCCGTAAGAAACAGTGAGCGCGCTCGAAAAACGGCTTCAGACGCGTGCTTAGGCGTCGGCATGTCTAAGCCCCACGGCTTGCTCTCGTAGCACCTGTATGCCTCCAGGCAGCCCTTTGAACATCCCGGCGCTCAAACTGCTGCCAAAACTTTGTACCGCCGCCGTGTTAATCTGTAAACTCTTAAATGAAAACTTTCCTTTACATTTTATTTTCCAAATGTCCGTGATAAGCCGATCGGCTGCTTCTTTATTTGCATTATTTACGGCATCTGAACTTGGCTTATCATACAGTGTGGCAACAACACTAAATGATGCATTGTTGTATACAACCCAAATAAATATTTAAAACAATCATTTTTGTCAGACTTTAGAGTTTCCTGGCAGTTGGTGTATTTTCATTTTTTTTAAAAATTCCATTCATATCACTTGTGCTTAAATACAAGCATGAAAAATGTCATCAGAGTAAACTCAAGTGAGACTGGCATTAACATTTCTGAATACCCAGGAGGTCTTCTATTCTGTATTTAGGTGGTCTGATCAAATGTCCTGATTCACGATCAATGATTGCCACACTCCTCAATAACCTCAAACGCATTGCTTGAACTTGTGGATGTACATCCTCCTCCTTTATTGTCTGTTGATGTTTTTCTCCTGACATACTGCTAAAAAAACAAAACTGAATAAAATCAATGTTAAAAGTCACATTTTTCAGTTTTAAATATTTCATCATCACAAACTGTTTATTTAACTAGTGACTAAATTGAAGATAATCAAGCATAACTTGTACAAGTTTGTCACACTTTTCAGTGTTTCATGACAGCAAATGCACGCACATTTTTGGGATGAAATGTAATGCACAATATATAAAATACCTGTATCTGGCTTTTTTTTAAAATAAACATCCTAGCAATAAACGTTTCCCTTTTTCCATTACTGATGAGCCATTCTACTAAAATAACTCAAAAAAGAATCTTCGAAACCTATGCATTGGAGTATATAACAAATGAAAATAAGAATGTACATGCAATTAACAATACTCTAAACATACGAAACAAATACACACATGGTGACCCACTGCATTCAAAATTGTATGTACTGCACAAGGTAATTACAATTATAGTTTCAACTTTACAATTTTCATACAGAGTGTAATGTTGGCAGGCAGGCATTTACTTTAGGTTAGGAGTTAAAGAATGATAGTACACCCTAAACATAAGAAACCTAAATAGAAATTAAAAATATTTTTAAAATAGATTTAGCCATTCCTGTTTGTTCACAGATACCTCATTTAAAGAAACTTAAACATTAACTGAAAAAACTGTATAATGTTTACTCACCTCTAAGGTAGATTCTTAAAGTTTGAATGAGCTTATTAAGTAAAAGATTTGCACACCTGAATCTGGAAACAGAACAAAACATTATTTTGTTTGTAAACCAGCTTTCTATTATATGGTTGCACTCAAATATTACATTTTCTCCTTCTTTCCTGCAGCTTGCTGTTCAAATGATGAGCTGATGTTGTAAAAACATAGCAGAAATACACCACAAACTGAGAACTGTTTATGTGTAATACTTGTAGAATGCTGTTCATTGAGTGTTGTCCATTAGCTGGGACTGTGAACAGTAAAAACCTGTTTTGATAAATTTGACAACAACATACAAATTACTTGGTAAAAATTCACAAGTTGGTGCATACTATAGACACTAATAATATAATAACATAGAATAAGGCAATATTGCCAATGTAAAAGAAAGCAGGGAGTTACAAACATGGCATAAATGGACCAAAATACTAATCATAATAAAAATAATAAACAAAACAAAAAAAATAATTTTGAGTAGGAAATAGGCCGCTTACATATTAAAGTTGATTCAACAAAAATGTTTTCAAATGTTTGCTGTTAGAAATGTGTGTATAACATCAAGAGATGCAACATACTATACAAAGGGCACTTCATTAGAACATGTCTGGCGAATAAGAGGAGAATAAATCTATCAATTTCACTGACAGTTTAAAAGTAAGGAGCCCCAAATCATCCAGATTTTTTAAAAAAAACTGCCACAGTTTCCTCCTGAACTACATGAATTAGTAAACTGTTCAGGATTTTCTTGAAATTCTGTATAAAGAAATGTCTTTTGGATTATGTCTTGAATGAACATTCCTTTTGATTTCCATCGTTATACAGTAATTGAGTTTATGTGTACCAATATTTAACTGACAAGTTGTTTTGATACCTTTAAAAATTCAGTGAATGAAATTACTACATTACTACATTTTCTCTGGGGGCTTCAACACTCTGCACCTCAGCATGACAGTATGGTCTCCATGTTAGCTTCATCTCATACCGTGTGTGTTTTGTAAAGATTTTAGCATTGCTCTTTTGCCTTGAGGAATTCTGGTGAATTTTGCCTTTAGGTGCACTTTTAAAAGGAACATGTCACAATTTTAAAATTTGTGGTGTTAATGCCTTTGAGAAATATATTTTTATTCTCAGCAGATGAACACCTATAGAAGCCCTACACAAGATATACCACAGAAATAAAGGTTGTTTATCTAATTAAAGTGTAGTGTTTGTGAAACTTTTCTCACAGTTCACTCCTTTTCATTGTGATTTTCCATGTTGGGAGTACAGGGGAAAACTGGGGCGTGGGCAAGGAAAGGAGCTCCAGATACCCCCAAATGTGTCATTTTGTTTTTTCAGGATAGGATCAGAAATGGCCTACAAAGGACATGACCAATTAAGGAATTAATTTCCTATTTACTTCACTAATTTAACACCATTTTGTGTACTTGTTTATTTTGTGCGTCTGTTCACTAGCTAGACCAATGACATAATGATAGCAATGATATATAAGGTTGCATTAAGCATGCCTCTTAATGCACCTGAATTTTAGGATCATTTAGAGAGGACACCAGTGAGAGACTCATGCTAGACCAACTTATAAAAAACTTCAATTCTGGTTTCTATTTTGTTTTCTTTAATTTTTTTTTAAATAATAAAATCAACTTTTTGTAACAAATTTTTGCTGCAAATCTCACTTTTCTTTTGCCAAGCTCCTTAAGGAAATGCGTACATATTTCAACCTCTTTCATATTAAAATCTGACTTACTTTACTACTCTGTCCAATTCAAACAAAACAACTGGGAGTAGTGACAGCCCATTGAACTTTAGGCCCCCATTTATGTTGCTGGGGACTCACTTAATTAGGGAAATAGACTGAAAACCCAGCAGTTTACTTTAGGAGATAAAGCAACTAAGAAAACGCATGCATGGCATTTAGACTTGCTTAGCTGGTTTGAAAGCTGAAGCATTCTTTAGTTTTCTAGTCACTTCATCAAAGAGTTAGTTATCAAAATTTTGTTTATACATATTTTTATAATAAGTCATATTCAGAAATAAGAGTGATGTGATTACATGCATTAATAGTGTAATAAAATGTTTTTTACACCATTTTACAATGTCATGTGGCTGAAATTGCTTTAATATTTCCACAGATTCCAATTTAAGTGATAAAAAGATTCATAAACTATTATTAGATATTGGATGTTGAGGTTCTATGGCTAATGGTGGTTTAAATTTCCTAAACATTACATTTTTCAAAGAAGTACCCAATGGAGATTTAAAATTTGTGCTGAAGACCCAAGCGAAAATTGTTGGCTGCATCCAATGATAATAGATAGTAGATCATTGTCAGACTTTGCTAAAATATTACAGGGTCAGAGAAATATTGAATCAGTGAATTAAGGGCTAGTACCAAGAATAAGGAGAGAGGAAGTAAAGGAGACACTGGAAAGAATGAAAAATAGAAAAGCAATAGCAGATGTGTGGAGCAGATGTGTTGTGGGATCTAATGCAGTGGAGGAACAGTGTGATTGTACCCATTTATAAGGAGAAGGGTGATATTTAGGACTGTGGAAACTATAGAGTGCTATACAAATATGATTGGGAGGCATTCAAAGAGCTTAACAGAGCAAAGGGGTGTGTCCAGAGAGGGTTTGGCACTAATGCCTGTTCTCCCCATGTCTGGTTCCTCCCAAAGATCCTCCCATTAACTTCTCTGCCTGACATAATTTCTACCCCATAGTCCTGCCTCTTTACGTCTGAGCTCTAATATAAACACCCTGCATCTGCTTACCAGCAGTCCAATGTTAGACTCTGGCTTGAGAGATTACTATTTCTATTTTACAAATTCTTTTTTTGACAGTATACAGGGTGGTAAAATTTTTGTGGTCTTGCCTCTTCATTTACAAGAGAGATAAAACCAATGTCACACACAATAAAAATCTGGGAAATGGTTATAGAAAGTAGGCTTAGGGAAGAGATCAACATAGGGGAGAAACAGTTTGGTTTTATGCTGGGGAGAGGAAGAACTGATGCAGTATTGTATTGAGACAGAGGACAGAAAAGCATCAAGAAAAACAGAGAAGACTGCATATGGTGTTTATTGATTTGAAGAAGGCTTATGAAGTAGTGTCATGTTAAGAGGTGTGGATGTGCATGAGGGAGAAAGCAGTACTAGAGAAGTATTCGAGGATTGTCCAGGATATGTATGAGGGAATGAGGACTCTGATTAAAAGCAGCAGTGGGGCAAAAGACAAGATCCCAGTTAGAGTAGGTCTGCACCAGGGATCTACTTTAAGTCCTTACCTTTGATCTGGTTATGGGTTTATTGCGCCATGGGATAAAACACCTGGGGCCTCATGCATAACGGCATGCATAAAATTCACACTAAAACATGGTGTACGGACAAAAGCGTAAATGTGCGTATGCACAAAAAAATGCAGATGCATAAATCTGTGTGTACGCCGACTTCCACGTTCTTCTGCTACATAAATCCCGGTCAGCATGAAAAGTAATGCATGTGCACATGCCTGCTGTCCCGCCCTGTCTCCTTCCAGAATATGTAAATCAATATAAATAGCCCTTAAGCTCAGCATTCTGTGAAAAGACAATGGCAAAAGCACTGGGGAAAATAGAAGAATTTCAGCGAATACCAAGTGGAAGCAAGGAAAAACGTACTATTTGTTGGTTTAAACAGTGATATAAACAACAAAAGGAAGCTGATCGAGTGACATAAAGTGTCGGAGAAACTCAAAAGTTCAAGTTCACAAAGTCGCACAGTGCCTGAAATAAAAAAGAAGCTGTCAGATATCAAAGTCGCCGTGAAAAGGCGAGTTGTAGCCCACTGTCTGAGTGTCATATGGAAGCTTATTAGGGTACAGAGAAAAGAAAAAAAAAATAGGCACATAGCTGGGCAAAAAAGCTCTAAATGACAACTTTAATATTGAAATTTCCACTTTATTCACATAGTTTATTTTGTCATTAAAGTAGAACTTCATAAACTTCACCTTAAAACTGTTTAATTTACTAGTTTTTTAAATACCACCATAACTAAAGTAGTATGTTAAATGCTTTGTATTGTATGTGTTTTTTTATGTGCTCTGTGTGTGAATCACTACGTGCTTCTTAAACAGGCTTTCTCTTTCTCCGACAGGACACAGAATCCATTACATTCGTGATATTACAGCTCTGTGAATAATTTAAATACTGAGATGTATACTTGATATCATTTTCATGATGATAGGAATTAAAGCATGTTATTAAACATGGTAACACGGTGGCACAGTGATAGTGATAAACTGGCGCCCCGTCCAGAGATTGTTCCTGCCTCACGCAAGATGCTTGCTGTGCCGACCTTCGATGAAATAATTTATTGCTGCAGTATTGTCTCTTCCAGACATACTAACCCCCAATTCCTGTCCTTCCTTTTCTTTTTCCAAGTACCCAATTGCCACACAATTAGCTCTGTAATAGATGTCAAGCCACATGTAAGCTTAGAATGCCAATCTGTCAAAACCTTTAAGGAACATTGAAATGTCTTCATAGTACATGTTTAATTATTCTATCCATCTATCCATCCAGTGTCACACCAGCCCCAGCAAGCATACAGTGCCAGGCAGGAACAATCCCTGAACGGGGTGCCAGCTCATCGCTACTGCTGTCCACTGTGTCCTCACATATTAAATTATTAACAATATAGATTATTTAAATGATGTTAAAATTTTATCTCTATAATGTAATAAACATTTTGCTGCATTTCATCTTAAAAATAATAATGTCATCATATGTTAATACGCGCTTTATAAAGTGGATCAGGTTGTGCAATATTATAACTGTAGTGCAAGTTTACAGTGAGGTGATTGTACTTATAAGTAAAAACAGTTCTACAAGGAGCACTTGATGGACTGATTGATTACGTTTATAGTCTTTGGGATGAAACTGTTTCTGAACCGCGAGGTCCCTACAGGAAAGGCTCTGAAGCATTTGCCGTATGGGAGCAGTTCAATAGACAGTGCGCATGGCTGAGGCAGCATGTGCTTGATGCTATATCCCGATAATTCTCTTTCTGATCAGCTGCTGTAGAGCTGTGATTCCATACTCACATACAGTGGGATAAATGCTCTGAGTGGTGCATTGAGAGTAACAATGCTAAAGCAGCTATGGGTTTTGGAATAGTGTGGCCATTCCGTGGTCAATTATATTGTTACAGGTTAATTACAATCACATGCCTTAAACTTATAAACAATATGTGGTTAATTTCAGTGTATTTGATAAATCCGTGTCAGAGATGTGGATCTAAAAAAGAAAGGGAAACCATACTGGAACAAAAGCACTGCTTTGACGCTGGGTGCCGCCAGTTTGCAAACTGAGTGGAGAACTTGCGTACACCAAGGATTTAGCTTGTATGAAAATGTGCATGGCTTTATACCAAGTTCAGTTGTTATACATCGCAATGTGAGCTTGGAAATGGGTGTACGCAACATTTTTGTGCATACGCACCATTTACACATGAGGCCCCTGGTGCATGTTTTTTGCTGATGACATTGCATTGTGTAGCTCCAGGAAAGAGGAACTAGAGAAGTAGTAAGGAAGAATGGAGAAAAGCTTGGGAAGAGTGAAGGTTTAATGATGATCAGGATTCAAAAGTTAGCCTGCATGGGGGGGTATTGGAAAGAGTGGATATATTTAAATATTTAGGATCAGCTGTAGCTAAAGTTGAAATGCTAGATGTAGAGATAACCCATAGAATGCAGTGTGGGTTTAACAATTGGAAAAAGGTATCAGGAGTATTGTGTGATCAAAGAATTAAGGCAAAGATTAGAGGTAAGGTTTTTAAGACTGTGTTAAGACTAGCAATGATGTATGGAGCCACAGATGTGCAGAAAAGGGTGCACAGAAGAATTAAGATGTAGCAGAAATGAGAATGTTGATATGGATGCGTGGAGTTACCAAAAACAACAGAATACAAAATGAGACAATCGGAGGTTCAACAAAAGTGGGAGAGATATCTACGAAAGTACAGGAAAGTAGATTGAAGTGGTATGGACATGTGATGAGGCGAGACAATGCATATGTGGGCAAAAGAGTGATGGGAATGGAAGTACAGGAGAAGAGAAAGTATAGAGGCCAAAACAGAGGTGTATGAATAAAGTAAAAGATGATTTGATGGAAAAGGTGCAGGAACGAGCTGTTTGGTGAAGGTTGGTCAAATACATCGACCTCACATAAAAAGATGAAGAGGAAGAAGAAAATAATGCAAGTGTGAGGATGTTTTAGTGAAATGGAAATACTGGGTACATGTGTAGCTTAAAGTATTTCAGAGCCATCATTCATACATGTCTACATAAGTTAAGTGGCTTGCATTTTTTACTTTTTTGCATATGAACATCATGTCACAAATCTGATTAGATTTTAAGGAGGAGGAGAAATAAGCAGCTGTGATCAAGGCATTTGAAAGATGTCGCACAGCCACAGAGATGAGTGAAGAATGGGGCAAAGGTATGCCTTTAGCATGTGACAAGACACACATTAGGACATTAGAACATTGCAAAAATCTAGACGAGAACAGGCTATTCAGCCTAACAAAGCTTGCCAGTTCTATCCACCTAATTTTTCTAAAAATACATAAAGTCTTTTTTAAAAAGTCATAAAATTCCTACAATACTACTTGATAGCTTATTCTGTGTGTCTGTTGTTATCAGTGTATAGAAAAACTTTCTAATGTTTGTGCAAACGTTACCCTTAACAAGTTTCTAACTGTGTCCTTGTTGGAACTCATCTTATATATAAATGTCTACGTGTGGAAGTGTGTGTGCGTGTGTGTGTCTGTCTGTCTGTCTGTCTGTCCGGCCCGGAAGTGCGAGGCAGCCCTCAAGTGTGAGGCTATAGCATGAAGTTCAACGAAAACATCTGTCGCCAAAGTGAAACCACTGAGAAAAGAAAGACTTGCTTAGCTGCTAATACACAAGTGAGGCAAGCACATAGGTAAAACAAAACCTCCAAAGAGAGGTTAGCTGCAGATGGACAATGGAGGCAAGCACGATGGCAAAATGAAACCGCTAGGGAAAGAGAAGCTCGCTTAGCCGCTAATACACGACCGATGTGATTGATTGCTTAATTGAAGTGCCAGAATCCATGGTTTTCAGGAGCCAGGGCTTTTTACAGCACAGGCTTACACAGATAGTTATAATTTTAAACACTTCAATCTTGCCTCCTCTTAATCTCCTTTGGCTTAAAATATAAAGGCTCAGCTCTTTTAATTTTTCATCATAATTCCTCTGTAACCCTAGAATAAGTCTGGTCGCTCTTCTCTGACCTTTTTCTATCATTGCTATGCGCTTTTTTGTAGTTCAGAGACCAAAACTGCACACAGTACTCCAGATGAGGCCTCACCAGTACTCTACATATTGTGCTATATAACCTAACATTCTGTTTGTGTCCTTAATAGCTTTTGAACACTGTCTGGCAGTTGAAAGTGTTGAATCCACTACAATAATAATAATAAGTTTTATTTATGTAGCGCCTTTCATACACTCAAGGACACTTTACAATTCAATACACACATTAACAAGACAGTAGAAATTACATACATGAAAAAGAATAATACTCATTGAAAAGATGTGTTTTTAACAGATGTTTGAAATTATTAATATATTTTTCCTCTCAAAGACTGAGAGGGAGAGAATTCTAAATTTTGGGGCTATCACTCTGAAAGCGCTGCCACCCATAGTTATTAACCTGTATTTAGGTACAGTGAGTAACTTAGCGTCAGATGATCGTAATGCACGGGCAGGAGTGTAAGGAAGCAGCAGCTCAGACAGATAATGAGGGGCTAACCCATGAAGGGCTTTAAAGGTGAGAAGGATAATTTCGTATTTGATTCTTGAAGAAACTGGTAACCAATGAAAATCACAGAGGATAGGAGTGATTTGAGCAGATTTTTTAGTGTGTGTAAGTAGACGAGCAGCAGAATTCTGAACATATTGTAATCTGTTGATATATTTAGTGGGGAGGCCATAAAACAAAGCATTGTAATAGTCCAGACGGGTAGTGATGAAAGCGTTAATGAGTGTCTCAGTATCTTTCATACTGAGGAAAGAATGCAGATGAGCTGTCTGTACTATTGAGCTAATGTGTGATTGAAAAGTAAGAAGCTGATCAAAGATGACACCCAAATTACGGGCTGATGCTGAAGGTTGAACCAGGATCCCATCAATGTCAATTTTTAGCCCACAAAGGGTAGAGAGGACAGATTTGGTACCAACTAATAAGATTTCTGTTTTATTAGGATTGAGTTGTAAAAAATTATCTGTCATCCAATGATTGATTTTCCAGATGCAGTCAGTCAGTGCAACGGGTGAAGATGTTGCAGTTGCATCAATGCTTACATAAATTTGTGTGTCATCAGCATAGCAGTGGAAGCTCAGACCATACCAACAAATAATCTCACCTAATGGGAGCAAGTAGATGTTGAAGAGGATTGGACCGAGAGCTGACCCTTACCTTGTGTGAATTAAGTAGTGGAAGATTTGTATTCCCTAATGAAGATGTAATACTAGCGATCACTGAGGTATGATGTGAACCAAGAAAAAGCAGCACCAGAGATGCCAGTAGCTGAAAGTTGGGACAGTAAAATGTTATGGTTAACTGTATCAAATGCAGCGCTCAAGTCAAGAAGAACTAGAATAGCAGCCATCCCAGAATCTGCGGTTATAAGTAAGTCATTGGCTACCTTCAGTAAAGCAGTTTCAGTGCTATGTAGGGCTCTGAATCCAGATTGAAAAGGCTCAAGCAGGTTATGCAAATTTAAATAATCATTGAGTTGAACAGCAACAACCTTTTCTAAGATCTTAGTCATAAATGGAAGATTAGAAATTGGGTGATAAAATTTTAGCTGTAAGGGATCTGAGCCAGGATTTTTTAAAACAGGGGTTATAGCCACAGTTTTTAAATCACTTGGAACAACACAGGTGCGGAAACTACAGTTGATAAAGTGTGAAATGGGGGCAGAACGTTTGTCAGTGCAAGCCTTAATCAGTAAAGTAGGGGCAGGATCTAGGTGGCAGATAGATTGATTTAATTTAGATATTACTTCAGCAGTTTAAGTTGGTGTATTGGGGTTAATTTTAGATAAATAAACTGTAGATTTAGAAGTATAATCAGTCGACAGAGATAAGGAATGATTAGTAGAGAAACTTTGATATATGATCATCATTTTTGACTGAAAATAGTCTAAAAATAGATTACAGTGCTCAACAGAGAAATACAGATTTTTAACAGCAGGTTGTCAAAGTCTGTTAACTGTATTAAAAAGAGATCTAGGGCGACAAGTACTAAAGTCAATAAGAATGTAATAGTACTTTGAACGTGCTGCCGATAAGGCACATCTGTATTTCTTCAGGTGTTCGGTGTAAGCCAGGGTGTGAACAGCCAGACTAATCTTCTTCCAGAGCCTTTCCAAGCGGCAACCAGATTGTTTCATGGTACGCAATTCTGCTGTAAACCATGGACATGACCGGTGTGATAGACGGCCGGCAGTTCAATCTGGCCGGGACGTCCTAGAACTAAAAGAGTGGAGAAGGGCAGCATTTCCAGGACACTGCCTCCCCCTGGACGCTAGGTGGCAGCTCCCCTGGACGGTAAATGTACCCCAGTTTCCCTCAGGGCATCATGGGACATGGAGTCCATTTTCTCAGCCCTGTTGGGTGCCATGGGTGCTGCCAGGGGGAGCTCATAAAGGACCTGGGGACTCCTACTTTTCTTATAACCCGGAAGTACTTTGGAGTCACGAGGACAGAAGCCCACAGTACCTCTGGGCTATTTGAAGATGGATGATGTGGCGTTTCACCCGGAAGAAGAGAAGGAACACTTCCGGGTCAAGGACTATTTAAAGGACTGATGCAGACCCAGCACGCTGAGCCGGAGTTGGGAGGTTGGGTGACAAAGCTGCTTGGAGTGGAGGATTGTTGAATAGTGATTATTGATTTATTGTTAATTGTGGATTATGTGGTGCTTTGTGCACTATATTTAAGAAAATATTAAATATTATACTTGGTGCTTTTTACAAATGTGTCTTGGACGTCTGTCTGGTGGGTTTCATGGGGCAACAGTGCCTCTAGCGTCCACACCGGGTAGTAGGAACAGCCAAGGATTTAATAGGTGCATAATGATCCAAAATTTGTGACAATGTGGAATTATATAGAGATAAAATCTGTATAGGGCAAGACAACCCAGACACATCATCGAGACAGGAAGCACCAACAGACATAGAGATGGATAACTGATCAATGTTCTTGATATTATGATTAAGTTATTTTTGATTTTAGGCTTATTTTAGGGAGGGGATAAGTGAAGCTAAATTCAATCAGACAATGTACAGACATTCTGCAGACCAGTGGAACGTACAAGATCCAGAATATGGCCCTTAGCATGGGTTGAAAAACCAACATGCTGCACAAAACTGAAACAATCCAGTACTGAACGTAGCTCACAAGCAGATGGACAGTCAGAATCCACATGAATATTAAGGTCACCAAGTAAAATAACAGCAGTAGACATGCTACAGATAAGAGTGAGTATTTCATAAAGTTCACAGAAAAAAATCCAACTGAAGCTTAGGAAGTCTGTAGATTAATATAATGTGCTGCGAAGCCTTTCCAGTGATTTTTACAACCAGGTATTCAAAAGACGTAATGTTGTGAAAATCAACAGTGGTTGCTTTAAGACAATCACGCTGAACTACTGCCAATCCACTACCTCAGCCCGTCAGACGGGGTTTAGACAGGTAACTGTAACCAGCGGGGGTAAGCAGATTTAGTTGTAAGTAATCACCTGGATTTTGCCACATTTCAACATGTCCAGTTTTTTAGAAGTTGGTAAGTTGTTAAGGAAAGTAGTTTTATTAGTTACTGATCTGCAGTTCAGGAGTGCACAGTGGAGAGTTACGTCAGATTGTAATCCTTGGTTACTCCAGTCCAGCATTTGCGGCAGGTGTCTTAGCCAATTCTTCTGCCTACTCCATTGTCTTGCGGATTGTCTTTTTGAGAAAACAGGTCTAACAGACCAAATCATGGAAAAAGTGTCGGTGGATGCAGAGGTGATATTAAAATGACGCCGAGAGGAGTGGTGTAAATACCGCAGACGAGCAATGCCAAGCTCCATGCATAAGCCGTAAGTCACCGTATCTAGTCTGGAGTGCATACGGTAAGTGCATAATTGTATTGTAGAGTAGGTAATCATCTTCAGAAAAAGCAGTAACAGCTACCACCACGTTAGCCAGAACTCATAAACTAACTCCAAATGAGCAGAAAACAAAGTCAACTAAGAAAGTCTTAATCCTAGTCAACCAAGAAAGTAAAGACTTACTCACCAACCATGCTGGCTCAGGGAGAGTACAGGGAAGAGGGCTTGTGGAATATAGGAAGCGAATGGAATAAAACTTTACAAAAGAACAAGTATGAATCTATTGAGAATCCGTCCATAAAACATAAAGAGCACGAGCAAGGCAGAGGATGTGGTGACAGCAACAAAAGCAAAACACCAGTGAGAAGCAGCAGCCAGATCATGCACAGCGTACTCTCATCTCTCATAAGGTGTACTTTAGATTTTCAGACCTCCCATTCTTGGTATCATCTGCAAACTTAACCAAAATTGGTATCATCTGCAAACTTATATTCCTATCCAAATCATTTATATACTGTATATATATTAAAAATTCAGTGGCTTTAGCACTGAACCCTGTGAAACACCACTCTTAATGTCAACCAGTTCTGACGGGGTTTCTCACTCCATAATCCCTTTCTTCCTGTGTTTGAGCCAATTTTCTACCCATATACACACAACACCCTGAACTCTCACTTCTTTTAGTTTGATAAACAAACTCTCATATGGCACCTTATCAAATACTTTCTGAAAGTCCATATAAATAATGTGATATGCTCCACTTCGATCTTATCCTTTTTATTGCTTCCACATAGAATTTCAACTTGCTGGCAAAACATGACCTACCTCTTCTGAATCCATGCTGAATACTCAGTAAAACTCCAGCTCTTGCTGTGTGTTGCTCAATCTTATCCGTAATAATTCCTTCCATTAATTTTCCTGTGATGCACATTAAGCTTACTGGCCTATAGTTGCTTGGATCTGCCTGGTCACCGTTTTTATATAACTGGATAGTATTTGCCATTTTCCAGTTCTTCTGAATTTCTCAAATAAGCATTGACTTCCTAAAGATATGCATCAAGAGTTTATACAACATATGTAATCACTATAATCTGTAAAAACCCGAGGGTAAATATTGTCTGGTCCTGGTGATTTGTTTGATTTCTCCCTATTTAATCTAAGCAGTACCTCTCCCTCTACAACTTCCAAATCCTTCAGTACCTCCTTACTAGTCCCTTTTATTGCTGGGAAGCACACATGTGAAGACTTCCGAAAAAATGCAAGTTTAGAGTACAGTAATCCCTCCTCGATCGCGGGGGTTGCGTTCCAGACCCCCCCGCGATACGTGAAAATCTGCGAAGTAGAAACCATATGTTTGTATGGTTATTTTTGTATATTTTAAGCCCTTATGAACTCTCCCACACTGTTTATAAATATTCCCCGCAGAGTTATACAGCATAATTCCTTTGTATTCTCTTAGATATTAGGTAAGATTCATTGAAATTATGTATATAAACACACTGTTTATATACAGTAAAACCTAAATATTATTTTAAAGATATTGAGTGTCTCCGATATCACATATGTTACAGCCATTACGATAGACAGGCCACCAGCAATAAATACGTACAATGCAAGAAAAATAGTATACAGTAAATGTGTGTACAGTGACACTAAACGTACGTACATGTACTAAACACTGTAAGAAGAAAATTAATTATGGTTACTCACCAACAATGACACGATGACTTGTCCGATAACAATGAGTTTAATTTTACTGCACAACAAAGGAGAGCGTTACAGCCCTTGTAAAGGAGCCACTTCAGGCGATTGTGTAGCACTGCCGTTGTTCTTCTTCTGGCAGTCTTCAATCCAAATCCCTAAAAAAGATTCCATCCAGACTACTGCCTTATTACATCCACTTACAACTCGTTTTGCACCCTGGTTAAAAGGACACTGCGGCCATAGATCTTATATTTCTTTCCTACTTTTTAAATAAAAAGAATCATAGCCTTCAACAAATCCAAAACGTTTACCTTTTCGGCAATCGTTAACATTTTCTTCTTGCGCTTTGGCACGGCCCCTGAAGCAGTAGCAGATCGTTTTGGAGCCATAATGAAGGGCTTGACTATGCACAAAGATAAACACAAAAGAGAACAACTCTTTACACAGCAAAACACGTTGATGCTGAATGAGCGAGACGAGACTTCCTGGTTAACACCGCATTCAGCACGCAGGAACTCAACTGTGTGCTCTGATTGGTTAGCTTCTCAGTCAGGAGAACTTAGCTGCGTGCTCTGATTGGTTAGCTTCTCCGCCATCCGCCAATAGCGTCCCTTGTATGAAATCAACTGGGCAAACCAACTGAGGAAGCATGTACAGGAAGTAAAAAAGACACATTGTCTGCAGAACCCGCGAAGCAGCGAAAAATCCGCGTTATATATTTAGTTATGCTTTCATATAAAATCCACGATAGAGTGAAGCCGCGAAAGTCAAAGCGCGATATAGCGAGGGATTACTGTATTTGCTATTTCATTGTCTGTATTTTTTAATTCCCCTTTACTATTCTTGATACATTTCACCTCTTCATTGACTGTTCTTTTACTACTTAAAATACTGAAATAATCTCAATGGGTTTTCTTTCACTTTATCTGTTATATTCCTCCCAAACTGCCTTTTAGCTTCTCTACACCCTATGATACACATTGGAGTTATTAATCTTATGCACAATATACAGCTGTTTTTTCCTTTGCAGCTTCTTTTCCAACTCTTTATTAACCCACTGCAGGTTTTTTTTTTTTAATTTTCCTACTAATTCCAAATCTAGGTATGTACCTGTCCTGCATTATATGTAAAACATTTTTAAACCTGTTGCACTGCTCCTTAACTGTCTCCACACTGAAAAAATCATATCAGTCTATCCTCCTTAGACTTTACCGCATCGGCTTAAAATGTGCACTACCACAGTTAACCATTTTAATCTTTGCATCCACACTCTTACAGAACACAGAGAACTGTATTATATTAAGGTCACTTGATGACCACTTCAATCACCACTACACCCTCAATAACAACATTAGAATAATCTAAATGAGAACAGGCCATTCAGCCCAACAAAGCTTGCCAGTCCTATCCACTTAATTCTTCTAAAAAAACATCAAGGGTAGCTTTGAAAGTCCCTAAAGTCTTACTGTCTGCCATACTACTTGGTAGCTTATTCCAAGTATCTATGGTTCTCTGTGTAAAGAAAAACTTCTTAATGTTTGTACGAAATTTACCCTTAACAAGTTTTCAACTGTGTCCCCATGTTTCTGATGAACTCATTTTAAAATAACAGTCTCGATCCACTGTAACAATTCCCTTCATGATTTTAAGCAATTCAGTCATGTCACCTCTTAATCTTCTTCTACTTAAACTGAAAAGGGTCAGCTTTTTTAATCTATCTTCATAATTCATCCCCTGTAGCCCCGGAATCAGCCTAGTTGCTCATCTTTGGACTTTTTCTAGTACTTCTATGTCCTTTTTGTAGCCTGGAGACCATAAGTATACACAGTACTCCAGATGAGACCTCACCAATGGGTTATAAAGCTTGAGCATAACCTCCTTGGACTTGTAAGCCACACATCATGCTATTTAACCTAACATTCTATTTGCCTCCTTAATGACCTCTGAACACTGTCCGGAAGTTGATAGTATAGAGTCAACTATGACTCCAAAATCCTTCTCATAAGGTGTACTCTTGATTTTCAAACCTCCTATTGTGTATTCCAAAATTCTATCCTGATAATTACAAAATACTAAATCCAGACAGACTTCACCCCATGCCGATGCTTTAGCATACTGTGTTAAAAGCAGTCACTGATTATGTCTAAAAACTCCTGCTGTTGAGATCCACTATTTCCAAGATTATCCAACTTAATATTCAGATTGTTATAGTCCCCCATGATAATATCCCCCTTTAAACTTGCCTTTTTAATATTACTAAAAAGATGTGCATTGAAATTACTGTCTGCAACGGACAGTCTATAACACACTCCTAAAATAAGGCCTCTTTCCGTAATTATTTCCAGATTAATTCACATTTCCTCACTAAAAAGAGACTCATCTTCCAACTGATAAGGAGTTGCATTTAAATTCCGTTTGACATATACAGCAACCCCACCTCCATTTCTGTCAACCGAACAATTCAGCGGCAGCCATCAACTCACATGCAGAACCATAGGTGAAGGGCTTAAGCATTTCACTCTTATAGTGCTACTGTGTAGTATAATTATCTCCTGTACCATCATCAGTCCACACCTTGAACCTGTCCCAGTCATTCAATACATAAGACACAATCTTCCTCCGGATATCAAGAGTGAGCCTGATATGGCCGTGCAATATGTAACAAAGAGAATGGAAAAGGCAGGTGCCATCTCCGAGCATGGAAACCACTCGGTAAGTGACAGTTCTTTGATCGATGGTGATCACCTTGATAGACATGTTAATGGGGGTACGGTTGGAACGATAAAGGAAATGGGTACCTGAACAATGTAAAGTAAGTCTAAAATACCTACACAATAACTATAATCGTAATAAACGAACAATAAAATAGCGGAGAAGCCGTGGATTAAATTAAAAGGCTGTAGTTATCAGCAGGGAGACGTGAATCCCGTGGTGAAGCAAGGAAGGGAATGTAGAGACCGGAGCGACGGCCGGCCTTATATAAGCAGGCAGCCAACAACGTGGGAGGCGTTGGGATGGGGGACCCAACGCCACCTCACACGGTGACCGAGCTGCAGGCTATGGACATATATATGTACGTAAGTAGGATTCAGTTAGCGTTGGGAACCCGCGTACCAAATTTCTTGACGATGGGCCCATAAGTAACAAATACCGTTGGAGCGTTCAATATAGTGGCCGACAGTGGCATCATACCACGAAATAAGTACATACATCGGTTTCGGTTAGCTCAGGGAAGCCGCCTACCAAATTTCGTGAAGATGGGGCCATAAATAAGAAAGTTCAACATGGCAGACATTGTCGACCGTTATGACTGTTACACGTAGAATTTCGAAATGAAACCTGCTTAACTGTTGTAAGTAAGCTGTAAGGAATAAGCCTGCCAAATTTCAGCCTTCTATCTACACGAGAAGTTGGAGAATTAGTGACATCGGAAAGTTCAATATGGCGGCCGACACTGGCGTCATACCACCGAAATAAGTACGTACATTGGTTTCGGTTAGCGCAGTGAAGCCGCCTACCAAATTTCGTGAAGATGGGGTCAGCCTTCTACCTACACGGGAAGTTGGAGAATTAGTGACGTTGGAAAGTTCAATATGGTGGCCGACAGTGGTGTTATACCACCGAAATAAGTACGTACATCGGTTTCGGTTAGCGCAGGGAAGCCGCCGACCAAATTTTGTGAAGATGGGGCCATAAATAAGAAAGTTCAACATGCCGGATGTTGTCGACTGTTATGACCGTTACGTGTAGAATTTCGAAATGAAACCTGCTTAACTTTTGTAAGTAAGCTGTAAGGAATAAGCCTGCCAAATTTCAGCCTTCTACCTACACAGGAAGTTGGAGAATTAGTGATGAGTGAGTGAGTGAGTGAGTCAGTCAGTCAGTCAGTCAGTGAGGGCTTTGCCTTTTATTAGTATTGTTACCATAATTATGCTCCACTAAATATAACTCCAGCTCAGTTATTTTATTTTTGTTACTTCTAGCATTAAGGAAAGCTATCTTTAATGAGTTACTCATTTTTCTTTTGCATTTAAATTGTGGGTTAGAATTTACAGTACTCTGCATTTTTTTTACACCATTGCTTGTTCCTTCATGTGCAGTTCTAAACCTGCCTCTCCTAAATGCCCTGCGCCCCCATAACCTAGTTTAAACATTCCTCAGCTAACCTACTGATACACCTCCCCAACACATTGGTTCTCCACTGGTTCAGATATAACCCATCACAGCAGAATAGGTCCTATCTGTTCCAGAATGAGTCCCAATGCCCCCTAAACCTATACCTTTCTACCCTTCACCCTAGCATTCATAAAAGGAGGCACTAACCTTGTACAGAGATGAATAAATAAACAGTGTCATTATTAATGTGTTGAATTCATAAAGAATATCATTATTATCAAAATGAAATACACATCTAATGTAGTACCTTTTTTATATGGTAATACTTGGTTAACCAGTTCCGCTCACACCTGACTTCACCCTATGTCATATGCAGTGAGGTGAACTTGATTCAGTTTTCAAGACTCCAGGTGTTTTGCTGTTTTACTGTCAGGAGTGGATTTAGAAATGTAAAGGTAAAAAAAATGTAAAAATACACAAGGTAAGGTGATTGCTGAGAAGGTAAAAATTGACACCGTAAATTAATGAGATGAAGTTGATGAGAAGTCAAGCAAAATGACACCTTTTATTGGCTAATTGAACAGATTACAATATGCAAGTTTTGAGGCAACTCAGGCCCCTTCTTCAGGCAGTCGGCCTCGAAAGCTTGTATACTGTAATCTGTGTAGTTAGCCAATAAAAGGTGTAATTTTGCTTGAATTTTAATTGCATCTGTAATTGCTAACACGGTACAGCACCCTACCACATTAAATTAAGTTGCATAAAATGTTTCTCTGTTTTAAGTTACATTAGTTCACACATTTGCCAATGCTTCTCAAAGGGAGATTTTGGCATTTCAAATATGTGTGGAGCAGGTCTTTTCAAGATATCTCAACAAAAATTCAATGGTGCCAACGTACTTCTTTGAAGAATAAGTGTGCCAAATTTCAACAAAATCAATCCACTGGGAGATGATTTCATGTGAACAGGTAGACGAAGAGAACAGCAGACATGGCTATTGCAGTAGGTGCTCTTTGCATTATATGTAAACACACCTAAAAACAGGGAACTCTGTTATTACTAGGTGCACTGTTAGCAGAATGGACCCTAACACAGGCAACCTGGGGGTAAACTGCAATTTTCAACACAGGATCATTTTTATGTATATGACTATGGAAAGCCTAAGAAGAGAGAATTAGTTACAGAGCCCATAAAAGTTATGAAGCAAGATACAACTGCCATCCAAAAGAGTCCAGCAGTCTGATAAACCCCAGGTAAACATTTTTGGTGATTCATCTCTTTGAAATGCTTTGCTACTTTTTTCATAAAATGTAATTCTACTTACTAGTATGGGATGTTCAATCTGTGCATTCATGTTCTGGTTAGCTGAACACCTCACATTAGTAACAGTACTGAAATGTGGTGAGAGCACCCTGAGATTAATTTACATGTGTCTGTGGTTGGCTGCTGCTTGATGACCCTGATTTGGATTAAGCATGTCTGATAATCAATGGATGGATGACAAAAGACACTAGCAGGGCAGCAATACCTCTAAAAATCTTATTCCAATTTAACATTTATATAATTAAAAGGCATTAGACAGTGTAAACAAATTAATAATAAAATTTTGAAAAAAATGGTAAAATTTCATTTCTAGTTCTGGTTGTTTATATTTACTGGAACATATTTCAACCCTGGGTGAGTGCAAGTGAAAACCGATGCTTTGATATCAGAGTCATTGAAAATGAAGCTGGTCTCTCTTTGATTTCCTGTACAGAAATAATCATGCTGCTAACATTAGTGAAGTACTTTTACATGCTAAGATATTTTTCCATAAACCAAATGAGACTGAGAGAGCTTTTTGGGAGACTGAAGAGATACACGGCTGAGAGTTTTGTGTTCTGATCTGTGAGAGTTAAATAAAAAATAAACTTTTCTCCTAAAATCTTTGTGAATTAGTTACTGCTAGGGAGCTGGGTCGAACTTTCACATGCACAGGAGTAAAAGCAGCTAAGTGGATCAAGAGTTTTTGGGAAAAGTTACTTGGACTAGTACTTGTTCTAGTTATTTGTATGATGGATGTTAGACTTTTTAGAGAATGACTTGGAGGAGCCTTCTAAGAGGGCTACATCTGCAGAAGATGCCAGCTGATCTGGCATCTTGAGCTCAGGGTCGCTGAGGAGGAGTTAGCTGGCCTACATTGTAGTAGACAATTGGCAGACCTGGGGCCTCATATATACACACAAAAATGTTGCATAAGAACGTTTCCACGTTCAAATCGCGATGTATAAAACCTAAATTTGGCGTAAACCCACGCACATTTTCACGGTAGCTCATACCCTGGCATACGCAAGTTCTATATTGGTATTGCAGACTGGCGTTACCCAGCGTCAAAGAAGTGGTACTGTTCTAGTGTGGTTTTCCTTTCATTTTTAGATCCACATCCCTGACGCGGCTTTATAAATACACTGAAATTAACTGCATATTGTTCCTTAGTTTAATTCATCTGATTGTAATTAAACCTGTAACAATATAATGGTCCACAGAATGGTCAAACTATCCTAAACACAATAGTTGCTTTAGCGTTGTTACTCTCACTGCACCTTCTTCTTCTTCTTTCTGCTGCTCCCATTAAGGGTTGCCACAGCGGATCATCTTTTTCCATAGTACTCTCACTGCACCACTCGGAGTATTTATATCACTGTATCTGAGTGGGAAATCACAGCTGTACAGCAACTGATCGGAAAGAGAATTATCAGTATACAGCATCAAGCACACGCTGCCTCAGCCATGCTGTCTATTGAACTGCTCCCATACGGCAAACGCTTCAGAGCCTTTCCTGTACAGACCTCGCGGTTCAGAAACAGTTTCATCCCAAGAACTATAAATGTACTCAATCAGTCCATCAAGTGCTCCTTGTAGAATGCTAAGTACAATTACCTCACTGTAAACTTGCATACAGTTATAATTTTGCACAACCTGAGCCACTTTATAAAGCGCATATTTATACGAGGTGTGGCAGAAAAGTAATGAGACTGGCAACACTGCAAGCGATCTGGCAACGCTGCGCTGTTGTCCTTGATAGAGCACGTGTATCAGTACCCTCCCATAGCTCAGTGCGAGTTTCAACTCCTTCCGTTAACTACGTGATTTTTGTGACTGCTATTAGCGAAGTTGTGTTTTTGGTTGTGCGTCACGCAAAATGGAACAGCGGAATTTGGAGCAACGTTGTGCCATTAAATTTTGTGTTAAGCTTGGAGAATCGGCAAGTGTGACGTTTGAAAAGTTAAAACAAGCCTATGGGGAACATTCTTTATCCCGAGCTCAAGTTTTTCAGGGAGGCCTTCAACTTCGAAAACCAATGAAAACATCGAACGTGTGAACACTCTTGTGAGATCAGACCGTCGTTTAACATTAAGAATGTTGAGTGAACAATTAAATTTGAATAGATTTACCGTTCATCAAATTTTGACTGAACATTTGCACACGCGAAAGGTCTGTGCCAAAATGGTGCCGAAAAACCTCACAATTGAGCAGAAGGACAATCGAAAAAACGCATTCCTGTGGTTCCCCAGCCCCCTTATTCACCTGACCTCAGTCCGTGTGACATTTTCCTTTTTCCTAAACTGAAAAATGTCCTCAAAGGACGTCATTTCGGGACTTTAGAAAACATCCAAAAGAGTGTAACGGAGATGCTAAAGACCATACCGGTTGAAGACTTCCAGCGCTGCTACCAACAGTGGGAACAACGTCTCCATCGGTGTGTAGCTGCCCAAGAGAACTACTTTGAAGGGGATAACATTGATGTTTGAAAAAGATAAAAACTTTGGTAAATAAAAAATCAGTCTCATTACTTTTCTGCCACACCTCGTATATGATGACGATATCATTTTTAAGATGAAATGCAGCAAAATAAAACGTTAACTTAATTTAAATAATATATATCTATACTAATAAAAGGCAAAGCCCTCACTGACTGACTGACTGACTCACTGACTCACTCACTCACTCACTGACTCATCACTAATTCTCCAACTTCCCGTGTAGGTAGATGGCTGAAATTTGGCAGGCTCATTCCTTACAGCTTCCTTACAAAAGCTGGGCAGGTTTCATTTTGAAATTCTACGCGTAATGGTCATAACTGGAAGGTATTTTTCTCCATTTACTGTAATGGAGTTGAGCTTGAAAGCCGTGGGGGCGGAGTTTCGTGTGACATCATCACGCCGCCCACGTAATCACGTGAACTGACTGTCAACGCACTATGTAGAAAACCAGGAAGAAATCCAAAATGTGCAGAAGAAAACATGCATTATACAATTGAGAAGGCAGCGAAACAATAAGAAGCAAGCGAGTGACATATACTACCATATTCATCAGTGCAGCTACTTCGGAAACAAAGCAAGGTATAAACCTAAACTTTAAATTAAGTTAATAGACAGGCTGCCGCTGGCGTTTTTCATGCCCACAGGTAATGCGGGATACAAGTTTAATGAGAGGATGCAGGATATAAACGAGAGTTTTGATCACTTTGTAACTAAGTTAAAATTGCAGGTGAAGGGGTGTGCTTATGCAAATTCCGAGAGACTGTGTTTGTGGGGGATTGACAGTTAAGGCGGGTGGAGGAGTCACGTCATCATATCCCCTCCCATTTACCTCATTTCGCTCTGAGCTGAGCTCCGCGGCTAACGCCGTCTTCCGAAGCAACTTCGTCACACTGCCACCTAAAGTCAAAACTTAAATATATAAAGTCAGCGTCGGAATATATAAACTCAGCGCTGGAATATATAAAGTCAAATCTTGAATATATAAAGTCAGCGTCGGAATATATTGTCATGCTTGGGTCACAGATTTGCACAGAGACACAGGAGGTCGTAGAAACAAGAAGGATTTTTATTCAAACACTGCAAACACATGAGCTTAAACGTGCTCCATGACAAGTCAGAGATGACAGTTCCGCTAGGAGCAGAGAGAGAGAGCGCGATAAAAGCAAGCAAACAATCAATTTTCAACTGACAGGCGCTGCACAAGACTTTTAAGTTAGCGGAGTATCGCGCGAGGTTTGCATTATGCGTTATAGCGCAAGTGAGAAATTAAGGAGCAATGTGAGGGTAGTCTGTGTTTCAGGGGTTGTGGTTTTCCCAGAGGCGTCTGTATCTTCTTGGGATGGGATCAGCCCTCCAGCTCACACCCTCCCCCTCAGCTTTATTCACATTTCCGTGAATCATGCGACTCTCTGTACCAGGTTCATTTAGTCTTGATAATACGTCTGCGTTGACGTGTTCAGAACCTGGTCGATGTTTTACTGTGAAATGGTAAAAGTTGTAAGCCCAGAAACCATCTCATGAGGCGAGAGTTTGTATCTTTCTGTCGGTATGACCATTGAAGTGGAGCATGATCAGTTACCAAAGTGAAGTTTCGTCCCCACATGTAATAGCGAAGCCCTCCAGCTCACAATATAAAGTAAGCGCTGGAATATATAAAGTCAAAACTTCAATATATAAAGTCATCGTCGGAATATACAAAGTCAGTGCTGCAATATCCATCCATTTCCCAACCCGTTGAATCCGACCACAGGGTCACGGGGGTCTGCTGGAGCCAATCCCAGCCAACACTGGGTGCAAGGCAGGAACCTATCCTGGGCAGGGCAAATGTATCATTTTCAAAACATTAACTGAACAGTGTTTTTTTAATTTATTTTTCTGAATACGTTTTTGTTAACTTACTTCAGTTCAGAGTCGTTTCAATCAATATACTGTATTTTGACTTTCAGTTTATATATTCAGGAATGAGTTTATATACTCCGATGTTGACTTTATATAATTAGGAATGACTTTATAAATTCCGACGCTGACTTTATATATTCAGGTTTTCACTTTATATATTCCAGCGCTGACTTTATATATATTCTGACGCTGACTTTATATATTCAAGTTTTGAATTTATATATTCCAGCGGTGACTTTATTTATTCAAGTTTTGACTTTATATATTTAGAAAAAAGTTTTGACTTTATATATACCGACGCTGACTTTATGTATTCAAGTTTTGACTTTATATATTCCGACAGTGACTTTATATTTCGGGAATGACTTTATATATTCAAGTTTTGACTTTATATATTCTGACGCCGACTTTATATATTCAGAAAATCAATGTATTTGCCTGTTTCGCACCCCATAGTTTATGTGTGTGTGTATATATGTACACATGTATGTATATATATATGCCAGCAGCACTCATGACAATGACAAAACAATTACGTTGTCAATCATGTTACGTTATTATTAAAATGTTTCCTTTTCTTTTTACTTCTCCGCTGCCAAGCGTGGGTATTTTGCTATATATATATATATA
>JANRMT010062829.1:8021269-8033627 GCA_026402145.1 Polypterus bichir lapradei
ACACATGTAACTGGGACAAGGTGCAAGTAAAATTCAGGGCTAATACTAAAAGTGGACAACTAAATAATAAAAATTACTTAATGACCAATACCATGTGAACCCCACCTTATTGATCCACTTCCTCCTTACAATCCCACCCCCTCATTTGCTATATATTGCATTTGATTCCTGTATGTCTAATACAATACAATACAAAGCAGTACAATTTATTTTTGTATAGCCCAAAATCACACAAGAAGTACAGCAATGAGCTTTAACAAGCCTTGCCTGTTCATCATCATTTTTCTCTGATGATGACACCTGGTAGGTTATCAAAAGCTTAGGAATAAAAACAATTTTAAGATATGTGATTCATAGATCTGCGGTGGGCTGGTGCCCTGCCCAGGGTTTGTTTCCTGCTTTGCGTCCAGTGTTGGCTGGGATTGGCTCCAGCAGACCCCCATGACCCTGTAGTTAGGATATAGCGGGTTGGATAATGGATGGATGGATGATTCGTAGATAAAAAGAAGGCACTCCATCTTATCTAGGTAAGTTGATGTTGGGTGTGGAGAACAGCCAAAGCTTGAAAGGGAGGAGTGGAGGAGAAGAAAGAAAGAGGAAAAAAAATAATGGTGTTGTGCTTGCACCATTATTACAAGAAAGCCTTTGTAAGGTATTATAATTGTTAATAAACCTTGCATTTGCACCCAGGACTTTTGTCTGTGTGGTTGTCCCTGGGGTTTGGGGAGCTGCTTTGCTATCTAGTGGTCACTATATGTATTTATTTGCACCTAATTAAATAGAGGTGAAGGTCTGTGATACCATTTGCACATTAGTAACTACAAACCCAGTAAGAGAGAAAAAATTAACCACATATCTTAAATACTCACGTATCTTAAATAATAAATATGTAACATGAACAGCTGAATAAACAGTTTTTTTTTTTTATAATTTTTACAATAAAGAACTATGCATTTTTTGAGCAAGTTACTTTAAACAGATTTATAATGCAATCCTTGGCTCTGAAGTACACCACCTCTGATAAGTGATCAATTGACACATACAGTACATTGTAAAAGAGAGGTTAAGCGAATGGCCACACCCACCACATGACAAACCAACTAAGGATCCCAGATTAGGACCCGAGTGAAGCCATGAAATAGGTGACACCTCAGCACCACAGTAGTTCAGATGGGGTGGAACAGTGTGAGGTTTTTTTGGTAGCTGGAAAGCCAATTCTGCCACCAACTCCCAGGTTTTTTCCTGCAGGTTGGAGGGCCTAGATGCAGGGCTGGATGCAGATTAACATTATTACCAGGACGGAGCAATTGCAGGTTAAGGGCCTTTCTCAAGGCCCCAACAAAGTAGTCTCTTGTGGGCTTTACGGGATTCGAACTGGCAACCTTCCGTTTTTCCAGTGCAAATCCCTAACCTCAGAGCCACCACTCTGCTCATTTTACTTGTAAAACACTGCAACAAAAAAGCATCATTGGATGCAAAACATTATACAAAAAGCACTAACTTCATTTAAATGGAGATTGTCAAAAAAATGAAAATCATAAATAAAATTTTCCTAAAATTATAATGTGGAAATTTTTTTTTTTTATTAATTTTATTGCAATCCATACAAAGCAATCAAGTTTTTACAAAAAGAAAAATTGAGTTAAGAACAGATCGATCCCCACCCCTGAGAGAGAGAGCAAGCCAAACGGCGTAAAAATTAAGGCTTGTAAACATACCTAAATTAATAAATTCTCTGTGCTTCATAAACTTATTTTAAAGTGTTACCGTTTAGATCCAGCCATGTTTTGAAAAAAGTCTGTACGGATCCTTTAACTGAATATTTGATTTTTTCCAATTTCAAATAATATAACACATCGGTTTCCCACTGACTTAAAAGAGGAGAGTTTGGGTTCTTCCAGTTTATCAGAATAAGTCTGCGTGCCAAAAGTGTAGTGAATGCAATCACAATTTGTTTGTCTTTCTCCACTTTAAGCCCCTCTGGAAGAACCCCAAACACAGCTGTTAATGGGTTAGGAGGGATTGTAAGTCCAAGGCTGTCTGAAAGGTAATTAAAAATTTTGGTCCAGAATGATGTTCATTTATTGCAGGACCAAAACATGTGACCCAGTGAGGCTGGGACTTGGTTGCAACGTTCACAGGTTGGATCATGCCCTGGAAACATTTTGGAGAGTTTTAGTCGAGACAGATGTGCTCGATATATAATTTTGAGTTGTATAATTGTATGCTTTGCGCATATGGAGCTCGAGTGAATTCTCTGCATTGCTATTTTCCACTCCTTTTCTGATATATTAATTGAGAGATCTTTTTCCCCAGTGTCCTCTTGGATCTTTGAAAGGGAGGGATTGTAAAATGATTTTATATATTGTAGAGATGGAGTCCTTGAGATTGAGCAATATTTTTTCCAGCCATGGATGAGGGTGCAAGAAGATGAAAATCTGGAAGGTTCTGTTTAACAAAGTTCCTGATTTAAAGATATTGAAAGAAATGTGTAGCTGGAATGTTAAATTTGGAATGTAATTGTTCATAGGATGCAAAGACGTTGTCTATATAAAGATCTCTTAGTTAATTCCAAATTTTTTCCAGATATTAAAAACTGCATATGTTTGTGAAGGTTGAAAGAGGTGGTTCTCTTGCAGAGTTGCCACAGATAGAAGCTTCTCTGTCTTAAAATGCTTTCTACATTGGTTCCAGATTCTAAGTGAGTGGAGCACAATTGGGTTATTTGTATATTGCCGATAACGTGTATTTATTGGAGCACAGAGCAAGGAATACAAAGTACTGCAGGATTTTACTTCTATTGCGGTCCATGCCTGTGTATGTTCTATTATTTGTGTCCAGGTTCTTATCGCCTGTATATTTGCTGCCCAGTAATAAAACTGGAAGTTAGGTAGAGCCATGCCGCCTTCTGCCTTTTGTCTTTGTAGGGTCGCTCTTTTGATGCGTGGATGTTTTGAATTCCAAATAAATTAGGTTATTGTTGAATCTAATTGCCTAAAAAATTATTTATTAATGTATATTGGAATGTTTTGAAATAAAAAAGGAGCTTAGGAAGAATATTCATCTTAACAGTGTTAATTCTTCCAGCTAGTGTGAGATGAAGGGTTGACCATCTATGCAAATCTTGTTTAATTTTTTCCATGCAGACGGTAAAATTTTGTTGATATAGAGATTTATGTTTACTTGTGATGTTTATCCCTAGGTATTTAAACTGTTCTGCAATGACAAAAGGTAGGGTATCTAATCTAATATTATATGCTTGAGAATTCACTGGAAAGAGTACACTTTTATTCAGATTAATTCTGAGACCAGAGATCTTTTGAAATTCTGTGTGTACTGTTAAGACTGCAGGCACAGAATTTTCTGGATCCGATATATACAATACCATATCATCTGCATATAATGAGAGTTTCTGTTCCAGTCCTTCTCTGCTAATCCCCTTTATCTGATTAGTATTTCGACAATGTATTGCCAGTGGTTCAATGGCAATCGCAAACAGCAGCTGTGATAAGGGGCATCCTTGTCTAGTGCCACGTTCTAGTTTAAAGTAGTCTGAGCAAATGTTGTTGATGCAAACTGAAACTTTTGGGTTAGTATACAGTAATTTAATCCATGCGCAAATGTTCGGGCCAAACCCAAACTTCTCCAATGAAGTAAAAAGGTATTTCCATTCAATCATGTCGAATGCTTTTTCTGCATCCAATGATAATAATATTTCTGGGGTGTTTGATTTAGTTGGTGAGTATATTACATTAAACAGGCGTCGAAGATTTGAAGATAAGTGTTGGCCCCTAACAAATCCAGTTTGGTCTTGTGATATTACCAAGGGGAGCACTTTCTCCATCCTTCAAGCTATGATTTTAGAGAGTATTTTAACGTCGTTATTCAGAAGTGAGATTGGTCTGTATGATGCACATTGTAATAAGTCCTTATTTTGTTTTGGAAAAACAGTGATTAGTGCTTGGCGAAAGGTTTGAGGAAGAGATTGGTTATCTCTGGCTTCTGTAAATGTTGCTAATAGGAGGGGAGCTAACTGAGCGGAGAATTTCTTGTAAAATTCTGCAGGGCAGCCATCAGGGCCTGCTGCTTTCCCACCTTGGAGTGACTTTATAGCATCTAGTAATTCTGATAACGCCAGAGGTTTATCAAGTTCCTCCGCACTAAAAGCGTCTATTTGTGGTATCTGTAATGTATCCAGAAATGCATTAGATTATGTGTTGTCTTCTTTAAACTCAGTAGTATATCAGCGGATCAGCGAGCGGAAGCAGAGAGTGGATCAGCGAGCGGAAGCAGAGAGCGGATCAGCGAGCAGAAGCAGAGAGTGGAAGCAGCGAGCGGAAGCAGAGAGCGGAAGCAGCGAGCGGAACCAGAGAGCGGATCAGCGAGCGGAAGCAGAGAGCGGATCAGCGAGCGGAAGCAGAGAGCAGCGGCGTCTCCCACAGGCACGTAGCCCTTTGCAAGCACCCGAGCAAGTTCACCAGAGGTAAAGCTGGCAGCTGACCAGTAGAAATAACCGGCAGTGAGAAATTAAAGTCGATCGCTCAACGGGTGGTGGAAACTTAAAGCCGACGGTCTCGTAGCGATTCAGCTGAACACGTAAAGCGCCGAAGCACCTATAAAAACGGCAAAGATGACTTCAACATTTAACGTAAGTTCTATCTGCTCTCTGCCCGTCGAGGGCGCGTTTATATGTTGTGCGTCCTGCAGTATGTGCAGTTCAGGTTTTCCGGCCGACAGTGTAGATAGCTTCACCTGCCAAAAGTGTTTAGTTAATTTAGAGTTGGTCGGGAAAATACGCGAATTGGAGGACCACGTTAGGAATCTGATAGCGATTAGGCAAACTGAAAATTGGATCGACTCGGTTTGTTTAGACAATTCGGCTACGTCTGATTCGGCTTCAGTCTCTACAGGTCCCACTGTAGTCAGTGCGCGGCCGAAATCAGCAGCACCAATTCAGCCACAGGGCGAGTGGGTAACAGTAAGACGGGGGTCTAAGAATCCAAAATATAGTCCCCCGGCACCCAGGTCACCAATTAGGACCCAGAACAGATTCTCAGCTCTCCGCAGCGCGCCTGTGGAAACTGAGAATAATAAAGTGCTCATAATTGGCGATTCCATAGTGCGGAATGTTAGAATTCCAAACTATGTTAAACCAGCAGTTATTGTTAATTGCCTCGCAGGGGTCAAGATTTCTGGCATAGAGGCCGCATTGGACCGTGTCGCCGACGATGAAGTATCTACCTTATTGCTGCATGTCGGCTGCATGATATTTATTTACAGCAATCTGAGGTATTAAAGCGGAACTTCATCTCTCTATGCACCAAAGCTAAAAGAAAATGTCGGAATTTAATTGTATCTAGTCCCTTACCAAGATTATACACTGTGTGCACAATTATTAGGCAAGTTGTATTTTTGAGGATTAATTTTAATATGGAACAAACACAGTGCTATCAGTCAATCCAAAATGTTAATAAACCTGAAACCTGAATGTTTCACAACGGAAATGTGAGTGTGAACATCATCAGGGGAATACATATGTGCGCACAATTATTAGGCAACTATTAGTGTGCAGATTTATTATGCAACTAAAGGAAAAATGAAAATTTTCCCATCTCACTTGTTTATTTTCATCTGTTATAGTGAGAATAATAAACAAACACCTCAAAATTTACAAATAAACATCTCTGATATTTCAAAAAAAATCAATCAGTCAATGACCAATATAGCCACCCTTCTTTCCAATAACAGTCATAAGCCTTTCCATTCATGGAGTCTGTCAGTTTCTTGATCTGTTGACGATCAGCTTTTTGTGGAGCAGTGACTACAGCCTCCCAGACACTCTTCAGAGAGGTGTATTGTTTTTCTCCACCGTAAATCTAGCGTTTAAGAAGTGCCCACAAGTTCTCGATAGGGTTTAGGTCAGATGAGGAAGGGGGGCCATGTCATTATTCCTTCATCTTTAAGGCCTTTACTGGCTGGCCACGCAGTGGAAAACTTCGATGCAAGTGATGGAGCATTGGCCTGCATAAAAATCATGATCTTTTTCCTGTATCACTGTTTGAAGAAAGTGTCTTCGAAAAACTGGCAGTAGGTTTGGGAGTTGATTTTGAGTTCATCTTCAATGCAAAAAGGTCCAACTAGCTCATCTTTAAAAATACCAGCTCATACTAGTACCCCACCTCCACTTTGGAGTGGAGCTCTGTGCCCATTACTGATCCACAGGTCCATCCATCTGGTCCATCAAGAGTCACTCTCATCTCATCGGTCCATAAAACCTTTGAAAAAAATCTGTCTTCAGATATTTCTTGGCCCAGTTTTGACGTTTCAACTTATGTTTCTTGTTCAGTGGTGGTTGGGTTTCAGCCCTCCTTACCTTGGCCATGTCTTTGAGCACTGAACACCTTGTACTTCTGGGCACTCCAGGTAGGTTGCAGCTCTGGAATATGAAAGTACTGGAGGATAATGGGTTCCTGGTAGCTTCACGTTTGATTCTTCTCAAATCTTTGGCAGCTAATTTGCATCTTTTGTTCTCAACACGTTTCTTGCGACCCTGTTGACTATTTGCAACAAAATGTTTGATGGTTCTGTGATCACACACCAATATCTTAGCAATTCCAAAAGTGCTGCATCCCTCTGAAAGACTTTTTACAATTTTTGACTTTTCAGAGTCAGTTAAATCTCTTTTTTGGCCCATTTTGCCCGAGGAAAACTAGCTGCCTAATAATTCTGCACACCTTGATATAGGGTGTTGATCTCCTTAGGCCACACCCTCCCTCATTACACAAATACACATCACCTGACGTGCTTAAATCCAATAAGCATTCAAGTTAATACAGCTTGGAGTTGGAATATACGCATTAAAAATGATGATATGGTCAAAATACTCACTTGCCTAATAATTGTGCACACAGTGTATAGAGGAGATGTGATTTATAGCAGATTGCATTCCTTTCACTGCTGGCTAGAAACCTGGTGTGCAAATAAAAGCATAGCATTTGTGAACAATTGGGATGATTTTTGGGAAAGGCCTGGATTTTTCAGAAGAGATGGTCTTCATCCTAACTGGAGGGGATCTTATGTATTATCCCAAAATATGGCAGCAAAACTGCCTGGTTGACTGATTAGAGCACCATCCAGGCCGCAGTCGTGCGATCTTAAATCACAGGCTGTTATTTATCCCACCTGTTATTTTCCTGAAGCTGTTACCCATAATCCCTGTTGTGGGGCATCCAGTAAATTTAGTTTTAAAACAAACCTTAAATTAATTGATAACCAAAAAATAAGGTGTATAATTAGACCAAGGAATAAAACTAGACCCTCCACCAGGGGCATCTGTAATAGAAATTTACTTCAAATTAAAGCAAAAAATATATTACCAGTTCAGAAAAAAACATGCAGTTTTAAATGCTGTTTATTGAACATTTGCTCTCTTGGCACTAAAGCTGTTTTGGTAAATGATATTATATTAAATACAAAATCTGATCTGTGTCTTCTTACTGAAACCTGGCTTAGTAAATGTGACACTGTTCCCCTAGCTGAGGCATCACCAGATGGATACCCTTTCCTTCATAAGTCTAGAGAATCTGGTTGAGGAGGAGGCCTTGGAATAATTCATTGTAACAAAATGCAAATCACTTCTAAAAATTTAGGCAAATTTACATCCTTTGAGGTATTCATTTTAAATATTAAAACAGATTCCAACACAATTATAGTGCTAGTCTACAGACCACCAGGGCCATATTCATTGTTCATGACTGAATTTAGCAACCTTCTATCTGACTTGGCTATAAATTATGATCACGTAGTACTGATGGGGGATTTTAATGTACACATTGATGTGGAAACTGACACTTTTAGCAAATGTTTTACTTATGTGTTAAATTCAGTAGGATTTTGTCAGATTGTCAAAGGTCCAACTCATAATCATAACCACACATTAGATTTAATTATAACTTACAAAGTTGAAATTCAAAATTTAAATATTACTCCATTAAATGAAGTCATTTCCGATCACTTCTTAATTACATTTGATTTAGTTCTACCCATGCCAACGCACTCACAGATTAAAACAAAGACAGTGCGACATCTAGATTGTAATTCTGCTTCAAAATTTATAGATACCTTGAGTAAGTCGAGTGTAATTGTGGAAAACCATTTAGATCAGTTAACATCACATTATAATGTGACATTGAGAGATACTCTGGACACAGTGGCTCCCCTTAAAACAAAAGTGATCAAAGCACATAGAAACTCTCCCTGGTTTAATGAAAATACTCGAGCTCTTAAACTAGAGTGTAGAAAACTGGAGCGCAGATGGAGAACAACAAAGCTACATGTCTTTCAAATTGCATGGACAGAGAGTGTTAATAAATATAAAAAAGCCCTCTTTAAAGCTCGCTCAGAATACTATTCTACATTAATAGATAGCAATAATAAAAATCCTCGGGTACTGTTTAGAATAGTGGCTAAATTAACAAATGGGATTTCAGATCAACAGTGCAAAATACCAACAGATATTAGCAGTACAGATTTTATGAACTCCTTCAATGAGAAAATTAAAAATATAAGATCCCAGATCTCAGCATCACAGTACAAACCAAATACTAGCTTAGCAGACCCTTCCGCACATTGCATTCAGCACTTTAGTAATTTTAATCCTGTAACTGAGCAGGAAGTCTTTAATTACTAAAATGAAGCCCACTACTTGTTCCCTAGATCCAGTGCCAACAAAACTAGTAAAAAGTGCCATGGATGTTCTTGCAGCGCCTATTTTAACCATTATCAATATTTCATTACTGCATGGCACCGTACCTGATGTACTAAAAGTGTCAGTCATTAAACCTTTACTTAAAAAGTCAGACCTAGACCCACACATACTAAATAATTATAGGCCTGTTTCAAATTTACCATTTCTCTCTAAAGTACTAGAAAAAGTAGTCGCCAGTCAGCTTCAGTCACACCTTATGCATTACAATTTATTTGAGAAATTCCAGTCTGATTTTCGCACTGGTCATAGTACAGAAACTGCACTAACACGGGTTGTAAATGACATTCTGATATCCTCTGATGAAGGAAACTCCACTGTAATTATGTTGTTAGATTTAAGTGCAGCGTTTGACACCATTGACCATTCTATTTTACTGCACAGGCTAGAAAACGATGTTGGGCTTACAGGCCCCGTGCTCGCTTGGTTTAGTTCTTATTTATTAAATTGATTCCAATACGTACAGAAATGTGCTGACAGTACTCCATCATTATACACAGAAGTTCAATATGGTGTCCCGCAGGGCTCAGTACTGGGACCTTTACTGTTTTCACTTTACATGCTTCCTCTGGGATCTCTCATTAGGAAACATAATGTTAATTTTCACTCGTATGCAGATGACACCCAGTTATACCTTTCATTTAAATCAAATGAAGTATCTCAGATGTTGTCTTTAATTAGTTGTGTTAGTGAATTAAAGGAGTGGATGAATGAGAACTACTTGTCTTTAAATACAGATAAAACAGAGATGTTAATTGTTGGAGGGAATGACGCTGATCACAGCAATATTTTGTCATCATTTAACTCAGTTGGAATCCCAATTCATTTTACTGAATCAGCCCGCAATCTAGGAGTTATCTTTGATTCTAGCATGTCATTTAAAGCACATATTACAAAGTTGTCCAAAACATGTTTCTTCCATCTTAAAAATGTTAGGAAATTAAGGAGCTTTCTAAATAAACAGGATTGTGAGAAATTAATTCATGCATTTATCTCTAGTAGGATTGACTACTGCAATGCGGTGTTCACTGGCTGTTCAAACTGTTCTTTATACAGCCTCCAGTTAATCCAAAATGCGGCTGCAAGAATTATTACAAGAACAAGAAAATATGAACACATAACTCCAGTTCTTACACTGGCTCCCGGTTAAGTTTAGGGCAGATTTCAAAATCCTCCTTTTAACATATAAAGCATTAAATGGCCAAGGTCCGGCTTACTTGTCTGAACTTATCATGACTTACAAACCTGAGCGCACATTAAGATCTCAAGATGCCGGTCTGCTTATGATTCCAAGGATTAATAAAAATAACAGTGCGAGGTCGAGCCTTTAGTTACAGGGCCCCTAAATTGTGGAATGGTCTTCCTGCTTCTATAAGAGATGCCCCCTCGGTCTCAGCCTTTAAATCTCGGCTGAAGACTCACTACTTCAGTTTAGCATATTCTGACTAGAGCTGCTGATTAACTGTACAGACTGCATCTCTGTTGTTAGCCATTAGCACTAAAACATAAGTAACATGATTGTTATAATTTGTTACTAACCCTCACCTATTCTGTTTCTGTTCTCGGTACTCAAGTGTGGCAATTGGTGCCACGACCCACCTGCCAAGTTGTTGCCTGCCTATGGTAAAGTCATCCCTGATGGAGGATCACAGGAATCATGGGAAAAAGGGGTCCTTTCATCGGATTGGCTGGCCGAGCAACGTTTCAGCCGTGGAATGGCCAAAGGGGGAGGCAGCTTGATGGATGAGGTCTCCAGGACTCTAAAAATATCCAAATCTTATTATGGGATATCATCTACAGTTAAATTCTGCTCCGTGCTTCTAAAATTTGTATTATTATGCTGTATTAAGGATTTGTTCTGTTCTGTGTATTGTATTGTATTGACCCCCTTCTTTTGACACCCACTGCACGCCCAACCTACCTGGAAAGGGGTCTCTCTTTGAACTGCCTTTCCCAAGGTTTCTTCCATTTTTCCCTACAAGGTTTTTTTGGGAGTTTTTTCTTGTCTTCTCAGAGAGTCAAGGCTGGGGGGCTGTCAAGAGGCAGGGCCTGTTAAAGCCCATTGCGGCACTTCCTGTGTGATTTTGGGCTATACAAAAATAAACTGTATTGTATTGTATTGTATAGTATATAGGGATTTATAGTAGTCTCTGAAAGTGTGCATTATATTTTTGTGTTTATCTCCGTTTGTGTTGGCGATTACCGAGATTGCGTTGCGCACTTCTTGCTTGTGAATTTGTTGAGCTAAAAGCTTATTAGCTTTCTCTCCATGTTCATAATAATGATGTCTGGATTTGTAGATTAGTTGTTCAGTTTCTTTAGTTGTCAAGAGGTTTAATTCCGAATGTAGAGCCTGCCTCCTCCTATGTAGAGTCTCGCTTGGTAGTCTGGCGTGTTCTTCATCTATTTTAGTAATTTCGCTTTTCATCTCTGCTACTTTCTTGGCTTTGGATTTATTTCTGTGGGAAAGATATGAGATAATCTGTCCTCTTAAGAAGGCCTTAAGAGTTTCCCAGAGTACAGTAATTCCTCGCTATATCGCGCTTTGACTTTCATGGCTTCACTCTATCGCGGATTTTATATGTAAGCATCTATACTAATAAACGGCAAAGCCCTCCCTCACTGACTGACTGACTGACTGACTGACTGACTCATCACTAATTCTCCAACTTCCTGTGTAGGTAGAAGGCTGAAATTTGGCAGGCTTATTCCTTACAGCTTCCTTACAAGAGTTGGGCAGGTTTCATTTCGAAATTCTACGCGTAATGGTCATAACTGGAAGCTGTTTTTCTCCATTTACTGTAATGGAGATGAGCGTGAAACCCGTGGGGGCGGAGTTTTGTGTGACATCATCACGCCTCCCACGTAATCACGCAGTAGGTAGAAAACCAGGAAGAGGCCCAAAAAGCGCTGAAGAAAACATGCATTATATAATTGAGAAGGCAGCGAAACAATAAGAAGTGAGCGAGTGACATATACAACCATATTCATGAGTTCTGCTACTTCGGAAACAAAGCACGATGTAAACCTAAACTTTAAATTAAGTTCATAGACAGGCTGCCGCTGGCGTTTGTAATTTAGTGCCTGCCCATATAAGGCCGTCCGTCAGCGGCAAACCAATAGAAACACTGCCACGGGTAAATATTCACGGGTGAAGGACTGTGCTTATGCAGAGGAAGATGAGATGGTCAGGGTGGTGTTTGGCACAAACTCAGCGAAACTGCGAGAGAAAGTTTTAAGTGCCGGGATTTAGGTAACATTAGATACAGCCATGGACATAGCACGACATGGCACCAGCACAGCTGGGAAACTTCGATGCATGTACACCGAGCGGCTCACGTGAACTGACGCAGTGCACAGACAAAAAGCAACAGTTCCAAAGAGCGATGAACAAAAACCGAATTACACAATTGAAAAGGCAGCAAAAAAATATGAAGCGTCTGATATATACAAGCATATTATTCATAACTGCAGCTACTGCAGAAACAAAGCACACGGTGGAAAAAGTGAATGTCCCGCTAAAGGAAGACAGTGTTAAAAAAAAAACCCGTGCATGCAGTGTCAGGTCTCAGATAAAGAGTGAACTGACGCAAT
>JANRMT010062829.1:8035640-8087354 GCA_026402145.1 Polypterus bichir lapradei
ATATATATATATGTATGTATATATGTGTGTGTGTATATATATGTGTATATGTATAGATATGTATATATATATGTTTATGTGTGTGTGTGTAAATATATATATATATATATATTTATATATATATATATATATATGACAGCAACACTCATCACTCACAACAGTGACAAAACAATTACATTGACAATCATGCTACGTTATTTTCAAAATGTTTCCTTTTATTTTTCATTCCTTATTTAACACACTAGTTCTCCGCTGCGAAGCGCGGGTATTTTGCTAGTATCTAAATATATAACGCGGATTTTTCGATGCTTCGCGGGTTCTGCGGACAATGGGTCTTTTTACTTCCTGTACATGCTTCCTCAGTTGGTTTGCCCAGTTGATTTCATACAAGAGACACTATTGGCGGATGGCTGAGAAGCTAACCAATCAGAGCACGCAGTTAAGTTCCTGTGTGCTGAATGGCTCCGCGACGCAGGACCGAATTCAATTCCGCGGCGTTAACCAGGAAGTCTTGTCTCGCTCATTCAGCATCAACGTGTTTCGCTGTGTAAAGAGTTAACTTTTGTGCTCTTTTGTGTTTATCTTTGTGCATAGTCAAGCCCTTCATTATGGCTCTAAAACGATCTGCTCCTGCTCCTGGGCCGTGCCCAAGCGCCAACGGAAGATGTTAATGATTGCTGAAAAGGTAAACATTTTGAATATGTTGAAGGAAGGGAAAAACTACACCGCTGTAGGACGCCATTACGGCATCAATGAGGCTACGATTCTTTTTATTTAAAAAGTAGGAAAGGAATATAAGATCTATGGCTGCAGTGTCCTTTTAACCAGGGTGCAAAACAAGTTGTAAGTGGATGTAATAAGGCAGTAGTCTGGATGGAATCTGCTTTAGGGATTTGGATTGAAGACTGCTGGAAGAAGAACAATAGCGGTGCTACACAGTCGCCTGAAGAGGCTCCTTTAGGAGAGCTGTAACGCTCTCCTTTGTTGTGCAGTAAAACTAAACTCATCGTTATCGGACAAGTCATCGTGTCGTTGTTGGTGAGTAACCATAATTAATTTTCTACTTACAGTACTTAGTACATGTACGTACGTTTAGCGTCACTGAACACACATTTACTGTATACAATTTTTCTTGCATTGTACGTATTTATTGCTGGTGGCCTGTCTATCGTAATGGCTGTAACATATGTGATATTGGAGACACTCGATATCTTTAAAATGATATTTAGGTTTTACTGCATATAAACAGTGTGTTTACATACATAATTTCAATGAATCTTACCTAATATCTAAGAGAATACAAAGGGTTTATGCTGTATAACTGTGCAATAAATGTTTATAAGAGTGTGGGAGAGTTTATAAGGGCTTAAAATATATAAAAATAACCATACAAACATATGGTTTCTACTTCGCGGATTTTCATCTATCGCTGGGAGGTCTGGAACGCAACCCCCGCGATCGAGGAGGGATTACTGTATTCCTGCAGAGATCTCGGGTGATGTATTTGTCTCTAGAAAGAATTTGATTCGTTTGGATGTAAATTCCGTACAATTCTCATCAGCTAATAGAATCGGGTTGAGGCGCCATCTGCGGGGTGAGTGTATGGGGCTTAGTAATTTTAGCTCCAAGATCATAGGTGCATGGTCAGAAATAACAATAGCATCATATTTGCAAGATTTAATCATAGGCAAGAAGTTATTGTCTATAAAAAAAGTAATCAATCCTTGAGTAGCAATGATGTACTGGTGAGTAGAAAGAATATGTTCTTGAATTTGGGCTTAAAAACCTCCAGGGGTCTGATAAGTTGTGATCAGTTATAAACTTTGTAATTATCTTTGCGGTGTTAGATGCCGTTCAGGGGGTGGAGGAAGTCCTATCTAAAAGTGGATTTAGAACACAATTAAAGTTCCCAGCCATTATAACTTTATGAGTGTTCAGATTGGGAATGGATGCAAATAAATTTTGTATAAATTCCTTATCATCAACATTAGGTGCATAAACATTTATCAAAATCATTTTACAGTTAGATAAGTCTCCCATGACCATTACATATCTCCCTTCAGGATCCAATACTACATCTGATGCTACAAATGGTACTGTTCTATGTATGAGAATTCCCACACCTTTAGTTTTCTTCGTAAAACTAGAATGGAACATTTGGCCAGTCCAGTCTTTTTACAGCCGGAACTGATCCTTGCTTAGTAAGTGGGTCTCCTGTAAAAATACTATTTTAGCATTTAGACCTGTTAGGTGAGAGAGTACTTTCTTTCTCTTTAATTCGTGATTCAGGCCTTTAACATTCCAGCTTACGAAGTTAACTGTCCCATCATGGAGACACTGATTCTGAGTTTTTGATGTCATTTTATAGTCTTAACTGGAAGTGAGACAGCTTCTGCCTTAATTTCCTATTTCCCCGAGTTGTTGCCATGCAGCTTATTATTACGTTGGTAGTTATAATTATAAAGATTAATAGGATAGATTAGGTATAGATCAAGCCTGCTCTTTCTCTTCCCCCCTTAAATCCCCCACCCTCCCTTTTTGCCTCCCCAAGTGAGGCTAAAACCCACTTCACGCAGTCCCAGTCCTCTGACATACCCAGAGACAGAGCACATGCAAAGCAAAACAAGCCCCAATGCAGCGGCACTTTAGGGTTAAAAGATAGAGATATCTATTACCTATATAGTCTTTAAAAAAGAAAAAAAAAAAAAGAATTTTGCACTTAAAATTTATATATAGTCTTCAGCAATTTTAGTGCATTAAGATGATACACCCAGATAAACCGGGTGATGGTGTTAAAAATGTGTCCAGAATAAGCATAACAAGTCTTAATGCAGCAATAACAATGACAATAAACCAAGGGTATGATATTGAACAGTCTCGTTTAGGGTAAAGATGAAATAATTAGAAGAAAAAAAAAAAGAAAAAGTAATTAAGCACAATAAAACATAAACAGATAGCGCCCTAGTAATACTAAGTAATAATGAGAATATATGAGAATATATGCTGATAAAAACCCGTATTTTAAAACGAATAGATCAGACAGTAGATTATTAATCCTTGCTTTATCATTAACCGCCATGACTCACTATTATGTATCAGAATAGTCCCGGGATCAGCTTTCTTAGTTCCTTTTCTGCTTCTTCCTTGCTAGCGAAGACATAGAATTGACCTTGCCATTCCACTTTAAGTTTTGCCAGATACAAGAGGCTGTATTTGACGCTGGCTTGCCATAACCACTTATTGTAGGAGGCTGCGCGTTTAGTAGCTGTTGCTGGAGAGAAGTCCGGGAAGATACGAATGTGGTTATTTTCATATATAATATCTTCCTTGTTTCTGAGGAGTGCCATCACCTGTAGCTTAAATGATAATCGTTCAAAACGAACTATAAAAGATCTGGGTCTGGGTCTAACGGTGTTTGATCCGCGTACGCGGTAAGCCGCTGCTATCTCAGACTCTGCTTTAAAGTTGTCCCCGATTATTGTAGAAAAAAGTTCAGCTGCGAATTTCACAGGGTTTGAACTTTCTCGATTCTCAGGCAGACCTTCAATTCTGACATTATACCTTCTACTTCCATCTTCCAAAGCAGCCAGTCTGTCTCCGAGTTTTTTGCATTCGGAGCTGACATTTTCTGCTTTTTCTTCAGCACTGGTGGCTAAATTTTCGGCTAATTCAATCCTAGTCGTGAATGTCTCCTTGAGATCCTCCAATTGATCAGTAAGCGTTTCAATTTTACCCAGCACCTGTCGCATCTCCACTTGCATTTCTTTTCGCAGCCTTTCCATTGCCTGTTGCAGCAGCAGCCGTTGCGTTTCCTTTGCTTGTTGCAACTCCTGCCGCTGCGTTTCGTTTGCTTGTTGCCATTCCTGTTTCAATTCCTGTTTCAGTCTCTCATGTGCCTTTGCCCTTGCTTTCTCATTTGCCTTCTCGGTTTTCTTTATATCTTGTATGAGCTCAGCGAGCATCACCTCCAGTTTAGACATTTCAATTGTGCTTTCTTGTACCGTAGGTGAAGCGTCAGGCTCTACTGTAGCCGGTGTCCCCGCTATTCCCGGCTCGCGTGGAGTAATTGAGATCGCAGACTGTAAGGCCCTTTCCAGTTTCAGGTGTTCTTCTCCGATCAGCGAGCTATCGTGATCTGCACTCACGATCGTACATTCGCTCCCCTTTTCACTCTCAGCCGGCGGCGATGTAGCGGACCTTGGACCCGAAGAGTCTGTACTTTCGCCCAGCTGATCCAGGTCTCTCTCTGAAAGGCCGTATCTTGAGCTAGGGCTTGCTGATCTTAGCTTGGGTGCAGCTTTAGTTTTCGATTCTTTCGGAACCCCTTTCTTGCTGGACATGTTTATATATACTGTAGCAGTCTCCTTGGGTTGAATAGATACAGGATATCTCAGGATAATAAGCAAATAATATGGAAAATAACACCGCTGCATAATGTGGATAATTTAATTAAAAAACACCAAAATACATTTAATGTGCTGAGGATTCTGACACTCTATACACAACCAGATTTCCCCTGAAAAAATCTACATCCATTATATGTGACAATTGACGGAATCTTTGCTAGAGCATTAATGTATTTATGACTCCAGCAGACATTTTAAGAAAGAGATGAGAACTGTACCACCAATTCATCAATCCATTTATTTTTTAAATTCACTCAATTCAAATCTAAATCAAACCAATTCATTTATCTAGAGATTGAATGAAATTCATCCCATAAATTCATTTCTTTTTATTAAAGTAGAGATACATCTCACTCTTCAGGGTCATGGTGGCTTAGACACAATCATTCACATCAGAAGGCATAAGGCAGAAGCCAGTCTTGGATTTTCAATATTAGTTGATTCAAGGGCAAACTTACACACAACTAAACTCTGACACAAGAGTTAGAGTTATTTGAAGCTGTCAATCAGCTTAGCATCTTTTCTTAATACCATGAGAGAAATCCTAGAAGTCCATATAAACACCAGCAAAAATGCAGTCTCTCTCAAAACAGATGAAACCTCAAGCAGAAACTATACCATGCCATTTCTTTTATTTTACAGCTAAATTTGTAAGTTAAAATTATCAGACTGATTGTATCTGTCACATTCTATAGAAGTTTACAGAGATACACAAACAATCTAACTCACTCAACAATATCTCAGAAATCCATGAGGCTTGTCAATAGTAAACACATGGGAAATGTTTTTTAATCACCCAGTACTATGCATGGATAAGGGTGGTGATTTAGTTACCTAATAAGGTCATTCTTGAACCTTTTTTCAACAAAATATATAAACATTTCATGAAGCGTTGAACATTTATGATTAAGTTGACAAAGAATGTGACTTATATCCACACTAATTTAGCATATTTTCAGTATTTTTATTATCACATTAGATGTCATTATTTTTGCAAAGTTCCACTGATTTGCAAATAGTTCAGTGCTGAAGTTCATATTTGCTTTGCTATTTGTAAAATTAACCATCTCATGTCTAATTAAACCTATTCACAACAGTTAAACTATTTATGAATTTATATGGCAGAAGCAGGATTTTAAAATTAGCTCTCCTGTAGCACAACATAGTGATTAAGAACTGAAGTCATATGTTGGCACTTCCTTCCTTTCTTTATTTATAATGCAACTCTGTTTTGAATCAGTAGTATGCAAATGATTTGAACTTCCTCACTTCATAGGAATCCTGCATACTAAGAAATTTTGCAATATTTCTGAGCTGGAGAAAGCATGCCTTACCTACTGTGTCACAGCTTAAATTTAAAATATACTCAAAGATAACACTTCTGTTTTGGAGCATTCAATCAAACTAAAGATAGAAGCTACACACAAACCACACTAAAGGATCTCCTACTTTTACTAATAAGTTATCATAATTTGTTCACTGTTTTGACTTACTAATGCAAGTAACTAAATACATAATTGAATACATATTGTGTGGCTGTTGGAAAATAAAAGTGAGTGTCATCAGAACATGAACAACATTATGTTTCTGAATTACACATTCTTTTGGTAACATATAAAATAAAAAATATGGTCTGAGGGTTACCGTAAGTAACAACAGACAGGAATATGGAAGGACCTGTCATGCTTGTACAGAGCACAGGCTTATTTATTCTTAAGTGTGACTGGCATCCGAGCTGGGATAGATTGTTTCTTACCTGGGTGTAAAGCTTTTATAATGGAAGGATGGAAGGAGACTGCTTCACAGGGCCATGTGTTCCCCCAACAAAATAGGTGTCAGCATCCCTCTGGTGGATCTTCCATGTATAGTTCCTTGGGTGCCACCAGGGGGTGCTGCTGGGAGAGGAATTCTCTAATATAAGGAGGTTCAACTTGAGCTGGAAGTGTTTTCTGGGTGCAGTGTTGTGTACTCCCAGATCTAGTATTAAGGAAGCAGCTGTACCTCACCCACACAAGTTGGGAGAGGAGAAGGATAATGCTGACCTTGGGAGGAGTAGAGGATGAAAGAAGAAGGAAAGGAAAGAATTGTGACTGTGGTGGTGGAAGATGTCTGTATAAGGTATATCTTTTCAAATTAACAGCGTTTGAACCTGGGACTTCTGTCTGTGTGGGTGTATCTTGAGTTTCAGGGTCACATGATCTGGTTTTGAAATTATTATTTTCTGGCTTTACTTTCACTTCCCTTCAATCTTTTTTTTTTCTGTTCTGGGTTTTGTTATGTGCGTAGTTCCTTTCTGTAATTAGTTTTTTGGAATTCTGTTGTTATAGGGTCTTTCCACAATGCCATTTTTTTCTCATGAATTCCACCAATGTGTACAATTTTGTTGCAGTGTTTACTATAGCATTTCTATAGGTTACATGTGGGGTTATGCTTCAGTGTCATTATGGGTCAAGTGTACAAAGGTCAGCTTCATACATATCCTGGTATCTGATATTGGATAACAGTGTGGTCCTTGCTATTGTGCACATTCTTTGATTTTTTTGATTTTCTGGTATAATTTGTTTATGACTCTCAGTTTTGGCGAAAGATCAAACGGACTAAAGATTCTAGGCTTGGCTTTGAAAATGTTTCATCTTCTAATCACAAATCTTTACTTTCTTGTCCCTGCACAGCCAAAAACAATGGGGTGATTTAAAGGTGTAGTCAGACGGGCTGGGTCAATAAATACTAAATTCACAAAAGTGACCAGATATAAAGGCATGAAGCAGAAAAAGTTCATCCTTAAAGCAGGCAAAAAGTCAACAAAACAAAATGGCTGAAAAAGCCTACCCTCCTGTGCTAAGGAGTCATTTTCTACAACAAAGTAAAGGACACACATTAACAAATTTCTGTTGTGATTCACAGCACACAAGAATGGAAAAATGTATGAAGCCTCTAAAACTGAGTCAAAAGCAGGACAGAATTACCTAATAGCTTACCTAGATAAGGTTCACTCTCAGGCAGCCCGAGTGCCTACTGCATTGGCTGGTTTCAGCTTATACCAGGCAAATGGGGCTTTGGCTTCAAATCTTAAAAAAATATAAGGAATGTTAAAAAAATAATCAAAAATCCCCACAATGTAGGGGACTGTCATCAACCCTGGCTTGTGCAAGAAAGGGAAATCAAAGGAATCTTTCTAAAAGAAAGACTTTTTGGCAAGATCAGAAAATATGACACAACACTCAAAAGAAATAAAAAAAGAACCGAAAGGACTTGCCTCAAGGGCAATCCACAGCAACAGATTCCAAATTCACCAATCCTGAAATGAAATCAAAGACCAAAGACAAAAGCAAAAATTCACGAAATCCAAAAAAATTGAAAGAGGAGCAATACTCACAACTCCTCCAACTCGTATTCATATCATAATTTATTCAAGAAAATTATATTAGATAATAAGGGCATGGTCATTTATATTCTTCTTGTATATGAACTAAAACTTATTGGATCACTGTTTAATAAAATCAGTTATCTTTAAATAAGATAAAACGTAACATTCCAAAACTCACCTGCCCCAATTCAGAGTCATTGGGGCCAGAGTCTATCCTTAAATCAAAAACGGTATACATATTTTTTATTATATATTTTTTAATAAAGCAAACCGCAATATCTCTTCATTGAAAATCAGTTACTTGATTACTCTATTATAACTAAACTAGAGAAAGAAAGTCAGGGTGTTGCCTGGGCACATATTTTATGTTTATTTTCTATTTGTAAATTGAGTTGCTTCTTTTTTAATCTAATTGAATGTATCAATTACGTTCTCCAATTATTTATAGTGGTTATATGTTTTTTAGTGTTTATTTTTTTTCTTGTTAAGCATTCAATACGTTCCTTTATGTCTTTTAATTGTATTCATTTTTTCAAAGTGTGCCCTGTATAGGGCCTGTATTTAGACCAGTCAGGGTGCCTGTTCTGACCAGTGTCCTCCATAGAAGAGTGCCTACAAAGGGCATGTGTACATCAGAACTGAACCATGGAGCAATGAAAGAAGGTTGCATATTTTAATGAATCAAGTTTTCTTTTAGATCATATGGTCGATATGGAGATTGCACAGGTGGTGAACCAGCTGAAGGGGTAAAGGCTGCAGGGATCTATGGTATCCGGGGTGAACTTCTCAAGGTTGGTGGTATGCCTGTCCTCCTGGCATTGCAAGCAATCTTTGCTTCCATTTGGGAGACTGGCATCATCTCAGCTGAGTGGAAAACGGGACTTGTCGTCCCTATCTGGAAAGGGAAGGGTGATCGCCTGGATTGCAGCAACTACAGGGGGATAACACTGCTCTTGGTGCCGAATAAGGTCCTTGATGGGGTCATCCTCAATAGGATCCATGATCACGTGCTCACCTACCAGAGACCGGGAACAGTCTGGTTTTACGCCTAAGAAGTCTACCGTTGACTGCATTCTGGCACTGAGGGTTCTCATGGAGTGCAAACGCGAATATCACAAGAGTTTCTTTGCAGCCTTTGTCGATTTACGTAAAGCGTTTGATTCAGTTGATCGAGCTGCCCTGTGGGACATCCTGAGGGGTCGCGGGATCCCTTCGAGGTTGCTGGTATCATGGCCAGCCTGTACACTGGTACTGTGAGTGCTGTGCAGAGTGGAGGCAGAACCTCTGTGTTTTTCCCAGTTGATTCTGGGGTTCATCAGAGGTGTGTTCTTGCTCCTACTCTGTTCAATGCTTGTATGGACTGGGTGTTGGGCAAGGTCGTGAGGTCCAGCGGCTGTGGGGCATCTGTTGGTGAAGAAAGATTCATTGATCTTGATGCTGATGATGCTGTGATCTTCACGGAGTCAATGGAGGCTCTCATTGGGGCACTCGAGAGACTGAGTGAGGAGTCGGAGTGTCTGGGCTTGCGAGTGTCCTGGATAAAAAACAAGATCCAGGCCTTTAATGACCTCTTGGGCTCGGCCATCAGCAGTGTGTCTGTTTGCGGTGAGAGTGTTGACCTTGTTGAGAGGTTTAGTTATTTTGGCAGTGACATTCATGTCTCTGTTGATTCTTCCTATGAAGTCAGTAGATGGATTGGGAGAGCATGGGGGTCATGAGGTTGCTGGAAAGGGGTGTGTGGAGCTCCCGATATCTATGCAAAAGGATGAAGTTGAAGTCTTTAGAGTCCTGGTGTTTCCTGTCTTGCTATATAGTTGCGAGACATGGACGCTATCCAGTGACCTGAGATGAAGATTGGACTCGTTTGGTACTGTGTCTCTCCGGAAAAACCTTGGGTACCGTTGGTTTGACTTTGCTCATGGAGTCCCGAATGAGGCACATTACCTGCATTGTGAGGGAACATCAGTTATGGCACTACAGCCATGTGGCGCGTTTCCCTAAGAGTGATCCTACTCGTAAGATCCTCATTGTTTGGGACCGAGTGGCTGAACCAGGCCAAGGGGCCGCCCACATAATTTAGTGTTTAGTTATTTAGTATTTATGTATTGGGTATTTTCTTATGTTCCTTGTGTTTTGTGGCCAGTAGCCCAAAAGGAGGGGCCACTCTTACATGACTGTTGTGGGTCTACCCTCAGTCTATATATTTTAGGCTGGGGCAGAGGTCCCTTAGAGGTTTATTGGTTGTTGTAGACTGTGCTTCTAGTAATTATTGTTCATCGGATTTATTTTAATGTGGTTCTAATTTTTCTGTGGATTTGGACTTGTTTACATTGGGTTGCCTTTTTAGGCAAATCCTTTGTACCTTACTGTTTAATCTTATAATAATAAGGAACAACTTAAGAACACCTACGTTAACCAGAATACCCAGTGGAGGATGGGCTGTCTTTTGGCCTTGGAACTCCTGCAGGTTTTGTTTTCTTCAGCTCATCTGGAACTTTTTTTATTTGCTCCATCCTTCCTCCTCCCTGGACATCTGACCTTATAAAATTTAGATGTTAAAAGTGACACTATTTATAATGACTCTACCAATATACTAATTAGATATCTATTTAATATAAGTCCACATCGATTGATCTTTTTTGTGACTTATCCATAATTATTCTTATTTAATTTCTATTTGCTTTTCATTTTGTTGTAACTATTTCCTTGACATTTTGTAAAGTACTTTGAGCTACATTCTGTGTACAAAATTGTGTTATAGAAATACATTTTGATGTTGTTTTTCTATTCTGCCTTATTTTTTGTGCTTCTTTCTATTATTTAAATAAATTCTGTATTTTATAAGCTCTGAAGCTAGGAGTCAGTGCCAGCAAGGAAGGTTGCTGGTTTGAATCCCATAAACTCCAGAAGTGACTCTACTCTGTTGGAGCCCTTAAGCAAGGCCCTTAAATTGCCATTGCTTTGTCCTAGTATGATGTTAACAACAGGTCCTCCAACTTGTAAGGGAAAATTTGGGGTTATGTGGCAGGGCTAAAAAAAAAAAAACTCATATTGTTCCAGTGTGGTGCTGAGGTGGCACCCAGTGCATGGCTACACTTAGGTCCCAATCCAGGTGTTATGTCTTGTGGTGAATATGGCAACGCGCTGTAATCAATGTATGCTCCCAACCTCCTCCTCTCAGGCCAGAGGTTTTGCAACTAACCTTCTCTCATAAAGGGCAGTTCTTTTATTCCAGCTGTTGAAATATCTTTGGGAGGGATATTTTTATCACTAGTTTGGTTCAGACCTTTTGGCACATATTTTTTTAATCTTTTTGAGTATGGATGTAAATATCGGTACCCAGTGCAACATTGATCTAACTTTCATACTGTAAATATGGGCAAATAGCAATGCTGTCTACTAAAAAATTGTGCCAATGTCCAGGCATTATGATTTCATTATGATTTTAATTTTCCTGTGTTAAAATTTTTCTCTGTTTCCTTTAGTGTAGAATTATGTTTTAAAGATTAAGAAATATGGTCACTAGTTTTATATTTGGGCTTGAAGTGTTTTTCACTATGTTAAAAATTAATTACCAAGAAAATTTAGAATCTCTAGTCTATCTAACCTATTTGTTGACAAGCTGTAAAGCACTTTATTCAAATCAATAATCTATACCCCGAATATACAACTAGAGAGAAATGTACCTCTCATAAAAAGAGTTCTGTTTTCTTATTATTTTTGAGGTCACAAAATTAAAATGCACTGAACTTACCACAGTAGGATTATACACCACAGGCTCCAGAACCCCATTATCCTTTTCTGTATGAATAAGATCTTAGTACCCTTTGTCTTCTGAATTTGTTTGGCTTTGCTTGATGTAATTTATCCGTTTTTGCACACAAAGAACATCATTTCAGTCCTCAGATCGCATCTTGTCTATTTGTCTGTTTGTCTTTTTGTTGATAATCATGCAACAGTAAGATGATGTCGGTTCAACATAAAATATAGGTTATATAATATTTCAAAAATTTCTTTGGGGAGGGACTAATGGGGCAACCCAAAAGCTGCATTATTCCAAAACTGATCTTAATGAACTTTTGAATATATAATAAAGCCGGACCAACTTAAAATTATGATACACAGTGTTTGAAAAATATAATCAATAAGGGTGGTGGTAAGGGGTGGGAGACATAAAACATGCCACATGCCATGTGAAAACGGTCAAGTTGTTGGTAATGAATCTGACGTACTGATTAAGTTTTGGACCTAGTTATAATGAAAGTTACATTCCATGTCAGTGATTCAATCGAAATGACGGTGGGGGTGAGTGGGTGTGCTTGTGGTATGATGTTTCAACAACACTAAAATCACGCATCACCCCAAAAAACAATGTCTACTGTATTTTCACACAATTTTATATTTATAATATTGTTCATGAAATTTAAACTATAGGCTTCATGGAGTTTCAAGAATTTCATTGGGGAGTCATGATAGAAAGGTCAACACAATACAAACCATGCATTTCTCCAAAACAGCTGAATGGATGTTTATGCATTTTGCATGTATATTACAGTTAATGAAACTTTCAAAGGTTTAAACATGAATAGGGTTTAATAAAGAAAACACAATACAAAAACTAGTAATTTTGCCCATCTTACATGCTGGTATCAATGATTAAATAATTCAACAAGCCACCCAGTCTATTGATATAGGATTACATATCTATTCATTAAACCACAGTAAACCAGGAAATACAAATAACAGCATTCATGGTTATAACCTAGTAAAAAGTTACCACAGTAGTGGAATCCAATCATACATAATAGCAACAAATTCTCGATTAATGAGAACAGAGAAACTGATCGTTATCAGAGATATAGTATAGATTATAAATTGGGCACTTGCATTTCAGACAGAAATGACAAAAAGGTCAACATTTAAAAAGCACAAATATTTGCTTTCTTACCTTAATCTGTTATATAGATATACCTGGGTAATGTTGGGCAATTTGCTATAAGAGAAATCAAAAAACTGATACACAAGTGAGTTCGATAAATAGATGGACAGATTTTTTACAACTTTGTAAAATGTTTAACACCTTAGATCTTATTTATACTGCTCTATCATTCCCAATATTATGTCAATTAGTGAAGCTGAGCCTTACTTGGCAGCATGAGTTAACAAGCAGAAACCATCTCTGCAACACAGGGCACACTTACTAACACTCTTTCATTTCAATAAGTCCACAGAAAGAGTAAAGGAATAATATTAATAAATGCAATGCTATTTTTTATTTTACTTCTAGAAAACACTCTCGTGTACTATAATAGAACTTGCTGTAAGGTGTCTAAGCGTTAAAATTAAAGATCCGCCTCCCCTGCTCATTTATTTTGTCATGAGTCTAGCCAAGCAACAGCTTATTCATTAGCTGACTGTTATGTCAGGAAACTGACTAGATTTGAGAAATGACTGGGAGAAGAAACGAGAACCAAAAAGGGTCAAAACCAGAAGATCATAGAATGGAGTGTCAAAGCCAAAATAAGAGACACAAATCGTGTTCAATAAGGAATTAATTTTTTAGATGATATTTTATCCTATTGCACCATTTCCTGAAGGGCACGGCCACTGAGGACATGCCCCTAGCAATGCATGAAGCAGTCCTGACAATGGCAACAGAACATACCAGCAATAATGTACAATAGAAAATAGTGGACAAACAACCAAAAATATTAGGGCTGTTTTGCACAGTTGAAATTTCCAAAAATGAATGTCATAGTCTGGAGCTTAAAATAATTGTTTGATTTTAGAAACGCATGCAAAAACATAATAAATTAACAGTCTAATACTAACATTGCATTTCATTTGATGTTGACAGTCATATGACTTTTTAAACAATGTTTTAGTAAGAATACATCCATTAGGGACGTTGAGAACATACAACTGGATGACTTTACATGTGGATTGTGCAACATGAATAACAGGAGCTTTTTCATGGACATTTTAATATTGTTTGCTGTTATCCAATGCTGGTTACATGTTGGTCAGCATGCACTGATACAGTGCGTTGCCGCACCCACCACACAACAAAACAGTTTGGGATTCTGGATGGCAAGCCCTGTGGCAGACACGTGGTCCAGTCCCACCATCTGGAAATGACCATCTATCTGCCGCAGCCAGGTGTTACATAGGTGTCCCCTAGGCCTGGTCCAGCCGCTCAGGTCCTCAACAGTGAGGATCCTGAAAGCCGGATTACCCTCAGAATTGTGTCACATGGTCGTAGTGCCATAACTGACATTCCCTCACAAAGCAGGTAATGTGCCTCATTCGGGACTCTACAAGCAACTCACAGTAGACTTATATTTTATAACAAATGCTGTTATTTCCATTTTGCATGAAAACATGAAATTCAATTATTTTCACTACCATCACTATAAACCACATGGGGTAAATAACATAAAAGTATATGTTTTGGATGGAGTATTCTTTTAAGAAAATGTTTAAAGTCTCAGTATAGACTGTGAGCACCCTGGACATGAAACATGAACTTCTAGTGACAGGTTCTTACCAGGGCTCTGTTCCTGACTAGATGTGTTTATTGTTATCTATTTATTTTATGTTTCATTTTCAATTGTTTTGTTCTTTTTGGTAAGGATATTTTGTTTCTTTTGTACATTTCTTTCAGAATTTAAAGTATTTTCATTAATTATTTTCTTTTTTGTTAACACTTTTGTTAATAGTCATCCATTTGCTTCTTAATTGTTTTGAAGGGCCTCCTAACTTTGTAGGTGGACTGTTTATGTGGCTGCCACCTGAGCCCCTGTTTGAGGTATTAGGTTCGACATCCTCTGTCATTCTTTTTGTATCTCTGTTAATATACAGAGCTTTCATTTATTTAATTATAAACTACAATTGAGAATAATGTTTTTACGCCATTTGTTTAAGGATTTCTCCTGTATTGGGAGTGTGCTTTTGTTTTTCTTTTTTGAATTCTAGTTGAACTTCTCTTCCAATTAATTTTTATTTTAAAACTTGGCTTTGATAATTTCTGTCTTTTTTCTCTTAATTTAGCATTGATATTCCTTTATTTATGAGGTTTAGTTTATTTCCTCAACTATTCAGTTATTTCTCTCTATTATAAAAAAAAAATCTTTGAAGGCTTGGAAGGAGATGATACATGATTTTCTCTGAGACACTTTAATGTTCTGAGAGACAAGGCAGTGAGACAAAATGACAGCTGCTGCACAAGGCTTTTAAATGATCAACATGCAGTGTGACAAGCAGAACGCACAGATTGGCAGCAGCAAGACTGCAGCTGATCCAACCGCATCTCCTTAGCGTGCATTCAGCACCCCCTTCACAACGCGAGCAGCAGAGAAATGCGAAGAAGCTGGTATGCAGCGAGCCCCAGGGGAGGAGAGGAGGTGGGCAAGCGAAGCGAGCAGGGGGCACAGCCCCCTAGTATTTTTATATTATTAATTCTTTCAGTACTATTGTCAAAGTACTAGGGTGTTGTACCGTGTTAGCCATTATGAATGTAGTGAGAAGTCAAGCAAAATGACACCTTTTATTGGCTAACTGAAAAGATTACAATATGCAAGCTTTCGAGGCAACTCAGGCCCCTTCTTCAGGAAAGATGTAATCTAGTAGTATTTTCAATAAACTATTTTGATAAATTATTTAATTTAGTTAGGCTCTCAGTCTTTTTTCACCTTGAGAAGAAATCATAACAGTAGGAGTCATGAGGAAGGAACAGACGTCACTATGCCACCCAGTTTCCAAGCATTTACTGTTATGATTAAAGGAAGATTTAGGCTTTGTACGTCATTTTTTGGCCCTGGGTTGCCCACTACATGCATAAAAAGTCTCTTTGTACCTTTCCTAAAAAATACTGCAGCAAGCATGCAACTATACTTGCAAATAATGCAAATACATCCGTGAATTAAAGTAATAATATTTGCAAAATAATACATTTAAGAAAATAGTGCAATATTTTATTTACAATGTTGCAAAATTTTTTAAATGAATGAAATCTGTTTTCTCAGTGGTAAGAATAAGTTGCTGTAACTTACTTTAAAAGTACAGTAAAATATTCTGACTTACCCAATGTCTTTTTTAAAATTTTTTTGATGTCTTAAAATTTCCATTATTAAGTTAGGAGCAAAAAAATAAGCATTCTATAATTTTTCAAGAATGCTAATGCAACATTGATTTCAAAATCTGTTTATATGGAAAGTTTTGCAAATTGTAGATTTTATATGTTGAGTAAACTGCATTTAACATCCCAAACATAAGATCAGCAAAACACTGTCATGCGGGTTAGATTAAATTCATTGTCACAAATGGGTAGAGCCTCTTTGTGTGTAAGGCAGGAGGCAACCCTGGCTGAGGTGACAGTCAATTTCAAGACACACTTGCACACTTTCCATTTTGGAAACACACATGACCCTGCATTTGTGTTTCATAATCAAATATTGTGTGCCCGACTTCCGGTTATGGCGGCAAGGTGAGCAGACGCGTTTTCCTCGTGCTTAATTGCTTTTCAATAAATCCTGCATAATATTCCAGAGAGAGGTCATATAAAGAGACAAAATTGTAAGCACAAGAGTAAACTACTTTAAACATGCCAAAAAAAGCGGCTAAGGAGAAGAAAGCGATGGAGAGCTGCGAAGATGCAGGTCAGGAGCTAGCTGAAGGGGAGCCATGCTCAACGGAGCAGGCACACACTGACGTGTCCGCGGACGCTGAACAAGTCATAAATATGGAAAATCCATCAACAAAGGACCTCATGCTTGCCATAGCCTCATTCAAACAAGACTTTAACACAAAAATTGACGGTGTACTGACGGAAATAAGAATTGTTCAAAAGGACGTGAAAGACTGTAGTGGGCGTATCATGGAGGCCGAAAGGCGAATATCTACGGCAGAAGACGAGATACAAAACCTGAAAGTAATTATCGAAAAACTTGAAAACAAGACAGAAAACCTCAATAACAAAGTCGAAGACTTAGAAGGGAGGAGTAGACGCAATAACCTGCGTGTACTGGGCATACCCGAGAAAGTAGAAGGCAATGATACCTGTTCCTTTATGGAAAAATGGATAGCGGATACTCTGAAGATAACGCCGCCGGTTTTGGAGAGAGCGCACCGGATAACAGCGAACCAAAGTTCCACTACGTACCCGAGAACTATCATCATCAAGTGCTTAAACTACAAGGACAGAGAAAATATCTTGAAAGCTGCGCGGATACAGAAAGAGGTGATGTACCAAAACAACAAAATAAGATTTCTTCCTGATTTGCCAACGGAGGTGTATAAGCGACAGAGGAGTTACGACGGAGTGAGGAAGCGGTTACGGGAACTCGGTCTGGATAAGCACCGGGTAATATACCCCACACGGCTCCTGTTGACCAACGATGACCGTACTGTCGTCTTCAATACACCAACGGACGTGAATAAGTACATCAAGAAACTGGAGCCAGTGACTGAGGATGACTAAATTAAGTGGGACTTGATGAGAACTTTTATTGAATTTAAGGTCTTGTCAGATGAGGCTGTTGGAAACTAAGAGGTATGTAGGGCCTAAATCTGTTGGAAACATGGCATCGTACTACTTACAGACTTGAGTCTCTTAGAATATTAATATAAAGTGTTAAATAAGTACTGTTTAAAGATATATTTTATTTATTTTTCTCCTTTGCTTTCTTCCTAAAGTGCAATTAGGTGCTTCGTATGTGAGGGCTGAAAAGTACGTGCATGTAGTATAACATATTTTATTTTTCAGTTGATAGATAAAATATCTTATCTGGAATTTTTTTTTTTTTTTTTTTACATAGACAAGTAATTGAGCTGAGTTTTGGATTACAGGAGAATAGTTCCTCAGTATAGTGTGGACCTATTCCTGATAATGGAGGGAAGTTATTTAGGGGTTTGGGGGAGCCTGTATGTTCTAGGGAATCAGGCCTGGGTTCTGGGTGGGTTGCTCTCTTCCTTTTCGTTTTGGGTTTTATTTCAAATGGTACCCTTTATAGGTTCTTATTGTTATTCTTGCACTAAGGTAATTTACTTTTATTTATGTTAAACATGACATTATAAAAATGACAGACGTTTTGGTTGAATGTGTATCATGGAATTGTAGAGGCCTACGTAAACTAACTAAAATAAAACAAGTAATGGATAGAATAAAACAGATAAGAGCCAAAATTGTGTTCCTGCAGGAAACACACATGTTAGATCATGAGATAATCAAAATTAAGCGTAGATGGCCGGGTCAGGTATTGTCTTCAGCTTATTGTTCGAATTCCAGAGGAGTTATAATTATGATACATAAGTCTATTCCTTTGCGCATTGATAAAATAACTAAAGACCCCAAAGGTAGATTTTTGATTGTACAGGGAAACATTCTATCAACTCGGATTAATCTGATTAATGTATATGGACCTAATGATGATAATGCAGATTTTTATAATGATTTATTTTTGAGAATCTCCACAATGCCCGGAAAACACATTATGGCAGGTGATTTCAATTGTGTTTTGCAACCCAATAAGGACCGGTCATCTGGTAAGGATCATACCCATGTAAGGTCTAGAAAAGCTTTACAATATTTTATAAAGGAACTTAACTTGGTGGATATTTGGAGGGCTCAAAACCCAATAAAAAGGGAATATTCATGTTGGTCGAATACTTCTAAAGGATACTCAAGAATAGATTACTTTCTGATTTCAGCTGAACTAATTTCATGTATCAGAAATTGTCAATATAGTAGTATTCTTATTTCAGACCATGCTCTTGTATCTTTGACATACGTTGAACCAAAGTTTTCTTATAATCGTACTAAATGGAGATTTCAAATATACTGGATGCAAGACAAAAGATTTCTTAAATTCTTAGGGGATCAAATTGATTACTATTTTGAACATAACACTACCCAAACATCAGCTATAGTCAGATGGGAAGCCTTTAAAGCCTTTATACGAGGACAAATTATAAGCTATACGAGTAGGAAGACAAAAGAGAAACAGGAGAAATATAAAACACTTGAAACAAAAATTCGCTTACTCGAGGAAAAAAGTTTACAAGCAGGCCAAAATACTGATGATGTTTTAAAAGAATTGCTATTGTTAAGAACCCAATATAATGAAAAAACACATGAAAAAGCAGCAGCTAATTTATTAAGATTAAAGCAGCAATTTTATGATCAGGGAGAAAAACCAGGCAGACTTCTTGCTTGGCGTATAAAACAACGGGAATTAGAGAGAGCAATTAGCAGTATTGAAGATGAAAATGGAAATATGACTGTAGACCCGTTGGAAATTAATAAAGCGTTTAGAAACTTCTACGAAAAACTATATTGCTCTGAATGTAAGGCCACGACTGATGCTCACTCCGCGTTTCTTGATAATCTCAACATTCCTAAAATATCTGAGGAACTTAAAATTAAATTAGATGGTGAGATTACGACAGTTGAAATTATGGAGGATATAAAGACATTAAAAGGTGGTAAAACAGCAGGACCTGATGGCCTGCCCATCGACCTATATAAATATTTCAGTGATAAAATGGTTAAGCCACTGTATGATATGTATATAGAATGTTATAATAATGTATGTCTTCCTAAGTCTATGAGAGAGGCTTTGATAATTCTGTTACCAAAACCAGGAAAACCGAATACAAAGTGTGGAAATATGCGACCTATTAGTCTGATAAACACAGACACCAAAATAATATGTAAAATCTTGGCAAAAAGGCTAGAGACTGTACTCCCGGGCATTGTGGATGATGATCAGAACGGGTTCATTAAGAATAGACAGGGATTTCACAACGTAAGACGTGTTTTAAATATTTTGCATAGCCAAAAGGAGGAAAAGGATACTGCTCTTCTATCGCTTGACGCGGAGAATGCTTTTGATAGGATCGAATGGGCTTATCTCTTTGACGTTCTCGTAAAATTCGGATTTGGAAAATCATTTTTACATTGGATCAAATTATTACATTCCAACCCAGCGGCTGAAGTTTTAACCAATGAGATGATTTCTGAGCCTTTTAATATTACAAGAGGTTGCCCTCAAGGTTCACCATTGTCCCCACTTTTATTCATTTTGGCTATAGAACCGCTAGCAATAGCCGTAAGAGCGAACAACCACATACAAGGGATTAAAATAGGTGGCAAGGAACATAAAATAGCTTTATTCGCTGATGATGTAGTGTTATTCCTAAAACAATTAAACGCTTCTCTTCCAGCACTTTTAGACCTGATCGATCAATTCGGAAATATATCGGGTTATAAAGTGAACACATCAAAATCATCGTTACTGCTGCTGAATAAAGATAGCTGTCCAAATACATCACATTTATTTACCTTGAAAATATCACCCAGCTTTACATATTTGGGTATCAAAATTGTTCCCCAATTAGAAAATATAATTTCTACAAATTATAATGTTATAATGGAATCAACATTTAAAGATCTGGAGAGATGGTTATCTTTACCAATTTCATTGATAGGAAGTATAAATATACTGAAGATGAATATTTTGCCTAAATTCATGTATTTATTCCAAAATATCCCCTTGGCGCCACCAGCTGGAATGTTCTCAAAGATTAATTCATTATTCAGGAAATTTATTTGGAACAAGAAATGCCCTCGAGTTCGTCTCTCTCTTCTCTATCTTCCATTTGACACTGGAGGGTTAAAATGTCCCAACCTGTACTGGTACTATTTAGCTGCACAATTAAGAACAATAATGTTTTATTTTTCCTCTGGAAATAAACCATCCTGGGTGGATATGGAGTCATGTGGTTTTGCGTTACCTTTAAACTTGTATATATATTCAGATAAGATTAAACAACTGAAAACAGTCACCAAGCATCCCATAGTTTGTAATATGATTGGAGTATGGTATGAAGTTAGAGAGTACATGAAAATAGCTGACTCTTTATCCCAGTATAGTCCCATTTGGGGCAACACATTATTCAAACCAGGCACGAAGGACTCAGGATTCCGGTTGTGGGTTGAAAAGGGATTAAGCAAAATTGGTGATCTTTTTGAGGAGGGAACGTTGATGTCGTTTGAGCAGATATCTATTAAGTATAATATTCCAAGAAAACATTTCTTTAAATATTTACAGATAAGGAGCTTTGTTCTTTCTAGGCAGAATCAAGCACTAAACTTGCCAGTACTTTCTTCTTTGGAGGAATTAATTACTAAGAAATGCAATAACAAAGGATTAATATCAGTTTTTTACAACTGGCTTGTATCAGGGTCTACTGAATCAACAACACCGAAACTTGAATTATGGAAGACGGAATTGAACGAGGATATATCTGAGGATGAATGGAGACAAGTTTGTAAAAATTCTCAGAAACAGTTAGGGAGTGTTAGCTTAAAACTACTTCAATATAACTGGTTGATGCAGACTTATATAACTCCTGTCAAAATAAATAGGTTTAATAAAAATATTCCTGATACATGTTTCAAATGCAGAGAGGCTCAGGGTTCATTTGTGCATTGTGTTTGGGAATGTAACATTATTAGAGACTTTTGGGTGGAAGTGATTAATATTACAAAGATAATTGTACCCTTGAATATTCCCTTAGATGCAAAAATGATTTTGCTACATTTATATCCAAAGAACCTTAAACTAAATCTTCAGCAGCGCAAATTCATAGACTATGCTATATTAGAAGCTAAAAGAACGATAGCTCTTAGCTGCAAAAGGCCTGATCCGCCATCTATTGGAACTTGGATTAATGCCATGGCACAGTGTATGGTCATGGAAAAAGTAACATATTTTATTAAAAACAAAATGGATGTATATGAAGAAATATGGAAGCCGTTTAAGTACTACATTAACAACAATAATATTGGTCATTTATTACAAGAGGTGTAACTAAGTATAAGTTTTTATTATTTTTTTTTGGAAAAGGTAACTTTTATGTGTAAAGTACAGTAATGTATATTTGGTTTTTGGGTACCTTGCAATATTTGTTTTGCATTTAAACTGTCTCGTGTAAGAGAATTCTGTGTATATCTATAGGGGAGAAGAGAGTGATGTTCTCTTGTTGGGGTGGGAAATAATTGTGACGAAATGGAAATGTGTTTCTATGTTACCTGTTTTGTATAATTAAAAACAATAAACACATTGTTAAAAAAAAAAAAATAATAATATTGTGTGCCCAGAGAAACTGACAATGACTTGGCACCAGATTAAAATCGGGTTACTTGATCTATGTGAAAACACTGTACTTCCATATTGAGGTCAGATTAAAGTCAAAAGAGTGTAAAGTAATCAGTTTAAATGTTTATTTATACTAGTAAAAGGCAAAGCCCTCACTGACTGACTGACTCACTCACTCACTCATCACTAATTCTCCAACTTCCCGTGTAGGTAGAAGGCTGAAATTTGGCAGGCTCATTCCTTACAAGTTACTTACAAAAGTTAAGCAGAAATTCTACACGTAACGGTCATAATGGTCGACAATGTCCGCCATGTTAAACTTTCTTATTTAGGGCCCCATCTTCACGAAATTTGGTAGGCGGCTTCCCTGCACTAACCGGAACCGATGTACAGTAGTACTTATTTCGGCGGTATGAAGCCACTGTCGGCCGCCATATTGAACTTTCCAAAGGTCTTTGTTGCCCTCACTGACTCACTGACTCACTCATCACTAATTCTCCAACTTCCCGTGTAGGTAGAAGGCTAAAATTTGGCAGGCTCATTCCTTACAGCTTACTTACAAAAGTTAAGCAGGTTTCATTTCGAAATTCTACGCGTAACAGTCATAATGGTCGACAACGTCCACCATGTTAAACTTTCTTATTTATGGCCCCATCTTCACGAAATTTGGTAGGCGGCTTCCCTGTGCTAACTGAAACTGATGTACGTACTTATTTCGGTGGTATGACGCCACTGTCGGCCGCCATATTGAACTTTCCAACGGTCTTTGTTACCTATGGGCCCATCTTCAAGAAATTTGGTACGCGGGTTCCCAACGCTAACTGAATCCTACTTACGTACATATATACATCCATAGCCTGCAGCTCGGTCGCCATGTGAGGCGGCGTTGGGTCCCCCATCCCCACACCTCCCACGTTGTTGGCTGCCTGCCTATATAAGGCTGTCCATCGCTCTGGTCTCTTCATTCCTTTCCTTGCTTCGCCACGGTATTCACATCTCCCTGCTGATAACTGCAGCCTTTTTATTTAATCCACGGCTTCTCTGCTGTTTTATTGTTTGTTTATTACGATTATAGTTATTGTATAGGTATTTTAGACTTAGTTTACATTGTTCAGGTACCCATTTCCTTTATCATTCCAACCGTACCCCCATGAACATGTCTATCGAGGTGATCACCATCGATCAAAGAACTGTCACTTACCGAGTGGTTTCCATACCCGGAGATGGCGCCTGCCTTTTCCATTCTCTGTGTTACATATTGCACGGCCATATCAGTCTCACTCTTGATATCCGGAGGAACATTGTGTCTTATGTATTGAATGACTGGGACAGGTTCAAGGTGTGGACTGATGACGGTACAGGAGCACTATAAGAGTGAAATGCTTAAGTGTACCGAAATGGCCAAATATTTTACACCTTTGGACAACCGCCAATGCCTCTTAAACATCTTAGATTCACAGGTGACGATTTGAGTAGTGGACACTTTGATGTTTATGAATGTTTAAACTCTCAAAAGCTGGATGCGAAGTTATCGATGAAACCGGTTATATGCTTACAATGCTTGACAGATGCCGAATGTCACTTCAACACAACAAGTCCTGCAAATACTAACGTAATTGAAACAAACCATGAAACTCAAACTGATTATGACAGCAGCAATCCATGCTGTGAGAAAACAGTAAAAAAGAGGCGTGTCAGACATTGTGGTACATTTTCTGATGCAGCTAGACAGAAACAACTTTGTGACGCTGCCGCCAAATACTTGCAGAAAAAATCCACAAGTTAATAGACATGCTGTCGCTAAATACTCGCAGGCAAATCCACAAGTTCATAGAGACGCTGTCGCTAAATATTCGCAGGCAAATCCACAAGTTAATAGAGACGCTGCCGCTAAATACTCGCAGGCAAATCCACAAGTTCATAGACACGCTGCCGCTAAATATTCGCAGGCAATTCCACAAGTTAATAGAGCTTCTGCTTCTAGGTATGATACCAATAATGATAAGCGGCTCATATGAGAACAACAGGTTTGGCTCAAAAAAACCAATTGTGGATTTGCATACGAACCAAACATACATTATGAATCTGATAAAACAGTACACATTGGATCCATGGATGTTGACTGTGAGTATTGTCAAGCTCATAGGTAGAAATGCGAGTCTCCTGGTTTGTGCTGTAACAGTGGTAAAGTCTCTCTCACTCCTTTACATAAGCTTCCTGACCTTCTTGAGGGCCTGTTAAATGGCGAACATCCTCAAAGTGAGCATTTCTTGAACAACATTTGAAAGTACAACAGAGCATTTCAAATGACATCATTTGGTGCTAACCAAATCGTTCAGGGAAATTTTATGCCTTCATTTAAAATCCAGGGACAAGTGTATCACTTGATTGGCAGTCTTTTACCTATCCCGACTGAGGAACACAAATTTTTGCAAATTTATTTTGTCTGGGACAATGAAAAGGAAACACAAATGCGGTGCGCTAATGTTTCTGGAGTTAACACGCCCCTGGTGCAGCAATTACAAAAAATGCTGCATGATTGTAATACTTTCATCCAAGACTTCCACTCCGCAATCAACAGTATTTGAGATGAAGACAAAGACTTCAAAGATGTCATTCACGCCGACAAAAAAACATTAAAGGCACACAAAGGCAGATTTAATAAACCTGCAGTACGTCAAGTTGGTGTTGTCATCCTTGGGCAAACATTCGAGAATAGGGATATTGTCTTGAAAAGCAGAGACAATAAACTGCAATGCATTAAGGAAACCCACAGATCCTATGATGCACTTCAATATCCCCTCATGTTCTGCTATGGTGAAGACGGCTATTCTGTGTCTATACCTCAAGTTCATGCTGCCAGTAAGTTACCAATGAAGAAAACCGTCTCTACAGCAAACTTCTATTCATACCGGCTTATGATCAGAGAACTTCATGATAATACTATCCTTTTCTTCCGAACTTTATTAAATCAGTTTTTAGTTGATATGTACACAAAAATTGAATCTGAAAGATTAAATTATATAAGACTAAATCAGAAGAAAGTACGAGCTGAAAATTATGTCCACTTGAAAGATGCTATTGACAAAAACAAAACTACTTTAAGGGAACTTGGTCAAGCTGTGATATTACCATCGTCGTTCACTGGAGGACCTCGCTATATGCACGAGCGTACACAAGACGCAATGACATACGTACATCATTATGGCCGCCCTGACTTATTCATCACATTTACTTGCAATCCTAAATGGATTGATATCACTGAAGTTCTCCTTTTACGTCAAAAACCTCACGATCACTACGACCTTATCAGTTGTGTATTTCATCTGAAAATTCGCAAAATGCTGGACTTGCTCACGAAGAGTAACATTTTCAGCTGTACAAATTGATACATGTACACCACAGAGTGGCAAAAGCGAGGTATTCCCCATGCACACATTCTGTTGTGGCTAAAGGATAGGATTAAGCCAGCTATCATCAATCAAGTGATCCGTGCAGAAATTCCTGATCCACAGACTGACCTTGCCCTCCACAAAATAGTAAAATCTACCATGATTCACGGCCCATGTGGACCTCATAATATCAACTCACCCTGCATGATGAACGGAATATGCAGTAAGAAGTACACGCGTCCCTTCATCTCAGAAATTCAGGCTGGAGAAGATGGTTACCCTCAGTACCGCCGGCGCGCACCGGCTAATGGAGGTCATACAATTAACATCAATGGAGTACATATATGTCCTTTATAGTCCTATGCTGTCCCGCTTCTTCAATGCTTACATCAATGTCGAATTTTGCAATTCAGTAAAATCGATCAAATACATCTGCAAGTATGTTAACAAGAGAAGTGACCAGGCAGTATTTACAATACAAAATCAAAATAACAAAGTATCTCGGTACAAAGCTGGACTTTACATTAGTAGCTCTGAAGCAGCCTGGCGCAGTTTCTGTTTTCCCATTCACGAACATTACCCTCCGGTCGTTCATCTTGCTGTGCATCTTGAGAATGGACAAAGAATTTATTTCACAGAAGGCAATGTTGCCGATAAAGTACACAATCCACCACAGACGACCCTTTTAGCGTTCTTTGACCTTTGCAACCATGATGATTTTGCAAAACAACTTCATTATAATGAAATTCTATTATATTATGTGTGGGCAAACAACATGTTTCGTCGGAGAAAGCAGGGGAACACTGTACCAGGACATTCAGGAGTGAAAAAAAAAAATGTGCTGGGACGGATCTACACTGTGCACCCGAATAACACTGAATGCTACCATCTTCGACTGCTGCTCAACGAAATCACAGGTTCCACGTCTTTCGAATCTCTCAAAACAGTTGATGGTGTCCTACATCCAACCTATAAGTTGGCCTGCAGGGCACTTGGTTTTTTACAGGACGATATCAACTGGGATGAGACTCTACAGGAAGCTGCTCTGTCTCTGTCACCTGAAAAGATCTGTGAACTCTTTGCTGTCATGCTGGTGTTCTGCCAAATGGAAAACCCCTTAAACCTATGGGAAAAACATAAAGACAGCATAGCAGAAGATGTTAGGAGACAGACTGAAAGAGATCATATAGGAACAGAAGTCCACCAGTGGTTACATTTGATCTATAACAAGTGTCTACAGTTGCTTGAAAACTACGTGCTATTGGAGGTCAATCTCTTGATCATTACAGTTTGCCTTCACCTTTCAGAGAACTGACAGAAGTTACGTCAAATCCCGAGTACTTGAAAGAGACATCTTACAACACCTCGCAATTGGCCAATATAGTCACAAATAACGAGCTGTTGCTAAATAGTGACCAAAAGACAGTTTATGAGCAAGTCATGAGGAGCGTTGTCTCGGCCACTGGCACGGTGTTTTTCCTTTGATGCTCCAGGAGGAACTGGTAAGACATTCCTCATAAACATTCTCCTTGCGAAAATCTGACCGGAAGGTAACATTGCCATAGCTGTGGTTTCTTCTGGCATTGCTGCAACTCTTCTTGAGGGTGGCAGAACTGCTCATTTAGCTTTCAAGCTGCCTCTGAACCTCAGCCATACTGAATCCCCCATGTGTAACATATCAAAGCAGAGCAACATGGCTGAAGTGCTGCGACATTGTCAGCTTATTGTCTGGGATGAATGCACTATGGCGCACAGAGGAGGTGTTGAGGCTTTAAAAAGGACCCTCCAAGACATCCGAAACACCAACAAACTTATGGGAGGCTTGACAGTGTTGCTGGCTGGAGACTTCTGGCAAACCCTACCAGTCGTGCCCAGAGGAACATGCACTGACGAAGTTAAAGCATGTCTGAAGTCTTCATACCTATGGCCACAAATCAATGTTGTTACCATAAGAATAAACATGAGGGTTCATTTGAAGGGCGACAAAAAAGCCAGGGAGTTCTTTGCTCTTCTGATGAGTATAGGTGATGGCACCTTCATTCAAGAAAATTGTAAAATAAATATTCCTACAAATCTCTGTCTCCTCGTGAATACCTTACAAAGCCTTCTTCAAAATGTTTACCCCGATCTACGAAATCTACATAAAAATGACGTCTCATGGTTAAGAGAGAGAGCTATCCTGACATCAAGAAATGACATGACTACAACTATAAACCAAATTTTACTTCAAGAACTACCTTCACAACCGAAAACATATCAGTCTATGGATTCAGTTGTAGAAGTGGAAGACGCGGTACACTATCCAGTAGAGTTTCTCCACACTCTGAATCCTCCAGGCATTCCTGAGCATAATCTAATTTTGAAGGTTGGGGCACCAATAATGTTACTGAGAAACTTTGGAAGGTCACGTGTCTGCAAAAGAACCTAATTGAGGCAAGTATTTTTACCAGCAGTGGCTCAGGGGAGAGAGTTTTTATTCCTCGCATCCCTGTTATACCCTCTGATCTCCCATTTCAATTCAAACGCCTCCACTTTCCAGTAAGGCTCTGCTTCGCAATGACAATTAATAAGTCTCAGGGACAGACCCTACAAAAGGTTGGCATTGATTTGAGGCAAGATTGCTTTTCACATGGCCAACTGTACGTTGCATGCTCAAGAGTAAGCTCAGCACACAGCTTGGTCATATTGCAAGCGGAGGGCCAAAATCACAACGTGGTATACAGAGATCCTTAACAAATAATTATTGGTGTATTTTCCCTCAGTTTAGAAAGGTTTACTTTTCTTCTTAATAAAAATTTTAAGGCAGTACTCCGCCGCTGCGAAGCGTGGGTATTTTGCTAGTTATTAATATATTTGAATTTTCAATGCTCCATGTCATATGTGATGTGAATATCTACATAGGCATCCTTCATCTTTGTAAGAACCACACACAAACGTCATATTCAGAGGGCAAAAATAAACACCTAACAAAGAACTCTTTTTTTGTTTTTAATTTCACCACATAAGATAGTGTTTCCATGGGTAAAATTATGGTACCACTAGTTTTATAGATGCATGTAATGAGCCTGTAAAAAGTATTCACCTCCTGGAAGTTTTTACATTTTATTCTTATGCAACATTGAATTTAATTTTGATTTTTTGAGATATAGCAACAAATAAAATATTTCATTTTAAAGTGAAAACAAATGTCATGTATGCATAGTTCTCTAAATTGATTGTAAAATATAAAACACAAAATACTTGATTGCATAAGTATTCATCCTCTTCAAGTCAGTATTTAGTAGATGCAATTTTGGCAGCCTTGAGCCTGCTTGTCTAGGTCTCTGTCAGCTTTACTCATTTGTGTACTGCAATTTTCACTCATTCTTCTTTGCAAAACTGCTCAAGATCTGTCAGGTTGCACAAAGGATGTGAGTGAACAGCCTTTTTCATGTCCACTCATAAATTCTCAGTTGTAATGAGATCTGTGCCCCTATTTATCAAGTATCTCAGAGTAGGAAAGCGATCCTAACACAAAAATCTCAAAGTGATGCAAATTTGATCCTATTCTTAGGATTTGAGATGGAATAATATTTGTCACAAATCTTGTATGTTACATGATTACTCCAAGTACACAGAGAAGCTGTGACATGAAATTTTTGGTAACATTATGTGTAAAATGCAGCTTTGCAATAGCAATGATTTGGGCATGTCACAACCAATCATTTCTCGAATTTTTACCAAACTTAAACATCCTTACAATGCATGAAGTAATCTACTGAATCATACATTTCCCCACAACTCCATGTGCGGTAGTTGTATTCATGCAAATCAGCACAAATATAAAGATCTGTGCCCCAAGTGTGGATAAGCGCACATGTGAATTGCAAGTAATATCACAGTATCAACACATAGGTGACCAAGGATGAAAATTTTATTGTAATAGCCAGCATATTGCTGTGAAGGTAAGCAGGACTGGATGGGTGATTCACAACAGAACCCCTGGAGCATTCCCATTACACTTCAAAAGCCTGGAAAAGTTCAAAAAGGTAGGCAGACACTCCCAGAGCACTGAATAAATAGAATTTCATAGAAGAAAAGGGGGAGTCACAGAGAAAGGTACTGTACTGCACTGTGCAGTGGAAGATTATAAGGAACGGTGCAAGAGTGAATGTGGCTTCAGAAACAGCACCAGAATAGTTGTGGTTAGCTTCAGCAACTGTTACTTTGCAAGGCTTTTCTCATGGCCATGACAGCGGGAAGGTGATTCTTCTGAAAGTATAGTGCTTGATTCATTGTTAAATAAACATGCCAGATATCAGGCTTTTCTCTAATTCGATGTGTGTGTATCTTGGTCTTTCCATCTTAGTGATCATTAGAGAATTTTTGATGATGTTGGTGTAAAGTGCAGATTAGTGCAAAATCCTACCTTATGTTTTCCTTAATCTTCTTTTTCTCCTCCTTTTATTATTGTTATATTGGCAGTGTGGTGTAGCAGTGGTAGCGCTGCTGCTTGAAGTGAGGAAACCAGGATTCACTCCCCAGGTCCTCCCTGTGTGCTTGCTTAGGTTCCTATGGGTGATCCAGTTCCTTTCCTCAGTCCAAAGATATGCTGGTTAGGTGGATTGGCAATGCCAAATGGTGTGTGTTTGTACTCACTCTTATGGACTGGTGCCATGTCAAGGGATTATTCCTGCCTTACATGCTGTTTTTTCTGTCTTAGGTTCCAGCTCCTTTATGATCCTGCTTTGGATCAAGCAGGTTAGAAAATAATGGTTGGACATAATTATTATCATCTCTGTAGTGAAGTCATAACATTAATATCAGAAAACTATTAAACATCCAAGGAAACAAGAAAATGTCTTCACGTGTGCTATTATGTGGCTTTAGTGTGTAGTAAAATCATGAAGTCATTCATTCTCAAACATCAATTTGTACTCCTAGCTGGGAGAGATAGAGAGAGACACAGAGAGAGAGACTTTATTAATCCCCAAGGGGAAATTCACATACTCCAGCAGCAGCATACTGATAAAAACAATATTAATTAAAGAGTGACAAAAATGCAGTGCAAGTTAAAAAATGCAAGGTGGAGAGTGCAAGGTAGGTATAACAGTCAATAACATTGTATAATGTTAACATTTAAACCCCCCCCCGGGTGGAATTGAAGAGTCGCATAGTGTGGGAAGGAACGATCTCCTCAGTCTGTCAGTGGAGCAGGACAGTGACAGCAGTCTGTCGCTGAAGCTGCTCCTCTGTCGAGAGATGATACTGTTCAGTGGAAGCAATGGATTCTTCATGATTGACAGGAGCCTGCTCAGTGCCCATCACTCTACCACAGATGTCAGATAGACAGAGTGGTGGCTCTGAGGCTAAGGATCTGCACTGGCAATTGGAAGGTTGCTGGTTCGAATCCCGTAAATGCCAAAAGAGACTCTGCTCTGTTGGGCCCTTGAGCAAGGCCCTTAACCTGCAATTGCTGAGTGCTTTGAGCAGTGAGAAAAGCGCTATATAAATGCAAAGAATTATTATTATTAAAAAAGTATTATTATTATTAAACTGTCCAGCTCCGTGCCTACAACAGAGCCTGCCTTTCTCAACAGTTTGTCCAGGTGTGAGGAGTCCCTCTTCTTTATGCTGCCTCCCCAGCACACCACCGCGTAGAAGAGGGCAGCATCTTATTGCAGATGAACTCCACGATCCACGACCCAGGTATGAATCTACTCCCATCTCTGTCAGCTTGTCCCTAAGGAGCCAAGGTTGGATGGTGTTGAAGGCGCTAGAGAAGTCCAGAAACATAATTCTTACTGCACCACTGCCTCCGTCCAAGTGAGAGAGGGATCGGTGTAGCATGTAGATGATGGCATCCTCCGCTCCCACCTTCGCCTGGTATGCGAAGTGCAGCGGGTCATGGGTGTCGCAGACCTGTGGCCTCAGGTGGTGAAGCAGCAGCCGCTCCATGGTCTTCATCACATGTGACGTCAAGGCGATAGGCCTGAAGTCATTCAGCTCACCGGGACGTGATACCTTTGGGACTGGGGTGATGCAAGATGTTTTCCAAAGCCTCTGGACTCTCCCCTGTTCCAGGCTCAGGTTGAAGATGCGCTGTAAAGGACTCCCCAGCTCCAACACACAGGCCTTCAACAGTCGTGGCGATACTCCATCTGGACCTACTGCTTTGTTGGCACGAAGTCTCCTCAGCTCTCTGCTTACCTGGTCTGCTGTAATTGTGGGTGGGGGGAAACTCTCTCCTATACTGGTATCAGCAGAAGGATGGGTGGAGGATGCAGTACTCTGAGATGAGAGTGAGATGGAGGCACCCCACTTTGAGCTGCAGCCAGTGATGATCTTCATCCCATCCCACACTTCCTTCATGCTGTTATTATGCAACTTTTGCTCCAGTTTTCTCCTATACTGCTCCTTAGCCGCCCTGAGCTGGAGTTCCTTCTGCACGCACTTGAGCTCATGCTGATCACCACACTTAAAAGCCTTTTTCTTCTGGTTCAAAAGGCCCTTGATGTCACTTCTAATCCATGGCTTGTTGTTAGCACAGCAGCGTACTGTTCTTACTGGAACTACAATGTCCATACAGAAGTTGATTTAGTCAGTAGTGCAGTCAACAACCTCCTCAATGTTCTCACTGTGTGACTTCTGCAGGATATCCCAGTCCGTAGTTCCAAAGCAGTCTCTTAGAGCCTGCTCTGCCTCAGGGGACCACTTCCTGAATGAGCGTGTGGTTGTAGGTAGCTCCCTCACTCTTGGTTTGTAGTGAGGCTGAAGCAGAACCAGGTTATGATCTGCTTTCCCAAGTGCAGGTAGTGGGGTGGTGCTGTATGCGTCCTTAACGTTTGCATACAGTAGGTCAATAATCCTATTTCCCTGGGTGTTGCAATCCACATACTGGGAGAAGGCAGGTAATTAGAGATTAGCACAAGCACCTCGGGGTGCTGTCTTTGTAGTTTAGCAACAGCAGAACGGATGATGTCATACGCTATCTCCATGTCCGCCCAAGGAGGGATGTAAACAATAATAACAATGACATGTCCAAACTCTCTGTGCAAGTAAAAGGGACGCAGACTTACGGCCAAAAGTTCGATGTCCCTGCAGCAAGTGGAGATTTTAACATTTACATGTCCAGGGTTGCACCACCTTGTGTTCTCATAGAGAGCAAGTCCGCCTCCTTTCTGCTTCCAGCAGGTACAGTGATCTCTCCTTGATTGCGGGGATTGAGTTCTAGAACCCCACGCGAAAGGTGAAAATCCGCAAAGTAAAAACCATACGTTTATATTGTTATTTTTATATTGTCATGCTTGGGTCACAGATTTGCATAGAAACACAGGAGGTTGTAGAGACAGGAACTTTAAAACACTGCAAACAAACATTTGTCTCTTTTTCAGAAGTTTAAACTGTGCTCCATGACAAGACAGAGATGACAGTTCCGTCTTACAATTAAAAGAATGCAAACATAGCTTCCTCTTCAAAGGAGTGCGCGTCAGGAGCAGAGAATGTCAGAGAGAGTGAGACAGAGAGAGAAAAGAAAACAATCAAAAATCAATAGGTGCTGTTCGGGCTTTTAAGTATGCGAAGCACCGTTCAGGAAGCATATTGTATATCATTGAGGAGTTTTGTTTAATACGTAATACGTGCTCTGATTGGGTAGCTTCTCAGCCATCCACCAATAGCGTCCCTTGTATGAAGTCAACTGGGCAAACTAACTGAGGAAGCATGTACCATAAAGTAAAAGACCCATTGTCCGCAGAAATCCGCGAACCAGCAAAAAATCTGTGATATATATTTAGATATGCTTAGGCCTACATATAAAATCCGCGATGGAGTGAAGCCGTGAAAGTCGAAGCGCGATATAGCGAGGGATCACTGTGTTTGTGTCTCTGTCCGCTCTAACTGTGCTAAACCCGGGTAGCTCCAAGTTAGCATCTTGGATGTCAGTTGTTAGCCACGTTTCACAAAAACACAACAAACTGCATTCTCTGTAGGTCCTGACATTTTTCACCAGCACAGCCAGTTCGTCGATCTTATTTGGTAGTGAGTTCACATTTCCCAGGATCACAGAAGGCACCGAAGGCTTGTATCGCTACTTCCTCGCTAGCCGCTTACCCTTTAGCTTAGCGCCGGCTCTGCTGCCACGATACCGCCGTCTTACCTCGTCAGGTAAATAGGGAACCACACTGGCCAGACCAAGACTTATATGCCCATTCGAAAATGAGACACTTAAATTTATTTATTCATTTTTTTACATCTTCTTGCCTCCTTCAATCTCACATCAGCTTCTCAGACACATCGAATTTTGTTGCAGCAGCACAGTTACCAATTTCTTTTGCTACTTCAATGATGTTTAATTCAAAACCAGCTTCATATTTTCTTCTGATCTAACGCTCCATCGCAGATAAGGGTGTGAGGGTGTGAGATACAAAAAACACAAATCAGTACAAATGTTGCTTTGGAATAGTTTGGATATTACCGTGTGGTCACGTAGGCGCAATACTTAGAAAAGAGAGGCAGTGTGCTCCATAGTTAGTCTCAGGTGGGTGGTAGCATATCATAATCTCTTGGACCAATAGTGTGGGTTTTCTGCATTCGACTTATAATGACTGACATTATAAAATACCAGAAATTATACGGTAAAATCAAGTCTCAACTTCCTCTGAGACCGATCACCATTCAGGGGGAATACATGGAAGTGGTAAAGAGCTACAGTTACTCAGAGTTTCACATGAACAGCCAACTGGACAGGTCTGACAACACAGTGACACTGTACAAGAAAGGGCCAGAGCAGAATGTACTACGTGAGGAAACTCAGTCTTTTGATATAAGCAGGAAGTTGTGAAAATGTTCTATCAGTCCATAGAAGTCAGTGTGTTGTTCTACACTCTGGTCTAATGGGTAAGCAACCTGAGTTTAAGAGATGCATGATGCCTGAATAAACTTATCAGGAATGCTTGCTCCTTACAGTGCTTACTTCTACCTTGCCTTTAGGTTCACTGACGACCCCTGTTGGCTGGTAACTCCTTAAATATATCCGGCAAGATTACCTCTGCACTTATCCAGGTAGACACTAGCACGTTCATGCCACGCGCCGTGACACGCCCCGAGCAACTATGCATTTAAACTCGAACCCCTGTCGGTCGCACGCATAAGCCGCACTAGATGGCCAACGGCTATGCTGAGCTCAAGCACACCTGTTGCCGACTCACCAGTAAGTAAAATCATTTCTTTACAATATGGGATCCCCATCTTGGACTCAATCCTGTTTATACAAACAAATTCCAGCTTTTTCTTTCAGGTGCGCTGCACCTCACACAACCTGAGCTGGGCAGGCTGTGAGGACACTGGCGTGTAAAATTGGACATGTGCGGTGGAGCCCATACTGGCCATTATAGTGGGTCCATGTGTGTCTAGACACACCGTGCCTCACAGCGCTCACCCGCTAGATGGCCCCGCGTTCCCACGGCAACGCCCTTAACACACAAACAGTAAGCACACTTCCTTACAACCATATACATACCGCTGCTTCAATTCCAAGGCTTCTTCAACTTAAGTTTGGTAATGCGCGGGGTCGCGCTTTACCACAGGGACTTGACAAAATCTCTTGGCAATAGTCTCGTCTCGCTGGACTTGAAAAAATCTCTTGGCAATAGTCTTGTCTCAAGATTTTCTTTTATAATAGAGATATTATGGAGATCATGCGGAGGTGAGTGAAATATCACGAGACAAGGGGTTGATTTACGGTACTCTCTTTTCCATCAGACCCAAAGAAGAAAAATAAAGTACATACCATATTTCTGGGTTGCCAAGATGGCCACCAAATGTCACTTCTGGCACTCTCTGATGACATCTCTTTCGGCTTCATTCAATGATGATACTTCCGGTCTCCCGAAGATGACGTCACTTCCTCTATCACATCACTTACGGTTCTTGTTGATGACATATCCATCTGCCATTTTCAACGTCATTTCCTGCCACCTCATTTCTGTCAGCCATTTTGTCCATGTATAAAAACGGCATCTGTTGTATTCACGTTATCAACTTCTATGTAAATGGTTTTTGATCACACATTTTGGATTAGCAGTTTTCTTTTGTCCATCGGACATTACAGGGAAAGTCCCCAACTCTTTCTTGTTGTGGAAATGTTTTTTCTTTATTACTATACAGTAGACCCCCACGAAGTCACAGTTCAGGGTTCGCAGACTCAGTTGTTCGCGGATTTTTCCTTAGAAACTAGCTATTAATTGTTACCGGAAAGTGCAAATATCCTCCACAATTTTATATGGCTTTTTTCGTGGCATTGTTGTGCTGTATAGAGAACAGGAAGCAACCGCTGAGGGAAACACGGTTTGGGATGGTGAAAGTAGCCAATCCGAGAGCGTCATTCATTTCTCCTTGCTGCTGATTGACTGCTGCCCTGTGACGCGTCTCCAGGTGAGTGGGTTTACCACCGCTGAAGGAAACGCGGTTTGGGAAGGTGAAAGTAGCCAATCCGAGAGCGTTATTCATTTCTCCTTGCTGCTGACTGATTGCTGCTCTGTGACATGACTCCAGCTGAGTGTCTTCGTGTTTTCCATTTTGTTATTGTATTCATTTTGTTATTCTTAAACGCTCAAGATTTTGCCGAATTGCCCTGCACCTTCTAAGGCTTCTGGCACTGAGCCTAAGCACCAGAAGAAATTTAAAACACTCCAGGAGAAGGTTGAACTACTGGATTTGCTCTGGGAAGTAAAAAGTTATGCTGCAGTAGTGCGCCACTATGGCATTAATGAAAGCACCGCACGGTACATAAAGAAGAACAAAGCAGCGATCTGGAGTACCTTATCTGTAAGTTTCTGTGATAGTGCCAAAAAGGTAACGACCATAAGGAATAAAAATATCGTCAGGATGGAATCTGCCTTGGCATTGTGGATCACCAACTGCAGGAAGAAGAACATCCCCTTGGACGGTAACATCATCCGTGAGAAAGCACGGAAATTGTACCAGCAGTTCACTACAGGAGACAGTGTAGCAACTTCCCATCACAATGTTCCTGAACTGAAACCTATAAAGAAAAGTCAGCACGAAACCACACCAGAAGAAGACCTGTCCAAAGATACGATTCCTCCTGAAGAAGAGGCACCACCTGAGGAGTTTTAAATCTTCTGCATCGTACTGCACAGCTACTTCATCATCATCATCAATATCATTCATCATTGGTGAGTACCCGTACATTTTACTGTATTTTAATTAAATGAAATTATTATGTATTCACTCTACTTATAACAAAGAAAATGACAGGGCATACCAAAGAATACGCCTGCATGAATTACAGTACTTATAGCGGTAACATCGGTATTTTACATTCTAGCACAGCGGGAGACATAGCAGTACAGTACTGTACAGTAGACAGGTTTAACTTTACATTCTGTTTTTAGGTAATGTATTAAGGTAATTTTTCAGTTAATGTATTAATGTATTAAGCTGAGTTTGCAACAAAATTAGAGTGCTTTGGGGGCATACTGTATTTAGGGTTTAAACTATAAAAATAGGCATTTAAAAGGCATTTTCTAACCACATCCAAAAGTCGTGGTTTTTCACATTTTGGGGGTGGACTGTATATATTGTCAAACAAATGAGTCACAGACATCAAGAAGATTTGGGGCAGACACCTATATATTGTTTTCCCGGCTACGAAAGTTGATTTTTTATGAGCGATGGTCACAGAACAGAGTCCAAAACAGAACTGATCTGCATTGAGACAAGATGGTGGTTTTAACAGATAGGACGGGAAATGATGTCAGCAGCGGCGGAACCAGAAGTGATGTCTTCATGACTGGAAGTGACATCATCATCAGCACACAAAAAAAAAAAAAACACCCCCCGCCGGAACCGGAAGTGTCGTCTTCATAACTGGAAGTGACGACATCATCAGGGCCGTAATCGGAAGTGACATCATCGTCAGCACTGGAACGAGAAGTGACGACTCCATTACCGGAAGTGATGCCATTGTCAGTGCCGAAACAAAGTGGTATTTCCCGAGAAAGGTCTGCAAGAGACTGAGAGAGACAGCATATATATATTGTTTTTTTTTTTTTTACTAGGATAATACATAGCAAAGACAGCATCACAAAACCTGTTAACTTGTCATTTTAACAGTTTTCTCTGTCTTGACCAGACAAAAGGGTGCTACCATTGTGATTGGTGCAACTGTTCTCAGGACAAACATAAAAAGAGCAAATAAAATAATGGTGTCATCACTATGGAAATACACTGATGTATTCATTTTTGTAACCTTGCTTTCAACATTTCCAACTCTGTTTGGCCATCCATTAGGATTGGCACTCCTCATTCTGAAGGTATTTTTTCTCTTTTCAGCACACTCCGCTTGCTCTGTAAACATTTTGTTCATTCATTCAAAAGAAAAGGAAAATGCATGCTGATTTTAGATCAGAATACTTAAATTACAATTTTTACAGGACCCAATCAAATGTACAGTCTCACTGACAGGACAGCCTCTTAACAACATGCAGTTATATGTAGTACCTGCTTTCAGGGACTGTTTTAATGATTTGGAAATTATCTAGATCTGTTGGGCCTACTGCTCTACGATGTCTTTTTCCAACAAACTACATCAGTATTTAACGAATTGACTGATAAAGTAGTGAAGTACTTTTGCCTTCTAAGTTATTACATTACAGTAGTACACATTTTGTTTTTCAGGTTCAAGTCGAGTTTTATGGACCCCATTGTAATCAGAATATAAGTTTAATATGTCACTCTGCTTACTTACGATGCCACTGCCTTGGCCTTGGGAGCTGTTCTCTCACACATGTATGAAGGGGTGGAAAAGCCAGGTGCATTTGCCTCCAGAACACTGAGCCTGGCTGAACAAAAATACTCTGCAGGGGAACGTGCAGCTTTGCCATGCATCTGAGCTTGTGAGCAATGGCATGTTTATTTGTATGGCAGACCATTCATTCTGAGGACAGACCATCAGGCTCTCACTTGTTTGCTGTCAACATCTGGAATAGGACATAAACCCCTCCAAGTTGCATAGGTGGTCTGATCATCTACAACAATATCATTTCCAACTGGAGTTTAAGCCAGGATTGGAAAATGTAGTAGCTGACCTACTGTCATGCTTTACACCAACACTGAGTCCACTTCAAAAACAATCTGCTGACACCAAAAATGACCTTATTCAGCTGCTGCATGGGCCTCTTCAGGATACTGTATTACTTACAGAGCTCCAGCAAGCTTTAGAAGAGGATACTCTTTTCGAGTTATTACGCACTTTTATTAGTGAGGGCTTGCCCAAACGTGTATCTGATGCTGACCCTATTTGCACACGTGAAAGAGAAGCTGTCATGTTGCAATGACACCTGCATTGCTTGGGGTTATTGTGCTGTAGTGCCACAAAGTTTGTGTTCTTGTAGGTTGGCGATTGTTCATGAGGGTCACATAGGAATTGTGGAGATGAAACAGAGGTGCTGAGATTTGGTATGATTGCCAAGTATTACCGATATAGAAGTCCTTGTTAAGGATTACTCTGCTTGGTTAGTAGAAAGATATAGTTACCTAATCCTCCACTATTTCAGCCCCTTCTGTGGCCAGCACACTCATGGGAGTACCTGCAGCTAGACATTTGTGGTGAACTTCACACATCTCCTCCCCACCATCGTTTCCTTGTGGTGATATATGATCTGCAATCTAAGTGGCCTGAAGTTGTTCCAGATAACACAATAACTTAAAGGGCAGTAATCAACAAACTGAAGGATCTAATAGCGCGTTTCGGACTTCCACGTGTAATCACAACTGACAATGGGCCCCAATTCATCTGAGCAGAATTCACATCATTCCTAAACAATCATGGAATTGAACACCACAGGACAACTTATTATAACCCACAAGCAAATGGATGGCTAGAGAAATTTAATCAGTCAGTTAAAAATGGTATCCAGGCACATTTTGCTCAAAGTTGCAATTTTTATACTACCCTCAACCAAATTGGGCGGAGTGGTGCCTCTGAGGCTAGGGATCTGCACTGGCAATCGGAAGGTTGTCAGTTCGAATCCTGTAAAATGTCAAAAGGGACTCTGCTCTGTTGGGCCCTTGAGCAAAGCCCTTAACCTGCAATTGCTCTGTCCTGGGTATGACGTTAATCTGCATTCGTCCCTGCATGTAGGCCCTCCAACCTTCTGGAAAAACTTGGGGGTTGGTGGCAGAATTGGCACTCCAGCCACCACAAAAAAACCTCACACTGTTACACTCCATCTGAATTAGTGTGGTGCTGAGGTATCACCCGTTGCATGGCTGCACTCGGGTCCTAATCTGGATCCTGAATTGGCTTGTCATGTGGAGGGTGCAGCAATGCACTGTATCAGTGCATGCTCCTAACCTCTCTCAACCAAATACTACTTCACTACCACGCAACTTAACACTCAACCACTGAGAAATCACCAGCTAAGTTAATGATTGGTTGGGAACATCCACTTCCTCTAGATCATCTTTGCCAATGGCTTTGAGCCATTCTGCACCCTCAGCAATTGCCAGAGTCAGAGAAGGACAAAAGAAAATGAAACAGCATTTTGATCAGCATTGCAAAGTGAAATTGCCAAATATCAGTGCTGGTTACTGGCTGAGAGTACAGAAGGTACATCATGCTGATAAGCTGCACTCTTTTCTTTCTTTGCCTTTTCAAATTACCAGGTATTTGGGCCCAGTCAGATTTCAGCTACAGAATGGCTATCAATGGTATGCCTGTCACCTGCATAAAATATCAGGACCTAACCTTGCAGTACTGTTTATAGGTCAACACCTCCATCAGATGACAACCTTAGCAATGCATCTGAACTGGCACCCAAGACCTCAGAGCCATCGGTTGCTCAGAAGCAATGGCCTCAGTGGGTCCTCTTGATGGCATTTGCCTATTGGACAACTGATGGCAAGGGGTTGTGCTGTGTCTTCCTTATCCAGTCAGTTCAGTGAGCCATTATACCCCCGACATTATTTGATTATGTGTGGTTTGTTTCATCCTTTCACATTATTTGTTCTGTTAAAGGTCAAAACTATAAGGTCACTGAATAATAAATGTACCTTATTTTCTTTACATTAAATGAATGACACACCTAATGGCTGACACAACAAATAGTAATATATTCTGTACTGGCACTAAATATTGTTTTTTGCTGCAAGTTCAGTTGCAGATAAAAATGTACCTAATGTATAGAAACCATATTTCATCTTTGTATTAATGTCAGGTATTCCTCTAGGGAGGCCGGTTTAAATAAAAAGCTTTAAAATCTTTAATACAAAACTGACTCCTTCATATCAGATCATCATATGTTGTCTGTTTAACATTCATTCAACATGAAGTTAAGCAGTTCTAGTTATAGACCTTATTTTAAGCTAGTTGTCTTACAGAAACTTTACATATACACACCTACACTGTGCCTTTTGTGGAGGCTTCTCCTGGATGTTTACACATTTCCATAAATCAGCCATTACCAGTGGTAGAGGTGGACGTAAAATTATATTTAATATGATTTTTGAATACTTTATTTTACAAACTTCAAAATTAAAAATGAAGTATAATTATAATAATACAGATCAGTGCCCATATTTGTCAGGTGTCTCAGAGTAGAACAGTCCTAAATGGTTCAAAAATCTCAAAAGTAATGCAAAATTGGTTCTACTCTTAGAAGTAAGAGTTATAGCATTTTATCAGTTTTCCAGATTAAGGAAGCTACTAATAACTTCATCAGGATTTAGGAGAGCCTGTGAGCTGTCCTAACTTTCTAGGAGCTATCAGAAAATTATGTCTGGCATGTACAATCCAAAAAAGACAGAATGTTTTGGAAACACTGGACAGCAATGAAGTCATCAAAAGATACAGACTTGACAAAGAATAACATTCCATCAACAAACCAATGTTGTATGCCATGTGATTATTTCATTTATGTGAAGAAGCCAAGAGCCGTCAGTTGAAAAAGCAGCTTTGCAATAGCAAAAATGTAGGTATTTTAACACCAACCATTTCCTGAATTTTGCACCAAACTTTGAATGACTTTCTAATGTGCGATTGTCATTACACAGTTTGCTGCTCACAGTGCCGTAAAATCGTGACATCATTCGTTCTCAAACCAGAACTACTACTCTTCACTGGGAGTGGGTGTAGGATGCTTCATATACTACTTCTCATGTTCTACTATAAGGTTAGACAAATTCTAAGCCTAGCTAGACATTTAGTTAATTTCCTAGGAGTAATTCTGAGCCACTTCATAAATATAAATACAGGTTTAAAATTCAACTTTTAACTACAAAGATTGTTAATAAAAATTTAAGTAAAACTCTTCCTCTCAAAGCAGGGGTTATTAAAGTAAAAAGGGTTTCACTATTGTTTATTGATGATTGATGTCTAGAATTAGAATGCCAATGACTAGAGAATAAATAGAGATCTTAAAAAATTGCAGTTTTACCAGTCTGCATGAACTGAAAGAGTCAAAGAGTGTAAGAGACCTTACTACACGATATGGTCTGATATTACTCAAGGTAATTGATTAACATTTTTATGTCAATTAAAATTTATTTCAAAACGTTTTCTGCACTTAGAAATAATAAATTTGAACTGTACATTCCATTTCTGTCAAACTTACCACCTCTGTAAATTACAATTAGAAAAAGAAGAGATAATTTTATATTACATTTCTAAAATGAAAACTGGTTATTTGTTAAGAAAACACTTGCATCCTGGTTAAAAAGAACTGCCTGGATTCATTTAAAGTAACCTTTATTAGGTTGCTAATAAATCAAATTGTTCACATTTTATACTGAGTACTTTAGTAGTCATTACTTGCATTCCAAATATGTAATCACGACCATGTTTATTCTGTCATATTCTATGACGTCATCACGACCGCAGGTCATAATCACATAGAAAGACCTAAAATGGCGACATGTAGACAAATAAAAATGTGAAGGTTACAGAACACAAGTTTGTTAATCTGAATCCTAACATGAAATATACAAAATAAACTATATACTAAAGAGTGAGAAAACCCCAAGTAGAGAAAAAACACAGTGTATAAATGAGGCTAACACTACAGCTGGTAATTTAGGTGTTAGTTTTAAAATCAGTTTAACTTTTGTCATTTTTCCAAACTTTCCAAAAGAGACTCTCTAGTTTATAATTATTCCAAAATTACCATTTTTTTTTGCAGAATCTTACAAATGTTATGTTTTTTCAAGAAGAATTAACTATTGTAATTTGTATTGTCAGGCTGCTAAATTTCTGTCTTGCTACTCTACAGCTAATTCAAAAAATATATGATAGAAATGATCATACCTAGGACTAAAACAATGTATAACTTCTAAATCTTCAAAACAGTTAAGTTTAGAACAAATTTAAAATCCTCCTTTTGACGTAAAAAGCTTTGAATGAATGACCCTTACACTGGTCACATGTTTAACTGTACAGAACTTTTTAATCAGGAAGCATGCCTTATTAAATTAAAAGGAAAAATAAAACTAGTGTAAGAGAAAATACTTCAACTACAGGACTCCCAAACTATAATATAAACCACATATCAGTAACAGAGTCTATGCATTTAAATCAAACTTGAAGACTCTCTATTTTACTATAATGTATGCTTGGCAGAGCTGTTGCTGAGGCTGTTTCATATTTTTTATTGCTTTGTAAATTAGGATTCTTTAATTTAGCCAAGGTGGCCAAAAAGAGGGTGTCTTTATTATAAATAAAGCACTTAACTGAGGGAATTTACAGAAGAAGTAACAAAAATAAAATATTTCTGGGTCTTTCTACAGCAAACAGTTCACACAAGAATAAAAAAAAAAGGAATAAAAGGCAAAAAAAAATGAAAAAACATCTGTTCTCTAAACTTAGCTTTTCTTTTCAATCTTCAGTTGTTTCTATACTTAAAGATGCTTTACTTCGCCTTCAGTATGCTCTAAATGTATGGCACTGCACGTTCAATAGAGTGTGCGGCGTTACATACTATTGGGCACGTTAAGGCACGGTTTAAAACCGGCAGGTTACTAACTGAGACTAATCTATAGTCAGGGAGACAAATAAAATATTTAGAATATACCAATTCAATTCAGCTTGTTGGGGTTATAAGAACCTCCTGTAGACTATGCACTAATATATAAGCAAACACTTAACATGACTTAAATAACTAGCAAAGAATGGCTGAGATACTTCAATGAGAAAAAAAGTCTTTCATAGGTCAAAACTTAAGCAGGGCAAAAGATTAGCATCCAAACAAATGAGCAAAACAAATTCAAAGTTATCTTATAAGCTGAAGTCAAAAGCCTGATCTGTTCCTTAAATTAAATTACTTGACATTGTACTTCACAGAAAAAAAGAAAGTTTTTACACAACAAACCAAGATATAAGACGTGGTCAAAAACATGCTAGGATCGTAACCAGGAAATCAAGCTGCACTTTCATAGGATCCAAAAGGAGAAGCAAAAATTGAAGTTTAAAAGGTACTAGCAACAATCATTATTAAAAAGGGTATCAGGAGTTCAGTAAATGCTGTCACACACGTGCGTGTGGGAGACAGCTGAAGGGCTCAAATGAGGGTAATTCCATGCCAGACCAGGAGGTGGTGGAGTGCGCTAACCTTTTCTCTCTTTCCTCTGCAGAGCAATTATGGGAAATTCCGACTGGCCCTGGGCCCGATGACATCACTTCCTCTGCCTTACTTTACCATCTTTACCTCACCCAGCTGGATTCAAATGGCTGTCCCAAACCTTTCTGTGGCTCTTTTGTCTTTCATTGACAATGCTAAAATAGTCTTTAAGGATTTATCTGCAAACTCAGAGAGAAAATGGATGAACAAATTAGCTTTTTAACCCATCTTTGTAATTGGCAATAACAACCAATTAACATCACAACAATGAAGTCACAAAATGGCATCAAAACAAACAGTAAATATACCTTATGATGGATGGCCGGCAACTCAACCCGGACAAAACCCCCAGGACGCTAGAGGGAGACTTCCCTGCAGCTTAGCAGTGCCCCAGATTCCCACAGGGCACTATGGGAGATGGAGTTCTGCTTCACAGCCCTGCTGGGTACCGTGGGTGCTGCCAGGGGACGCTGCAGGGAGACATGGGGATTTCCATTTCCAATATAGCCCAGAAGTACTTCTAAGTCACGGGGACGGAAGGACAGAAGTACTTCCGGGCTGAAGAAAATACAAGTCTCCATCTGACCCGGAAGTGCTGGTGAATCACATGAACGGAAGGACAGAAGCACTTCTGGGTCAAAGACTATTTAAAGAATGGATGGGAACCCAGCAGGCGAGCCGGAGTTGGGAGGGAGTGTGACAGAGTTGCTGGGAGGAGAGGAGGAAAAGTATTGTGTTTCTGTTTTGATTTATTTGTATTTGCTGTGGCTAGGGTGCTTCGGAGGCACTACAGAGGGAAAAAAGAATAAAAAGAATACTTCTTAGTGCTTTTACCCGGTGTCAGCGTCTGTCTGTTGCATCTAATGGGGCAACAGCGACCCCTGGTGTTCACAGCCTGTTTTAAAATCAATTTCAAAACATTAAACACTATCTCAAAAAATTAAATAACTACTGAATAATACTTTTGAAATCCTAGAAATTTTTAAATACCTTTGAGAAATGGAAAATGTTAATTAGTAAGAAGAAGAAAAATTAAAGAATTAAGCCAAATTATAATAGACCTACTATTTTTTTGCCAGTAAGTCTTTCATTTGTTTTTTCAAAGTACATAAAATAACAGCATGCAGGACTGCAAGACTCAACATGAAAAGAAAAGCAAACATAATTAAAATAAAAAGATAAAACTTCCTTTCTATTCATGAATCAAAGGTCAGATGCCATGTCTATTAGGCAAGATGGCTGGTCCATATGCAATGTCAGTGCCAAAGTTACCAGTCCTCCCATATCTCTTTTGTGTTACTTGTATGCTGAAGGCAGTCAGCATAATTTTTCAGTTAAACCGATCTTTCCCCAATTGGATATATTATCACAGCGGATGACTGATAAATTATTATTAATTCTGTAATATATTGTATTATCCTGTTTTAGCTCAGAGGCTTGAATATTAGTTCTGCTAGTTCTGCTTAGCACAAAAAGATGACATTACTTTTGCATTTAGTGTTATGTTACTGTACAATTTATGATTTACCTTTTCTTGTTAAAAAATGCAGGAAAATTAAATACAATTAAATTACAATTATTCAAGATAAAAAGCATTCATGCTGTTATTTCAACTAGAATTTACAAATGCAATTCTCAGTTCACAAGCTGTTCAAACTGTTCTGTTTCCAAATTACAGTTCATTCAAAATGCAACCACACTGCTGTTGTATTAATGAAAGAGAATCCTGCCCTTATATGGCAATATGTAATCCATCCACTTGCTTGCTCATAATGCAATTATAGTGTCAGGGTATGAAAACCCAACTGACCCTTCAAAGCCAATTGTCCTCTTAGGAATCCCCTTCAGTTGCATCGTCCTGGAGGAGGAAACTGTGCTGTGTGAATTACATGCAAGACAGCAACCCAACTGAGACAGCATTCTTTATCTTCCGGGATGACAGTAAGCTGACCGGAAGAGAGTCATAACCAGTCCAGTTGTGGCGGAAGTGCTGCATGTGAAACCAGCTCCTCTTCTGGCAGCATTCCAAGGCTCCGGAGCTGTCCAGGTGTCCCCTGTCGAGGGCTGCCTTTTCATGTCCCTGGGGAGGTACTGCTGATGTCATGTCCCCCCTCAGGTCCTTTCCTCAGAAGGGTGTCCCAACAAGCAAGGCCCCTGGCCATGTGTCACTATATATATATATACAGTATATATATATATATATGTGTGTGTGTAAAGACTATGGTCAGAACATACACCAGAATTAATAAAAAGGAGGAAAATTTTCAAAAAGAAAGAAAAGAAAAACTCCTGACTTGGCAGACACAGTCACAGGCATTATTCAGATATATTGCTGTTGGTCCCAGTAGCATTTGTTGATAAACTTCTATTGAATACAGTAATTAGTTTTCTGAAAGTCTGCAATGTTAGAGTATTATGAGGAGTATGTGCAGCTTATTCATAATGGCACTCAATTCTGTTTTAATTTTCTCCTTTGATGCTACCTCCCATGGGTCCAAAGTGTATCCCATAACTGAGCCTGCCTTTTTAATTGGCTTGTTAATTTGGTGGGCATCTCTCAAAGTGATGTTACCACCCCAGAACATCACAAAAATCAGCTTGGCCTTTCAAATAGTACCATACTATAATGATGCACTTCAGCCAGGCTGACTGTTTTATCTTCCTTGTCCCTCCCATCTGGTAACGGCAGCATAATTAGCAATATTTAGCAGCTGATACGAATAGGAAGGGTTGGGGTACATTTTAAACAAAAATAGTGCCCAGAGCTAAAAATTCAATCCCATCCAAACATGCAGTATTACTTGCATGAACCAACCCTGCCTGCATCAAAGGTCCAGTGTATGTCACATTCACACACACACTATTATCAGTGTTGCACTATGGTATTTGCAAAGTGTGTGCACATCTTCTTTAGCTATATTTAGGAGTTACAGTATAAACAGGCAAATACAATCAGGTTTTGTTTGCATGCAATGGTTGAATGTGAACCTAGATGTTCATAAGCAAGTCTTTTTGAACGCAAAACATGCAGACCATACTCTGTGATGGCCTGGCACCAATCTGCAGCAAAGAAGATACCCACAATGTGCCTAATGTTGCTGGAACAGGCATTGGTTCCCGGAGGCACTGAACAGGTTGAATCCTTGGAAATTGTGGTAAAAGAGAGATCCCATTAATTTAGGAGTCAAGTGAATGCCTGGAATCTGTAAAAATGCGATGCTTAGCCAAAAACAACTGGCCTCTCCGCCTTTTGTCGAGTCAATGGAGGTGCTGTCCAGTGAAATTCTAGCCCATGGGCCTCTCTTGGATCATAGGATGCTGCAGTAATCTGCTGATACTTTGGTCAAAAGAATTTGGAGATAGCTTGCACTCTGTTTGTTCGTCTCAGCTTCTAAACCATCTGCTATTAAGATACAAAGTGTTCCTGGTATAAACATTTCTCCAAATTAAAATCATCAGATATTTTTTCTGAAATAAATTAACAAACACAATAAAATCAAATAAAATAAATGATACAACATCAAAGTTTTCAAAAGACAAATACAGCATGCTTCAAGCTCAGATATAAAATGGCTTTGTACAGCTTCATAAAAGACCTTTTGAAATGTAGACAGATTAACAATTCAGTAAGTTTCACATATGTATTTCAGATCAGGGTCATCTATTTATTTCAGAAAATTAACCAATTGGCATTTGACTTTTTATTCAGAGCTCATAGCTTTTAACAGTTACTGTATACATCTGATTAAAATAGCAAATTATGTTGATCTGCTGTGAAAATGTATAAATATCTCAAACAACATAGATGGGTGATAACATTTGGTTGCTCTGGTGGTTTACAATCTTTAATATTTACAGGAAGTTCTAACACATTAAGGCCTTTTGCTTAAAAAATAAAACTTAACTGCCCAAAACACAGACAGGAAGCTCAACGATGACTTATTGACTAAGTGCAACATTGACTGTGAGGCTTGTAAAGACAAATTGTCTGAAATTTTTGCTATACCACATGATTAAAAAAAAACTTTATGCTTTTCTAATTCAATTAGAAACCAGGACATAACTGACAATCATCTAGTCTTCATCAAGGTCTAATATTAGATACATCTAACCATATGTGACAGAGGATTTATATAAATCTATTCATATTTATTCAACCATAAATAAGCCAAAGCACATAAGTCATATGTGAAACATCAAGTACACCCATTGTTTCCATATCAATTAGGGAGGTGATTAAAGATATGTGGCTATAACGTGCACTTAATTAAAGAATAGGTAGTGAAGGCACCTCTGTATAAATGTTGAACCATCAGAAATTAGGGTTCTGCACCAGAAGTTCCCTGAAATAGGGAAGTCCATTCTTCACAGAGCCCCCTTCTGGCACCCAAGTACTTAGACAGGGTACAATACTATAATTCCTAGGGGGCCCAGACTGGGCTCGAGCTGGGGGAACAATGCCACCTCTCACATTGGGGGACAAATGAATATCTATTCGTCCCTTGTCCATCCATTATCTGGGTTTAACAAGAAAACTTGAAGACCATTCCAGCCAGGCTGTGCCTACATTCTTGTGCTCCATTCATTACAGCCTTCTGGCCGGGTAGGATATCATCCTCGACCCTAGTCAGAATGCCCATCCATCCAGTCTGAGATTTACAATACATATATATATAGTATTATAGTAATATATATATAGTGGGGTGGCACGGTGGTGCAGTGGGTAGCGCTGCTGCCTTGCAGTTAGGAGACCCGGGTTCACCTCCCGCAGGGAGGATTTGTGTGGAGTTTACATGCTCTCCCCGTGTCTGCGGGGGTTGCCTCCGGGTACTCCGGTTTCCTCCCGTAGTCCAAAGACATGCAGATTAGCTGCACTGGCGATTCTAAATTGTTCCTAGTGTGTGCTTGGTCTGTGTGTGTGTGCCCTGCCTGGGGTTTGTTTCCTGTCTTGCGCCCTGTGTTGCTCCAGCAGACCCTCATGACCCTGTAGTTAGGATATAGCGGGTTGGATAATGGATGGATATATATAGTGTGGAAAAGTTCTTCTTTATAAATAAAAATAAGTGTTGGGGACCGTCCCTGTATATTGACCAATAGACAAAGAAAAACCACAAAAGAAACGTTGTTTGATCAAAAGCAAAAATTGCATAAAGCAGTTGATGATTTACAGTGGTCAAAATGGCATTTTTATACAGTACAGAAAATGAAAACAGGAAATGGTTGGCAGGAGGTGACGTTGATACGGGGAGACAGAAGCGACATCATCTAACAGAAAACTGGATGTCATCACGGAGTGCCAGAAGTAACGTCATGTCTGGCACCGGAAGTGACATCTCGGCGTCCATTTTGGAACCTGGAAGTAGGTTTCTTATTTCTCCTTAGTTTTCCTGCTGAGATGAATGAGAGATTTAGGTAAGTAACATGTGACAACCCCTTGTCTTGCGATGTTTCACTCACCTTTAGGCTTTTTGACTGCCTCCTAAACACACGTGTAGATTTACATTTATTATAAAATATATAAAAGTATATGCCCCACCAGGGATACCCTCCAAAGCTACATCTCCCATGGGGCATTGTGGGTTTCCAAGCAGAAGCTATGTAAGAGGAATGCTGCCACCCATGCTGTTCTTGTGGAAAGGTTTCCTAAAGTTACTTGATTTCACAAGTTCTTCAATAAGCACTTTACTCTTTTGAAACTTTCATATGACATCACAGTGAACTCTCTCTCTTTCTCACTTTAATGTACAGCACAGGATGAGTAAGGGCATAAGGATTATGTTGTTACACCAGGTTACCTTGCTTTTGATTTCGGCAAAATATAGTAATGATGTTATTATGTGTAAAAATCAAACATGAGAAAATGTTATTTTGGGTGGCACTTTAAAAGTTATTTAGAATTCTATATTATGATGGTACAGATAAATTGGTATTAATACCAAATCTTCAAAGTGATAGTCCCATAATGTGAAGGCAGGTGCTGTCTTCAAAGTTGAATCAGATGAAGATCTTTGCTTACAATAGAGTCTACTTATTTGTCTTTGCCAGCTGGCTCTGTGGTGTTGTCTTCCTCATCTCACTTTGCATGTAGGCTGAGTCCTGCAACTCTGAAGATAAATGTGTGACTCTTTTAGGCACACTATTAATATCCAGTACTGTGGTGGGGAAGACAAATGGATTTTTCATGACAAGTAGTCAATCAATGAATTATTGCTTTCATTTTTGTCAATGTCAATAATTAATAATACATTTCAGCAATTTATTCATCTTTTCTTTTTCTGCAGCTGGGATCTAGGCCATTATACTTAATATCAAGGTAATTGAATCACACTCATTTCTAAGAAACAGAATAATACAATATATTAATAAACACTAGGATTATAGAACTATGATAATTACTTATATATCCACATAAGAAAAGTGATACAAGACAGACAAGAGAGAAAACATGTAACAGAGAAGACACTGCTCATAATTTGTTGAAAGTGTTTCTGGAATTCTGATAAGCTTTTGCATCTAGTGCTTCACCTTTGGGATTTTAGTATGATGAATCAATCTAATCCCCCTTTCTTTCCTTTTATGCACATCTTTTGGTGAGGGAAAGGTAAATTGTTAGGTTGTGGCTCTTTTGTTTACAAATTAGTTGAAAGCTTTTAAAAACTAGAAGCTTCCCTTACGCAGTTAATCATGATCTTGTTACACAGCATCAATTAAACATGAAAAAATAGATCATCCACTCGCTGTTCAACAACTATAAACAGTTCTAATTTTTCTTGGCACAGGTAAAGCAATTTTAAAATAATAAATCTAATAAGGATAATGTTTAATGTACATCTGTTGTTTTTGCAGTACATTCCTCTGTTTATCTCCATGGTGTGGCATTGTTTTTCTCAGCGACCTGGGAATATTAGGCTCTTAGCTGTATTTCCTGCAGCTTCACAGAGGAAAGTGTGATTATTTCTTGGTTCATGAGCTTTAGGGCTGAAAATCCATTCTTGAAGTAAGGATTTTTCTTATATGACTCTGTTCCCCTAGCTGAGGCGTCACCAGATGGATACACATTCCTTCATAAATCTAGATATTCTGGTCAAGGAGGAGGCCTTGGAATAATTCATTGTAACAAAATGCAAAATCACTTCTAAAAATGTAGGCAAATTCACATCCTTTGAGGCATTCATTTTAAATATTAAAACAGATTCCAAAACAAATTTAGTGCTAGTCTACAGGCCACTAGGGGCATATTCATTGTTCATTACTGAATTTGGCAACCTTTTATCTGATTTACAGTAGCTATAAATTATGATCATGTAGTATTGATGGGGGATTTTAATGTACACATTGATGTGGAAACTGACACTTTTATCAAATTTTTTACTTATTTGTTAAATTCAGTAGGATTTTGTCAGATTGTCAAAGGTCCAACTCATAATCATAACCACACATTAAATTTAATTATAACTTACAAACTTGAAATTCAAAATGTAAATATTACTCCATTAAATGAAGTTATTTCTGATCACTGCTTAATTAATTACGTTTGATTTGGTTCTGCCCTTACCAATACACTCACAGATTAAAACAAAGACAGTGAGACATCTAGACTGTAATTCTGCTTCAGAATTTATAGATACTTTGAAGTACTAGGGTGTTGTACCGTGTTAGCCATTACGAATGTAGAGAAGAGCCAAGCAAAATGACACCTTTTATTGGCTAACTAAAAAGATTACAATATGCAAGCTTTCGAGGCAACTCAGGCCCCTTCTTCAGGCAAGATGTAAT
>JANRMT010062829.1:8087754-8138690 GCA_026402145.1 Polypterus bichir lapradei
TGTAATAATTACATCTTGCCTGAAGAAGGGGCCTGAGTTGCCTCGAAAGCTTGCATATTGTAATCTTTTTAGTTAGCCAATAAAAGGTGTCATTTTGCTTGGCTCTTCTCTAGATACTTTGAGTAAGTCGAATTTAATTGTGGAAGACCATTTAGATCAGTTAACATCAAATGTAAATGTGGAAAACAATTTAGATCAGCTAACATCACATTATAATATAACCTTGAGAGATGCTCCGGATGCAGTGGCATTATTAATAGTTCATTATTACATGGCACATTACCTGATGCACTAAAAGTGTCAGTCATTAAACCATTACATAAAAAGTCAGACCTAGACCCACACATTCTTAATAACTATAGACCCATTTCAAATTTACCCTTTCTCTCTAACATACTTGAAAAAGTAGTCGCCAATCAGCTTCAGTCACACCTTATGCATCACAATTTATTTGAGAAAGTCCACTCTGGTTTCCACAATGGTCATAGTACAAAAATGGCACTAACACATGTTGAAAACAAAATCCTGATATCCTCTGATGAAGGCAACTCGACTGTAATTATGTTGTTAGACTTAAGCGCAGCATTTGACATCACTGTCCATTCTATTTTTGAGCACAGGCTAGAAAATGACATTGGGCTTACAGGCACTGTCCTTGCCTAGTTTTGTTCTTATTTATCAAATCAATTCCAGTATGTACAGAAATGTGCTGACAGTACCCCACCATTATATGCAAAAGTGAGTTATGGTGTACCACATGGCTCAGTACTGGGACCTTTACTGTTTTCACTTTACATGCTTCCACTGGGATCTATCATTAGAAAACATAATGTTAATTTTCACTTGTATGCAGATGACACCCAGTTATACCTTTCTTTTAGACCAAATGAAGTTGTCTTTAAATAGTTGTGTTAGTGAATTAAAGGAGTAGATGGATGAGAACTACCTGTCTTTAAACACTGATAAAACAGAAATGTTAATTACTGGAAGGAATGATGCTGATCACAACAATATTTTTTCATCTTTTAACTCAGTTGGAATCACCATTCATTTTACTGAATCAGCCCATAATCTAGGAGTTATCTTTGATTCTAGCATGTCATTTAAAGTGTACATTACAAAGTTATCTAAATCATGTTTCTTCCATCTTAAAAATGTTGGGAAATTAAGGTGTTTTCTAAATAAGCAGGATTCTGAGAAATTAATTCATGCATTTATTTCTAGAAGGATTGACTACTACAATGCTGTGTTCACTCAATGTTCAAACTGTTCTTTATTCAGCTTCCAGTTCATCCAAAATCCTGCAAGAATTATTAAAAGAACAAGAAAATACGAACACATAACTCCAGTTCTTAAATACTTACACTGGCTCCCGGTTAAGTTTAGAGCAGATTTCAAAATCCTCCTTTTAACATTTAAAAACCCTAAATGGCCAATGTCCGGCTTAGTTATCTGAACTTATCATGACTTACAAACCAGAACATACATTAACAGCTCAAGACGCCAGTCTGCTAATGATTCCAAGGATTAATAAAATAAAAGTGAGAGGTTGAGCTTTTAGTTACAGGACCCCCTAAACTGTGGAATGGTCTGCCTGCTATTATAAGAGATGCACCTTTGGTCTCAGCTTTCAAATCCTGGCTGAAGACTCACTACTTCAATTTGTAAAAAATTGTACTGTATTGTATTGTATATGTTGGATTCAGCACTTTTCAGGTTCAATAGAAGTACGTTTGATCCCCAAAGAAATGTCTTGGTAACCTTCCTGGCTTCCAAGAGCATCGATGAGCTTTTTTGATTCAAAGTGCGTGGATAAGCTTACTTACTTCAACAGAAGCTGAAGAGATACATGAACTTAGTTTTTAAAGGAAGGCTTCTGCTGATTGGATCCAAGAACATTTGTCCACTATTTCAGCTTACAGGTATAATTTTAAAGTGAATGTCATTGTAGCCATCTGTTTGGGGTACAGATTTTCTCCAAATATATTAAGTCAACTTTGATTAACATCTCTTCTTATTGGATGAAATTCACAAAGAAATCTGGTTATTATATGTATTGTCAAGCATCTAAGAGTAGGAGAACAGTGGTAACTGCCTCAAAAATCTCAGAGAAACACATATTTGGTCCTAATCATTGGAGTAGAAGTAAAAACATTTTATCAATTTTCCAGATTTAGGAAACTACTTCTAACTTTACCAAGATTTAAGAGAGCTTGTGAACTTTCCTAACTCACTAGGGCTTGTCACAAGATGATGTTTATGCAGAGATCAACATGCACATCCTTAGAAAGACTGAATGCTTTGGAAACAATGGACAATGATTACCTTGTAAAAAGATATCGATTTGACAGAGGTGGAATAATATTCATAACAAACCTTGTCCATCATCTGCTCGCTACATCTAGACAAAGAAGCCATGTGCTGTCAGCTGAAATGAAAGCATTGATAATGCTTTGTAATAGTGATGATTTGGGTATGTCACAATTATTTCTTGAATTTTGCACCGAACATTTATCGTCCTTGCAATGCGTGAGGTAATGTGATGATTTATACATTTCCCCACCACTCATTGTGAGGTAATATTAAAGCAAGCTGCATTCATGCAAATTGTTAGTTTTCCAGGAGTTTTCAGTGTGTTTGACAGCACAGCCATAAAAAGCATTGCCTCAGATATGGATGTGCGCACATCCAAGGTGGTCAGTGATGCATACTTTATAATAAAGGCAGCATATTACTCTAAAGATAGGTGGGGCTGAATGGGTGATTGACAAAGAAATGTCAAAGACATATGATGAGGTTTTCATTCCATAAATGCCTGGAACATTCGTGTTACATTTTACAAGACATTTCAAGAAGGCAGGTGCAGACTCTGGGGGCGTTGGATGAATGGAGCCATGCAGAAGATAAGGGGGTGGGGGCTCACAGAGAGAAGCACAACATCTCACAGTGGAAGATGGTCGGAAACACAAGAGTAAATGTTACTATAGAAACACTGCTAGTTGCTAGTTTCAGTAACTGTGAGTTTACAAGGCATTTCAGCAGGAAGGTGAGTCTTCTGTAATTACGGCTGTGGATTTTTCATTGTTAAACAAATGTACCCGTTATGGGGCTTTACTCTCATTCAAACATGAACTCCTGCTCTTAACTCGGAATGGGAATAGGACACTTCATAAATACTTAAATGTCCTACTCTAAAATAGGACAATGTTTTATCCTAGTCAGACTTTCAGTGCAATTACTAGGAATTATTTTGAGACACTTAATAAATATGGGCCCAGATACTGGTAATGCGATGGCTGCAAAGTTAAAAAATGTATTTTGTTTTGAATAATGTTTTCTAGTATGTTCATTATTAAAATTAGAAGTTTTAAAAAGAAAAAATTTGGGTATAATTATTTTGATCCTAATAAGCTTCTGGATTTATGATTAATATTATTATGTTTATGTTTTATCACAATACAATTTTGTTTTCATCTGGATGCCACTATTCTGTGGAACTGTTACCACAATGCATCACATACAGTAGTTGTGAGGAGTATACTTCATGATGTTGAGCAGTGTGAGGCCATACTTCTTGACTTTAAATAACTACTATAAATGGATTCGACCACATGTCTTTATGCATCCAGCATTGTGGATAAAGAGAAGAGGGTAGTGTGTGTTAATTTGTGAATTCTGGTCTTGAAAGCTTTTACTGTTCCTCTATGACCTCAAGTCTACTTAGCGTTTGGGCTTTAACAACTGTTATTCTGCTTTTATTATTATATTGAGGAAGCACAATATTATGCATTACGTCTATGTACTGATGTTCATATTTATCCATCGCTCACCTCTGAGGATACTATCAGAGTCCCTTACTACGTGATTTAATGATATCAAAGCCTGGAGCCAGAGAGCTATCTTCATCTTAATGAAAACAAAAGTGATCTGACTGTTTTTGGCAATACTGATAAAGTAAAGATTTTGAATGTAGGCATTGGAAGCATTATACTGAACATAACTGTTAAGAGTTTGGGCTTTATTCTGGATTCTGAGCTCAGATTTGTCAGACAGATAAATTCAGTTTTTAGGAGCAGCTTTAATCATCTCAAATTCATTTTTAAGCTGAAGTCTTTTCCCTCCTTGAAGGCTTAGAGATAGCTGTTAATATCCTTATTATTTAATGATTAGGTTGCTGTAATGCACTTTACTTAGGTGTTAATTATTATGTATTATCTCAGCCACAATAAGAGCAGAATGCAGCTGCTAGGATGCTCACCGGCTCTAAGAAAAGGCATTGTATGTTGCCAAATTTAGCCACTCTGCATTGGCTTCCTGTGAAGTACTGAATTCAATTTAAGATTGTGCTCTTGGTGTACAAGGCTCTGCATGGTCTTGCTCCCTGTTACCTCATTGAGCTATTTCATTCAGCATCAGTCTAAAAGATCTTTAAGGTCTTCAGGATAGTTACTTTTGACTGTTTCCTATTCTCATCTATACTAATAAACGGCAAAGCCCTCACTGACTCACTCACTCACTCACTCACTCACTCACTCACTGACTCATCACTAATTCTCCAACTTCCCGTGTAGGTAGAAGGCTGAAATTTGGCAGGCTTATTCCTTACAGCTTCCTTACAAAAGTTGGGCAGGTTTCATTTCGAAATTCTACGCGTAATGGTCATAACTGGAAGCTGTTTTTCTCCATTTACTGTAATGGAGATGAGCTTGAAACCCGTGGGGGCGGAGTTTCGTGTGACATCATCACGCCTCCCACGTAATCACGCAGTACGTAGAAAACCAGGAAGAGGCCCAAAAAGCGCTGAAGAAAACATGCATTATATAATTGAGAAGGCAGCGAAACAATAAGAAGCGAGCGAGTGACATATACAACCATATTCATGAGTTCTGCTACTTCGGAAACAAAGCACGATGTAAACCTAAACTTTAAATTAAGTTCATAGACAGGCTGCCGCTGGCGTTTGTAATTTAGTGCCTGCCCATATAAGGCCGTCCGTCAGCAGCAATCCAATAGCAAACTGCCACGGGTAAATATTCACGGGTGAAGGACTATGCTTATGCAGAGGAAGATGAGATGGTCAGGGTGGTGTTTGGCACAAACTCAGCAAAACTGCGAGAGAAAGTTTTAAGTGCCGGGACTTCGGTAACATTAGATACAGCCATGGACATAGCACAACATGGCACCAGCACAGCTGGGAAACTTCGATGCATGTACACCGAGCGGCTCACGTGAACTGACGCAGTGCACAGACAAAAAGCAACAGTTCCAAAGAGCACTGAACAAAAACCGAATTACACAATTGAAAAGGCAGCAAAAAAATATGAAGCGTCTGATACATACAAGCATATTCATAAATGCAGCTACTGTGGAAACAAAGCACACGGTGGAAAAAGTCAATGTCCCGCTAAAGGAAGACAGTGTAAAAAAAAAACCTGTGCATGCAGTGTGTCAGGTCTCAGATTAAGAAGAAGACGAGCTGTTTATTGATGCAGTAAGAAACGAATCGATGAATGAAACCTGTCATCTTTACAACGATTGACAAACACGGAATGTAACTTGAACACAACACATCCTACAAATACGAACCTGATTGAAAGAAATAATGATAATCAAATCCTTGATGACAGCAACACTCTGTAAAACTCACAAAACAATTACTGTATATTGACAGTCATGTTACGTTATTTTTAAAATGTTCCCTTTTCTTTTTCATAGCTTCTTTAACACACTACGTCTCCGCTGCGATACGCGGGTATATATATATGTATATATATACTCCGATCTACATACTCGAATAATGGATACTTTATTCGCCATCAATGATTGTTTTGGTAAAGCCATACTCAGTGTATTCATTAGATGAACGGTAAAAAAGTAAGAGCGAGGGGAGGATGACTTATTGAGGGATGCAGGCAAAACCACAATAGCACGCGGGCTTGATGTACGAAAAAATATATCTTTTCAAGTTCTATTTAGTCCATATGTGTCAAACTCAAGGCCCGCAGGCCACATCCGGCCCGGCGTGTAATTATATCCAGCCCGCGAGATCATTTTATATACTGTATTATTGTTATTAATGGCCCGGGGATATGAAGCACTGGTAACACAATAAACTACAGATACCATAATGCAGCGCTTCAGGTGCCTTGCCGAACACTTACCGCGTTAATCAAGTCTAGCTTATGATGCTGCAAGTTATTGTGAAGCTAGCCCACACGATGCCGAAGAGAAAAGGTGATTCTGAACATAAAGCCTTTAAAAACCGATGGGAGGCTTTGTATATGTTTACTGACATTGCCGGTAAACCCGTGTGTCTCATTTCTGGAGCAAATGTGGGTGTAATTACAGAATTTAATCTAAAACGGCACTATGAGACAAAACATCAGGATAACCTGAAAGACCTGAATGCAATGCACAAGATACAGAAAGCAGAAGAGTTAAAGAAGAATCTGACACTTCAGCAGACGTTTTTACCCGTGCACAATCACAAAGTGATTTCAAGTGAAGCTGCTTTTATGGGAGACACAAATGCACCAGTGCAACTTGCCCCACTTTCCCTGTTGCCAAGTAATGTTGAACCAAGTCGACACTACGGTGTTCCCAAATACGCACTTTGTTCATAAACTGAGCGCACTGAGTTCGCACGGCGCTTTGGTGACTTTGAAGAACAAAAAAAGAATTTTGTGTTGTTTCGCAACCCATTTGCTGTCGATGTGGAAACTGCTCCTGTGCAGATTCAGATGGAGGTGATTGAGCTGCAGTGTAATGGCACACTGAAGGCAAAGTATGATACTGCACGGCCCGCACAGTTTATTCACTCCATTCCCGCACAAATGCTCCAGCTCCGTCTACATGCGGCTCGAACCTTGTGCATGTTTGGTAGCACATATCTGTGTGAGAAGCTCTTCTCAGTCATGAAGACTAACAAAACAGCAAACAGGAGTCGCCTCACTGATGAGCACCTGCAGTCCATCCTAAGAATCTCCACAACACAGAACCTCACACCAAACATAAATGAACTTGTTGCCAAAAAAAGATGCCAGGCTTCCAAATCTGATAAAATGACATAAGAGCAAAGACAACTGAATAATTTGATTTGTTATTGCTGAAAAGAACAAATTTTATTTATGTTTCCAGGTTTTGTTATGCACCATGTTCATATTTGAATTTGTATAATTTTGACAGGATATATTTTTGTGGAGAGCAAAATCTTTTGGGATATTTAAAATTTAAGTTTATTTTTTATATAAAATTACATAAGAGTAAAGAAATTTGAATGTTTGTTCTTTTAACATTTACTTTATTTCTAACTTGTATAATTTAGACAGGATATATTTTTATGGAGAGCAAAATATTATAAGTTATTTAAGGCTTGAGTTGATTTATTCCGGAATAATATTCTGTCGACTAAATAAAAATTCCTTCTATTTAAAATTTAAATATAGCTTCAACATATACGATAGTTGTGTGTGTGTGTGTGTATGTATATATGTAGATATGTACAGTATGTATATATATGTTTATATATGTGTGTGTGTATGTATATATATATGTATTTGTGTGTATATATGTGTGTGTATGTATATGTATGTGTGTATATGTAGATATATATATATATATGTATATATATGTGGATGTATGTGTATATATATATGTATATATGTGTGTGTGTATATATATATGTGTATATGTATGTATTTTACTTCTCCGCTGCCAAGCGTGGGTATTTTGCTATATATATATATATATATATATATATATATATATATATATATATAGATAGATATATATAGATAGATATGACAACAACACTCATATCAATGACAAAACAATTACATTAACAATCAAGTTACGTTATTTTTTAAATTTTTCCTTTTCTTTTTCATAACTTCTTTAACACAGTACTTCTCCGCTGCGAAGCGCGGGTATTCTGCTAGTCTGAAATAAATGGGAACCCATGCCTTTCCAGTAGATGCTGCAGAACTTGGCAGTGCTTAATTACAAAGTCACAAAAACTGTAGCAAAAAAGGAAGGGACCCTTTGGCTTGTTTAACATAGAGGCAACATAACTCTTTATTAATAAAAGATTTGTTTATTGAAATAATGTTCTTCTTAACCAAAAGCTCAAAAGAACACAAAGAGACAAAGGGAGATGCTAAAATAGGCAACTCCTAGACAAACCAGTCCAAAAACACAATCCAATAGAAAGGTCAAAATACAGAGCAAAATGGTAAAAAAATCCAAGGAATCAACACAAGAGAACTTACCAAAACCACTAAGTGTATTCAAATGAACCTGCAAGGAACTGCTAGTTTTCTCTGCCTTTATATTACTGCTGTGTTATCATAAATTTTGATTATTTTACTTTTAATTTGTATTTTTAAATTGTGGTGTTTTGTTATGCAGTACAACACTTTGCTTTATCTTTGATTATTTAATGGTATTTTAAAAAAAAACATTCTGCCTTCCTGGTTAACAACTCATTTCCAGCATTTAGACTTTTGATTCAATCCCATGGACTTCATAAAACTTTACATGGATTCAGGCATGAAAATGTGCACACGCAAAAAAAACTGGAAAATGAGTCTGGCAAAAAATAAATCAGATTTTTAAAATCTGGAGTACGCACACCTCTCTGCAATTTAAAGTTTAGAAATCACACTTACTTTATAAATATGCATATGTGAAAGTGCCTCAAACACTGCCCTAATACATCCCTATATGGAGCATGCCTATCAACCTCATACATAAGCAACCGTGATGCTGCAAAACATCATTGGTCAGTAGAGCATCCTCACTCATGACTCATCAAGATCTTGCCAACTGCATTTTAGATTTGGCTGTGCAGTATTATAGCACCTCTCCTCAGAGCTCCGGGGGTCTGGGAAAGGCATAAGTTCCAGCATCTGTAGCCACTATCACCTAGCACAGGTAATGCCATGATTGCTGTTACAATGTAATAGTACAGAACGGACAAAAAATGTCGAGTAAACCCAGTTACCTTACCAACAAGCCTTTTACCACATATAGTACTGTCCAGTCTGCAAAAATTATTTTACCTCAAAATAAATGAAACACAGGCTGACCCAGGCTACTGAGACATGATATTTGTCAGCCACATCATGGCATCACTGATGGGTTATGCATTAGTGGTTAACAAAACAATTTTGTTCTTGGTAGATGCCCTTATTGCAGAATATGCCCTTGGCAGTTTGCATTTGTTGCTATTTGGAGTACATCTTTGTAATGACTGTGTCTATTGCTAGTCACATCACTGCATGATGTCATTGCATTGCTGCTTTAAGAGATGGCATCACTTTAGTAACCACATTTAAACAATAAAGTATTTTCTTTGTTTTTTGGTTGGATTTTTGGCTCTTTGAATAATCATTATGAATTATTGAGTACTGGAACATCGGATACTTCTAGATTATTCCTTTTTAAGTCTCCATGAAGAAAGGTGCCACTGATCTTTGTCATGCTCAATTTTCTAACAAGAAAAGTTTAAAAACAACTCTTCTCCCTGCAGTCACAACAAGCTAATCCTACAGATTGTGATCCCCTGAAGTATTCAGAGGGACTTAAATGAGAGTATCACAGCAGAAGTTCTAAAGACAGAAAAGGAGAGAGAAAAAGAGGTACAGAAAGAGATGCAACTCAAGTTTTAATTAAAAGTGTCAGTTCTGCTGATTGGGCAGAGTAAGTGCAAATATCAGAGTCGGCATGGGGTTTATATAAGGCAACAATGCTTAAAATGAACTTCCTTCAAGACACCTCTCGGTCTCAGAGATTCTGCAGAGGTGTGATTTCATGATGACTAACCCTTGTGTTAATCATATAACATTCAGAAGGTTATCTGAGCAGATGTTACTGAAAAGTAGAGATGCAGAAGTACTTCAGCTCAGCAACTCAAACAATTTACCATTTTTGAATAGCTCCAGGTTGGAGCCCATCTGGCTTTCTACTGTACTAGAACCTGAATCTTTCACAAATCTTTTGTTTAACAGAGAAAGCTGCTGAAACATTAACCGAACAGTGGTACGTTTCCCAAAAATAATCCATCTTAGTAGATAAACATAAAGAATGACATAAGTAAAGGACAAGTGAGTTTTGTGTTTCCAGAAGGTCTTCATTATTCACTATTTAAAAATAAGTATAAATTACTTATGACTCCTGTTATTCATGTATCTCCCAGTCTGACTCACTTTACAATGGTCAGCTGTCATCATAAAAGTCCATGCTCTCCTGTGGTGATTTCATGTCCACCAGACATCTGTAAGTTGTCCATCTGACGGTCTTTTCAGCTGATTTACGGCCCATTTTTGGCTTGTGAATTGTTGTTGAGCGTATGTGAATTTTTGAAGGTCGGGATCTGGTCACAAAACAAAAACAAAAAGAAGAGGGTTGCAGGTGTCCCTAAAGAAATCCTGCTATCAATGCCAATTGTAACCAGTAGGGAGCACCACTGAGCCCCAACTCCTAGACCCAATAATGACTGACAAGGTCACAGTTTCGAATAAACAATGAAACACAGCAAAAAAACTTACAAATAGTAAAATTGTTCCTCTCCTTCCTCTTCCAGTTTAGTGTTGTCTACTGGTTCCCAACTCTGACTCTCTGAGGTAACACAGCGGGTTCTTTTTATACTAAAAGCTCCTGGTGACTTATGGGGAGTATGTCTGGGTTGTTGGAGAACAAGGATAGTCCTCCCCTGAGAGCGCCCCTTGTGGAACCTAGGGACCCCAACAGGGCTGCACTTCCAGACTCCAGTTCCAATGAAGTCCTGCAGGTGTCCAGGCTGGAATGCCTCCAGCGGACCACTGGCACCTAATGTATGGGGGATGGAATTGTTCCTGGTCAGCAGCTTCTGCTTGTCCATCCTTTAGCACCTTCCATTTTACCCTGAAATCATGCCATTGTCTAGCCATGATGCCTGATCTGTCCTTCATGGCACTCACAATGCTAAACATATAATGCACGCCAGGTACATCAAAAACTATGGAAATAGTAGAAAATAAAAAAAAACTCCACAGTCAGTAAGTAAGGAGATAAAAAAATGAAGCTGTAAAGTAAAAAACAGTTGTAAAAGACGCAAAAGACTAATACCTCCAATGTGTATTGAGGGATGCATGACAGCAATCATTAAGAAGCATTTTAGGAAAGCTAAAAGGGAGTTAGAGAGGAATATTGCAGATAAGGTGAAATATGACCCAAAGAGATTCTTTCAATACTTTGGAATTAAAAGAACAGTCAAGGAGTTGATCAGTATCAGAAACAGTAAAGGGAAATTATGCTCTAAACTTATACTTTTCTGAAGTCATCACAAGTGAGAAAGTGGCTAACCTTCCAGTGGTAACAGCGGCTACTAAGGAAACTACTGAGTTATTAGAAAATTGTAGAGGGAAAAGTACTGCTTAGATTAAATATGTTGAAATTAAAAGTATTCATCAGAAGAAGATAAATGAATTTAAAGAATCATTAAGATCAAGCAACTCATGGCAAGAACTGGGGCCTCATGCATAACACCGTGCGTAGAATTCACACTATAACATGGCATATGAACAAAGCGGAAATGTGCTTACGCACAAAAAAATCCAGATGCATAAATCTGTGCGAACGCCAACTTCCACATTCTTCCGCTACATGAATCCCAGTCAGTGTCAAAAGTAACGCACATGCACACGCCTTCTGCCCCACCCCAACTCCTCCCAGAATTACGCCTCTTTGAATATGCAAATCAACATAAATAACCCTTAAGCTCAGCATTTTGTGAAAAGGCAATGGCAAAAGCATGGGGGGAAATAGAAGAATTTCAGCGAATACCAAGTGGAGGAAAGGAAAAATGTACTATTTGTTGGTTTAAACAGTGGTATAAACAACAAAAGGAAGTTGATCAAGTGACATAGAGTGTCGGAGAAACTCGAAAGCTCAAGTTCACAAAGTCGCACAGTGCCCGAAATAAAAAAGAAGTTGTCAAATATCATAGTCGGCATGAAAAGGCGAGTCGTAGCTCACCGTCTGAGTGTCATATGAAAGCTTATTAGGGTACAAAGAAAAAAAATAGGCACACAGTGGGGAAAAAAAGTACAAAAAGTCAACTTTAATATCAAAATTTCAACTTTAATCACGTAGTTTATTTTGTCATTAAAGTAGATCATAAACTATTTCATCTTTAAATCGTTTAATTTGCTAGTTTCTCAAATCCCATCGTAACTAAAGTAGCATGTTAAATGCGTTGTTTTGTATTTGATCTTCTATGTGCTCTATGTGTGTGAATCAGTACGTGCTTCTTAAACAGGCTTTCTCTTCCTCCAGCAGGACACAGAATCCATTACATTTGTGATATTACAGCTCTCTGGATAATTAAAATACTGATATGTATACTTGATATCATTTCATGATGATAGGAGTTAAAGCATGTTATTAAACATGGGAACACGGTGGCGCAGTGATTGTTCATGCCTCACGCAAGATGCTTGCTGCGCCGTGCGCAACCTTCGATGAAATAATTTATTGCAGCAGTACTGTCTGCTGTTCAAACGTACTAACCCCCAATTCCTGTCCTTACTTTTTTTTCTCCAAATACCCAATCGCCACACAATCAGCTCTGTAATAGACATTAAGCCATCTACAGTATAAGCTTAGAACGCTGATTCTTCAAAACTGTTAAGGAACATTGAAATATCTTCGTAGTACATGTTTGATCATTCTATCCATCTATTCTTCCAGTGTCGCAGCAGCCCCAGCAAGAATACAGCGTGAGGCAGGAACAATCCGTGAACAGAACACTAGCTCCTCGCTAGTGCTGCGGCACTGTGTCCTCACATGTTTAATTATTAACAAAATAGATTATTTAAATGAAATTAAAGTTTTATCTGTATAATATAATAAACGTATTTTGCTGCATTTCGTCTTAAAAATAATATTGTCATCATATGTAAATACGCGCTTTATAAAGTGTCTCAGGTTGTGCAATATTATAACTGTATCGCAAGTTTACAATGAGGTAATTGTACTTATAAGTACAAAGCGTTCTAGGAGCACTTGATTGACTGAGTGCTTTTATAGTTCTTGGGATGAAACTGTTTCTGAACCGCAAGGAAAGGTCAAAGAAGCATTTGCCGTATGAGAGCAGTTCAATAGACAGCATGGCTGAGGCAGCTTGTGCTTGTTGCTGTATACCAATAATTCTATTTCCAGTCAGCTGCTGTAGAGCTGTGATTCCCTACTCAGATACAGTGATATAAATACTCCGAGTGGTGCAGTGAGAGTAATATGGAAAAAGACGATCTGCTGTGACAACCCCTAATGGGAGCAGATGAAAGAAGAAGAAGGTGCAGTGAGAGTAACAACACTAAAGCAGCTATGGTATTTAGAATAGTTCATCATTCTGTGGACCATTATATTGTTACAGGTTAATTACAATCAGATGCATTAAACTAATAAACAATATGCAGTTAATGCCTCCAGCGGACCACTGGCACCTAATGTATGGGGGATGGAATTGTTCCTGGTTAATTTAATAATAATCCCAGTTAATTTCAATGTATTTATAAAACTGCGTCCAGGATGTGGATCTTAAAAAGAAAGGGAAACCACACTGGAACAGTAGCACTGCTTTGACGCTGGGTGCTGCCAGTCTGCAAAACCGAGCACAGAACTTGCGTACGACAGGGTATGAGCTACTGTGGAAATGTGCATGGCTTTATGCCAACTTTAGGTTTTATACATCGCGATTTGAACATGGAAACGTTCTTACGCAACATTTCTTTGCGTACGCACCGTTTTTACATTAGGCCCCTGGAGTCAGTTTAGTTGCTTTTCTCTGGACTTTCACAGGTGTTGCTATGTCTTTTTTCTGTAATAGGAGACCAAAACTATATAGGTTATGCCTTTCATATGTCAGGATAAAGTATTTTATGTCCTATTGTTGTTGTTTTTAATTTCAAGTAATTATTACCCATGTCTTTTTCATATGTGATTTTCTTATTGTGTACCGTTTCTTTAAATGCAGTTATGTCCATGGTCTTTGTGAGGCAAAGCCACCCTAAAGTCACCAATTGTAAACCTCCCTTCAAGATATTTATATTGAAGAAATTAGTTTAGGATCACAGTAGAAATCCTTGTTGTTTTGGGGCTTTTGAGGTTTTCTTTCTAATTTTGATATTTTTTAGAATAAATCCTTACTTGATAATGATTCTTTGTTTGCCCTTTAAATAAAAGTTGAAAGTTGACGTTTGTCCTTTTCCTTGTGGGGTTTTCATTAAAGATTTTGATATTTTTGTAGTTGTTTTGCCAGTTCACCATTTTTGGGCCCTGCCCCAGCTAAAAGCCAGCAGGTGCCTCAGAAGTCTGGATGTACCCTGGTGAGCCTCTGTTGCTCAGACCAGGTAAACTTTGGGCCTGTAGGAAACTCCAATTCATCATAAAGCCTCATTAGATTTAATTTTCAACTTCACATTTGTATCTAACATTTTTACTTTCTACATGTAATATTTTACATAAACTTACATTAAATTTCATCGGCTGTAAATCTGCACGAGCTTATATGCCATCCCTCCCTCTGTAACAATTTAGCTGATTTCTTGTTATCTGCCCTTCCACCTAGTTTGTAAACATCTGAAAATTTAACCAACTTATTGATTATATTCTTATCTTGATCATTTGTGTATATTAAAAAGAGCAGCGGCACCAGCACTGACAAACTAACTAACCCTAACAAACACCACTACATCAATTCTGAAAACGTTCACCTTGCCATAATCCTAAGATTCCTGTGTTTGACCCAATTTTGCACCCACCTAAACACCACACCTTAAATTCCCACTTCTTTTAGATTGATTACTAACCTTTCATGTGGTATTTTATACAGAGGAGATGAAAACAGAAAGTGCTTTAGTGTGGTACTGGAAGTGGAGAAGTTCAAACCACTTCATCAGACAAACTTGGATTAACAATTGAATGGGAGGGTACATATTTTCTCATTTAACTGAGTTCTTTTCACTTTATCAGTTCCCCCTGTCTTGATGCAACTTTTGTGACCTTTAATGGTCGTTTTTATTTTCCAGTTGTGCAGCCTCAATGAAAGGTCTCTCCTTGCATATCAGCATATACTGCACATAAAATAAGATGCATGCAATTAGTGTACTGCGTTATGTGATGTGCAGATACTGACGCTCCATGTATTTAAACAAAATATCTATCTGGAGAGTACTTCTAATAAATAACCTACCTTTAGTAAATTTGTACAATGGCTCTATTAGATACTTTTGTCTTCAGATTATCATTGAAAATGTAGGTGCCAGACAAAAAATAAAAGAAAAAAAACTTTTCTTAATGTGATGCCATGTCATGGCTCTAGGAAGAAAGTTTCAGTAATTGTTTTTTGGAAAGCAACACATTCTGTATGGAAAGAAATTCAATGACAGATTCACATAAAAAGAAAAGAAGAACAAAACTACAAATTAATTAAAATTTAAAAATTAATTAAAAAATGAGGGGACTGAAACTAGGCAATTTAGAAATTGACGGGGTAAAGGATGGCAAAAATAAAAACAAAAACGAAAAGCTACTTTTATTTTTGAAAGAATAACAACTGAAACATACTCTAGCATAGATGAAAAATGAAAAATATTTCTAAGTTGCAGCAAAATTATTCAGAATGCCTAATGAAGCTTGTGTCAGTAAAAATTATTTATTTAATTCCACCCTCACTGCAAGTCATCATGGTAGAATCTCTCTCATACTTGCCACACAAAAGGAAGAAGTTACATTCAGTGGTTAGAATCACTAACTATGAGGAACAGGGGCTGAATGCTAGGCAATAGTTTACTGAATTGAGAGTGCTCAGAATGATACAAAATGCTGACATGACGTCAGCAGTCCTAGGCTTTCTGCAATTGCTTAAAAGCACAGCATAACTCTTGAGGGACACATTTATGCAGGTACCAGTGTATGATGTCAGGTAGCATCATATAGAAAGACATAAACTGCTTGCAAATGAAACTGGATTTTAGATGGAAAAGAATAAATTTCATGACAGGAATAACAATGAGCATCTTTCTCAAAGAATTTCAGGAGATCAGCTTTGACTTACATTTAGACTTTGATTTTAATATCAGCTCATGTTTCAGGTGTCTCTTTGGTATTGGCCTCTGCCTGATTATTTCAGTATTATTCAGTATGGTTAGCATCCCTCAATATAAATCCAAAATCCTCACAACACATACTCTTACTGTGAATCTAATAATAGGTGTCATGGGTTGTAATAATCTATACTAATAAAAGGCAAAGCCCTCACTGACTCACTCACTCACTGACTCACTCACTCATCACTAATTCTCCAACTTCCCGTGTAGGTAGAAGGCTGAAATTTGGCAGGCTCATTCCTTACAGCTTACTTACAAAAGTTGGGCAGGTTTCATTTCGAAATTCTACGTGTAATGGTCATAACTGAAACCTATTTTTCTCCATATACTGTAATGGACAGTTCAGCTCGATGGCCGTGGGGGGCGGAGTTGCGTGTGACATCATCATGCCTCCCATGTAATCACGTGAAATGACTATGAACGCAGTAGTAGAAAACAAGGAAGAGCTCCAAAGAGAGCTGAACAAAAAACGTCATTTCACAATTGAGAAGGCAGCAAAAGATTATGAAGCGAGTGATGCATACAAGCATATTCATAAGTGCAGCTACTGCGGAAACAAAGCACGGTGTGAACCGTAAGTTTAAATTAAGTTTATAGACACACTCCCGCTGCCGTTTGTCATGCCTACGACGATTATGGTATTCGCGAGATACAAGTTTAATGAGAAGACACGAGGTATAAACGAGACTTTGGATCACTTTGGAACGGAGTTAAAATTGCTGTAGCAAGAAACTTTTAAGTGCCGGGTCTTAGCTAACATTAAATAAAGCCATTGACATCGCGAGATCGCACGAGCACAGCTGAGAAGCTTCGATGCATGTACTCCGAGCGGCTCACGTCAACTGACTTTGCAGGACTGGAAAAGATTAAATTAAGTTCATACACACGCTACCGCTAAATTATTCGCAGGCAATTTCCACAACTTAATACCGGGAATGCCTGTTGAACATCTTACATTCACGAGTACCGATTTGGGTGGTGAACACTTCGATGAATGAAACCTGTTATCTTTACAACGGTTGACAAACACGGAATATAACTTGAACACAACACATCCTCCAAATACGAACCTGATTGAAAGAAATAATGATAATCAAATCCTTGATGACAGCAACACTCATAACGGTCAGAAAACTATTACATTGACAATCATGTTACGTTATTTTTAAAATGTTTCCTTTTCTTAGCACAAGCACAGCTGAGAAGCTTCGATGCATGTACTCTGCATTAAAAAAAATAACGCATTTAATCACACTTTGCATTCCAAGCAAAGGGGAACATTTGTCAAAGCATGATTTCCTGGTACATCGATTACATTGATGCACACATCAGAGCTACAAAAATGTAAGAGTCGGAAGAAAGCGCGTTGCTAGGACTGATCAGAGGCAAATTTCATTTCAAAAGACTACCCGACGGAAGCCTTGATAAAAGCGTGGTTTTGTGCAAACTGTGCAAAAATGAGTTTGCATACCACCGAGGCACTTCAACCTTACGGTACCATCTAAATGCAAAACATGTTACAGCGGGCACAGAAACTGTGTATGCTGTTAGCACTAGCAGTACAAGTTCGAGTACCAACAAAAGGTGTCGGCAGCCCAAACCTGATGAAATGACTGGCTTCAGAACCAAAATTAGTAAGTCAACATCTGTCAAACTTATAAATTCTCTCGCAAAATGGATTGCTTTGGACTGTAGACCACTAACAGTGATGGAAGATAGGGGGTTAGAAAATGTGCTACAGTTAGTGTCAGGAGATCCAACTTTACAACTGCCGTGCCGAAAGACTATTTCAAGTAAAATTCAACAGCTTTATGACACTGAAAAGCAAGCAAAATTAGATGCATTACAGAGAGCGGACTTTGTGGCTCTTACTGGGGATCATTGGACTTCCGTGCCCGTTAATAATTCTAATTACATCTAATTACAAAATGTTCAATGATCACACTGTTTTAGCCTAATGTACAAAATAATTTTGGCTAACATTACTCTGAGTTTAAAGGTGAAGCTGGTCAAATTACCTTTTATGTTTCTGCCTTATTTTTTTAAGAAGAAAAACTGCACTTTATTTGAAATTTTTGTTATTATTATTTAAAGACAATACCATTCTGAAAATGTACTTAAAGTACTTAAAATACCACTTTATTTTTAAGTCTGCCCAATTTTAGCCAGGGATGATATTTTTGTTTCTGTTTTGAATTGAAATGCTGTTTAAATGCATTTTTTTTTCAGAAATTAAAAGAGCTTGAGTTTACAATATTCATGTCCATGTCTATTATTTGATTCTGTCGCTCACTAAAACCCTTTTAAATTAAAAAAAAACATTTGCGATTTGGGGCAAATTTTCTTGTGCGATTACATACAATTAATCAAGATTAATTAATTACACAGCCTCTAATTAATTAGAATAATTTTTTTAATCGAGTCCCACCCCTAATATATATATATGTAGATATGTACTGTATATGCATATATATGTATATATATGTGTGTGTGTGTATATATATGTGTATATATGTATATGTATATATATATGTATGTATGTGTGTATATATATGTGTATATATATGTATATATATATATGTGTTTATATGTATGTATATGTATATATATGTGTATATACAGTACAGGCCAAAAGTTTGGACACACCTCCTCATTCAATGTGTTTTTTTTATTTTCATGACCATTTACAGCACTCCATCACTCTCCTTCTTGGTCAAATAGCCCTTACACAGCCTGGAGGTGTGTTTGGGGTCATTGTCCTGTTGAAAAATAAATGATCGTTCAACTAATCTGACTTCTGCACAACACAACTGCTGGTCCCAACCCCATTGATAAAGCAAGAAATTCCACTAAATAACCCTGATAAGGCACACCTGTGAAGTGAAAACCATTTCAGGTGACCTGTTGAAGCTCATCGAGAGAATGCCAAGAGTGTGCAAAGCAGTAATCAGAGCAAAGGGTGGCTATTTTGAAGAAACTAGAATATAAAACATGTTTTCAGTTATTTCACCTTTTTTTGTAAAGTACATAACTCCACATGTGTTCATTCATAGTTTTGATGCCTTCAGTCATGAAAATAAAGAAAACATATTGAATGAGGAGGTGTGTCCAAACTTTTGGCCTGTACTGTATATGTATATGTATATATATATGTGTGTCAGTCACAGTCATGTCTCTGGTGACTCTTGTTATGAAGTCAGTAGGAGGACTGGGACATCACAGGGGGTCATGAGGTTGCTGGAAAGAGGTGTGTTGCGCTCCCGATATCTATGCAAAAGAACAAAGGTCCTGGGGCCTCATGTATAAATGGTGTGTACGCACAAAAATGTTGCATAAGAACATTTCCATGTTCAAATTGTGATGTATAAAACCTAAACTTGCCGTAAAGCCACGCACATTTCCACGGTAGCTCATACCCTGTCATACGCAAGTTCTGCGCTCGGTTTTGTAGACTGGTGGCACCCAGCTTCAAAGCAGTGGTACTGTTCCTGTGTGGTTACCCTTTCTCTTTTAGATCCACATCCCTGACGCGGCTTTATAAATACACTGAAATTAACCGCATATTGCTTATTAGTTTAATGCATCTGATTGTAATTAACCTGTAACAATATAATGGTCCACAGAATGGTCAAACTATTCTAAATAACATAACTGCTTTAGCGTTGTTACTCTCACTGCACCTTCTTCTTCTTTCAGCTGCTCCCGTTAGGGGTTGTTACAGCAGATCTTTTTTTCCTATATTACTCTCACTGCACCACTCAAAGTATTTAATATCATTGCATCTGAGTGTGAATCACAGATCTACAGCAGCTGATCAGAAAGAAAATTATCAGTATACTGCATCAAGCACACGCTGCCTCAGCCATGCTGTCTATTGAACTGCTCTCATACGGCAAACGTTTCAGAGCCTTTCCTCGCTGTTCAGAAACAGTTTCATCCCAAGAACTCTAAACACATTCAATCAGTCCATCAAGTGCTCCTTGTGAAACTGTTTGTACTTATAAGTACAATTACCTCACTGTAAACTTGCAATACAGTTATAATATTGCACAACCTGAGCCACTTTATAAAGCGCATATTTACATATGATGACGATATAATTTTTAAGATGAAATGCAGCAAAATATGTTTATTATATTATACAGGTAAAACTTTAACTTCATTTAAAAAATCTATATTGTTAATAATTAAATATATGAGGAAACGGTGCCGCAGTGCTAGTGAGCCGCTGGGGCTCCGTTCACGGATTGTTCCTGCTTCGTGCTGTATTCTTGCTGGTATGACGCGACACTGGAAGGATAGATGGATAGAATAATTAAACACGTACTATGAAGATATTTCAATGTTTCTTAAAAGTTTTGAAGAATCTGCATTCTAAGCTTACAGATGGCTTAATGTCTATTACAGAAGTGATTTTATGGCGATTGGGTATTTGGAGAAAGAAAAGTAAGGACAAGAATTGGAGGTTAGTACGTTAGTACGTTTGAAAGAGACAGTACTGCTACAATAAAGTATTTCAATGAAGGTCACGCATGGCGCAGCAAGCATCTTGCGTGAGACATGAACAATCACTGCGCCACCGTGTTCCCATGTTTAATAACATGCTTTAACTCTGATCATCATGAAAATTATATCACGTATACATATCAGTATTTTAATTATTCAGAGATCTGTAATATCACGAATGTAATGGATTCTGTGTCCTGTCAGAGGAAGAGAAAGCCCGGAAGCAGTGATTCACACACATAGAGCACATAGAAGATCAAGTACAAAACAAAGCATGCTACTTTAGTTACGATGGGATTTGAGAAACTAGTAGATTAAACGATTTTAAGATGAAGTTTATGATGTTCTACTTTAATGACAAAATAAACTACGTGATTAAAGTGGAAATTTCGAGATTAAAGTTTAAATTTCATGCTTTTTTCCCACTGTGTGCCATTTTTTTTCTCTCTGTACCCTAATAAGCTTTCATATGACACTCAGACGGTGGGCTACGATTCGCCTTTTCACGGCAACTTTGATATCTGACAACTTCTTTTTTATTTCGGGCACTGTGTGACTTTGTGAACTTCAGCTTTCGAGTTTCTCCGACATGCTATGTCACTCGATCAACTTCCTTTTGTTGTTTATACCACTGTTTAAACCAACAAATAGTATGCTTTTCCTTGCCTCCATTTGAAATTCTATTTCCGCTCATGCTTTTGCCATTGCCTTTTCACGGAACGCTGAGCTTAAGGGCTATTTATATTGATTTGCATATTCAAAGAGGTGTAATTCTGGGAGTAGTTGGGGCGGGGCAGCAGGCGCGTGCACGTGCATTAATTTTTACGCTGACTGGGATTTATGTAGTGGAAGAATGTGGAAGCTGGCATTCGCACAGATTTATGCATCTGGATTTTTTGGTGCATAAGCACATTTCCACTTTTGTGCTTACGTCATGTTATAGGGCGAATTCTACGCACGGCATTATGCATGAGGCCCCATGTCTTTAGATTCCTGGTCTTGCTATATGGTTGTGAGACATGGACGCTATCCAGTGACCTGAGATGAAGACTGGACTCCTTTGGTACTGTATCTCTTCAGAGAATCCTTGGGTACTGCTGGTTTGACTTTGTGTTGAATGAGCATTTGCTCATGGAGTCTTGAATGAGGCACATTAACTGAATTGTGAGGGAGCATCAGTTATGGCACTATGGCCATGTGGTGCGATTCCACGAGGGTGATCCAGCTTGCGGAATCCTCATTGTTGAGGATCGAAGTGACTGGACCAGGCCAAGGGGATGTGCACGTAACACCTGGCTGCGGCAGATAGAGGGTGGGACTGGACTGTGGAATTGTCAACCAGGATCCCAAGCTGTTTCGTCGTGTGGTGGATGCAGCAATGCACTGTACCAGTTCATACTCCTCAGCCTGACCTGAAGTCAACCCAGTTAAAGAGATATTAGCATTGGCTATCCGAGTGCTGAGGCCTGCTTTCTCTAGTGAAAAACCTGAATAACTTGGCCTTTATCAACAGTGTGAAGTTAGTAGCTCATCACGCCACCATAAAAATATATTCATAGAAACCTCAGGAAAAATGTTGCTAATGTTTACAAATAGTTTTAAAATCATCTCTAAATCTATGATGTTTAGTTGTGCCAAACTCAGAACCTACATAGGGAGATTGTAGAAATTGTGACCAGAAATTGAAATTCTGATTGTATTTGTTATATTTCTGGATTACTTAATGTTAGGGTTGACTGACAGCAAAAAGGAAAGCAGAGTATACTCCAAAATACATGACTGATTAAGAAGGACTGATAACTTATAGAATTTATTAGATAACTTCATGAATTGAAACTCCTGTAAGAATGTAATTAGGAAAATCAAAATGAAAGTCAGAAAATAAACCAGAAAGAGAGGACAAATGGAAAATCCAAATCAGAAAATTCAACTTTGACAGACAAAATGACTGAAAGGAGGTCTGATAACTGAAGACAGAATCAAAATTTGAGACTTAGAGTAGAAAAACTAGAAGAAATAGTAGAAGAAATAATATCAAAATAAAAAACCTAGATAAATTATCAATAATTATTAGGATTATAGTAAGAGAAAAAAAGCTGAACAACCCAGAAATACTAGAAGGCTGGCCAATATCCAAATGGAACAGTACCCAAAAGCAGAATAGAACTTTTGAATAAAATCATTTTTGCATTGCCCAGCTCAGGAGAAGAAGAAATGATCATGAAGAGGTAGAGAGAGAGAATATGTTCACCCAGGAATCTGGCTGGATCCACAGTTTTAAAAGGTTAGCTTTGAGCAATTGCCCTGTAGCTGTGTTTGTTCAAAATTACCAAAGTTCTGCAGTTTTTAGCTTGCTTCATAGAACAGTTCAGGCAGCAGTATGGCACATTTTCAAATAATTCCACAATCCAAATATCTTGGTTTTATAAGTTTTAGTAAAGATTCAAAGCAAAACAGTTCACACAAAAATTAGAAAAAATAGATATTACAAAGAAAAGAAAAGTTTTTGTTTGAAGAAAGTTATGTTTAAGGCTTATTTATCTTGTTTCATTTCTCTCTAAGTTCAGTCATAAAATCATATTAGATGTAGAACGGTTAGAAAACTGTATGCCAATATCCTATTTGCAAACTTATCTAATAGTCCATGCTAGCAGCGAGAAAATTTACTAACTGACTTAACACTCTTGTTTTACAGATATAGCTAAGCAAATTTTGCTTGGCTTTTCTCTACATTCATAATGGCTAACACGGTACAATACCCTAGTACTACAGATATAGCTAAGAAAGTTCTATATTATGATAACTTACAGGGATTAAAAGACTATACCATAGTTTAAGTAACTTTGAGATACTGATGTTCTAATGAAATTAAACAGACACTTGCTTGAATTTAACATTAATTTTATTATATTGGCTCTTACATGTCCTAACTATATACATACAGTAACTAGGAGTTGACCCTCCTAGAGGACTCAGGGAATTGGGATTCACTGGGAACAAAAGGGTAATAAATAATAGTGAACTAAAAAAAAGGAAAAACTAGATTAAAAAAAGAAATAAATGAGAGGGGGCGGCATGGTGGCGCAGTGGTAGCGCTGCTGCCTCGCAGTAAGGAGACCTGGGTTTGCTTCCCATGTCCTCCCTGCGTGGAGTTTGCATGTTCTCCCCGTATCTGCGTGGGTTTCCTCCGGGTGCTCCGGTTTCCTTCCACAGTCCAAAGACATATGGGTTAGGTGCATTTGCGGTCCTAAATTATCCCTAGCATGTACTTGGTGTGTGGGTGTGTGTGTGTGTGTGTACCCTGCAGTGGGATTTGTTCCTGCCTTGCACCCTGTGTTGGCTGGGATTGGCTCCAGCAGACCCCTGTGACCTGTGTTAGGATATAGCGGGTTGGAAAATGACTGACTGACTGACTGACAAATGAGAGGAGAAAATAAAAAAATGAAATACTACTGAGAAAAAGCAATTAACAAATGTAATGAATACAATCAAGAAATACAAAGCAAAATTAAGGCCAAAAGCAAAGCAAAACTCTAAACACTTTAGAAGGAAAAGGAAGTGGGACAGTTCAACTCTATAGCTGAAATTCATGTAGAATAAAAACACCTCTGTAAATAAACACAGGCAATATTTCATGCAAATCTTGACTAATGTGCTAAATGTATATATTCCAAAGTAAATAAATTAATGAAATACCCTAAATAGAGGGCTAATCATACAAGTTAGTATTCTTTGCAAATCTGTTCTTAAAGCAAGGAGAGAAATATAATAAGGTTTGGGGCACTGCAGGTTACCCTTTTTAGTCTCTGGTGGTGAAAAATCCAAATAAATGCAAAAATGAATAAATATGGTGCTAGTAATGTTTTCATGACTTCTTGCAGCCTATAAATGACTGAAGATTTTATTTTTTTATTGCATGCTGTTTTTAAGTTTTTATTAAATGCTATTATTTTAAATTTAAATTTTTATATTTATTCACTCAACAGATCTTTTTGTTTAAAGTGACTTATGTTGTGGCAGAGGCACGCTGCTCAAAGAAGGTACTTGGAGATGTCAGTATGTGAAGGCAGAATCAAGTTTTATTCCGTGATGTACACACGGTCTCAGTTCAGATGAATTGAGCAATTAGCAAATTCAGCGAGCTTACTTCTATTACAAGTCTAATCACTTATGCAAAATACTCTCCTCCTTCTAGTTTTTCTTCCCACCATTACCTAATTCTATCACTTGACTGAAACTGCCATCATTACTTCATACATTCTGCAGATGTCCAAAACTTATTCATTGATCAAGTACACAATTTAAGTCGAAAGCAGGAGGACCAAAATATGAGATGCTGTACTGCTCAAATGAAACTTACTTGATGTCCAAATTTCTCTCAAGGTTGAAGTTTTAAGCAGCTGCATTTCTAAAACAATGGCCTGCTTAGTTTTCTCACAGTACACACTGTTCTTGGCTTTTAATTATCTCATACTGGTGTTTATGCAAGCATCAAGGCCACCTGGCAGACCTCCTTCCCTTCTTGGTCCCATCCAGTACATGCCACCATTATCTGTAGTCCTCAGCTCTCACTCACCACCTGGAGAAGAAGGGGGCCTGCTTGTTAGCCTCTCTCTACACACTTGACTTTGACCCATGAAATATTGGTGGTTCCCAGTTTGCTTAGAAAAATAAAAAATACACAGGCACCAGCCTTTTTGTGGCTTAACCTTTTCTATACTAACATGTATTAGGATATACTGCTTATTTTCATAAATGCTTAAGATTCTCTTTGAATATAAGTAAATCATCAACTTTAAGAATATACTCTTCTATGCTTACAAAAAAAGTCAAACATAATTGTGTAATTGCGTATCAGCTTGGGTACTGATTTAAACCAAGTTTTACAAAACAGGGTTACAAAATTGATCATTACAAGGAAAGAGCTTTAAACCAAACAGAGAAAAATAAGACAAATTTCTCTTATAGTTATTAAGAATTTAGAATCTAAATTATTACAATTAGAATGTGTGGCATATGGCCGGTCGTTTATCCCGGTCAATACCCCCAGGCTGCCAGATGGAGCCCTCCCTGCAGCATGTAGGTGCCCTGAAGACCAGCAGGGAATCCTGGACAATGGAGTTTTTATCCACAGCCCTGCTGGATACCATGGGGGCCACTAGAGGACGCTGCAGGAAGGAGCAAAGGATATTTTCCCCACGCCCCAGAAGTACGTCCGAGTCACATGAACAAGGGGAATGACGTGCTTCCGGGGTGAAGAAAAGGACTTTTTATCTTACCCGGAAGTGATAAGGAATCATGAACTGAAGGATGGGAAACACTTCCGGGTCAGGAAATATAAAAGGACTCTGGGAACTCCCAGATGACGAGCTGAGCTGGGTGGAAGGGTGGCAACGCGTCTGGGAGAGGAGGATAGTGATTGATTATTGATTTATTGTGTATTGGAGAATTATATGAGTATTGTGGAGAGGAGGGTGCTTTGTGCACTGTTTAGTTCAGCTAAATTTAATTATTGGACTTTTACCTGGTGTCTGGAGTCACGTCTGAGGGTTCAAGTGAGCAATAGCACCCCCTATCTGTCACAGTGGCGTAGTCAGCAGGATTCTCTGGCTGTCTGGTTGGCAGAGGACCTATTTAAAAATTTTCTGTGGGCAGAGAACCCTGAGAAGACGTCCAGACACACAGCAACAGCGCCAGAACCTACCTTCACCAAGTCCGGTATGGGGAAAAAGAAGGGCAAGCAGAGCGACAACGCAAGCGGAAAAGCCATGCTTGTAATGGCCGAAGCTCGGGAGGAGTTACAGAGCGGCTACACAAGTCTGGAGAAGCCTCCAGGAACAGACGATCACTCTGAGGTACATGCCAGGGATTTAATTGACAATCCGTTTAAAATAACACACTTTGTCCCATGCATGTACCTCGGAGAAGATCACCTGGAGGCTCTGCGGGAGGCAGACAACATTTCCGAAGACAGTGGCATGCTCCTGTTCGAGCCGACGGGCACTAAAGGGGACTTCCGCATGTCAGCGGCCGGCAAGGCACATGTGATCGACCCCGGTGTGTTCTGGGAAAGAGAAGGTCCGCGTCCCGCAGTTTGCGCCTTCGTCTGTAAAGAAACGGACTTGGACTTTTTGAAGGGGAAGGGGGAGGCGAGTGAAGCACCGCTCACCCCGCAAAAAGGTATGGAGGGCCAGGAAATGGCTGATCGATCCGCCGACAAATTGACACAGGCGGATCTCAGTCAGCCAAAGATGGCGGCCCAGTCCTCTGATAAAAACTCAAAATCCCAGAAGCCTCCGCGAAGCCCGTCAGAACACGTGCAGACAGCAGACGTGTTCATTGGCTCCCGGCTGGTAGGTAAGGAGAATGAGGAAGTGAACCTGCCTCCGGCCAAATTAATTAATTGTTTTGACATGCAGGCTCTCGAAAAACTAATCAAGCCCATATGCAGTCTTTTGCAGATGCTGGCGGTGATAAAGAAGATCATCGGGGAATTGGGAGAGACGGCCGAAGCGCCCATTCGAAAGGTAAATGAGTACCTGCGGCAATTAACCTGGGAGCCTCCCGTATTATATGATTTGGCGGTACAGGTAGGTAATGCCAGTACCATATATAATGAAATAGGGACGCAGTGTGATCCGGGCCCGCATTTAATAACCAGCGGGTGCCAAGTCACTGCGTGCCCTACAAAAGAGCGTGGAATGTTGACAGAGCGGTCGGAGGAAGGGCCGATCCAGCCGGAGCAGCTGGATGGTGCTGTCTCTCAGTGCGATTCAGTCCTGAAGACCCCAACCCGTGTAATAAATAAGTCAAAAGGGGTGCAAACAGTAAATTGGTCTCTCTCTATCTCATAGAGAGACTCAGACTGTGGGAAAGCCCCAGATTAAAAAGGATATCCTTAAGGTAAAGTGGAGGTCTCCTGACAAAATAGAGAAGGCTGCTGAGAAAGCAGAGGTGGCTGGGGACTCCTACTCAGGAGTAGGAGCCAGACTTCCCCAAATGCTTCCAGTCTCGCAGAGGGATACGAACAGGAGGTCGGCGGCTGTGCTACGTATGCCACCGGCTGAGCCACGAATGGAAAAATTGTCCTCGGGGACCAGGGGATAAGATGATTTATTTATTTATTGTTCCCCCTAAGTTCTCCCGGGAATATTCAGAACGTTGCCGAGGCCCAACCAAGGAAACCTCCTGGAGGAAGACATCCCTCGCGGGGCTGGCCACTTCAAACCATGGTTCTTTGCTGGGGGGAGAGTACTATGGCATATGGTCAGTCGTTTATCCCGGGCAATGCCCCCAGGCCGCCAGATGGAGCCCTCCCTGCAGCATGGAGGTGCCCCGAAGACCAGCAGGGAATCTTGGACAATGGAGTTTTTATCCACAGCCCTGCTGGATACCATGGGGGCCACTAGAGGATGCTGCAGGGAGGAGCAAAGGATATTTTCCCGACGCCCCAGAAGTACGTCCGAGTCACATGAACAAGGGGAATGACGTGCTTCCGGGGTGAAGAAAATGACTTTTTATCTGACCTGGAAGTGATAAGGAATCATGGACTGAAGGATGGGAAACACTTCTGGGTCAGAAACTATAATAGGACTCTGGGAACTCCCAGACGACGAGCTGAGCTGGGTGGAAGGGTGGCAGTGCATCTGGGAGAGGAGGATAGTGATTGATTATTGATTTATTGTGTATTGGAGAATTATATGAGTATTGTGGAGAGGAGGGTGCTTTGTGCACTGTTTAGTTCAAATAAATTTAATTATTGGACTTTTACCTGGTGTCTGGAGTCAAATCTGAGGGTTCAAGGGAGCGATAGCGCCCCTATCTGTCACAAATGATATTCACAGAACATAAGAGTCTTGTTTTTTAAACACACTAATGGAATCAACAATCCACCCTGAAGCTACATGTGAAAAACGTCTGTGCTGAGATTTAATACCATGCACAGGTGGTATCACGAAATATGTTCATCAGTAGACCTGAATGCATGAGAAGGTGCAGAGGAACTTATGAGTGCCTCAATATACAGTACATGGATGCTTATCTATTAACTACTCTCGATAACACATGGGTATGACGTTAAACTGCATTCAGCCCTGCAAGCAGTTCTCCATCCTCCAGGGAAATCATGGGGCTTGGTGGCAGGATTGGCACTCCAGCCACCGTAAAAAAACTTCACACAGAAAGAACTCTTTTTTGCTCCCCACGGAAGTAGCTCTGCTGCAGCTGCCAATAGGGAGGCTGCTCGCATCATGAAGGGGATGGGGGAAAGCCCTTGGGAGCCCCGTCCCCGGAAGAGTCGAAACCGTTGGAGAGCCAATGGTGTCAGGTCTGTTGGGGATTGGAGCTAACTGGTGTGGTACTGAGGTGTTGCCCGTTGCACAGCAGCACTCGGGTCCCGATTTGAGGCGGCCCATATGGGTGGGCGCATGGAACGTATTGTCTCTCCGGCAAGAGGATCATCTTCCTCTGCTGTCAGAGGAGTTGCGTAAACTCCGCATTTCAGTGGGAAACCACTCTCTGAAGTGCGCAGACCGGGGACTGGCCAGATCTCTTTAGGTGGATACACCTTTGATTCGTCTGGTCCCTCTGATGGCTGTCATACTCAGGGATTAGCTGTAGCGGATTGGCTTCTTCCGATGGTGTCCGATGTCACTCCTTTCAACGAGCGTATTATGAGACTCAGATTACGGCACTCCCTGGGTGCCTTGTCTGTTGTCTCAGTGTATGCTCCGACCGCGGTGAGTGATGTCTTGGTGAGGGAGACATTTTATTCGCACCTTCACTCGGTAGTTGATGGGTGCTCACAAGGTGACGCTAATCTGGTCATGGATGAGTTCAATGTAGCCACTGGCACTGACAGGGCTGGCTATGAGGATTGTCTCGGTCCCCATCGGTCTGGTGACCGTGGTGAAAGTGGCTCCGTGTTCCTTGACTTTACAAAAGGTCAGGGGCTGCAAATTGCTGGATCCTGGTTCTAGCATTTGGAACTGTATCGTTGAACTTGGTACTCCAATACTGGTGGTGCGGTGAAGGAGATCGATCACATCCTTGTGAGCAGACACCGAAGGTTCTTGCAAAACTGCAGGGCCTACGGAAGTGCCCAGCTTGTGAATTCTGACCACAGACATTGTTGCTACTCTTAGGATCCAGCTTAGGTCCAGAAGGTTACCACCTACTAGGAAAATGAACCTGGACTTGGCCAGACTCCAAGACCAGGCTGATTCTAATGAGTTTGCACGAAGTTTGCGTGAGGAACTTGCAGATTTGGGTGCAACTGCTGATCCTAATGTGATGTGGGAGACCTTCTGTGACAAGACCCTGAAGGTTACTGAGGGATGTGTTGGTGTTCCCGGTGTTCCCAGAAGGAGGTGTTTCATCTTGCAGGGCACACTGGATATCATCGAGAGGATTCGCAGTGCACGGCTCAATGGCAACTCTGGTCTGTACCGGGAACTGAGAAGGACGGCTGCGAGGATTCTGAAGCAGATAAAGAGGCTTTTGTTAGAGGAAACTGTGAGCAAATGAAAACACCATCTGTGGTCTAGCGGCCCACGTCCTGCTTACAGAGGAATCAAAGCATTATGCATATCTGAATCTGTTCCTCGGAGAATCGCAGTCAGGGCAGCTGATGGAACGGTCCATACCGTTTTGAGCAGTTGTTCAAAGGTGATCCTCCAGCTAGGATGTTGGATATCTCTTGGTCCACGGTCCTTGAGGCCGATTCTCCAATTAGCTGTGAACCACCCAATCTCACTGAGATTGCACAGGTGGTGAACCAGCTGAGGGGAGGAAAGGCTGCAGGGATCTGTGGTATCCGGAGTGAACTTCTCCAGGCAGGTGGTAAGGCTGTCCTCATGGCATTGCAAGCAATCTTTGCTTCCATTTGGGAAACTGGCATCATCCCAACTGACTGTAAAACGGTACTTGTCATCCCTATTAGGAAAGGGAAAGGTGATCGCCTGGATTGCAGCAGCTACAGGGGTATAACACTGCTCTCAGTGCCGGGTAAGGTCCTTACAAGTCCGTGATCACTTGCTCACCTACCAGTGACAAGAACAGTCTGGTTTTACGCCTAAGAAGTCTACCATCAACCGCATCCTAGCATTGAGATTTCTCATGGAGCACAAACACGAATATCAGCAGAGTTTCTTTGTTGCCTTTGTCGATTTTTGTAAAGTGTTTGACTCAGTTGATCAAGCTGCCCTGTGGGTCATCCTGAGGGTTCGTGGGATCCCCTCAAGGTTGCTGAATATTATCACCGGCCTGTACACTGGTACTGTGAGTGCTGTGCAGAGTGGAGGCAGAACCTCTGCATTTTTCCCAGTTGATTCTGGGGTTTCGTCAGGAGTGTGTTCTTGCTCTTACTCTTTTCAATGCTTGTATGGACTGGGTGTTGGGCAAGATGTGCTACAGTGCCTTTAGAAAATACTGTATTCATACCATTTCCCTTTTTCACTTTTTGATAAGTTGCAGTCTAATCCTAAAATCATTTTAATTCAGTTTTCCCTTATCAAACAACAGTCAATACTCCGGAATTAGTAAGTAAAAACAGGATTTTAGGAATTATTGCAAATTTATTAAAAATAAAAAAAAATCTGAAATATCATTTTGACACAAGAATTCAGACCCTTTGCTGTAACACTTAAAATATTGCTCTGGTGCATCCTATTCTATTGATCATCATTGAGATGTTTCCACACCTTGTTTGGAGTACACCTGTGGTTAATTCACTTCATTGCACATAATTTGGAAAGGCCCACACATGTGTATATAAAGTACCACTGCCAATGTGTACCAGACCGAAAACCAAGCAATAAGGTAGAAGGTATTGCCTTCAGAGCTTAGAAACAGGATTGTGTTGGGGCACAGCTCTAGGGAAACCTGAGAAAATGTCTTACAATTTCACAAGAGCCCAGTGGCCTTCATAATTCTTAAATAGAAACCATTTGGAACAACCATGACACTTCCTAGAGCTGGACACCTGGCCAAACTGAGAAATCAGTGTAGAAGAGCCTTTGTAAGAAATGTAAACAAGAACCCCATGGTCGAGTTTCAGAGAACCTGGAGGTGGGAGAAAGTTTCAGAAGGACAACCAATCACTGCAACACTCTTTTAATCTGGGCTTTATGGCAGGGAGGCCAGATGACACGTGAAAGCCCACCTGGAGTTTGCAAAAAGGTACCTAACAGACTCTCAGACTGTGAGAAACAAGATTATCTGGGTTGATGAAACCAAGATTGAACCATTTGGCCTGAGTTCTCCGGTGTCTTGTGTAAAGGAAACCAGGCACCGTTAATCAGCTGTGCAATACTATTCTAATGATGAAGTATGGAGGTGGCAGCATCATGCAGTGGAATTGCTTTTCAGTGACAACCGAGAGACTAAACAGGATTAAGGGAAAGCTGAACAAAGCAAAGTACAGAGATATATTTAATGGAAACCTGCTCCAAGGTGCTGTGGACCTCAGACTGATCCAAAGGTTCACCTGCCAACAAGACAATGACACTAAACATAAGGCAAAGACAGTACAGGAGTGGCTTAGAGCCAGCTTTGTGAATGTTCCTGAGTGGCCTAGCCAGAGCATACACTAGAACCCAATCGAACATCTCTGCAGCGACCTAAAAATAGCTGTCCATTGACTGTCTCCTTCCAGCCTGACAGAGTTTGAAAGGACCTGAAGAGACAAATGTCAGAAAATCCCCAAATCCAGGTGTATGAAGCTTGTCACATCATACTCAAGAAGACTCCAGAGCTGTTAAAGGGGCTTCAACTAAGTATGGAGTAAAGTTTCTGAATATGTATGTTAATGGACTATTTCACAGTTTTATTTTTAACAAATCTGTTAAAATTCCAAAATTCTGTTTTTGCTCTTTCCTTCTTTGGTATTGAGTGTTGTTTGATGAAGGAAAAAGCGAACTTAAGTGATTTTAGAACAAGACTGCACTGTATATACAAATTAGCTGAAATTTTGTTTCATATGCAGTTTATTCTTCTTTACTGTAACTTTAATAAAATTAAAAAATAGTTTTTATTTGCAGAAGTTTAGTTATAGGAATAAAAAATAAATTGAGAGGAAATCTGACATTTGCAAGAGCACCAGAAATAGTAAAAAAAACAACCTGACGCAAAGCAACTGAAAAAGACAAAACCCACCACATTTAGACCAGCTGTGGGCTATGAAGGAAACACTGGCGGAGAGAAAAAGGCAAAGTGCAGAAAATAGAGGGATAAAAATAAAGATGCAGTAGAGAATGCATTAAGCTGAAAGCCACTAATACAAGCAAGTGTGGAACTTGTTGTTGTGTGCTGTACATAAACAGCACAGGAAGTAACAATGCATGGTGGGTCGGTTTTTATTATAGCTAAATGAGCAGGCTGCAGGAAAATCTCCAAAAGGGGAATCATTCATTTCAAAGAGGAGTAACACAATCCTTTCTGTGTGACAGTCTGAATCTAACAGTATAACCCAGAAATTTGCACAAACACTCTCCAACAAGCCCCCCATCTGTTAAAGCGGTTCTTGCTAAATAGGATTCCCAAAGCATTACTTCTGGTAACAAATTATGCTGGCCATTCTTATTTTGTACAGTATAACATCAACATTAACACCACCAAACAAGCAATACCCTGTGTAAGATGAAAGAAGCGAAGATTGTCTGGCTTTCATTGTCCCTCTTTCTCTTTCTGAGCTTCCCAGGCATTCCTGGTCTTGAATGCAGCTGTCATTATTGGTGTTGTCTCTAACAGCAGACTAATGCTGCATCCATTACAGAGGATACTGGCACCTGATTTTATCATTCTAATGTTTATTTCTCTCTTGTTTAAATTTAAATATTGAAATTGAAATACAATTGAAATGCATGTTCCGCTTTAATTTATACTTTGAGAATTGTTTCTTTGTAACTTTTTTTCAAATTCTTATTAGCAATCAAATATCAGTTCAAGAAATATGTCTAAGGCAACATATCCATTTTTGGGGATAATTTATACTTAACAAAAGTATAAAATGCCCATCTATTGGCATCTACTCCAGCCCTGTAAGGAAGTAGCAAAAGATGAAAGAAAGAGCTTGAGCCTGCCTGAGCTACCCAGAGAGAAGACAGTCACACATGCACAGGTTCTATATGAAAGAAGGACAGGTAAAAATAAAGAAAATGTTAACCACTAAGAACAGGTTCAATGCTGGAGATACCTGCCACCTGACCATTGACTAGTTTTACCACTTGTTTCCACGTTTCGATTTGGGAAGCAAATGATCCATTGTTTTTTGGATTATATTACAATTATTGGTGTTTTAATATTGACTAAACTGAGCTGCAAAATCACTTCTTGTCCCTTAAAGTGTAAGATTGGTATTTTTCACATTGAAGTTAATTCTTCATAATCATGGTATCAGTTTGCCACATGAATTTGTGTTCTAAAGTGAGGCATATTTGATATTTTTTTAAAAATAAATAGCTGATGGGTACCAGGACCCCAATAAGAAGAAACTTTGAACTTACTGAATACATCCTCTTTGAAGTAGTCAAAGTTTCTGTTTAACAAAATGTGCCTTCTGCATTTCTGAGGCATGCTCTTGACAACCAAAGTAAACTGCAAATAATACATTTTATCACAGATTCTTGGTAATGTTTTCTTCATGTAATTATATGTTTTTTGCTTGCTTTTCTGCTTAAGGCAGGCATTGTGAATGGTGTTAAGGAAAATCAACCAGCCCCCCCCAGGTCCCCCCACTCCACACCCTCCCCCCCTTTCAGCTAGCTAAATTTTGCTTATTATCAGGTTTTTTTGTTATTTTGTAGTACTTCTTCTTCTTCTTTTTCCATGGCATTCATTTTAAACCTCCTCCTACAATTTTTTATGATTGTCAAAAAGAAGACCATTGTGTGTGAAGTTTGGTAAGACTATGGAAAATTACATTTATATGGCGTACAAGATCCATCCATCCTATTTGTATATCATCTTATCTAGAGTAGGGTCATGGAAGCCTATCCCGGCAAGCATAGTGTGTAAGACAGGAACAACCCTCGAGAGGGTCCAATCCATCACTTTTTGAACACACATGGGTCAATTTAACATAACCAACTGATCCAACCAACATGTCTTTGGACTCTGGAAAAAAACAGAGTACTTGGAGGATACTGACACAGACCCAGAGAGATCATGCAAACTTCAAGCAGGGGGGTACCAAGAATTTAAACTCCAGCCTCCTTGTTGTAAGACAGAAGTACATGATATGGCCACCACACCACACATTCCAAAGGAAACCCATGTGGGCAACATGACAACTTCATGTACAGAGCACCCAAGCCTTGATCTGCGGTCTCCTTTTTGTGAGGTAGAAGTGGTACCACTACCCTGCCATGCCACCTGGCTTTAATATGTTCTGGCAAAATATCTGATAACTTAAGAAGGGTAAGCAGGACACTGTCCAGCTTCTTCTATGTGAGGGTAGGGAAATATTGTCCTCTGCAGAGGATGACTTTGAGACCTGGAAGACACACTTTAAGAAACTTGTGAAATTTGGAAGACACTGCAGAAAGCATTGGCCAGAACTGATTTTATTCTGTGGCTATGTGTACAAATATAAAGTTCTGTAATAGCAGTGCAGCAGGGTTAGATGACATCCAGAAATGTAGAAAGCACTGGCTATCGTGGGGCTGTCTTTGTTAACATGCCTGTTAAAAAAATTGGGGATGTATTAAAGGGTAAATTTCAGTTTGCCAGGGACCTAGTCCTCAACCCCTGAAACATCTTTCCAGGAGTCCTGAAGAGGAAACTCTCTCTCAGCAGTAGATCTGGTAAGAACTGTGTAGATTTCATTTAAACAGGGAAACAGTGGACATGTATTTCTCCATGAAATTATCTTAGTGGGATTATGGAAGTCTCACAGTAAGAAGATTGTTAGAAACCTACCTCATGCCATTCATTATAGGTATTTGTGGTGTGTGTTTTGCTGCATTAAGTCACTTTCATGCACAATGGCCATAACACTCTAGCCAGTATCTGTTTTGTCTCCTTATCTTATCATGGCATTATAGACATGATATCAAGACACAGAGAAACCCTGGAGGTACCAGTTTGGGGCCCTTAGGATTAGCCTTTGCATATTTTTCTTTAATTGTCTCATCTGAATGCATGATTGAATGTAAAGAATATCCATCTTTACATTTAAAGTGATGTTTCTCTTCATTAAAGAATGGCTTGTTCTCTGCAAAATTAGGTAGGAGGAGCCACATCAGGTGGAGAAATTCAAATATACAGAGGTCTTTTTAAAAGGTTATGAACAAAGGTGCTCATAAGATTGATTACAAAATTACTGCTGCATGCAGCATGTTTGCAAGCATTCATCTGGACTCATATGAAGTTTCTAATTTACTTATCATTCTACATCCCCTTTCTCATTTTTCATTATGAACTGTGGGTATTATGACAAAAATTAGGTTCCTTCATAGGGTTGCTGGGCTTACTTTCTGTGATATGTTGCAGAGCTCAAAAACTGAAGGACCTTTGAGTACAATTGCATTGTCTGTGAATTTAGTGGACCCAATTGTGATGGCTTGGGTACATAGTAAGGTTGTCCACAAGTGCCCACCTGTGTGGTGTACACTGCTAAAAGTGTTATGCAGCAGACCAAGACTTGCCAGAATAGAGTTTTTCTGGATTTTTGCCAGCTGCCTAATCACATACTAGACAATTGGAATCTAACAATATCTTACCATCTCTGCCTTAAGACTGTCGACCTGTGGTATATGAATAGTTACTCACAATCCAATCCAAAGATCTAATCTGAGTCTGGACCACCAGAGACTGCCATAAGCAATCCTATTTTGAGTGCTGGCCTCCATCAACAAATGAAGCCAATCATGTATCTTGCGAGTGGCAACACAAGCTGAGTTTTGTGGAGTTTCCCAAAACAGCAGAAATGCAGTACCATACATGTTCTTACTGTTTCGGATTTGGCACTCTTGTCTCATGGAACCAGTGTTCTGAATTGGAATCCCAGGTCTCCCTGCTTCTGGGAGGTGCTCTCCTTAGTTAGTCAAATATTCCTCTCACAACCCTAAAGATGTGCATTCCCATGCTCTGCACTCATTTAATATTTTACTATGCACCTTATTATTTTACTCCTACTTTTGTTATTTTACTTTTTTATTAATGTTAATGTTAATTTGAGGAGGCTCTGAGTTCCTGAATTTCATTACTGGCGATGATGTTCTATTGTTATCTGTATATGACAATAAAACCTGAAACTGAAACTGAGATGGATTAGATTAATGGATGAATTGAATTTGGTCCTGTGCATGTGTTCATGAGTAAGCCATGTGATGAACTGGTATTGTATTCACTTGGCTCTTGCCTTTAGCCTAAACCTACATTGAGTAGGTTTGAGAATTGTTTGTTACATAATATTGTCTTAGAAATGTCTTTATGATATGAGTACATTTTGAGAAATAATAATAATAGTATATGAATAAAAACAACAAATGCAGGACTTAATAATTTCAGTTCACAATGTATTTATTTTATCAACCTTTCCTGATAAATGCCCTTTACCTGTAATGAAATGTTATAAAAGCTATAAACCAAGGTGCCATGAACAAGTGAATTACTGTTAATTTCAGCCTGCATGAATAAAAATGATTTGAGGAACCCAATATATCAACAATATGCAAAGATTATCTCTGTTACCAAGGCTCATCTGCAAAATTTTGTAAGGCAATAGGCATCATTTATAGTGCTGCCAGTTAACTGGGTGTATCAGAATAACTTTGTTACTAAGTTCATTTCTGCATACAATGTTTGAGTTTTTTTTTTAACTTAAGGCTAACTTTGTGGGTTCGGATCCCACTACCGACAATGTATCATCCATGATCAAATCACTCCATGAAATAACAAAAGAAATGTAACCAATTAAATCTGAAATGTTGTAAGTTGCCTTGGATAAAGGCATCAGTCAAATAATAATATTAATAGGTCACTGGACATTCTTACACTTGAACAATGTAAGAAGAATGACCATAAGACATTGCGAAAGTTTGGGGCAGCCACCTGTATAATTTTTCCCGGCTGAAAAACTGATTCAAATAGACATACATGTTCACACGACTGAGTCCAAAACAGAACTGATTTAGTATCAACAAGATGGCAGCTTTAAAGGCCAGCAAGGGAAGTGATATCATCAGGACCGAAACCAGAAATGACTTCGCTGGCTGTTCCAGAGCCGGGCAGGATTTCCCTAGAATGATCTGTAAGAGATCGCGAGAGAGAGAATTAGTGCACTTCGCCACCCCCTGGTCTGGCTTGGAATTACATGTACTCAAACCCTTTAGTTGTCTCCTAAACATGCGTGTGTGACAACATGCTCTACATAATTGTCCATGAGTAAAACATTCATGCATTAGATGCATTCCTGCATTAAAGCTTCTTTATGCTTTACCTAATGACCTGGCTTTTGTTGATGGTCACTGCAAAACACAATTTTACAGGAAAGTGTATTATGTTGACTTGAAACAGGTAATCAGCTATGTTCCCTATTAGCTGTAGCTGCAGACCTTTTTTTTCTGGGTTTCTTGCAGCAGTTTTGAACTGCCATGCAGCTATTATCATGCCTTTCACTGAAAACTCCAATTCTCTGAAACCCTACTGCTCATTGTTTGCGTGTTGGTGCTTCATAGCACTCCATGCTTCACGAAGGATCACTCACTTGTCCTTCGTGTAAGAGCAATTCATACTGTGTAACACTTCACACCAGGAGGCTGATGGAGCGGAATAGATAACCAAAATGAGAGCTGGTATGCATCCATGCACGCAGGTAGTAAACAGAAAAAACAGCCCTTGCTAACCGTTGATCTTCCTTCAGCTTCGCTGAACTTTCTTTTTCCATTTCAAAACATGATCATGCCTCTGGTTGGTGGTGCTATTAAGGTAAAGGGTGCACACTGTCGGGAGCATCAACCACAGAATTAGAAGTGTCAAACTGTTTTCAGGTCCTTGCAGAGCTGGATGGTGACTTGGATGATTCTGAAGTGGTAGGCAGGGATGAGGAGCCCCAACAGGGCACCTCAAAACCAGTTCCTAGAAAGAGAGAGGTAGTGATAGTTGGAGACTCGATCATTAGGGGGATTGCAGCGCAGGTGTGCTCCAGAGATAGAGAGTCTCATACATTGTGTTGCCTTCTGGGAGCACAGTTGGGGGACCTCCTTGAAAAGGGGATTAGACTCTTGGCCAGAGCGAGGGTGAATCCAGTTGTCATTGTTCATGTTGGAACAAATTACATACATAAGGGTAGTCTGTCAGTTCTGCCATCCAAATTCAAAGAGTTAGGTGCCAGGCTGAGGAGCAGAACTTACAAGGAAGTCTTCTCTAAAGTTTTGCCTGTGCCACTTGCCAGTTCAGGTAAGGTTGAGGAGATTAGAAGGATTAATGCGTGGATCAAATCTTGGTGCAGGGTAGAGCGGAATAGGTTTATGGGGCATTGGGACTCCTTTTGGAACAGATGGGACCTGTTTCGTCATGACAGGTTACATGTGAACAGGAGGAGCACCAATGTATTGGGGAGGCGTATGAGTAGGCTAGTTAAAGATTGTTTGAACTAGGGAATGGGGTGGGGGACTGGGAGTTTAGGAGAGGCCAGGTTTAGATCTATACATGGAGGAACAAGCAACAGTTTAGAAATAAAAATGCATAGTAATTGAAATTCTAACCCAACATTTAAATATGGAAGGAGTAACACATTAAAAATAGCTTGTCTTAATGCTAGAAGTATCAAAAATAAGGTAAGTGAGTTGGAGTTGTATGTAGCAGAGAATAATTATGATATTATAGCAATAATGGAAACTTGGCTAAATAACAAAGATGTGGATGAGTGTACCATAGAGGGATACACATTTTTTAAAAAGGATAGACAGAACAGAAAATGAGGTGGGGTTGCTGTTTATGTCAAACAGAATTTAAATGTAAGTACTCTTCAGTTGGACTATGAGCCCTGTCTTCGTGAGGACATGTGGCTTTGCCTGGAAAACATTAGGGAAAGAGGTCTTATTTTAGGAGTGTGTTACAGACCACCCAATTTAGACAGTAATTTAAACATACACATTTTTAGTAATATCAAAAAGGCAAGTTTACAGGGAGATATTATAGTCATGGGGGACTTTAATTATCCAAATATTAACTGGGATAACTTTGCAGATGGAGGAGCACTTGAGAAGGAGTTTTTAGAAGTAATCAGTGACTGTTTTTTGACACATTATGTTAAAGCACCAACACAGGGTGAAGCCTGTATGGATTTAGAATTTTGTAATAATCAAGCTAGAATTGAGGGTGTGGAAGTGATGCAACCACTAGGGTCAAGTGACCATAATATAATACTATTCTCAGTATTTTGTAATAATTAATTTTGCAAAAATTAAAATTGTTAAGTTGAATTTTGGTAGGGCAAATTTTGAGCAGATGTGACAAAGTCTAAGGAGGATAGACTGGGATAAGCTTTTAAGTGTGGAAACAGTCGAGGAGCAGTGGAACAGGTTTAAAAATGTTTTACATGTAATGCAGGACAAATACATACCTAAATATGGAATTAATAGGAAATTTTTTAAAACTTCACAGTGGATTAATACAGATTTAAAAATGAAGCTGCAAAGGAAAAAAAACTGCTTTATAAGGCATATAAGACCAATGACTACAAAGAACATGAGGGCAACCATTAAGAAGGATATCAGGGAGACTAAAAGACAGTTGGAGAGGAATATAGCAGATAAGGCAAAAGAAGACCCTAAGAGATTCTTTCAGTATTTTAGTAGTAAAAGAACAGTCAAGGAGGAGGTCAAGTGCATCAGAAATAGTAAAGGGGAATTAAAAGATACAGACAGTGAAATAGCGAATGACCTAAACTTGCATTTTTCTGAAGGCTTTACAAGTGAGGAAGTGGATAACCTCCCAGAGGTAAACGGGACTACTAAGGAGGTACTGAGAGATTTTGAAATTAGAGAGGGAGAAATACTGCTCAGATTAAATAGGCTGAAATCAAACAAATCACCAGAACCAGTTAATATTTACCCTCAAGTTATCAATGAGGTTAACGAGTACATATATAAAACCTTGACACACATTTTTAAGAAGTCACTGCGTGCTGGAGAGATTCCAAAGGACTGGAAAATTGCAAATATCATCCCATTATATAAAAAGGGTGACAGGGCAGATAAAAGCAACTATAGGGCAGTAAGATTAACATACATCACAGGAAAATTAATGGAAGGAATTATTAAGGATAAATTTGAGCAACACTTTGGAACTGTTTTTTGGAACAGTCAGCATGGGTTCAGATGGGGGAGGTCGATGTTAAGAGTGGTGTTCCACAGGGGTCAGTACTAGGGACGCTGCTATTTTTAATATATATAAATGATTTAGATAGGAATATAAGTAACAAGCTGGTTAAGTTTGCTGATGATACAAAGATAGGTGGATTAGCACATAATTTGTAATCCATTATCATTGCAGAAGGACTTGGATAGCATACAGGCTTAGGCAGATTTGTGGCAGATAAAATTTTATGTCAGTAAAAGTAAAGTATTACACATAGGAAGTAAAAATGTTAGGTATGAATACACAATTGGCGGTCTGAAAATCGAGAGTACACCTTATGAAAAGGATCTAGCAGTCATAGTGGACTCTAAGCTATCGACATCCTGACTGTGTTCAGAAGCCATTAAGAAGGCAGACAGAATGCTAGGTTATATAGCGCGATGTGTGGAGTATAAGTCGAAGGAGGTTATGCTCAAATTGTATAACACATTGGTGAGGCCTCAGCTGGAGTACTGTGTGCAGTTTTGGTTTCCAGGCTACAAAAAGGACATAGCAGTGCTAGAAAGTGTCCAGAGAAGAGCAACTAAGCTGATTCCAGGGCTACAGGGTATGAATTATAAGGATACATTAAAAGAGCTGAGCCTTTTCAGTTTAAGCAAAAGAAGATAAGAGGTGACATGATTGAAGTGTTTAAAATTATGAAGTGAATTAGTACAGTGGATCGAGACTATTATTTTAAAATGAGTTCATCAAGAACACGGGGACACAGTTGGAAACTTGTTAAGGGTAAATTTTGGAATAACATTAGTAGTTTTTTCTTTACACAAAGAACGATAGACATGGAATAAGCTACAAAGTAGTGTGGTAAACAGTAAGACGTTAGGGACTTTCAAAACTCGACTTGATGTTTTCTTGAAAGAAATAAGTGGATAGGACTGGCAAGCTTTGTTGGGCTGAATGGCCTGTTCTCATCTAGATTGTTCTAATGTTCTAATGCTATTAATGTGACCCATGAATCACTTGTTCTGTGCTCTTGTTTTAAATAAAGTATGCTCTCAGAGCAGCAATGAGCATGTAAGTTAGAATATTAATAAATATTAACAAATAAAAATTGTATTGAAATAACAACTCCAAATTTCAATCAAATCCATCAAGATTTGAGATTTGGGTTGCTTAACTTTTCTATTGTGGGAGCAGTTTACCCCTAAATATTGGCATATCAAAATGCCCTTTCTTAGCAGATACATACTTCTGACCTAAAATTACAATCCTGCCAAATTTCAGCTGTTGAACTAATAGGAAATAGTGTTTTGGTTGATGAGTACAGCGCAACTATCACAGACATTCTCAGCTGGGACATTAACACCACTTCCATAACTAAGAAGGCTCAATAGTAAATTAAACAAAGACCATATTTCCCAGTCCGTCATTGTACAATTCTACAAATCCATGAGCCATTGTTGTCAGGTTTGGTTCAGTAACAGCCTGCTGCAAAAATAAATTGCAGCATGTTGCGAGGACTCCTGAGAAAATAATTAGCAGTGCTGCTCCATCTCCATCAGCTGCACAGCTGTATGTATCTAGTGTCATAAACTATATTAAATCAAAAACTGACTCATCTTACCCAGGTCATCACTTGCCCCAAAAACTCCCCTCTAGAAAATGCTTTAGGTCAATAGAAACTAAAACTAATAGACACCTAGACAGTGTCTTTCCTAGTGCCGTAGTCCTTACAAATAAACAATTTAGCCTGTCTTCCTTAATTTGTGTGTTCTTTCAAATATGCATGTCTGTGCAAGTGTGTGTGTGCATGTGCATAATCACTCTACACACACACACTTTCACTGGCACATAATTTGCACATCTTTTATTTAGTGCACCATTCTGCAACTGATAATAACATCCCCAGCTGTCCACCACACTGCCCCTCCCTCAGCTGAGGCCGGTAGGGTGAAGCGGTCTGTCCCGTGAGGGCTGGTTTTCCTCCACGGCGGGGTGCCGGCATACTTCAGGCCATGGTCTCATCCTGAAATACAAAAACAGGAAAAAGGCGCAGAGACTTTGTGACGAAATCGGTACCATGGCATTCATAACACCGGCGATCCCCCTTTTTCACTCATTCCCTCGGAACATGAAAGCGGGACAGGAATGCCTGCCCTATCGTTTCCCCAACTGAGTTCAGGGCTTCTCTTTGCCCCTGCAGAGATTGACCTCTCCACTTACATGAGCCCACAGGTTCACATTTCTTATTATCAGGTGACTGGGCCTTTCCTTTCCAGGTCCCCTTCTTTCTCTGGGGCGTCCCAATGGTCTGGGTCTTCCTATGGGAGAAAAAGAGACCCCGTGCCGTCTGCACCCCTGTAGAGCAGCGTGAGACTGTCGTCAGCTCTTGGAGTGGGCGCTTTGACAACTGGCACTCATCAGCCAGTATGTGCCCTTGCCATTTCCACCCCCGCCACACGATCTGCACTCACCGCTGCATCCACTGTAGGAGGCGTGGCTACTTGGCAACTGAAACAATACTATTCCGGTGTCACTTCACTCAGCCCTCCCATTTTATGTACGGTGCAGGTGTTGCTTACCTTCACTGCCACGTCCCTCCGATTGGAGAATCCAGCGCCGCGCCACTCCATCCATTCTTGTAGAGCCATCAGAGGTGTGATCACCTTTTCCTCCAGCTTCTCCACCCTCTCCCAGGTGATGTGAAATGATCTTTAGAAGTGACTCTACGGGCTAAAGGACCCCGTCCAGCTCACATACAGCCACGATCAGATTCAGAATATCAGCTGGCGGCGGATTTAGCAGTCGTTTGTCCCTACCTGCCGGCTGTGAGCCGTGGAGCCTCTGCACAGGATCAATCAGGTCATCTTCTGGCTCAGGATGGACGTTCATTGAAAACGGCCTTGACCAATCATTGGCAGGCACACAACACAGTCCGTCCAATCCTTTGCCTGCCTCAGGGAGGGACTTCAGATCCTCAACGCCCTCCTCCACCCTTCACTTGAGCCCAATGAGGCGTTTCTTAGTATCAGCTCTTTTCTGTGGTCTGTTGCACAACAAGCAAAACACAAAGGCTTTTAATCTCTCTCCAGTCAACTAAACAGCTTTCTTAACCACTCACACCTCCATTATGGTGCACCTCCATTCTGTACTATATGTAAATGAAGCACCTCTTTCCTTCCATTATACTCTACTGTCGCAGGCAGCACTACAATTAGCATAACCTTTTCGCCCATGTATATTCTGAGAAGAACAGAAGATGGGTTAGGCTTCTCCTTTTTGAAAAACACCTTGTAATCTTTTAGTGACATAACTGAAACAGCTGAGCCTGTGTCCAATTCCATTTTTACCACCTGGCCATTTATCTTGGGTGTGAGCCAGATTGGCTACTTGTCTTTTCCACTAAGGCTAAATAATTCCAGACTTGCTAATGCATCTTCACTGTCAATGTTGATGTCAATGTCGGTGTGATGCATTTTGTTAAACTACACATTGCCTTCCAATACGACAAACTATTTCAATATGGCCCATTTTGTGACACAGTCTGCACTCTTCATTTTTAAATTGGCACTGTGAGGGAAGATGGGACTGGCGTCCACAGCAATAGCAGGGCCTTTTACGTATTTTGTTTATCTCGACTGCCGCCATTTTATTCACGCTGCTCATATTCACTCCTCTTTGTAGTTCAAGTGCATCTTTAGTTAAAGTTTCCATTAAATAACATTTTCTACTGCCCATTTAAATGTTAAGTCTGCGTCAGTTAACAGCCTCTTCTGGATTCCCTCTTGGAGGATTCCACAAACCAAATGATCACGCAACACTTCGTTTAGCCCGTTACCAAACTGACAATATTCTGATAAGTTTTTCAGTTCTGACACATAAGCCGCAATTGTCTCTCCTTCGTTCTGATTGTGCTTATGGAATCTGAAATGTTCTGAGATCACTAACACCTTTGGTGACAAATGATCCCGCATTACACAGACTAAGTCGTTAAAACTTTTCTCAGCAGGTTTGTCTGGGGCAGCTAAACTATGGAGGAGTCCAATAGGCCATAAGCTTTCCCTCCCAAGGCACTAAGTAGCACAGGAACATGTTTTTCTACTGGAATATCATTTGCAGCGAAATTTTGTTGCAGCCTTTCAACATACATGTTCCAGTCTTCCGTGGAACTATCAAAAGCATCTATCTTTCCAATGTACGACATGTTTGCAACTTATCATGCTCACGTTGCACTATCGTGTCGGTTCCTTTGCTTTTCTGCTTACTCGGTTAGCTTCTCGCTGCAGTTATTCAGTGTCACAGTGCTCAAAGTTATCTTCTTGATCTTGTTGCCACTCACTGGCGTAGCAATGGATTGTGCAGATAGTGCAAAGCACAAGGGCCTACGAGCTTGGGTGGCCCACTCAGGGCCATATAGATTTAAAAAAAAATTGTAGTAACTAAAAGAGCAGTTTCACAGTCTTGATGCAGTGGCTTCAATGTGCAATGTCTTGTTACTATCAACTCTGACCTTGATGACTAATGACGAATTATATGCTGCTGCCGATCTTCTCGTTGAATGCTATATAGCATCGACATTTCACTGTTGTTTTGTGCTCAAATGTTGTCATTTTGTGGATGTTTTCAATCCATCTTGTCAACTAAGTCGACTGTTTTCAAAGTAGCTGAACTGTTGCTGATAGATCAATGTGCACTGTTGTCTATTTTCAGTGACGTTTGCAGGGCTTACATATTAGTGCTTACGATGCCAGTGACTGTTCCTGCATGTGAACAATCGTTCTCCATATTAAAACCCATCAAAAATTACATAGTGGCTTGGCTGTACTCTCAATTGAAAAAGAGTGTGCCAGACAACTTGACGTGTCAAACATTGTTGAGACTTTTGTGCAGCAGATGGCACACAAGTGAGTATTTTAAGGTACTAGTGATATTAGAATATGATTTGTGACTTGTCAGTCAGCTCCACTTTTGTAAACTTTAACAGTTTAGCAAATCTGTAATCTGTTTTATTGTGTACCTTAGTATGGCTTACTGTACATAAGTGTCAGTACCGTGAGGATTTGTGAGTGTCACCACTTTTTGATATCCATTTTACATTTGTGTAGTAGTACCCTGTCATCCGGTGTTGTTGTTTTAATTTGTTACAAATTGAAATGGCTTCATTTAATAGCACAAAACAGTTTCTACTTTGTAGCTAACGTTATATTTTAATCACCTTCTTTCACAAAGGTGTCTTGGAAAAGTAACCGGGTCCACAGTTTACATAGATGTATGTACTAGTACTACTACCCACACCTCCAACATTCCATTCCCACAATTTATTTTATTTTTGCTAGCTTACAGTGGCTGTAATAAAGTGATTTAAAAAGTTATTACGAATTTCATTTAGAGAGCTGGTTTGTTTGTCACCAGAGTGTGATAGTGACGCGGACACAACTGTCCAGCCGGCCCCTGGGATCTAGTTGCGAATAATTTGCTAAGAGTTATGCTAAACAGGAGGGGCCCACCTCAGGCAGCTACACAGCTTCAGCAAGCTGGTTTCACCACTGTTATGTATTCATAATGCAGTACACTATTGTAACCTTTTCTTTTGATAAAAACAGAGAAGCAGACAGTATGTGCCTTTTTCTTTCTTGTCTTTATTGACAGCACCAACAAACAAAATGTGCAAGGCATTACCAATCATATCACTATGTGTCAACCCACTATCAGACATCAATAGCTGAACTGAAATGATCACTTGTACTGATATATAACAGTTACTGCTTCAAATACATGCTTCAGTTGTTTGTTCCAGTTTACCACAGCTCTTTTAGTAAAGAAGTGCTTCCTGGCTTCAGTCTTAAATATACTTTGTTTTAATTTGCAATAATTGAAGTAGGAAGTAAAAATGTTAGATCTGAGTACATAATGGGATGTCTAAAACGTGGAGGTTCTGCTTATGAGAAGGACATAAAAGTCATTGTGGACTTGTCTTTATTAACTTCCATACAGTATTCAGAAGTCATAAAGGAGGCTAAAATGTTGAGTTATATAGCACAATGTGTTAAGCATTGGTCAAAGAAGGTTATACTTAAGCTTTACAACACACTAGTGAGGATGCACGTGGAGTACTTTCTGCATTCTTGGTCTCTGAGCTGTATAAAAGACACAGAAATGCTAGAAAAAGTCCAGAGAGGACCAACTAGGCTGATTCTATGACAATAGGGAATGAGTTATGAGAAAAATTTAAAGGAGTTAAACCTTATCAGTTTATGCAAATGGAGAAATAAGAGGTGACATGATTGAATTGTTTAAAATATTGAAAGGAATTAATACAGGGAATCGAGGCTGTTCATTTAAAATGAGTTCAACAAGGACATGGGGATACAGATGAAGACTTGTTAAAAGTAAATTTCACACAAACATTAGGAAGTTTTTCTTCACATAGAGAACCATAGACACATAGAGCTACAAAGCAGTGTGCTAGGCAGTAGGACTTTAGAGAAATTCAAAACTCAACTTGATATTACTTTGGAGAAACTAGGTGGATAAGATTGGTAAGCTTTGTTGGGCTAAATGGCCTGTTCTTGTCAACATTTTTTTTAATGTTCTAATGTTCTAATATCATTGTAGGGTAGCCAGTATGTATAAATGTTGTACTGCTCACTGATTGCCCCTGAACTCTCACACTGGCATATGTAGAAACTCTCCATATGCCATAAGACTTATTCCTGCCCTGCCATGGACATATCCTTGGCCCTTGAATTTTTTTGCCAGTCAGTCACCCCTTCACCCTGTTCCAGTCCAGGATGGAAGCTCACAAGAAGCCATTTCAAAGATAGTACTGTGAACTGTTCAAAACAATTAATTTTATACCTGACCATTATTTAAACAGACCACACACTAAATCAACACATTTTCCAAGTGTTGTCACATTTTTGTGAGGTGTGTATGTTTGATTGAATAGTAATTATCATTCCTATTTTGCAACATTTTTATCATTCTATCATTAACATAGCCACAAAAAATCATTTAACTGTTAGGTATGTCTTTTTTTGTCAATTAAATCAACATTGTTCACACCTCAGTCAAATTCACAACATTCCTGTCTTCTGGTTTAAGCCTGGTATTTTTTTGGCAAAATTATCACAGCTTAGACTCTGACCATTAGATAAACAGTGACATTACTATTCATCTCCCCAAAAGGTCTTTCCACTGTGGTACTCTCTGAAGAAGGAATGGAGAATTGTAACAAATAAACTGTTTTAGCATGCTCTGTCACATGAAAGCAGCCTCAACCTCAACCATATTCTAGAGATAGAGAAAATGCTCTGTCTAAACTGGGATGGGTGCATGAAAAAAGAGATCAGGATCTGAAAATCAAGTTAAATAAAATATCCATGCATTGCCCTTCTAAGAAACAATCAAGGTCTGTAACATGCATAAAGTCAAACACAGACAAAGATTTCCAACAGTATGTGACAAAAAGCATCATTACAAAACATGAGCAAAACTTCAGTAGACTGCAAAAAGGGCACTAGAATTTCTAAGGGGATGCTACAAATGTAGGTAAGCACTATATTCAAGCATACACAAAAGGATGTGGTCTCTTTTCATTTTACCGACCACCACATCAATAGGACACTTCCCATTCACAGCCTTGAAGTAATGTGCACATTAAATTGAATGTGAAAGGAGCAATGAAAGTTGTCGGCATTCTTGCTGTGTTTATCAAGATGAATTTGCCAAAACCTATAAGCAGCATCTGTGCTAAAGAACAATTTTGCTCCTATTAGTTGTACAATAACATCCAAAATAAGAGGACAAATTACTTCTGCACAACTTCTTTACTGAGCATCTTCACAATAAGCTAAATTATGTTGCTACCTCTTTTCACAAATCTGACTTTGGGGCACACGATGGAGGAAGCAGGAAGGTTTGTTCTATTAAATAATTCTTTGATACTAAGGTGAATGATCTCTTGACATTTAAAAGCTTACAGGCTTGGCTCTAAATGAGTCAAAAATGCCCTTCTGTCGATTTTCCTCTGTTATACAGTAGTCATGAGCAGAAAAAAGTTCACATCAATGGTTACCTTTATGGTGATTTACAGTTTCAGCTTAGTAAAGTAGCAACGCTCTAACAGGAACTGTAACTGCTATTTACTACTTACCTTTGACATTACAATAGTACTATATCCAGTTTCAGACTTGAAGCTCATAATTTTTACTTCCACCTGTGGTCTTACTGCCATAGAATTTTGGTTTTGGTTTGACTAAAAACTTGATCTGGAAATGATGGACCTGTTTTGCTTTTTTGTTTTTTCCCCTCTGCTTTCTTTCTTTTTCCAACAATTAAAATATTAACTTCACAAATATAAATGGACATTAAGAAGTAAAATTCAGCAAAAACATGAGTAGTGTGTCAAGGTATCTGTTGTAGCAATTATTTTCTCTTATTTTCTCTGTGTTTCAGCTAAATTGTGACAGGATGGTCATTACTATTTTACAGAAAACTATTTGCATTTCCACTATGTGATGGTATTTGCTTTCAAATATCTACAATGCTGCCAGGAATAAAGAACTGGAATTTGACTCATGTTTTTCACATGTGACTGAGCAACTGAAGGCAGAAAAGAAACTGCATGTAATGACTTCTTATCTACTGTGTATTACTTCTCTGGTCATGGCATCTATTAGAAAAAATATTATACAAAAAAGAGTGATCCAGATTGTATGCAGGTGTTAAATCTTTTATGTATTTTATCCGTCAATCCATTATCCAACCCACTATATCCTAACTACGGGGTCACGGGGGTCTGCTGGAGCCAATCCCACCAACAAAGGGCACAAAGCAGGAAACAAACCTCGGGCAGGGCGCCAGCCCACCGCAGGGCACATACATCCACACACCAAGCACACACTAGGGACAATTTAGAATCGCCAATCCACCTAACCTGCATGTCTTTGGGAGGAAACCCACATAGACACAGGGAGAACATGCAAACTCCATGCAGGTAGGACCCAGGAAGCAAACCCGGGTCTCCTAACTGCGAGGCGGCAGCACTACCCACTGCACCACCATGTCGCCCCCATTTGTGTATTTATTTATCTAAAATCAGTGTAACTACTCCACAATATATTAATTAGAGGAGGTGATCGATACATAAAAAAGAGAAAACACTACCACGCACGTTGCAGATTATCTGCCAGGACAGAAAAGACCACTTCCACTTATTAGCTGGATGGCTGACTGGATGGAGATAAGGAAGCCTCTGCATTTTAGGCAGACTAAATTGTAGACTGAACAGAAACTGGACAACCACTACTGCTGTGCTGGATGGCTGCTTAACACAGAAGAGGACAGGTGCCACCCATAATAACAAGAATGCTATGATTTTGAGTCTCACCCTTGAATTTTGTATTGTATTCCTTTTATATTCTGCATCCTTTCTTCTGGTTCCATTTGTGATTTCTGTTAATAATCTAATTACATGTTGTGAGGGACACCATGTGAGGACTGTCGTCCTGGCCAGAGCTGTTCTGGGATCCTTACTCGGCTGGGATGCCAATGGCATGGAAGGATGGGGTATAGCAGCTTGCTCAGGGCATTGTCTCCTCTGATCCACTAGGTGGAAGTCTCCTTGCGCTACAGTGCCATCATGGATTGACATAGGGCATATTGGGAATTGTAGTTCGTTGTCTCAGCAATGCTGAATTCCATAGTTGCTGCCAGGGGGCACAGAAGGGTCTAGCGAGCCTGACTTAGTCAGGCTCCAGCCTTCCCCAGAAGTACTCCCAGGCCACAGTTTTCGGATGCTGGAAGTACTCCCTGGTTTTATATAAAACTAGCAAAATACCCGCGCTTCGCAGCGGAGAAGTAGTATGTTAAAGAAGCAATGAAAAAGAAAAGGAAACATTTTGAAAATAACGTAACATGATTGTCAATGTAATTGTTTTGTCACTGTTGTGAGTGATGAGTGTTGCTGTCATATAT
>JANRMT010062829.1:8138790-8197734 GCA_026402145.1 Polypterus bichir lapradei
ACATATATATATACATATCTATACATATACACATATATATACACACAAACATATATACATACATATATATATCTACATATATACACACATACATATACATACACACATACATACATACACACACATATATACACACAAATACATATATATATACATACACACACACATATATAAACATATATATACATATACATACATATCTACATATATACACACACAGCTATTTCGTATCAGTGCAAGACGCTGCTTGTTAAAATGGATAACTCCCGCTCTTACGTGCAAGTCTGCGTGGATATTATGAACTATCGTATTTGTTCAAGTTCTATTTAAATTTTAAATAGAAGGAATTTTTATTTAGTCGACAGAAATATCTTTGGTAGGAATGGTAAAAACAGACAGGAATATTATTCCTGAATAAATCAACTCAAACCTTAAACAACTTATAATATTTTGCTCTCCATAAAAATATATCCTGTCTAAATTATACAAGTTAGAAATAAAGTAAACGTTAAAAGAACAAACATTCAAATTTCTTTACTCTTATGTAATTTTATATAAAAAATAAACTTAGATTTTAAATATCCCAAAAGATTTTGCTCTCCATAAAAATATATCCTGTCAAAATTATACAAATTCAAATATGAACATGCTGCATAACAAAACCTGGAAATATAAATAAAATGTGTTCCTTTCAGCAATAACAAATCAAATAATTCAGTTGTCTTTGCTCATATGTCATTTTAGAGCTGGACGCCTAGTATCTTTTTTTGGCAACAAGTTCGTTTATGTTTGGTGTGAGGTTCTGTGTTGTGGAGATTCTCAGGATGAACTGCAGGTGCTCATGAGTGAGGCGACTCCTGTGTGCTGTTTTGTTAGTCTTCATCACTGAGAAGAGCTTCTCACACAGATATGTGCTACCAAACATGCACAAGGTTCGAGCCGCATGTAGACGGACTTTTTTTGTTCTTCAAAGTCACTAAAGCGCCGTGCGCTCAGTTTATCAGCAAAGTGCGTATTTGGGAACACCGTAGTGACGACTTGGTTCAACATTACTTGGCAACAGGGAAAGTGGGGCAAGTTGCACTGGTGCATTTGTGTTTCCCATAAAAGCAGCTTCACTTGAAATCACTTTGTGATTGTGCACGGGTAAAAACGTCCGCTGAAGTGTCAGATTCTTATTTAATTCTTCTGCTTTCTGTATCTTCTGCATTGCATTCAGGTCTTTCAGGTTACCCTGTTTTGTCTCATAGTGCCGTCTTAGATTAAATTCTGTAATTACAGCCACATTAGCTCCACAAATGAGACACACGGGTTTAACGGCAATGTCAGTAAACATATACTCAGCCTCCCATCGGTTTTTAAAGGCTCTATTTTCAGAATCAACTTTTCTCTTAAGCATCGTGTGGGCTAGCTTCGCAATAACTTGCAAGCTAGACTTGATTAACGCGGTGAGTGTTTGGCAAGGCAGGTGAAGCGCTGCATTATGGGATCTGTAGTTTATTGTGTTACCAGCGCTTCATATACCCGGGTCATTAATAACAATAATACAGTATATAAAATGATCTCGCGGGCCGGATATAATTACACGCCGGGCCGGATGTGGCCCGTGGCCCTTGAATTTGACACATATGGACTAAATAGAACTTGAAAAGATATATTTTTTCGTACATCGAGCCCGCGTGCTAATGTGGTTTTGCCTGCATGCCTCAATAAGTGACCCTCCCCTCGCTCTTACTTTTTTACCGTTCATCTAATGAATACATTGAGTATGGCTTTACCAAAACAATCATTGATTGCGAATAAAGTATTCATTATTCGAGTATGTAGATCAGGGTATATATATATATATACATATACATATATATATACCCGCGTATCGCAGCGGAGACGTAGTGTGTTAAATAAGCTATGAAAAAGATTCGTTTCTTACTGCATCAATAAACAGCTCGTCTTCTTCTTTATCTGAGACCTGACACACTGCATGCACGGGTTTTTTTTTAACACTGTCTTCCTTTAGCGGGACATTCACTTTTTCCACCGTGTGCTTTGTTTCTGCAGTAGCTGTACTTATTACATACTTATCTTGTATTTATCAGACGCTTCATATTTTTTTGCTGCCTTTTCAATTGTGTAATTCGGTTTTTGTTCAACGCTCTTCGGAACTGTTGCTTTTTGTCTGTGCACTGCGTCAGTTCACGTGAGCCGCTCGGTGTACATGCATCGAAGTTTCCCAGCTGTGCTGTTGCCATGTCGTGCTATGTCCATGGCTGTATCTAATGCTACCGAAGTCCCGGTACTTAAAACTTTCTCTCGCAGTTTCGCTGAGTTTGTGCCAAACACCACCCTGACTATGTCATCTTCCTCTGCATAAGCACAGTCCTTCACCCGTGAATATTTACCCGTGGCAGTTTGCTATTGGATTGCCGCTGACGGACGGCCTTATATGGGCAGGCACTAAATTACAAACGCCAGTGGCAGCCTGTCTATGAACTTAATTTAAAGTGTAGGTTTACACTGTGCTTTGTTTCCAAAGTAGCAGAACTCATGAATATGGTTGTATATATCACTCGCTCGCTTCTTATTGTTTCGCTGCCTTCTCAATTATATAATGCATGTTTTCTTCAGCGCTTTTTGGGGCTCTTCCTGGTTTTCTACGTACTGCGTGATTACGTGGGAGGCGTGATGATGTCAAACTCCGCCCCCACGGGTTTCAAGCTCATCTCCATTACAGTAAATGGAGAAAAACAGCTTCCAGTTATGACCATTACACGTAGAATTTCGAAATGAAACCTGCCCAACTTTTGTAAGGAAGCTGTAAGGAATAAGCCTGCCAAATTTCAGCCTTCTACCTACACGGGAAGTTGGAGAATTAGTGATGAGTCAGTCAGTGAGTGAGTGAGTGAGTGAGTGAGTGAGTGAGTGAGTGAGTGAGTGAATGAGTGAGTGAGTGAGGGCTTTGCCTTTTATTAGTATAGATGAACCGCCTGCCTCAACTCAAGGAGCCAGAGTCAGGTGGAGGAGGACAAAGCTTGTGATAGGAGTGGATGAAAAGGAGACAGAGAAATGATAGTGTTGCTGAGAACTGAATTGTAATTGTGGTTCCTTATAAGAGTTTCGCAAAAATAATACCCTTCATTTATAGCAAACTTTTGTCTGAGCCTTTGTGTCAGGAGTTTGGGAAGCTACAGCCCCCCTTTGGGGACTACAATCTTTAACTGTTTTTGATGGTGGTGGGTTAAGGTACTTAATTAAAGTCAAAGCCACAATGGGTTTTCAAATATGTGGCAAAGCTTTTTATAAATTTAAGATAATATTGGTTTGTAACAATAAACTTCTTGTGATCTAACTAGGACCTTTTGCTACAAACCTCTAGAAACAAAGAACTTCCTCAATGTTTCTCCTAGCACAACCCAAGAAATGGTTTTTCAAAGATTGCACAATAAAGAAAACAAAAAGCATTAATGCACAATGAAAATTAAAAGCAAGCAATGTAACATAATAATAATAAGAAGAAGAAGTAAAAATAAAGCATATGTTGTACTGTATATGAAAAATAATATACAATGAGCAGGTCATGTGCAAAGCTTTTTAAATACAAAGAACACAGTGACGTATTAAATATTGATTGAACTTCTCTGCTACTTACATTTGCCTTTTTTAAATATTTATAATTTTATTGCTTACTTTCCCAGACATTTGTTTCAATTCTGGAGTTTTCAACTATGCAGTATCTACTTCAGTTATAATTATGTTTTTTTTTTTTTTTTTTTGACATCCTTGTTATTTGGTAGTGTTATTATTGTGACATTACCATTCAATCATTTTGTAATTGATTTCATACTTGCATGCTGCCATTTTGGATTCTGCTGTGATGTTATCAGTGTTGAACTAGTTCAAATGAGCGTGTTTATTGAACAAGCTCATTTTTCTAAGAACGGTGAACTTAACGTATTTGCAAGTGAAGAACTTGAACGTGTTCAGTTTTATGTGACATTCTGGATCTGGTTTACAATACAATACAATACAATTTATTTTTGTATAGCCCAAAATCACACAAGAAGTGCCGCAATGGGCTTTAATATGCCCTGCCTCTTGACAGCCCCCCAGCCTTGACTCTCTAAGAAGGCAAGGAAAAACTCCCAAAAAACCCCAGTATGGAAAAAGTGAAAGAAACCTTGGGAAAGGCAGTTCAAAGAGAGACCCCTTTCCAGGTAGGTTGGGCGTGCAGTGGGTGTCAAAAAGAAGGGAGTCAATACAATACAATAAAATACAATACACAAAACAGAACAAATCCTCAATACAGTATACAAATAAAAATTTTAGAAGTACGTAGCAGAATTTAACAGTAGATGATATCACATAATATGATTTGGATTTAGGTCCAGATGTAGGTTGTTTAGGTCCAGATTAAACATTTTGCCTTACCCTGTAATGTAGGGGTGGAGCCGAATCCGAATACGGTATTCGGATAAGCACAAAAAGTGGATTTTTACAAATATTTATTTTGTACGATTTTTTTGCCAATTATTTATTTTTGCACTCCTAATGACACGAGCACACGGTGAAACTCCTTGTTCGCTTTTATGAAAACGTTGTACTTCGCGAAGCCACTTTATATTTTCCCCCGTTTGACATGCAATATGTGACACGAATTTTGACCGGCAGTGTAATAGGTTAGTTCATCTACACATTGGTTCCACAGTCACCATTTGTGTCACACAGTTGGAAATAGAGTAGTAATTTAATTATTAATCTATTTAATTTCAACATATATGGTTATACATGTTTGTTGCAGGGTATAACTCAATAAAGTGTATTTTAATAAAAAAAAGTCTTCATAATTATTGTATTTTATTCAAGAACACTGTAATAGCCTATTATAAGGCATGCAAAATTGAAAAAAGTAAACTCATGGTTCATTTATTCTCACTCCTTAAAAAATGCAAAATGAACTGAACATGAACTAGTTCCGAATTGAAATGGTGAACTATAAACGTGAATTTATTTATTTTAATTTTTGTGTGAACTGAACTTTGAGTTAGTTCTTGTGAGGTGTGTGTGAACTTGCACAACATTGGTTGTTATCCATTTTCCATCACGTTATGTACACATAATCACTGCATGTATGATGCTTTTATCACGAGAATGTTATTTAAGACAGCAGAAATAAAACTTGTGTTTCCTAAAAGTATATTTACTGATATTATAAATGTGGTCATCTTGTTAATTTATTTTTCAAATCAGAATGCTGCTGTTGACAAATCACTTAAGCACTGGAAAGGTCACTTAACAATGAAGCACCTGTTGAGTTGGCAGAATCTATACTAAACTGAGGGTATAGTTTATTGGTACTTTCACACAAGTGCACATTAGTGAAAAACTAAACTGCTAATGTATTTTTATTTTTATTATTTAAGTTTTTGTTTTCAATTTTTTCTTAGTATTAACTTTACAGTTGAAAATGTCTGATGTCGTAAAAATAAACTGGTGCCCATTGGGGAAAGCTTATAGGCTTGGGTGATGGCACTGTTTACTAAAACCTTATATCTTCCACCCTCTGCAGACTGGAAGATTAACGACTTTACCTCCCTTGACATCACTTCTGGTGTCCTTCCACCTGAACCAGCTTCTTGCTGTTAGAAGTCCTTATAACTGAAAGTTCTGCTATCTTGGAGGAGTGAATTTTGAGACTCACGTCTGCAAAGATGTTTTCTTTTCATTTTCAACACATGTATAACCTGTAGTTTCTTTCAGTTTTATGGGGTTTGCCTACGCGTGCTGTAACACTTCACAGTTGTGTGTGTTTTCTCTCATAGTTGTGCAGTTGTCAGGATTACATGAATGTTAATAAATGGCAGAGCAACAGGATGCTGCGGCAGAAAATCAGACATTGAAAATCCAGGTTGGGATACAACGGACTAGCCGACGCGGAGGTATGTAATCAGACATGTACTGTTCTCCAGCAGGAATGACAGTTGGAACTGTCCAAGGTATTGCAACCATTGCACCCTGATGATGATGTTGAGACTTTCCTTCTAGTATATGAACATACCTCTATGTGTAAAGGTTGACTGGGCAGATCCAAGCAACTATAGGCTAGTAAGCTTAACATGCATCATAGGAAAATTAGTTGAAGGAATTATTAAGGATACAATTGAGCAACACTCAATGGCTAGAACAAGAGTTTTATTGAACAGTCACTAAAGGCGGAAGGAGGGAGGGAGGTCATGTTTTGCCAACATGTGGGAATTCCTATGAGGAAGTAGCAAAATAATATGATGAAATTTGGGCTTTCAGAAAACATGTGATAACGTGCCAAATAGGAGGTTGGGCATTATACTAAAAGAAATTGGAGTTCGGGGTGTTGTTTGTAGATGGGTTGAAAATTGGCTCAGACACAGGAAGCAGAGGGTTATGGTCCAAGGAACCGTAAGGGCCGCTGGCATTTTTTAAGCAGTATATATGAATGATTTGGATAGGAATATAAGTAAAAAGCTGGTTAAGTTTGCAGATGATACCAACCTAAGAGATTGGCAGATAATCTGGAATCCATTGAATCATTACAGAGGGACTTGGACATCATACAGATATGGACATATTTGTATCAGATGAAATTTAATTTAACTAAATTTAAAGTATTAGATGTAGGAAGTAAAAATGGAAGGTTTAAATATGCAATGGGAGGTCTGAAAATCGAAGGTTCACCTTATGAGAATTCAGGAGTCATAGTGTCTATGTTATCAACTTCCAGACAGTGTTCAGAAGCCATTAAGAAGGTTAACAGAATGCATACTGTAAATTGAACAATGTAAGTTCAAAGAGGTTAAACTCATGCTTTATACCACCCTGGTGTGGCCTCATGTGGAGTATTGTCTACAGCTTTGGTCTCCGGGATACAAAAAGTACATAACAGCACTGGAAAAGGTGTAGAGAAGAGTGCCTAGGCTGATTCCAGGGCTACATGGGATGATTTATTAGGAAAGATTAAAAGAGCTGAGTTTTTTCAGTTTAAACAAAAGAAGATTAAGAGAAGACTTTATTGAAGTGTTATAATTATGAGGGTAATTAATACAGTAGATTAAGACTGTATTTTTAAAATGAGTTCATCAAGAACAGAGTTGAAAACTTGTTAAGGGTAAATTTTTCACAAATGTTAGGAGGTTTTTCTTTATACAGAACATGGAATAAGCTACCAAGTAATGTGGTAAACACAGGACTTTGGGGACCTTTAAAACTAGACTTGATGTTTCTTAGAAGAATTAAGTGGATAGGGCTGGTGAGCTTTATTGGGCTGTTCTCATCTAGATTTTTCTAATATTCTAATGTTGTTATCATTGGGAGTGTACAGAGTGGGCACATATACTGGCACCTTTTCCGAGGGGATTGGCAAAGCGGGCTTTTTATGACCTCGACAAGCAGGTTTTGACAGGGTATTACCAACTAAAAGCTGGGGTGTTGTTGAGATACATTGTCAGCTCGGACAGGAATGGGGGTTCGACACTGAGCGACCAACACACTCCCAAGCGTATGAACTATGAGGGAAGAGTTTGGTGCTGGTTGAAACCAGATTCCAAAAACATGACTGAAAAAGCAGTATGTGACTACCTGATAAATGTCTCCCCAATTTTCTTGCCCAGCTGGCTCATAAGCAGGGACATAAATCCATGGATGAACTAATCACAGCCCTCAAGCATTATTGTGTAGCCTTGTGAATTGACTGTTTAGAAAAGTCTGCAGATTGCCAAAAGGTCCAGACAGGATGTGTCATCACCGCTGTGTCTACCCATTGCGAGGCAGAATTTGCTGTCAGACCAAAGGAGAAGCATGGGGCCCCTCTCTGCTGCTACAAGTGCAGTGAGGTGGGCAATATTTTCAATTTAGGCAAACTCCAGGCTCTTTTGAAGGAGAGTAGTGTAATAATTCCCTTAAATTTGCCAAGAATGCAGTTTTCCTCGTTAACAGCCAGGGCCCATCCTAGTTAATGTCACTGGGTTTGCACTTTGTAATTAATAATGATTTACTGTATTGTGTAGAAGAGCATGAGGGTCAGATGAAGTCATTGTTGCTATTTCTATGGACCTACCAGCAACAGGTTTACAAATTAGTTTAAGCTCATCTGTTAGGAGTCCATTTGGGGGCCAAGAAGACACTAGAACGAATTAAAGTCTGATTTTATTGACCAGGAATAAATGAGGAGGTATGCTGATTTTGTGCTTCCTGTCTAGAGTGTCAACTGTGACAGATTCTTTGGAAGGACCATGCTCCTGTCATTCCTGTACCACTCAATGATATTCCATTCGAGCAAACAGGAGGTGATATTGTAGGACCTCTAGAACCTTCTGCACATGGTCACAAGTATATTTTAGTAATAACAGTCTATGCAACATGATACCTAGAGGCGATTCCATTGAGACTTGTCAATTCCAAAAACATAGCTTGCTGCCTGGTAGGGGTCTTTGCACATCCCTAAAGAAGTGCTCACAGACCAAAGGATACCTTTCACCTTTGAAATGTTTAGGGAAGTTTCCAAGTTACATCACATTAAGCACTTAAAAACCGTTGTGTACCATCCTCAAACTGTATGGAGGAATATTTCGGACAAAATTAAATAAATAAATAAATAAATAAATAAATGCGTAAATAAATAAAAGTACTGTGAAATGTGAGCATAAATAAATAAATGTGTCATGAAATGCGAGCATAAATAAATAAATGTGTCACGAAATATGTTTTTTGTTGCTTATTTATTTATTTCATTTTTGTCCGTAACATTCCTGCAAACCGTCATGAAATACGACTTGAAATAAAACTGTCACTTTCACTCGTCAAAATTGAGAGGGTGGGCTCTAACACGCCCTCTAGTTACTGATTGGTGAATCGAAGCACAAGAATTAATTAGAAAAATGCTTACTACTGCCGATGAAATGGATTCTGCCGAAGATATTATGTATTTCAGAGAGAGAGAATTGAAGATTTATCGGAAGAAATTACAATGTTGGCGGCCCTTTTAGACTCCGATGTAGATGAAACTATTTTTGAAATTATCGAAGAACAGGTGGAACGGACTCTATTACACTCCAGTTCAGGTGACGCAGTTCCCTTCTCTGGACGTCCATCCTTTGACATTCCAGCTGAGTCAATTCCACCAGTTCTTCGATAATTTCAAAAATAGTTTCATCTATATCGGAGTCTAAAAGGGCCGCCAACATTGTAATTTCTTCCGATAAATCTTCAATTCTCTCTCTGAAATAGATAATATCTTCGGCAGAATCAATTTCATCGGCAGTAGTAAGCATTTTTCTAATTAATTCTTGTGCTTCGATTCACCAATCAGTAACTAGAGGGCGTGTTAGAGCCCACCCTCTCAACTTTGACGAGTGAAAGTGACAGTTTTATTTCAAGTCGTATTTCATGACGGTTTGCAGGAATGTTATGGACAAAATGAAATAAATAAATAAGCAACAAAAAACATATTTCGTGACACATTTATTTATTTATGTTCTCATTTCATGACATATTCATTTATTTAGGCTCTCATTTCATGACACATTTATTTATTTATGCTCACATTTCACAGTACTTTTATTTATTTACGCATTTATTTATTTATTTAATTTTGTCCGAAATATTCCTCCATAAAACTGATGGTTTAGTGGAGTGATTCAATCAAACACTCAAACAAATGCTTTGCAAGGTGGCCAGTGAGGACTGAAGGAACTTGGATCAGTTACTACCCCTTCTGCTTTTTGTATTCTCTCAAGCCTCTACAGGCTCCACACCATTTGAGTTATTGTATGGGCGTCAGCCCCGGGGACTACAGTGTATTTTGAAAGAGGGATGGGAGGAAGAGGCTCCCTCCTCCACGAACATTCTGGAATATATCATGCAATTACATTATAGATTTGACAAAATCTGACCTGTTCTAAAAAAAAAAAAAATGGAGTGTGTGCAATCAGCCCAGGCTTGTTATTATGGCCACCCATTCTAAATTACTGGCACATAGACATGGCGCTTATGAAATTAACAGAGAAAGGGGCTGGTCAATAATTTGGTGAAACAACCAAACCATTGCCCAGCTGAGCGAGTCTACATTGAGAATATGTTGCAACCATGACCACAGAGACTCCACAGGGACTCAAATCCTTACTCCAGACAACCTTGTTTTTACTTCACTTGGAAAACCACACATAATTTTGGTCCCAATTTGATACCAAATAATGACAACAGGTCAAAGCAGCCATCTTCTCCGTCCTGATAGTACAGAATGAGCGACCTGGAAGAACCTCCCTGATTGCACACAACATCATTACGGAAATGTTGGTCATTGTCCGAGAACACCCATATCGTCCAAAGCTGATGTCATTATGAAGTGTCCCTATCAAAAAAGAAAAAGGCAAGTCAAGCTTTCTTAGGTTTAGTGGGGTACTACTGCTGATTTGTTAAGGACTTTCGACAGGTGAACAGAAACTGGAAGAGACGTCAAGAGTGGTAAAGCCGTCAATCTTCTGGTTTACAGAGGGAGGAAGAAATAAGGTGTTAGTAAACAGTGACATTCTATGTTCCAGTAGGAAAATACCATCACCTGAATACTTAATGCACACACGCATGACCGGACCATCTCCCCTGTCCCCTTCAGCCTAAGTGTGAGGTCATGAACCCAGGAAAGAGCATTGGTATTGGCAAAAAATACAATACAATTCATTTTTGTTTAGCCCAAAATCATGCAAGAAGTGCCACAATGGCCCTGCCTCTTGACAGCCCCCTAGCCTTGACTCTCTAAGAAAGCAAGGAAAAATTCCAAAAAAAAACCCTAGTAGGGAAAAAAATGGAAGAAACTTTGGGAAAGGCAGTTCAAAGAGAGACCCCTTTCCAGGTAGGTTGGGTATGCAGTGGGTGTCAAAGAGAAGGGGTTCAATACAATACAATACACAGAACAAAACACAAGTAATCCTCAATACAGTATAATAGTAAAATAAAAATATTACAAGTACAGAGCAGAATTTAACAGTAGATGATATCACATGATATGATTTGGATTTGTTTAGCGTCCTGGAGACCTCAGCCATCAAGCTGCCTCTCCCAATTAGCCATTCCACAGTTGAGACAGCGCTGGGCAAGCCAATCTGATGAAAGGACCCCTCTACCTGACGATTCCTGCGATCCTCCAACAGAGATGACTTTACATTAGGCAGACATTTGATTACCGAGAAGAGAAACAGAATATGTCTTAGTGCTAATGGCCAACAACAGAGATGCAGTCTGTACAGTCAATCAGCAGCCCTAGTCAAGATATGCTAAACTGTTATTTTATTAATCCTTGGAATCATAAGCAGACCGACATCCTGAGATCTTAATGTGTGCTCTGGTTTGTAAGTCATGATAAGTTCAGACAACTAAGCCAGACCTTGTCCATTTAAGGCTTTATATATTAAAAGGAGGATTTTGAAATTTGCCCTAAACTTATCTGGGAGCCAGTGTAAGGATTTAAGAACTGGAGTTATCTGTTCGTACTTTCTTGTTATTGTAATAATTGTTGCAGCAACATTTTGGATTAACCGGAGATTGTATAAAGAACAATTTGAACATCCAGTGAACACCGCATTGCAGTAGTCAATCCTACTAGAAATAAAAGCATGAATTAATTTCTCAGAATCCTGTATATTTAGAAAGCGCCTTAATTGTCCAAACTTTTTCAGATGGAATAAACATGATTTGGACAACTTTGTAATGTACGCTTTAAATGACATGTTAGAGTCAAAGATAACTCCTAGATTGTGGGCTGATTCAGGAAAATTAATGGTGATTCCAACTGAGTTAAATTATGACAAAATATTGTTGCGTCATTCACTCCAATAATTAACATCTCTGTTAAATTGGTATTTAAAGATAGATAGTTCTCATCCATCCACTCCTTTAATTTACTAACACAACTACGTAGTTAAAGACAACATTGGAGAAACTTCATTTGATCTAAAAGAAAGGTATAACTGGGTGTCATCTGCATACGAGTGAAAATTAACATTATGTTTTCTAATGATAGATACCAGTGGAAGCATGTAAAGTTAAAACAGTAAAGGTCCTAGTACTGAGCCCTGCGGGACACCATTTCTCACTTCTGTGTATAATGATGGGGTACTGTCAGCACATTTCTGTATGTATTGGAATCGATTTGATAAATAAGAACTAAATCAAGTGAGCACAGTGCCTGTAAGCCCAAAATTATTTTCTAGCCTGTGCAGTAAAATAGAACGGTCAGTAGCGTCTGCGCTTAAGTCTAACAGCATAATTATAGCGGAGTTTTCTTCATCAGAGGATATCAGAATGTCGTTTACAACACGCGTTAGTGCTGTTACTGTACTATAACCAGTGTAGAAACCAGACTGGAATTTCTCAAATAAATTGTAATGCGTAAGGTGTGACTGAAGCTGACTGGCGACTACTTTTTCTAGTATTTTAGAGAGAAAAGGTAAATTTGAAATGAGTCTACAGTTATTAAGAATGTGTGAATCTAGGTCTGACTTTTTAAGTAATGGTTTAATGACTGACACTTTTAGTGCATCAGGTACAGTGCCAAGCAATAATGAACGATTGATAATGCTAAGAATAGGCACTGCAAGAACATCCATTGCACTTTTTACTAGTTTTGTTGGCACTGGATCTAGGGAACAAGGAGTAGGTTTCATTTTGGAAATTAAAGTTAAGACTTCCTGCTCAGTTACAGGATTAAAATTTCCAAAGTGTTGAATGCAAGGATGCTGAGATCTGGGATCTAATATTTTTAATTTTTTCATTAAAGAAGTTCATAAAGTCTGTACTGTTGGTATATTGCACTGTAGAGTTCCCATTTGTTAATTTAGCCACTGTTCTAAACAGTACCCAAGGATTTTTATTATTGCTATCTATTATTGTAGAATTGTATTCTGAGTGAGCTTTAAAGAGAGTTTTTTATATTTTTAACACTCTCTGTCCATGCAATTTGAAAGATCTGCAGCTTTGTTTTCGACTTTGCAGCTTTGTTGTTCTCCATCTGCGCTCCAGTTTTCGACACTCTAATTTAAGAGCTTGAGTGCTCTCATTAAACCAGGGTGAGTTTCTATGTGCTTTGATCACTTTTGTTTTAAGGGAAGCCACTGTGTCCAGAGCATCTCTCAAGGTCACATTATAATGTGATGTTAGCTGATCTAAATTGCTTTCCACGTTTACATTTGATAATAACTAATCTAAATGGTTTTCCACAATTACACTCGACTTACTCAGAGTATCTATAACTTTTGAAGCAGAATTACAATCTAGATGTTGCAATGATAGATAGATAGATAGATAGATAGATAGATAGATAGATAGATACTTTATTAATCCCAAGGGGAAATTCACAAGGGGAAATTGTCTTTGTTTTAATCTGTAAGTGTGTGGGTAAGGGCAGGACTAAATCAAATGTAATTAAGTAGTGAATGGAAATAACTTCATTTAATGGAGTAATATTTAAATTTTGAATTTCAACTTTGTAAATTATAATTAAATCTAATGTGTGGTTATGATTATGACCTTTGACAGTCTGGTGAAATCCTACTGAATTTAACAAATAAGTAAAACATTTGCTAAAAGTGTCAGTTTCCAAATCAATGTGTACATTAAAATCCCCCATTTATACTACGTGATCATAATTTATAGCCAATTCAGATAATTGCTAAATTCATTCATGAACAATGAATATGGCCCTGGTGGTCTGTAGACTAGCACTATAATTGTGTTGGAATCTGTTTTAATATTTAAAATGAATGCCTCAAAGGACGTGAATTTACCTACACTTCTAGAAGTGAGTTGTATTTTCTTTCAATGAATTATTCCAAGGTTTCCTCCTCAACCAGAATATCTAGATTTACGAAGGAATGTGTATTCATCTGGTGAAGACACAGATCAGATTTTGTACTTAATATAATGTCATTTACCAAAACAGCTTTACTTCTAAGAGAATGAATGTTCAATAAGCAGCATTTAACACTGCAGGCTTCTTTTCTGAACTGCTGATATATTTTTTGCTTTTATTTGAATTAAATTTCTATTACAGGTGCCCCTGGTGGAGGATCTCGTTTTTTATCTCTTGGTCTAATTATTCACCTTATTTTTTGGTCATCAAGTAACTTAAGGTCTGCATCATGACTAAATTTACTGGATGCCCCGCAGCAGGGACTATGGGTAACAGTAAGAGGAAAAGTAACAGGTGGGATAAACAATGATCTGTGATTTAAGATCACATGACTGTGGCCTGGATGGTGCTCTAATCAGTTAGCAATGCAGATTTTCTGCCATATTTTGGGATAATACATAAGATCTCCTTCAGTTAGGATGAAGACCATCTCTTTTGAAAAATTCCCAAAAATCATTCCAATTGTTCACAAAGGCTATTCTTTTATTTGCACACCAGGTTTCTAGCCAGCAGTGAAGGGAATGCAATCTGCTATAAATCACATCCTCTCTATATAATCTTGATAAGGGGCCAGATACAACTAAATTCCGACATTTTCTTTTAGCTTTGGTTCATAGAGAGATGAAGTTCCTCTTTAACACCTCAGATGGCTGTAAATGGCTGTTAATACCTCAGATGGCTGTAAATAAATAGAAATATAAATACAATTTAGCTTTGGTTCATACAGAGATGAAGTTCCTGTTTAATACCTTAGATGGATGTAAATAAATATCATTAGTGCCGACATGCAGCAATAAGGTAGATACTTCATCGTCGGCGACACGATCCAGTGCGGCCTCTATGTCGGAAATCTTTGCCCCTGTGAGGCATTTGACATTAACTGCTGGTTTAACATAGTTTGGAATTCTAACATTCCGCACTATGGAATTGCCAATTATGAGCACTTTCTTATTCTCAGTATCCACAGGCGCACTGCAGAGTGCTGAGAATCTGTTCTGGGCCCGAATTGGTGACCTGGGTGCCGAGGAACTAAATTTTGGCTTCTTTGGTCCCTGTCTTACTGTTACCCATTCGCCCTGTGGCTGAATTGGTGCTGCTGACTTCGCCCACTCTGACTACCGTGGGACTTCGAGAGACTGAAGCTGAATCACAAGTAGCCGAATTGTCTAAACAAACACACTTGATATAATTTTCAGTTTGCCTAAGTGCTATTAGGTTCCTAACGCAGACCTCAAATTCGCGCATTTTCCCGACCAACTCTAAATTAACTAAACACTTTTGGCAGGTGAAACTGTCTACACTGTCAGCTGGAAAACCTGAACTGTACATGCTGCAGTAGACACAACATATAAACGTACGCTCAACAGGCAAGCAACAGATGGAACTTACGTTTAGCGCTGATTTCATCTTCTCTGTTTTTGCAGTAACTTTTTCAGTAACAGAGCCAAGACAATGAAGGACTTTAACTTGAAAAGGTTGCACAGCCAAGAACCACCTGATAATGTGAGAAGAGAAGAACCATCTCTTCTAAGGGAGTGTGGTCTATCATTAGAGTGAATTCATGACCCAACAACAAAAACAATTTATTTTTTGTATAGCCCACAATCTTACAAGGAATGCCACAATGAGCTTCAACAGGGCCTTGTTTTTGACAGCCCCCCCAGCCTTGACTACCTAAGAAGACAAAAAACAATTAAAAAAAAACTCTTGTCGGGGAAAAAAATGGAAGAAATCTTGGGAAAGGCAATTCAGAGAAAGACCCCTTTCCAGATACAGTAGGTTGGCCATGCAATGGATGTGAAAAAAATGGGGTAAATACAATACACAAAACAGAGCACAAGTAATCCTCTTCACAGATCTAGATGACCAATCTATCAATGCCACCTCAGGAATACAATGCGATAATACAATAGTAATAGTACAAGCTACATAGCAAAATGATAGATTATATCACATATGAGGATTCAGATTTGTTCAGAGTCCTGGAGACCTTGGCCAACAAGCTGCCTCTGCCCTACTAGCCATTCTACAGCTGAGTCAGTGCTGGGCAGGCCATTTGATGAAAGGATCCTTCTATTCGATGATGCCAGTGCTCCTTTATCAAAAATGACTCTTCCATAGTGAGGCAAACAACTAGGCAGCACAGCAGTGGCTCAGAGTGCCATATGTTGCTACTGAGAAGATAAACAGAGTAGGAGAGCATTAGTAACAAATTATAAATATCATATTACTTATATTTTAGTACTAATGACTAATAACAGAGATGCAGTGTGCATAGTCTGGGTATGTTAAATTGAAGTTGTGAGTCTTCAGCCAGGATTGAAAATCTGAGATTGAATTAGCACCTCTTATAGTACAGACAAACTATTCCACAGCTTTGAGGCCTTGCAGCTAAAAGTTTGACATCCTACTGTCCATCCATCCATTATCCTACCCGCTATATGCTAACTATAGGGTCAAGGGGTTCTGCAGGAGCCAATCCCAGCCAACACAGGGCGCAAGGCCTTCCTACTGTTATTTTATTAATTCCTGGAATCAGAAGCAGACTGACATCTTGAGATCTTAATGTCCACTCTGATTTGTAAGTAATGATGAGTTCACATAAGTAAGCAGGATCTTGGTCATTTAAGGCTTTATATGTTAAAAGGAGGATTTTCAAATTTCCCCTAAACCTAACTAGGAGCCGGTGTAAGGAGTAGGAGTATGCATGTATGTGTGTATGTATGTACAGTATGTATGTATGTATGTATGTATATATGTATTATTATTATTATTATTATGAGTGCTGATTGGTATGTCTGTTTCCTCGTAATCCAGCAGGTCTGTTAGCAGCACTCTGGTCATTCAAAACAGACAAGCTGCACAGGCACAAGTACAGCACTGGGTTTACGGTCCTCAGTCTGTAAATATTTTTCTAATAAGCACTGTACTTTGTAACTTTTTAGGTAAGCCGTTACAACATCTTACAGTAAGCTATCAACAATGGAATAGCTACCAATGCAGAACATAATCCCTTTTTAGAGAGGCAGAATCCCAGAAGACCTACTCACACCTTAGTGATTTCAATTATCCTATTAATATAAAATGATCATGGAACAAAAATACAGAAAGACATGGCACAACATTTGGTTAAACAACAGTGCTCATTATTCCCAAAGTTCATGTAAAAATTAAAAAAGCTTGCCAAATTTAAATGAGATGTCCCAACTAGTCTTATGAAAGGTATACTGTATAAATGTAGAACTCACATATCCATCTCAAATAACTATTGTGAAGGCTAGGGAGTGCCACTGAGCCCCAAACCCCAAACAAGAACACACAAAGTTAGTCCCGAGTTTAAATAAAAGGGGGATTTATTTAGAAAATAACTTTTATAACAATCCTACAGGTTGTCTCTTCTTTTCTCTCTCTCTCTCTTACTCTCTTTCCACACTGCTAGTCCTCCAAGGCGAGTGTTGTCTTCTCCACTCCCAGCCCTGACTTGCCTGGACAAGGCAGTGAGGTCTCATTTATGGAGGACCTGGGAGTACTTATGGTACAAGGGCTTTGCCCATATGGAAGTCCCAAATAGTAGGGAGTATAATTCCCTGCAGCACCCCTAAGCAGCACCCACCGAACCCAGCAGCTCGGTGCTACTGGACTACAATTCCCAGCATTTCCTGTGGGTGTCCAAATGGGTACCGATATCCAGGACTGCTGCTGTCTAGCATACAGTGGGAAACAATAAGCAAGAACAATTGCGCTACCTTCTTTCTTGTTATGGGCATCCCAACCAGGTAAGGACCCCAAAACAATTCCGGCTGGGACGTTGGTCCCAGCATGTTGTCCCTCACAATATTTATAAGGTTATACCAGGCTTCTTTTTCATGTTGTCTACTGCTAGACTATAGAGAAGCTTATATTAACATGGAAAATATTGGATGTTTAATATGTTCTTAAATGTACCACAAGGTCTTTAGTTGGAATGTATTGTGGCCTAGTAACTATTGTAAACCATAACACCGCAAGTGTTCAATTCTCACAAATAACTAACTATGTAATCCCTTTTTCAATCTTTTCTTTGAAATACTTCTAATAATACAGAAGCATAATATTATTTTTATGCATATACTAATGACATCTGGTTGTATTTGTCAATTAAACCAATCAATTCTTCAATTACATTGACAATGAATAGATTTAGAGATGTGAAACAGTGGATGAGTGAAAATGACTTGCCTGTAAACTCAGAAAAAAAGCACATTTCTGTATTTGGTAGAAATTCTATTACATCACACTGGTGATACTTCAATGGCTGGATCTTTAATTAATTTAATTCACGTTAGGTGTTATGTTTGACACTAGTCTAATATTTATCACTCAGATTTTCACACTACTGCGCTTAGTTGGCACCCTGCCCAGGATTGGTTACTGCCTTGTGCCCTGTGTTGGCTGGGATTGGCTCCAGCAGACCCTTGTGACCCTGTGTTCAGATTCAGCGGGTTAGAAAACGGATGGATTTTCACACTATCTAAGGCATGCTTTCTCTGGCTAACATATATTGGAATAAATAAGCAAACCAATATAAGTGAATTGATGTCCCTACTGGGATGGATGGTGAATTCTTGTCCAGCCGGGAAGCCATAACGGAATGAGAATGTGGAAGGAGATGCATCCCGGCCAGGATGGTTATTGATTCCTATCCCAGTTGGGATAAAAGAATAATGGATTGACTGGAGGATTCTGAACAGTCCAACCCCTAGTATGAGAGGGGCCAGTGCTCCTCTGGTTTGGCCCCAGCCTGGACACCGGCAGGGTTGCCTTTGACTTGTAATATTGAAGGATGGCCCTGTCAGGGCTCTTGGGTGCTGCCAGAGGGTGCTGTTGAGAATACACCTCCTTGGTTTGGGAGACTTTTGTTTGACTGTAAGTATTTAAGTGATTTACTACATTCTTGTCAAACAGATACAAAAAATATAATCCCAATTTTTTTCATAAACTCAGTAACTTATATTGTTGCCCATAGCCATCTTATGTGGCTATGTAAAAACCCCAAACCATCCTGTCATTAATCATGTTCACTAAAACACATAATTAAGTACAAATGGAAATTAAACAAATTTCACCAAGTTACTGTGAATGACTATATATTTTATTTGCCACAGTTATCAATTAAATATGGGGTAGTGTGAAAACAGGTAGTCTATTGTGCAGTGATGTTGTTTAATATGGATATGCTCAAAAGCCAAAATACTCTTAATCAACTGAAAGATCAAAATCTCTATATACAGTATATAAAATCCAATGTCTGTCTGTCTTTCTCTCCGCTTTTCACCAGAGAACTACTTACGGATTTAGATCAGTTTTTTTTCTATAATTTGCATTAACATTACAGTTGATTTTCTGATATCTATCATCGCACTAAGTAACATAGTGTGCTTGCAGGAGTGATTTATTCATACTAATCCGAGACAGAGGCTGCGTGCTGTGGGGAGGGGGAAGTGTGACGCCAAAAATGGGGAGCCTGGCGGGGCCATCTTCACTCATGTGCCAGCCTCAGAGCATTCCTTGCCTCCTCTTAGCTACTTAATGGATTTAGATCGCGTTTTTTTTCTATAATTTGCTTAAACATTCTGGTTTACTTTGTGAATTCTCTCATTGCGCAAATTATCATAGATCGCTGATATTCATGCTAATCTGAGACAGAGGTTTTCGGCTGAGGGATGGATGAAGCATAACGTCAGGAGTGGGGAGACGGGCGGGACCCTCCTCACTCAGTGCTAGCCTCCATTTAAAACAGTCTGCCTCTGGCCACGTTTTGGAGCGTACTTTGCCTCCGCTTAGTTAGCAATGCCTGTTTGTTTATTGATTTTTAAAGTTTGTCCTGTTTCACTACTACATGGGCAGAGCCGCACAGGACAAATAGTATTAAACAAAACTGTTTTTGCAAGTAGGTGACAGGCTGGTGCAGCAGTTCGTGGGTATCTCTCAAGGATCCAATCTTCTTTTTAACATATACTGTAAAATGGCTTAGTTACTTCTTGCCTTCAGAGTGTATATTGTTGTCTCAAAATACAGGTCTGTTTAAGCTATGAAGAATAAATAAAAAACACTTTAGTAAACTAAGCATTTAGCTATAGGGCCCATAAATTCTGAAATGATCTACCAAGCAGATTTAGAGCTACCCCAATATTCTTTACGCGATACCATTTATAAAACCATGCACGCTTTTTAAAGTAGATTCTTTTTCTATATTTAAAAGATAAAAAAGTCCTCTTTTTCAAATATTTACATTTTTGTGCTGTGCAAATATCAATTGTCAGTGAAAATGGGAAATGTCTTAAAATGGCAAATGTCTTATTTATGAAATATCCAGCTTATGGTACACACACAGTATCTCGCTTATATGTCAAATATCAAACTTAAATTTAAAGGTCCGCCTTATATAATAAATATCTCAATTATATATCAAATATCCAACTTAAATAACAAATATCCAAGTAATATGGCAAAATTCTGCACAAATGTGAAATGAAACTGAAAGTTGGAGATCAGGAGACATCTGGCAACTTGAGGTTAAAGGTATGAAAAATAGGTTCGTTCCAAAAAGTAAGAAGAAAGAGAGTACCCGTAACCAAAATTCAAATCAAATTTGTAGTCTAAGTCCTAATTCCCTTTAAGTCTTTAGAATAGATCTTTTAGTACTGAAACCAGAATCTTGGACAAATGGAGTGCCATTTCACAGTCTAAATTAGCCTGTGGCTGATGATATCATGAGTCATTAAGTTAGGGCTGTATGATCAAGAATGTCTGATTGAGACGCATTCAAGATGGCCGCTCAGAAAAATAACTTTACCCAAATGGCATCATGAAATTCAACAGAAGTTAATAATAACATTTTATGAAAACTTAAAATGAAAAAATAGTTTTTGATAACCAGGGGACACCCCCGAGCCCCAACACCAAACGCAACTCAACCAAATACAATTTTTGGTACAATAAAAGGTAGGTTAATGTACAATGATTTCTTTACCAGGTTCAATCAGTCCAGCACAAGAATAAAACACAATTGGTCACCTTTCTCTCCTTCCTCCAACACTCCTCCATGAATGTTGTCCATTGCCTCCTGACTCTGATGCCTGATGTAGACGAGGAAGCTTCTTTTATGACAGACCCAGGAGTACTTCCGGTGCCTCAACACTTCACGTTGGAAGCTCTTCTGAGCCAAGCACAAGCCCCCCAAAGTAGCGGTAGTGTTTCCCTGTAGCTCCCTCTGGCAGCACCCAAGTACCAGGCTGCCCATCAGGACTACAGCTCCCAATATTCCCTGATGGTGTAAAAGGGAGTTCTAATAGAGGGATGCTGCCATCCTGCACATAGGTGGGAACACATAGTACCAGGAAGTAGTCTCTATTCTTCCATTATGGCATCCTGGCCATGAAAGGTGCCATCGACCAACCCGATTAGGATGCATGTCCATCCTTATCTTTCCATTGTGGAATCCTGTCCAGGCAAGGAATTACTATCCATCTCTGTTGGGATGTTAGTCCCACTGTTATGGCATTAAAAAGTGAAAACAATTACAAAAATTATATCTATATGGTTTCTGAGTCACTGTTACTAAGTCTTTCATATTCTCTTTTTTTTGTGGAGTTCAGTATTACTACAATTTTAATCATGTCATCTTTGCTGGTATTGGTATGGGACCCTAAAACGGATAAATCATCATTAAAGTCAGACCCAACATCATACTTCTGTTGTATTTTCAAAAGTTATTAAAATTTTAATTATTAAAACTCTAGTGGGTTGATGGACATCCTAGGCGCATACAGGATAATTTACAGTAAGTCTAGACTCTAGAATCCAGAGATGGGAACATTATTTATCCCTTCTCAGTTGACAGCTAGTCTTAGCATAACTTATATTAATTATATTTAAGCACATTACGAATCAAATTTATTAAAAAGTCTATTGCTACATGGATATTTTTTTTAAATATTTCATTGTTTTTGAGTTTTGATGTACAGTATTTAGAAATTTATTTTCCTTTAATACATTTATATACCTATAATACTCAATCCATGTAAACGGAACTACTCTATATGAGAATAAATTAAACCGAGTTACAGTCAGAAGAGAAATATAGACATTTTCACCACCAAGTTGACTTTAAAACTTGTAAATGCCATGGAGGACAGGAAGGCATCCCAACCGGGATGGAGACGAAGGACCATAGAGCTGGATACACCCTGCCTATCTGACCTTATCTTTGGACTGTCATTTAGATACTTAAGAAACAATTCTATATTTAACCACTCTACTTCTCTTAATTATATAACCTTCTTATGTAAATGTGCATTATATTTTGTATACTATTTATTCATTATTATTTTAATTTAAATTTAATTGTTTTTTCTTCATATTTAACTGCCTTTTCACATGTTGTAAAGCACTTTGAACAACATCTTTTGTATGAAAATGTGCTCTGGAAGTAAATGTTGTTAAGAACATAATAACATGGAAATGGCCTACTGCACAAGCACACAAAAAGGTAAAGCCCTTCAAAACAAGAAAGATTCACTTCCAGAAAATTTACAGAATTAGAAAAACAAAGGCGGTTAGGATGTTAGGTTATATCACGATGTGCGGAGTACAAGTCAAGGAAGATTATGCTTAAGTTCTCTAACACAGAAGTAAGGCTTCATCTAGAGTATTTTGTTCAGGTTTTGTCTAAATATTACAAAAAAGACATATCAGCTCTAGTGAAAGTCCAGAGAAGAGCGACTAGGCTGATTCTGGGACTAAGAGATATGTGTTATTAGATGAGATTGAAGGAGTTGAGTGTTTTCAGTTTAAGCAAACTGAGATCCAGAGGTGACATGATCAAGGTTTTTAAAATTATGAAAGGAAGTAGTACAGTGGATTCTAGCTGTTAATTTAAAATACAGTAAATGTAACGTAAACATAGGGACATGGTTGAAAACTTAATTAGGGCAGGTTTTCCATCATACATTGACACATGGAATAAATTGCAAGGTAGTGTGGTGGAATGAAGAACTTTAGGGACCTTCAGATCTTGGCTTGAAGTTATTTTGGACAATCTACGTGAATTTCATGGACGGGTTTGTTGAGCTGAATGGCCAATTTCCATCACAATTGTTCTAATGTTCAATGATTCCTAAAATGAAAGTCAATGTTTAAAATTTGTGAAAAATCTGATTATTTATACAGTCATTACCCTGCAATGGACACATGTACAGTATTGTTCATAGTGGATTGCTAACCTCTACTCAATGCTGCTGAGGTAGGCTTTTTCTCCACACAGAATTAGATCACATTGCTGAAACTTTACCATCTGCTAATCCGTTTAGTCGAGTACAACTCTTGGCCACTCTATGGATCAATGCTGTCCATGTCTTCTGATCTCCCACGGCTTCTTTCAATTTTGCTATGTTCAGTCCATTATTTTTCTTTATGGAATCTAGCCAATAAGTTCTTGGGTGGCCCCTTCCTCTTTTGCCATTGACCATTCCAAGCATGACTTATTTCTCAAGCAACCTGTTCTGTATGATGTGACCAAAGTGGGAGAGCTTTTGCTTTGTTATTCTGGCCTCCAGTGTAAATTTCAATTTGATTCGTTAAAAAACTGCTTTGTTCATTATTCTTGTCCACCAAATGTGTAGATATCTCCAGCACCACAGCTCATAAGCATCTATTCTTCACATGTCTGCCTTTCTCAGCGTCCAGGTTTCGCAGGCATGTTGTTATTGGTAAAATAATCGTACTGACCAATCTACATTTAGTTGCCAGGTTGATGTCTTTGGTCTTCCACATATTGTTCCTACTGACCATTGCATTTCTTCCAAGTGTCAGCCTTCTATTGACCTCAGGAGTGCAGTCACTATTGCGATCAATTTTAAAGACAAGAAAGATGAAATCTTTAACCACTTTAGTTTCTTCATTGTTGAACTTAATATGGACGTTTGCATTTTTTGTTGTTGTCATGATCTTTGTTTTCTTGATATTAAGGCACAATCCAACCTTCTTACATCCTTCTTTGACTTTCATGATCAGATGTTCAAGATCCTTCTTGTTTTCAGCCAGCAGGGTAATATAATCAGTGTTTCGGAGGTTGTTGATGTTTCTGCCACCTATTTTCACATCAATCTTCGACTCGTCCATGCCTACTTGCTGCATTACAGCTTCTTTGTACATGTTGAAAACTGCTGGTGACAAGATACATCCTTGGTGTGTGCTCTTTCTGATCATAAACCAATCCCATGTCTCCATATGGTATTCGAACTGTAGCTTCTTGATCTTGATAGCACGATCATATGAGCTTGTTCAGGTATGGTGGTATGTCCATTTCCTTCAGGCAGGTCCAGAGCTTGTTGTGCTCAAGAACATCAAACACCTTTGAATAATTGATGAAACACATGTCTTTCTGATACTCCCTTTTTTTCTCCATAATCCATCAAAGGCCGGCGATGTTATCACAAGTGCCATCTGCATATAGTCTTAAATTCTCTCATTTTACCTCTGTAACTTGGATTATTTCATATAAACTGTAAGCATAAGCCCCTAAGTAGTATATTCTGCATTATTAGGGCTTACCCTATAATTGGAATCTGAAATGATAAGAAGAGAAGTAAAACAATCACTATACCTTCATATACTTCACTTTTTCTGTGTTAAAATTAAAATCATGAATAATTTAACTAGCACAAAAACATCCTCTATTTATATTTTTCCATTCCTTAATCTCCATCCAGCTTTTTTCCAAATTTTCACATACTACCTGTACCACCATGCTTCTCAAATCCTGCCTTCATGCCATACTCCTGACTTATTACAACATTAATAAATACATCCCTTGACACTGGCTCTGTGTTAGCTACTTTTGAAATAGTTTCTGTTACCCCAGCATTAAAGAAGTCTGGTCTTGATGCTGACGATCTTACCAATTTTTGGCCTCTCTCACTTACCTTTTCTGTCAAAAGTTCTCAAGCTGTATTCTACCTAGAGCCTATAGAGCTTTAAATGGCCTTCCACTTGACTATTTCAGAACCTTCTCCATCACTATACTCCTGTTCGCCCACTAAGACCAATTGATTCTGGCAATTTTGCTTTGCCCCAGTCTAACTTGTGCTCTATGGAAGACAAAGCCTTCAATGTTATAATGTAGAGACTTTGGAATGACCTCCCTAAATTAATGAGATCACCTGACTCAATTTATTCTTTTAAAAAACAACTTAAAACTCATTTGGTTGGGAAGGCATTCAACTTACTCTGACATTCGGACACTTTTTGTCAGTTTACTCTGTCTGTCCAGGTGCTCAGGATAATTTATGTTTGTATCACAAGGTATGTTATTTGTTCAGGATTTTTTTCTAGTATTTCACATTTTTGTATTTTATTCTGGTTTATTGTCTTTTATTCCATTTTAATGCTTTGTATGTCACATATTTATCTGTTTTTAATATTTTATGCAGACATTATTTTTATCCAGTGTTATATATGTCTTGTTCTTTCTAAATTTCTGTGAAGTACTTTGAGCAGGGCAATAGCAACATTTAAATACAAAGTATTATTTATTATTATTTATTAGATTAATCATATCACAGAGGAACTTAAAATAAAGAGTAGAACAGACTATTTTCTTTAGGAGACTGCATTCCTTTAATGTGGGTAATTTCATCCTTCACATACAACTCTGTAACGGCCAGAACTATTTTCCACTCTGTGGTGTGCTAGGCTGGTAACATCACTTTAACAGAGTTCCACAAATCAACAAGTTAATAAAAAGGCAGACTCAGTTAGGGGATGCAATGTGGACCCCCTGAAGGTAGTAGCGAAGGAGATAACTAAAACAAAACTGCTGGCCATACTCTCGACACACGAACATTGAGGACTTTCAGCCAACGAATTATTCAGCACGTTTGTCAGAAACGCTACCAACAGCAATAAGCCCGCATAGTGTCTCACTGTGACTGTGTTGTCAAGTTAGAAGTTTGATATCTTTTTAATGTACTCCTTTTTATCATTCTAATGCGTGTTCAGACCATAGTGTATGTGTTCGTATTTATTTACTTATCTTCGGTAAAAGGCCAATTGTCCACCTAGGGACAAAAAAGTTCCATCTATCAACACCGAGGCCTTTAGCATGCGCTTTTTGACTTGCACGGTAGAACAATTTTCTCCAACGTTCTTGTTTATTCTCGGTCAGTTTGTAAAAGCATTAAAACGTGGGTTATCCGGGAGTTGTCTATATGCTTGTAAGCTGAATGTATTCATTAGCAATTCTTTAGCAATTTCCACACAGTCACGCCCATTTTCTTGCTTACATGGACAGTTACACCCCCTCCCCCACAAATCTAATTTAACGAAGATCAAACGGCAATTACCAAGTTCACATTAGAGCAAAACTTTGGAAAACGTAAAAGGAATTTGACATGCATAATATAACTCTTCTGAAAGCAACAGGTTATAGGGTTCATTTTTCGCCTGACATTTTTCATGATCTGTTAACACTAGGCGGGGTTTATCACTTTCCACGAAGAACTGTTGTGTACACCGCTGCCACTGTTCTGCTGTAACTGACTCCCTGTAACGCTGGCAATCTGAATCAGTATTACTTTATTTCTGTTAAAGTAACTGCTACCGTAATAGCCAACGCTTCACTCTTGACTAGCATGTCTTTGCTTGAGCCGAAGCGATTGGCGACATTACCGGAAACTAAACTTTTTTTCAGAATTTGTTTAGCTGGAGTGTGTCAAAAAAGGAAAAAGGGCGGCCGCAGAAGAAATTTTACTGTTTTTTTTTTCATCTGTATACTTCCTTATTTTTAGGGATTACCTCCGTGCATCATGATAAGATTTGGTGAATGGTGAAACGAGGTCGTTATTTGCATGTTGTGAAGAAGCAGGCTGTCTTTCAAGTGATTCGGAGTTGCGGAGCATAGCGGATCGCAGTATCTTATCATGGAAGATGTGAGTATTACGCTGCGCTGATCTGCGCTCCGCTATCAGTTCTAAAATGAGTCGCTTGGATCGCCTACAGTATCCGTTTGTATAGCAAAGTGTCACGCTTGAAACTCAGAACCAAAACTCTTCAGAGAACATTTGGGTCTGAAGTCGCTTCACAAAAGTATACCCGGAACAGTTCAGAATATTTTTATCTGTTACGAAAGAGAAGTATCGGCGACAAGCCCAGTGAGTAAAATTTTGAGGAAATACGTTGCAGCGCTGCTGGTGTCTTTTGTGCCTGCTGGTATCGCAGCGAAGACTCGGCACGGAGCTGACCTGCTGTTGTTGTGACTTCTCATTTCTTTTCAATTTACACACAAATCACTTTAAAAATAAGGCGCACCCCTGGACTTTCATTTCGAGGCGTCTATTGCTTTTATTGCGAGCTTCCTTTAATTTCTTCAATTATGCTTACCATTGCGCAACAGTGTAATCTCTCTGTCATTCTCAAGTTGTATACTTAGACAAAATCATAATATAACTAATAATGTAGCTTTTTCATCTGCAGCCGGGGTATGTAATTCTCAGCGCCAAGTCAGCCTGTAGACCTGTATGCCATCCGCTGTCTAGTTTTTCGGTGTCATAATGGTCAGTCAACACCTGTTCCTTTCACAAATGTCGCTTTCAGCAACCATCTCTGCCTCTCAATGATACGCCTTGTTAGGTTAGTATTCAAACCCAACTTGTATTGGTGATTCCAGTCTGGCATTGTAAGAGTATGAGTGTCGGTTTGTGTGTGACCGTGTGCACTCAGATGTTGTATTCCTTGCACTTATTGCTACCAGGATGGTCTTCAGCGCTATCTCTGCCCCTAAATTAGATTATCTGGGTTTAAGAATATGTGTTACATTTTATATATATGTTTGTGTTTAGTAATTGTATGTTATAGTATGGTGGTGCAGTGGGTAGCGCTGCTGCCTCGCAGTTTGGAGACCCGGGTTCGCTTCCCAGGTCCACCCTGCATGTTCTAACTTTGTTGGCGTGGGTTTCCTCTGGTTTCCTCCCACAGTCCAAAGACATGCAGGTTAGGTGCATTTGTGAACCTAAATTGTACCTTGTATGTGTGTGTGCACACCCTGCAGTGGGTTGGCATCCTGCCTGGGGTTTGTTTCCTGTGTTGGCTGGGATTGGCTCCAGCAGACCCCCATGACCCTGTAGTTAGGATATAGTGGGTTGGATAATTGATGGATGTTATAGTACATCATTTAGTTAAGCAATAGCACATTTTTTGCATACTTTGAAAGTGGAGATCAGAACCAGTTATATAAGATGCCCCAAGTTTCTTTGCACGTCATTTAAATAAAGGTTAAATATTTTTTTTAGCCATACCGAGTTCTTTTTGAATCCAGTCAGCCTTTTAGTTTGTTGATTTAATGTGGTTTTTCAAACAAGTGAAAAGGTGACCTTACAACTGTTGTGTTTCATTTACTCAGATGGTTGCTTAAATGAATGGTATATGTGAATAGTGTATCTGAGCTTCAGGAGGCAGTGCTGGACAGCGTTTTCAGTTGAAACTTTATGTAAAGACCAGCACGAAGCAGTTGGTCACAGTACAATGAAAGGGAGAGGAGCGTTTGCCCAGGAGGGGGAGAGTGGTTAGATCACCTAGGTCATCAGTACATTGACTATTTTTTTGTTATAACCAACTGTGAGCTGTTCCAGAAGTTATTTTCATCAGGCATGCAGTTTCTCAAATGGAACTATCTTGATTGTATTTTAAATAGGACTTTATATTATCACGATTGGTTTATGTTAATCATTCATATCCATTCTGTTTGCTGAGTGTTTTATTTAATCTGTGTATTTGCATATATAATACAATGATTTAAAAATACATGGCACAAAAGTTGACAATACAGTAGATGCAAGTGATCTGAGCCTATACTCTTTTAAAACTGAATTGACTTAATTAAGTTTTTAGCAGAAACCAGAAGAAAATATTTCTGATCATTGTTACTGTATTATTATATTTCTGAGCATCTTGTTATTTTGGTTTTCATTCTTGCAGCTTAGAGAACTCAATGCTTTGGCCTTAAGACAATCATACACAGCATGTAATGAATTAGTGAGCTGGTGGGTGATTACTTCCTTAGAATTCTGGTTTGTCGCAGTATTTTTTTTTAAACACTTTACTGGCTTAGCATTTCACATGGTGACTACTGGATGAGTTGTCAAAGTGCAGCTCTTGCGCAATCACAATTCAGTATATCTTTTGCAGCAAAAGAATCTCAAACATTTATGAATCATTTCACCTGTTGCCATTTGTATTATTTAAGGTTGAAATTGTATTGTTCATTAAAATTTTTATCTACCTAAAAATCATTATGCAACTTCATAACTTTTTCAGTAAGCATAAAGTATGCTTAATACTTGCAAAGTTTTCTGGTATTGTTTCTTTTCCTATTTTGTATTTCAGTGACCAGAGTGAAAATCAATATATCCTGTCTTGGTGACAGTTCTTGTAGATGGCAAAAGTGGTAATTTTGGTTTATCAGGAAAAAACATACCACTCACATACTGCAGGATCTGTAACCAATTTCCTAATGCTATTTCTACCTTCACCATTGCTAAATTATCCCTTGAGTTATTGAAAAAGTTGGAAACAGTTCAAAATGTAATAGCTTTTTAAATGCCATCTGCCAGTTTCTTTAATTTTAGGATTTATTTATTCAAATACAGGGTCACAATTTTTAGCAGGCTACGTAGGCATTAATGAATGCAAGTTATAAATTGGCACATGTGTGAGCACCAGTCCATCTCCAGGCGTACTTACCTAATAGGGCTACCAGTTAACCCAGCATGCATGGGTATTTAAAATGGGAGGAAACGCGCGTACTTGGAAAAACCACATTCTGACATGGGGAAAATCTGCAAACTGTAAACAGTCTGGTATTTAAAACTACGACTCAAGTTGGAACTGTGAGGCAGCCGCACTATAAACAGTGACGCCAATTTAGTTTCATTTTTGTATCATGCTTTTATGTTAAGACAGTCTCAGAACACACATATGTATTACATAAACAGCCATGGAGAAAATCATAAGAGTGTAAAAGAGAAATCATGCTAACAGAGGTACATTCAGTTGTCAAAAAAAGGGGAAACACAATTTCCAGTTTATAACATTACTAGAGTAGATAACGTTATGAGATGCATATGGTATATGGTTCTTTGGATGGAGCAATGCCAATGTCTGGCTTTTCTGTTATATGCTGAAGTCCATAACTATAGTTACATGATACAGATAGTAAAGATAGAATGGAAACTGATAGGTAATAATTGTCAATAACCATTGGCACAATTTTAAGAAAAATAATTAACAGATACATGGTAACACTGTGGTTAGAATGGCTATCTAGCAGGTGATGGATGTGCTTAAGTCCTTACCTGTTCACTCTCAGTGGAAATTTTCCATCTGTTTACTTGAATCTAAGTGCTTCTTCTCAGGATGTTCCATTTCCTTCCTCATTCCAAAATGATGCACATTAGATTGATAGCTGACTTGGAACTGACCCTTTGTGTGCCTTATAGAGAGAAAACACAGCCCTGAATAACATAATATCTAAATTCAGTTCCTAACAAGGAAATATTTTACTTATATTATGTGGCCTTGTGGCTAAATGGTGCCTGGATGGTCTCTGGCCCCTATTATTCTGATCTTGATTAAGTAGCTTTAAAAATAAATGGATTGGTGGATGAGAACAATTTGATAAGTAGTAATTAGAGGTGTTGAAATTAATGTTTTTCTTAATAGATTTCAATTGCTGACCTGCTTTACAGATGCTAGGCTCATTGACAATTTCAAAGCACATGGTATCTACTGATACACACAAAGCAGGTATTCATAAATAGGAATACAGTATAACTCCTGTAGAAATCACTACCAAACTCAAATGTTATCTTTTAATAAAAATCAGCAGGCTTGACAACCTAGTCTTGAATAAACCATCCCATTTATTCAAGTAAAGCAAGAAGTTAAATTAAACTGGCACACCTGCACAACTATGAGAAGGTAGAAAAGCACAAGGCAACAGATGCTGTATGACAATTACAAAACCTGAATCTATATCCTCTGGAAATCACAGTACTGGTATAAACCAATAAACAAGAAGAACAGGTGTAAACAAATAAGTGGATATTAAAGATATGAATAAAAGGACTGCTGCTGAATTAGATAACCTTAGGATTTGTGAAATCTAAAATGTGGTGTGGCCTTCACTAAGAGGAATAATGTCTGTGTTGATAAATATGCATAAACTGAGACAAAACATTGTATTTACTATGTAAATAATGCCAAAATAAGTTGTTGTACCTGTATTAAAAGTGTCATTCAGTGTTAAAACTCTGTGTTGTATATAGTCATTGCAGCTAAGAGTGGAGGAAAACTGTAATTGTGGGATACTTTTACTCAGGCAGGGATAAAGCTGTAATGCCTTGAATTATTAAGGTCTGTATTGTTATTTGGATATTTCTCCAAAGAGACACAGAGGGATCCAGAGATACAGCTCTCAGCACTGGAAAGTCTGTCTGACAGATTTGGATTGAAATACTTATTTACACTTTGGCCTCTTTCACACTTGTGCATTTGCAGAAATGTATGTTAATATAAGTGTGATTTCCATTTGTTTTTTTTTTTTTTTAGTGTGTGGAGCCATGTTTTTAATATTTATTGATGCACATAAGTTAATGTTTTTCAATGTACTTATTACACATACATCTTCCTGTCATTTTTAATTTAAATAAAGTTCTCTTGTCATTTCCTGCAGGAAATCATGTGGTCACATAAGGTGCATTCTGTTGTTAATTGAAAAAATCCCTACCTGCTTGCTGGTTTAAGAGGAAAGAGCCTTTGGCAGATTCCACCGCACTTTCCTCCCCAGTGATTGGAGTGTACATGTGGTCAGCCTCATCTGCAGTAAACAGGAAATGACAGTCACTAGTGAATGGGTAGGGGCAGGCAGAAAAAGCGTACTAATGTGCACAATGGTGTGTTTTCATGGATATTTGTGTAGTCAATATGTAGCATGTCACCTTTTTTGCAAATGCACTGTGCTCCTTCTTTGTGTTGTTAGAAATACTGTAGCTATAGAATACACTTGGTTTTACTTATGTGCTCAGGATTACTTGCATTACGTGACTACGGTAAATATCCAGGAAAATATACAAGTGAGAATGAACCATTTTTTGTAATCACTAAATTCATTAGTAGTCATTAAACTCATGAATCGATCTAAAAAATGAACTTCATATTGAAATAGGACTTGGTGTAGAGATATTTTTAAATTCCACAGATGGAATGGTACACCTCATCAGAGTAACTGAAGGGAAAAAGATACACTACTTTTTGGTAATTTTCAGTGAAATGTGTGTTAGAGAGGTTTGTGTGCAATTTTGTGCTCATCCATAGCTCATCCAGTCACTTTAGGTGCAGGCACCATAGTGCTTAGTAGATGTATCTTCAGCAAACTAGAATTTGAAAGTGCAACACTGGTCTCTCATGGAGTATTTTTTAAGTGGCTGAAGCATTCTTGCAGTTTCTTTAGGATATGAGCAATAGGCAAAAAATGCCAATAGGCTGAAGTAAGTTTATAATGAGATGTAATAAAACTATGAAACAAAGTTTTGCTTATCATCTCATCTGTCTTTGTTTGAAACAGTTTTTCCTCATTTGGCTAATGTCTTTATCCAACATGACTTACATAATTTGAGATACAATTAGTTCCATTTCTTTTGTTTTTTTCTATTCGAGCACAAGTAAGTGAAGTGGCTTGCATAGTCACGCAGTGGTAGTAGTGGGATTTGAGCCCACAAGCTCAGGGTATGAAATCCAAAGCCTTAAACACTATGTCAGACTGCTTGCCTAATTTATAAAAAAATATTTAGTGTTACTTGGAACTCCTGCTGCAGGCTGTAATATTTGTCAAAGCAGTGTAACCACTGTTTAAATTGCTTACAATTTAAGCAATTAAAATGAGTATATTTTACTCTGGTATAAGACATTTATTCTGTTTTTAGAGATTCAGGACATGTAAGTATGCTTGCTATTTGCAAATTATGCTTTTGTCCGCTAGTTCCATTAAAGCCACCACAGTATGACAGGTAAAGAAAAATATAGATTATAGTCAAATTAATAATACTAGGATAACCTAACGGAAGTCAAGTTTAAGACTGCATAAGAAGATAGCACTCATTTTCACAGGAGCCAATGCACACAACAAATAATTTGTGGTGTGCAATAAAGAGCAGTATAGCATTAACTTCCTGATTTTGCGCCTAAATGTCAAAGTTTACAGTTTCAGTATCCTCCTCATTGCAGAACCAGAGGGTAATCCTTATCTGTTTCCAACAGTATTCTTTGTTTAAATATACACTGTGTGCACAATTATTAGGCAAGTTGTATTTTTGAGGATTAATTTTAATATGGAACAAACACAGTGCTATCAGTCAATCCAAAATGTTAATAAACCTGAAACCTGAATGTTTCACAACGGAAATGTGAGTGTGAACATCATCAGGGGAATACATATGTGCGCACAATTATTAGGCAACTATTAGTGTGCAGAATTATCATGCAACTAAAGGAAAGATGAAAATTTTCCCATCTCACATGTTTATTTTCATCTGTTATGGTGAGAATAATAAACAAACACCTCAAAATTTACAAATAAACATCTCTGATATTTCAAAAAAAATAAATCAGTCAATCAATGACCAATATAGCCACCCTTCTTTCCAATAACAGTCATAAGCCTTTCCATTCATGGAGTCTGTCAGTTTCTTGATCTGTTGACGATCAGGTTTTTGTGGAGCAGTGACTACAGCCTCCCAGACACTCTTCAGAGAGGTGTATTGTTTTTCTCCCCCGTAAATCTAACATTTAAGAAGTGCCCACAAGTTCTTGATAGGGTTTAGGTCAGATGAGGAAGGGTGGCCATGTCATTATTCCTTCATCTTTAAGGCCTTTACTGGCTGGCCATGCAGTGGAGAACTTCGATGCAAGCGATGGAGCATTGGCCTGCATAAAAATCATGGTCTTCTTCAAAGATGTAGACTTTTTCCTGTATCACTGTTTGAAGAAAGTGTCTTCGAAAAACTGGCAGTAGGTTTGGGAGTTGATTTTGAGTTCATCTTCAATGCAAAAAGGTCCAACTAGCTCATCTTTAGAAATACCAGCTCTTACCAGTACCCCACCTCCACGTTGGAGTGGAGCTCTGTGCCCATTACTGATGCACAGGTCCATCCATCTGGTCCATCAAGAGTCACTCTCATCTCATCGGTCCATAAAACCTTTGAAAAAAATCTGTCTTCAGATATTTCTTGGCCCAGTTTTGACGTTTCAACTTATGTTTCTTGTTCAGTGGTGGTTGGGTTTCAGCCCTCCTTACCTTGGCCATGTCTTTGAGCACTGAACACCTTGTACTTCTGGGCACTCCAGGTAGGTTGCAGCTCTGGAATATGAAAGTACTGGAGGATAATGGGTTCCTGGTAGCTTCACGTTTGATTCTTCTCAAATCTTTGGCAGCTAATTTGCGTCTTTTGTTCTCAATACGTTTCTTGCGAACCTGTTGACTATTTGCAACAAAATGTTTGATGGTTCTGTGATCACACACCAATATCTTGGCAATTCCAAAAGTGCTGCATCCCTCTGAAAGACTTTTTACAATTTTTGACTTTTCAGAGTCAGTTAAATCTCTTTTTTGGCCCATTTTGCCTGAGGAAAACTAGCTGCCTAATAATTCTGCACACCTTGATATAGGGTGTTGATCTCATTAGGCCACACCCTTCCTCATTACACAAATACACATCACCTGACGTGCTTAAATCCAATAAGCATTCAAGTTAATACAGCTTGGAGTTGGAATATACACATAAAAATGATGATATGGTCAAAATACTCACTTGCCTAATAATTGTGCACACAGTGTATATAATTCCTGTCGCTGAAGCTTTTGCAATCCACAAATTATCAATGTGGCACTGGCATATAAAGAGGAAAGCTACTGCATAGTTGGACCTTATGTTGTGTAAACAAAACAGATACTTTTAAGCAGCTACAGTGTTGTATATTTCATTTCTTACTCACACTTGAGCATTACAGACTCTGAGGTGTGAGCAGCTTTCTTTTCTGTTTTACCAGTCTGATCTTTTGGTCTTGTACAACTCCCCGAAATGGTCTTAGACAGAATAGTTTCCTGTAACTGCAGACATTTTAGAATACAGTATAGGTAATACTGCAAGAAGATGTCTTTTATGTAATTACTAGCAGAATACCCGCGCTTCGCAGCGGAGAAGTAGTGTTTTAAAGAAGGAAAGAAAAAGAAAAGGAAACATTTTAAAAATAACGTAACATGATTGTCAATGTAATTGTTTTGTCACTGTTATGAGTGTTGCTGTCATATATATATATAGATATATATATATCAAAATACCCACGCTTCGCAGCGATGTCGTGTGTTAAAGAAGTTATGAAAAAGAAAAGGAAACATTTTAAAAATAACATAACATGATTGTCAAAGTAATTGTTTTGTGTATTTGGCGGCAGCGTGACGAAGTTGTTTTCATCTAGCTGCATCAGAAAATGTACCACGACGTCTGACACGCCTCCTTTTTACTGTTTTCTCACAGCTTGGATTGCTGCTGTCATAATGGGTTTGAGTCTACATATATATATACATATATATATACTTTGTATATACATACATATATACATATACACATACATATCTTCTTATCTATATACATATATACATATACACATACATATCTTCTTATCTATATACATATATACATATCTATATACATATCTACATATACACATATATACGAGTATATATATATATATATATACATACCTATCTACATCATATATACACACACACACATACATACACACACACACATATATATAATTTGTGTGTGTGTATGTATGTATGTGTGTGTGTGTATATATATAATGTAGATAGGTGTGTGTGTGTATATATATATATATATATATATACACATACAAACATACACACAGGTATATATATGTGTATATATATGTATGTGTCTATATGTGTGTGTATAGATTTGGTCACTGAGTGCAAGGGAAAAATAATAAAATGTAGTCTATAAGTTATTAAACAGTAAAACATTAACGTTTTAAGAAGTAAAGGTACATTGAGCACTACTGGAGTGGTTGCGGGTAAACTACATTTTAAAGACGGTGTAACAGAACAGGTAAGTAGTACTAACAGCAGCTAAAATGTATATGGATCATCTGTCGGTAGTAGATCCAGTTTGAAAGGCGCTACACGACAGCTGTGGTATAGAAATTACATTTTCTATACAAATTTCTGCCTCTGGTAATGTGCCTTACCGGCATTACCAGCAATTAAAGAAAATTAGTTTTGTGTCCTCTGCAGTGTTAAGAGAGAAAGGCTTTGGTTTGGGATAAAAGGAAAAAAAAGGTGTAAAGAAAGGAAAGTTGCCTTTTTCTTTTATATAGTGTAGAGAGATGTCTTCACTGACGATATGAGCGCCTTTTGGGGACAGTCGGGGTGGATCTTGTGTAGACTGGTGAGACGTCCCTGCCATTAATCGGCTGTGATGGCACTGTTGGTCCTCCACTTCTGTGCGTGTCCTTATGTCCTTTGGATGAGACATAAAACCATGTCCCTGACTCTCATTTAAAGATCCCTGTGCATCTTCCAGAAGGAGTAGGGTGTTCCTTGATGTCTTGGCTAAATTGCCCACCACTGCCTTGTCCATTCTGTCCCCCCTGATCACCCCTTCTTCTGATTGGCCACCTCTCTGTCACCTTTTCAACACCTTATAAATAATGTGTGATGAGCTTACTGATGCAATAATAGCTGCCATCACAACATCCAAGTGAATACTATACATTAGTGGTGGTTGAAGTTCCCACTGTCAATGTAAAGCACCTTGATTAGGTCAGAAATGTTATATATAAATGTAATTAATTATTTTTTTTTTATTAATTTAATGACTTTTTTTTAGCCAGTGGCCAGTTAGGCAGCCAACATTTAGCCCTATTCACACATGTCTGTGTCCTTCCAACAAAATACTGAGAAAGTAACGAGAAGGACAAAAGCAAATAAACGTGATATACTAATCATTTGGAGTCCAGAAAACATTTTGATTATTAAATTCTTAGATAACAAATATCTACAGTATTAGAAACATCTGGCCTGGCAAAATTAGAGCACTGTCATGCAATAACATGTTTCATCACCAATAATGATTGGCTTCTAATTAAACAGTTGGTTAAAATGTAACCTGTAAGAACAAAGTTTGGCACCCCTGCTCTACAGCATCTAGTACATCAAAACTGGAAACTGGAGCTACAGAAACAGATGTAAGACACCATTACATCACCACAGTTTTAAAGAAAACTTTTAAACTGACATCTGGTAGCTCCTTCAGGACAGAGGATCCGCAAAGAGACAAGTGTTCTGTAAATATTAGAAAATGGGTATCTTATAATGGGCCTCTGATTTTTTTGCAATCTTCATTGACAATTATTATTCGTAACGTTAAGGGAACAAAAATAAGTAAAGTCAGAAACAGTGTTGTTTTTTGAATTGTCTAACTTCTTCCATGCCGCTAATCTTATCGTTAGAAACTTAACCCACTTTGTGCTAGAGGTCAAACTTCTTTCATCCTTATTAAATTTGGGAATGCAGTGAAAATCTGGTGAACGCTGTTTTTCTCAGGACAAAATTAGGAATGTTGTCTCCAGGCTGAAAGTCCAAAGTATCAGATTATCACACCCAAAGTACATACTAACCTCTCTTGCATTTAAAACAATATCAAGAAAGGCACATTTTCTACACATTTCAAACAAGTCCTCTTCTTTCATCTTTCTGTGGTGCTGCCCTTATGCTGCCAGTAATTTGTCCTGGGTCTCTCTGTTGCAGATTAATTTTGGGTTGTCTGAACTCTGTTGTGTCAAGTTACATTCAGTTAGGTTTGACTAGATTATGTGGACTTTTATCTAACAACTGTGCTAGAAAAGGAGAAGTACATTTTTAGCAAAATTCAAAGTCCATGGCAGTGACTCAGCTTATCTTGCAGATATTTGAGCAATATACTTCTGCACAATAAAATTATAATTTTATGTTATTTAATTCAATAAGTAGTGGACCCTGTCATGCCCTTGTCTGGGCATTGCAGCATTTTTTCCCTTTGCTGTGTACCTGTATAAAATATAGCCAGGCCTTTAGATTGGAGTTTAGGTTGCAGCACCTGTGGTCTGTTACCAGCGTAAAAAGAATATTGGTAGGTAAAATGCTGTTAACTCTCTTAGCTTCAAATCATATAGCATTATAGTATGTTTTGTGGTTGACTAAGGCCTAGTAAAATCTCATCTGCGTAAAATGTCAAACAGTACATTATTTGGATGCCTTGCTGTCTTTGCATATTCACTGTTAGCTTACAGCTATAGTTTTGTCAATCCACATTTACATGAGATATTTTTAATCACCCATCATGCTTTGTTTTTTTTATGCTATCATTGGTGGCATCAAACATCTGTGTAATATTTAGCATTGATTTTGAGAAAAGTATTTTAAACTTGCCTGTTGGATAATAGGTCCCCTATGACGTTTAGGTATGTGGAATGTCATCAGAAAATAAAGATCATTCTAGACATTCTTAGAAGTAGTTCTTGGTTTTGCCACTACTGTTGTTCACTAGTGTAAGCTGCATATTTCATATACTGTATATATACAGTATGTTTGTACTGAACATGTGTGTTAAAGCATTCATATTAGATTTAAGACATAGCTCAGATATTTAATTATTTATTTATATTATTGAGCTCATAGTTTCATTACAATGCATATATTACAGAGCACTGAGACATAAAGCGTTAAGTCGTATTCATATCAGATGGCCTCCCCCAACTAGAAGGTAAGAGAAAGTATTGATATGAAGTAATCATTAGGAAAGTTTGAAATTTCCAGATAATTAGCAATGGTTCATTATGTTCTGAGGACTGAGGACAACATTAAGAATTGACTGCCAGGTTATGAAAGAAATTTACATGTTCCTTTTAAAGAGAACTTAATGTTTTACAATTCTAGTTAAAGCAAGACATCATTTTCCCATTGTATTATATAATAAGTGGGTTACAGTCCTTCCAGATGGGAAAGATAAAGTGTCATGCTAGCAGTACAGTTCATTAAGTAAAAATGCTGCTTTAGGTGTTACTTCATATAGAGTCAGTAGAGTAATAGGAATTATTTTGATCCTAAGACTTTCTGGTAAATAAGCAAAGAGTGTATTTCTGAGGGATCTAAACAAGAGACATCCCAAAATGTGACCAAATGAAGCAGTTGCTTAAAGGTATCTCTTGATTTGGAAAGACATTGAATAGTCTGAGTCAACAGAAATGTGTGCAGCATTCCACTTTAAGCTTAAGGTATTTTTTAGACAGATTGAGGAAGTTTAGTTTATCTAGGTTTGACTTCCATTCATTATCTGTAAGTATAATTGAAAGATCCTCAATCCCCAAACTGTCTCATATTAGGTAAGATGTGTTATTTAAAAAATAGACCTAGTTTGCAAATACTTTTTTTCTTTATTACAACTGGGAAAAATAATTTAAACAGTTAGCAAGAGAGGGTTACAGAATTTTGCCAGGGTGCCCTTAATGTACCCTCCAGCCTTCACATATCAGTAGAAATGTTTTGATGAAAAGCAATATTTAAAGGCCTAGTTGTTGAAAGGGTGCAAATTTATCCCCAATATTCATATGCAAGATCTGAAGGCTCCTTTTTCTGACTGTGTTGTGTATGTTAAATTTAAATTATTAATTATTATCTAATATTAAATTATTGTTTACTTTAAAGGAATACTGCACCTAAAAATTACATTTATTTATATGTTAACCCATTCAGTTTATAATGATGGCCGAGAGCATATGACTGGATAACTGATGTGGATTATGCAAAGTGAGTAACATGAGATTTTTTATTTTGTTTTATCAATGGATGTTTTTCATATTGTTTGCTGTTGTACAGTTTCAGCTTCAAATTTATTGTCATATGTACGTAGTAAAATGAAAGTATTATTCTGTACATCCTCCATGCTCTAGCTTGCAGTGCTAATGGCATAAGGGAGAAAATTGTCTTTCAGCCTTGTTGTTTTAGCTTCTTTGCTCTTGTAACATCTCCCTGATGGTAGCAGTATGAACAGTTCATGTTGTGGTTGGGTTGTGTGCTTAATAATGTTATGGGCCCTCCTGAGAACTCTGGTGTAGGAGGTGCTGATCAAATGATATTTTGCACTGATTTTACCACCTGCTGTAGAGCCTTGTGGCCCCATGCTGTACTGTTCCCAAACCAAGTAGCTGATGATAGTGCTTGGCATGTCAAAGTTCCTCAACATTCTCAGAAAATACAAACGCTGCCGGACTTTCCCAACCAGGTCTGTGTTGTTGTAGGTCGAAATGAGAGCCTCAGAGTTGTTAATGGCAAGAACTTTAAATGTGGCCACTCACTCTACCTCAGTCTCTCCAGTATACAGTGGTGGTCGCTGTTCTCTCTTCCTCCGTGTGTCAATAATAATTTACTTCATTTTGCTGGTGTTTAGAGAAAGATTACTGTCCTGACACCATTTCAAAAGGCCAGCCACCTGTACTTTGACTCATTACCACCAGAAATCAATTTCATAATGCTGGTGTTATGCTTTAAAGTGACACAGTCATGAGCGAAGAACATGTAGAGCATCCTTGTGAGGTTCTTGTATTTATGGTTATTGTTTTGGAAATGTTGTTCCCCTGACTAGGGTCTGCTTATAAAAAGGTCCAGGACCCAGTGGCAGAGAGTAGGTGGCACACCTAGACTGGAGAGCTTGTTTGTGAGCATAGCTGATACCATAGTATTAAAAGCCAAAAAGTACTAATTATGTACTCCTTATTTTCCAGGTGTGTAAGTGTTAAGTTTATAATTATGGTAAACATACTAAGACTGAATTATTGTTGTTAAGACAATATATCTTCCTTGTGGGCATGCGTGGATGTTGTTAGTTTTTTGGTGTTTGTATTGCAGTTCTTTTTCAGTTTGTGTTTTATTCATTTTTGAAAGTAAAGTATTTCACATTCAAACTGGTGTGCTTATTGAAAATTAACATAAGAACTGCTGCAATGTTGTGCTAACTGTATCCCATGTTAACCTATTTGGTCTATATGCAAACAGTAGACGGTCCATTGTGTCAGGTATGAATGTCTGAATGTGGCTCCTAAAAATTCTCTTAAGGCATTTCATCACAAGGAGTCAATGCAGCGGACCAGTAGCCATTCAGATAATTAACTTTTCCCTTTATTGGCAGTGGAATAATAGTGGTTGTTTTGTAGCAGGTGGGGATTATGACTTGTATAAGGGAAAGGTTAAATATGTCACCCAGAACATCAACAAGGGTTGAAGTGCAAGCTTTGAGTGTACGTCCTGTGATTTTATCTGGGCTGGCTGTGTTCTGGTGGTTTATTCTCCTCAGAAACTCTTCTACATCTGCGGATAATATTATAAATGGGGATACTGAGCCCTCACTAGACTCCTCTCTGCCCACTGACTCAGTTTTATGGGCCTTGAAGTGGGTATAGAATTTGTTGAACTCATCCAGTGAGAAATAGCTGGCAGTGATCACCCTCTACTTCAGTCTCTGTAGCCTGTGATGTCTCCCAAACCCTGCCACATACTCAGAGTGTCAATGGTAGTGAAGTGACCTTCCAGTTTAAGTCTGATTTCTCCTTGGCTTCTCTAATAGCTCTACACAGATTGTATATGGCTTTTTTGTACTCACTGGCATTGCATGAGGCATATGCCTTAGAGTGTGCATGAAGTGTGGGGCGGACCTCTGAATTAATGCATGGTTTATTGTTTGGATGGTATCAGATGTGTTTGAGGGGCACAATAAAATCAGTGCAATTGCTGTAGCTGGAAACTACTAAACTGTATTTCTGCAAATTAACTGTTCAATCCTCATTCATAGCAGCTGTCTTGAAAACATCCAACTGAGTACACTGAAAGCAGTCCTGAAGCTCATGCTCAGATTCTTCTGGTCACACTTTAACAGTTTTTCTTACAGTGGGAACTTGTTTGAGAAGACGTCTGTGTGCTGTACAGAGGAATATAAAGATTTGATAGGACTGTACAAAATGAGGGTGAGGTACAGCCTTATGCACCCCCTTTACATTACTACACATATAACTCAGTATAATTTTCTCCTGTGTAGGAAAAGTAATGTGATGTTAGTATGCTGGCATTGAATCTGTATGTTACAGTGGTTAAAGTCACCATCCACTATACTGCATCAGGTTTTCTTGTGCATTTATAACCTCATACAATGTCCCCAGTGCTGCCCTGATGTTTGCATACGGTGAAAAGTATGCCATTGATATTTAAGGTTAATTATCCTAGGTAATCTTCAGTTACAAATTTTGGATTGTTTTGCAATGTGGCCTGTTGTTTAGATGACAAATATTATCACAGTATTTTTGTTTGTGGTGTAGTAAATACTTTGCATTGCTTTCAGCAATGCAGATCCTTTGAGACTTGCAGTGTCTGTTTACTGTAATCCTTATGTCAGACATGAACTAAGTCATTTAAAATTGTCTCATATGCAGATGTTTGCCCCCACCCCCAATCCCTTTAGAGCCACCAAAAAGAGAATAAAACGAATACACTTTGTTGCCAGAATCTATTTTCCCTGTGTGTATAAAAATGGCATTGCTTCAGAATATCTATTTTTTGTATCTCTTCCCACGAATGCTAAATTCCTACATTACTTTTGGAACAGAATCCTCAAATGCATACCTCCAGGTAGACACACAGCATTTTTTCTGTGAACTGTCAGTTCAAAAATGATACTCATTATCCCTGTGTCACTTGAGTTTACATTGTCAATATTGCTTAGAATGCCATAAATAAAGACAGGTTTGGAGGATTCTTATTTATTGTTTACTTACTGTTTATACAGGAACATACTGAGCATAGAACTGCAGCCCTGCATATTCCTCACACTGACAAAACAAAATTCAGTATCTTTATACACAAGCACATTGAATTTGTTGTAAAAGAATGTAATGCTTATTGTTATGCATGAATTATGTACTAATTATATCATTCTGTCATTCTTATGTGCATGTTTTTACTGATCTGATTTTATGCCTACAGATATCATTTGAAATGTTTGCTTTCTTGATTCTTAATTAAACCATACATAATTTATCATTTTATTGTAATATTACTTTATATGAAATGAAGTGACAATATGTACTCATCCAAAAATTGTTCAATTGCAGATTAAAGATAGACAATCATTTATGACAGTGGTTGTATTTGCTTCAAATGCAATCCATCCATCCATTATCCAACCCACTATATCCTAACTACAGGGCCACGGGGGTCTACTGGAGCCAATCCCAGCCATCACAGGGCGCATGGCAGGAAAAACCCCGGGCAGGGCGCCAGCCCACCGCAGGGCTTCAAATGCAATATACATTTTAAAGATTTTAATGAACCTAAAGCATTAATAATATAAATGTTGTTTTTATAGATGCTGTATTACATTGTGTGATCAAATTCATCATAAAGAGTAAGACAAATTAGGGCAATCAAAACCATATGGCTTATTGCTATGTGTGTGTGTGTGTTCATATATACTACTCAAAAAATTAAAAAAAACTTTTTAATCAGAATATAGCATCAAGTCAGTGAAACTTCTGGGATATTGATGTGGTCAGTTAAGTACTAGAGGGAGTTGTTAATCACTTTCAGCTGCTTTGGTGTTAATGAAATTAACAACAGGTGCACTAGAGGGGCAACAATGAGACGACCCCCAACACAGGAATGGTTTAACAGGTGGAGGTCACTGACATTTTTCTCTCCTCATCTTTTCTGACTTTTTTTTTCACTAGTTTTGCATTTGGCTACAGTCAGTGTCAGTACTGGTAGCATGAGGCGATACCTGGACCCTACAGAGGTTGCACAGGTAGTCCAATGTCTTCAGGATGTGCCATTGCCAGAAGGTTTGCTGTGTCTCCCAGCACAGTCTCAAGGGCATGGAGAAGATTCCAGGAGACAGGCAGTTACTCTAGTAGAGCTGGACAGGGCCGTAGAAGGTCATTTAACTCATCAGCAGGACCGGAATCTGCTCCTTTGGGCAAGGAGGAACAGGATGAGCACTGTCAGAGCTCTACAAAATGACCTCCAGCAGGCCACTAGTGTGAATGTCTCTGACCAAACAGTCAGAAACAGACTTCATGAGGGTGGCCTGGGGGGCCCAACGTCCTCTAGTGGGCCCTGTGCTCACTGCCCGGCACCGTGGAGCTCGATTGGCATTTGCCATAGAATACCAGAATTGGCAGGTCCACAACTGGCGCCCTGTGCTTTTCACAGACAGAGAGCAGGTTCACCCTGAGCACAAGTGACAGATGTAAAAGGGTCTTGAGAAGCCATGGAGAATGTTGTGCTGTTTGTAACACCATTCAGCATGACCGGTTTGGTGGTGGGTCAGTGATGGTCTGGGGAGGCATATCAATGGAGGGACGCACAGACCTCTACAGGCTAGACAACAGCACCTTGACTGCCATTAGGTATCGGGATGAAATCCTTGGACCCATTGTCAGACCATATGCTGTTGCAGTGGGTCCTGGGTTCCTCCTGTTGCATGACAATGTCCGGCCTCATGTAGCAAGAGTATGCAGGCAGTTCCTGGATAATATTATATATTATATATATATTGTGACAGATAGGGGGCGCCATCGCTCCCTTGAACCCCTGTCCAAGACTCCAGACTCCAAAAAGTCCAAATGTTGACTTTATTTAAATGTCACAGTGCACAAAGCACCCTCTCCTCCACTATACTCATATACAAATCAATAATCACTAATAAACAATCTTCCACACTTCCAGACGTGTTGCCACCTTTCCACCCAGCTCAGCTCACCATCTGGGAGCTCCCACAGTCCTTTTGTACTCCCTGACCCGGAAGTGTTCCCAATCCCCAGTCCATGTGATTCTTCATCACTTCCGGGTCAGGTACCAGTCCTTTTCTTCACCCCGGAAGTACGTCACTTCTGTCGTCGCTCTTCTGGGTTATAGGGCACATATGACTCTTTGCTCCCCCCTGCAGCTCCCTCTTGCAGCCCCTGTGGTATCCAGCAGGGCTGCGGATGAAAACTACATTGTCTATGATGCCCTGCTGGTCTTCGGGGCACCTCCACACTGCAGGGAGGGCTCCATCTGGCGGCCTGGGGGTATTGGCTGGGATGACAAGCTGGCCAAAGACCACAGTACTCCTCCCCCAGCGAAAAACCATGGTTTTGCGCGTCCTGTCCCATGAGGGACATCTTCCCCCAAGGTGATCCAAAGGTCGGGCACCGATGATGCAGCTGACACTCCCGTGCAAACCTAGAAGGAACAATATAACAATGACTGTTTTGATCCCTTGCCCTCCTAGGACAACCTCTCCATTTGTGGCCTGGCCTGCGGCATTCATAGCACAGCCGCGGTCCCCTTGGTAGTCTCTCTCTGCGGGACTTGAAGCACCTGGGTACTTCTGGCTCCACCCTTTTCTCTGCTGAGAAGGATTCATTGGCCGCCCTTGTGTTTTTATGGCCCTTTTCCACTTTGTCAGGAGACCTCTGTTGTATTTTAGAGATCTCCTTATTAATCTGGGGTTTATCTACAGTTTGGGTCTCTCTATTAAATGAAGAGAGCCCTTTTACTGTCTGAACCCCTTTTGTTTTACAAATGAGCGGTGGCGATGTCTTTAGGGCCACCTCGCTCCGGCACTGTCCAGCTGCTCCAGATTGATCGGCGCTTCCCCCGACCACTCGGTCAACGATCCGGCCTCTCCTGTAGGGCATGCATTTGTCTGGCACCCGCTATTGATTAAACGCGGGCCCTTTTCACTCTGCGTCCCTATTTCTTTATATTCGGTACGGGTTTCGCTTACCTGTGCCGCCGCATTTGTCATTACGGGAGGCTCCCCACCAAATCGCCGGATGTAGTTCCTCACCTTCTCTAACGGCGCTTTGGCTGCTGCTCCCAACTTCCCAACGATCGTCTCAATGTTCGTCAGGACCTGCAAGAAACTTTGTATGGGCTCGATCAGCTTCTTCAGTTCCTGCAAGTCAACAATATTATTTAATTCGGTTGGCGGTAGACTTATTTCCTCGTTTGCCTTACCTGCCAGCTGGGAGCCAATAAGCATGCCCGCTTCTGGCATGTGCTCTGACAGGTCTCGCGGAGGCTTCTGGGACTTGGAGTTTATTTTGGTCGAGGGCCGGGTTGCCTCCTTCGGCGGACTGTGGTCTGTCTTTATTAATTTTCCGACATCCTGATCAGCCATTTCCCGACCCTTCTTACCTACTTTCGTGGTGAGCAGTGCTTTGCTTGCCTCCCCCTTCCCCTTCAGAAAGTCCAAGTCCTTTTCTTTGGATTTGAAGGCGCAAACAGCAGGATGCAGACCTCCTCCTTCCCAGAAATCACTGGGGTTGATGACGTGTCCCTCTCTGGCCACCGACATGCGGAAGTCTTCTTCCATGTGCTCTGGCTCGAACAGGAGCGTGCCATTGTCTTCGAGACAGTCTCCTTTCTCCCGCGGAGCCTCCAGGTGATCATCTCCGAGGTACATGCACGGGACAAAGTGTGTTATTTTAAACGGGTTGTCGATGACGATCCCGGCATGTACCTCAGAGCGATTGTTGGTCCCTGGAGGTTTCTCCTGACTTGTGAGGCTGCTCCGTGACTCCTTCCGAGCGTCGGCCATTGCAGACATGGCTCTCCTGCTGGCGATACTGCTCCGTTTGCCCTTCTTCTTCCCCATTCCGGACTTGGAAATTGCGGGTTCTGGCGATGTTGTGGTGAGTCTGAATGCTGTCTTCTCAGGGTTCTCTGCCCACAGAAAATTTATAAACAGGTCCTCCGCAATAGACGCTAGAGTATCCTGTAGACTACGCCACTGTGACAGATAGGGGGCGCTATCGCTCCCTTGAACCCCTGTCCAAGACTCCAGACACCAGGAAAAAGTCCAAATGTTGACTTTATTTAAATGTCACAGTGCACAAAGCACCCTCTCCTCCACTATACTCATATACAAATCAATAATCACTAATAAAAAATCCTCCACACTCCCAGACGCGTTGCCACCCTTCCACCCAGCTCAGCTCGCCGTCTGGGAGCTCCCATAGTCCTTTTATACTCCCTGACCCGGAAGTGTTCCCAGTCCCCAGTCCATGTGATTCTTTATCGCTTCCGGGTCAGGTACCAGTCCTTTTCTTCACCCCGGAAGTACGTCACTTCTGTCGTCACTCTTCCTATGACACACTTCCGGGTTATAGGGCACATATGACTCTTTGCTCCCCCCTGCAGCTCCCTCTTGCAGCCCCTGCGGTATCCAGCAGGGCTGCGGATGAAAACACATTGTCCATGATGCCCTGCTGGTCTTCGGGGCACTTCCACACTGCAGGAAGGGCTCCATCTGGCGGCCTGGGGGTATTGGCAGGGATGACAAGCCGGCCAAAGACCACAATATATATGTATGTATATATATACTCAGCAAAAAAAGAAACGTCCCCTGACTTTCAACTGTTTTTACTTTCAGTAGACTTAATGTGTAAATATTTGTATGAACACTAAAAGAGTCAACACCATAAGACATAAACTAAAAATGTTTCACAATGTGTCCCTGAATGAAGGGAGGCTCAAAATCAAAAGTACCAGTCAGTATCTGGTGTGGCCACCAGCTGCTTGAAGTACTGCAGTGCATCTCCTCCTCATGGACTGGACCAGATTTGTCAGTTCTTGCTGTGAGATGTTACCCCACTCTTCCACCAAGGCACCTGCAAGTTCCTGGACATTTCTGGGGGGAATGGCCCTAGCCCTCACCCTGCGATCCAACAGGTCCCAGACGTGCTCAATGGGATTGAGATCTGGGCTCTTCGCTGGCCATGGCAGAACACTGACATTGCTGTCATGCAGAAACTCACGCACTTTTTGCCACTCCTGTCTGGTCCAGCGAAGGTGGGTTTGTGCCCATAGGCGGCGTTGTTGCTGGTGATGTCTCGTAAGGACCTGCCTTACAATAGGCCTGCAAGCCCTCAGTCCAGCCTCTCTCAGCCTATTGCGGACAGTCTGAGCACTGATGGAGGGATTGTGTGTTCCTGGTGTGACTCGGGCAGTTGTTGTGGCCATCCTGTACCTGTCACGCAGGTGTGATATTCGGATGTACCGATCCTGTGCAGGTGTTGTTACACGTGGTCTTCCACTGCAAGGATGATCAGCTGTCTTTCCTGTCTCCCTGTAGCGCTGTCTTAGGCGTCTCACAGTGCGGACATGGCAATTTATTCCCCTAGCCACATCAGCAGTCCTCATGCCTCCCTGTAGCATGCCTAATGCACGTTCACGCAGATGAGCAGGGACCCTGGGCATCTTTCTTTGGGTGTTTTTCACAGTCGGTAGACAAGTCTCTTTAGTGTCCTGCGTTTTTAGAACTGTGACCTTAAATGCCTACTTTCTGTAAGCTGTTAAGGTCTTAACGACCATTCCACAGGTGCATGTTAATTAATTGATTATGGTTAATTGAACATGCATGGAAAACATAGTTTAAACAATTTACAATGAAGATCTGTAAAGTTATTTGGATTTTTAAAACATTATTGTTGAAATACACAGTCCTGAAAAAGGGACGTTTCTTTTTTTGCTGAGTATATATATATGTATATATACACTAGCAAAATACCCGCGCTTTGCAGCGGAGAAGTAGTGTGTTAAAGAAGTTATGAAAAAGAAAAGGAAACATTTTAAAAATAACGTAACATGATTGTCAATGTAATTGTTTTGTGACTGTTATGAGTGTTGCTGTAATCAAGGATTTGATTATCATTATTTCTTTCAATCAGGTTCGTATTTGGAGGATGTGTTGTGTTCAGGTTACATTCCGTGTTTGTCAACTGTTGTAAAGATAACAGGTTTCATTCATTGAAGTGTTCACTACCCAAATCGGTACTCGTGAATCTAAGATGTTTAACAGGCATTCCCGGTGTTAAGTTGTGGATTTGCCTGCGAATATTTAGTGGCAGCATGTCTATGAACTTAATTTAAACTTAAGCTTTACACCTTGCTTTTCTATTGATATGTCTACAAAGGCTTGTTCAGATTCAGAGGATTGTTCCTTTCTTACTGCATCAATAAACAGCTCGTCTTCCTCTTTATCTGAGAAATCACACACTGCATGCACAGGTTTACCTTTCTCAGTCCTGCAAACTTTAGCGAAGTGGTTCAATTTACCACATTTTTTACACTGTCTTCCTTTAGCTGGACATTGACTTTTTCCACCGTGTGCTTTGTTTCCGCAGTAGCTGCACTTATGAATATGCTTGTATGCGTCACTCGCTTCATATTCTTTTGCTGCCTTCTCAATTGTGTAATGCGTTTTTTGTTCAGCGCTCTTTGGAGCTCTTGCTTGTTGTCTGCGTACTGCGTTCACAGTCAGTTCACGTGAGCCGCTTGGAGTACATGCATTGAAGGTTCTCAGCTGTGCTTGTGTTATCTTGTGCGATCTTGCGATGTCCACGGCTTTATTTAATGTTAGCTCAGACCCGGCACTTAAAAGTTTCTCTCGCACTTTTGCTGAGTTTGTGCCAAACACTGTTCTATCCCTGACCATCTCATCTTCGTTTGAATAAGCACAGTCCTTCACCAGCAATTTTAACTCCGTTACAAAGTGATCAAAAGTCTCGTTTATACCTTGCGTCTTCTCACTAAACTTGTATCTCGCGAATATCGTATTCGTCTTAGGCATGACAAACTCCTCATAGCGGCAGCATGTCTATTGTATTGCTGCTGACGGACGGCCTTATATGGGCAGGCATTCAATTACGTGGGAGGCGTGGGTATGGGGGACGCAATATAGGCAGTCAGCCAACTACGTGGGAGGCGTGGTGATGGGGGACGCAACTCCGCCTCACACAGCGACCGAGCTGAAGGCTATTGCCGTATATATGTACGTAAGTAGGATTCAGTTATGACCGTTACGCGTAGAATTTCGAAATGAAACCTGCTCAACTTTTGTAAGTAAGCTGTAAGGAATGAGCCTGCCAAATTTCAGCCTTCTACCTACACGGGAAGTTGGGGAATTAGTGATGAGTGAGTCAGTCAGTGAGTCAGTCAGTCAGTGAGGGCTTTGCCTTTTATTAGTATAGATATCAGTCAGTCAGTCAGCCAGTGAGGGCTTTGCCTTTTATTAGTATAGATATCTAGGGCCCTCTAGCAGGCATACGGCAACGTCACCGTATTCAGACCCATTGATTGGATAGAAGCCGATATGAGGAACTCTACGAGGCCACTGAATGCACCGCAAACGCTCCGAGCGAAAGATTGTCGCGTGCACTACGTCCAACTCCATGGCAGGATTCTGGACAATATTATTTGCCAGACACAGACCAGATTTCAAGACCATGAAAACCTGATGTTTGTCACACTCCTCGAGCCCCAGAAGTTTCGGGAATACAAGAAAAATTTCACACATGCAGCCTTCTCCAGTTTAACACAAGAGCCACGGAGCGCTTTTTGATCTGTCTCGGCTAAAAACAGAACTGACTGTAATGTATGCCATGGATGATTTTGCAGGAGAATCTCCCACTGATCACCTTGACTTCCTTCATCAGAAAAATCTGAATGAGAGCATGGGGCAGCTGTTCACATTGGTATATTTGGCGGTGAGCATTCCTGTATACACTGCTTCTGTCGAGCGGACATTTTCAGTCCTAAAGCGAATTCAAACTTATGCCAGAAATACCATAGGGCGGGTTCGCCTTTCAGCATTAGCTTCGATGGCGATAGAAAGTGAGGTTTTGATGGAACTGAAGTGCACGGATAATCCATACGACAGAGTAATTGAACTGTTTTTGAGGAAGAGAGGATGATGGATTTTGTTTACAAATAATCCAAATTTTTGGTGAGTAAAATGTTGCGATTTTCCTAAATAATATTGCAAGTTTAAGAGTTATTATTGATGTTTTTTATGTGATGTCGCAGCTGTGGCTGCAGTAGAAAGGAACTTGTTCATCCCTGGTTTATCTATTCAATAAAGGCATTTATTGTGGCTACAGGAGTTATCTTTTATTTATATATATATATATATATATATATAAATATATATACTAGCAAAATACCCGCGCTTCGCAGCGGTGAAGTACTGCCTTAAAATTTTTATTAAGTACTTTGTAGAAAATTAAACCTTTTTAAACTGAGGGAAAATATACCAATAATTATTTGTTAAGGATCTCTTTGTATACCACTTTGTAAGTTCGGCCCTCCGGTTGTAATATGACCAAGCTGTGCACTGAGCTTACTCTTGAGCATGCAATGTACAGTTGGCCATGTGAAAAGTAATCTTGTCTCAAATCTAACAGGTTGGATTGCTGCTGTTATAATCACTTTGAGTTTCATGGTTTGTTTCAATTAAGTGACATTCAGCATCTGTCAAGCGTTGTAAGCACACAACCGGTTTCATTGATAACTTCACATCCAGAGTTTAAACATTCATAAACATCAAAGAGTCCACTACACAAATCGTCACCTGTGAATCTAAGATGTTTAAGAGGCATTGGCGGTTGTCCAAAGGTGTAAAATATTTGGCCTTTTCGGTACACTTAAAATCGACAACCGAACAATTCAGCGGTAGCCATCAACTCACATGAAGAACCATAGGTGAAGGGCTTAAGCATTTCACTCTTATAGTGCTCCTGTGTAGTATAATTATCTCTTGTACCGTCATCAGTCCACACCTTGAACCTGTCCTAGTCATTCAATACATAAGACACAATGTTCCTCCGGATATCAAGAGTGAGCCTGATATGGCCGTGCAATATGCAACAAAGAGAATGGAAAAGGTAGGTGCCATCTCCGGGCATGGAAACCACTCGGTAAGTGACAGTTCTTTGATCGATGGTGATCACCTCGATAGACATGTTAATGAGGGTACGGTTGGAACGATAAAGGAAATGGGTACCTGAACAATGCAAAGTAAGTCTAAAATACCTACACAATAACTATGATCGTAATAAACGAACAATAAAACAGCGGAGAAGCCAAGGATTAAATAAAAAGGCTGTAGTTATCAGCAGGGAGACATGAATCCCGTGGCGAAGCAAGGAAGGAAATGTAGAGACCGGAGCGACGGACAGCCTTATACTGTATAGGCAGGCAGCCAACAACGTGGGAGGCGTTGGGATGGAGGACCCAATGCCGCCTCACACGGTGACCGAGCTGCAGGCTATGGACGTATATATGTACGTAAGTAGGATTCAGTTAGCGTTGGGAACCCGCGTACCAAATTTCTTGAAGATGGGCCCATAAGTAACAAAGACCGTTGGAAAGTTCAATATGGCGGCCGACAGTGGCGTCATACCACTGAAATAAGTACGTACATTGGTTTCGGTTAGCTCAGGGAAGCCGCCTACCAAATTTCGTAAAGATGGGGCCATAAATAAGAAAGTTCAACATGGTGAACGTTGTCGACCGTTATGACCGTTACGTGTAGAATTTCAAAATGAAATCTGCTTAACTTTTGTAAGTAAGCTGTAAGGAATGAGCCTGCCAATTTTCAGCCTTCTACCTACACGGGAAGTTGGAGAATTAGTGATGAGTGAGTGAGTGAGTGAGTGAGTCAGTGAGGGCTTTGCCTTTTATTAGTATCTATACTAATAAAAGGCAAAGCCCTCACTCACTCACTCACTCACTCACTGACTAACTGACTGACTGACTGACTCATCACTAATTCTCCAACTTCCTGTGTAGGTAGAAGGCTGAAATTTGGCAGTCTCATTCCTTACAGCTTCCTTACAGAAGTTGGGCAGGTTTCATTTCGAAATTCTACGCGTAATGGTCATAACTGGAAGGTATTTTTCTCCATTTACTGTAATGGAGTTGAGCTTGACCGCCGTGGGGGCGGAGTTTCGTCTGACATCATCACGCCGCCCACGTAATCACGTGAACTGACTGTCAACGCACTATGTAGAAAACCAGGAAGAGCTCCAAAATACGCTGAACAAAACATGCATTATATAATTGAGAAGGCAGCGAAACAACAATAAGAAACGAGCGAGTGGCATATACTACCATATTCATCATTGCAGCTACTTCGGAAACAAAGCAAGGTATAAACCTAAACTTTAAATTAAGTTAATAGACAGGCTGCCGCTGGCGTTTTTAATGCCCACGGGTAATGCGGGATACAAGTTTAATGAGAGAACGCAGGATATAAACGAGAGTTTTGATCACTTTGTAACTAAGTTAAAATTGCAGGTGAAGGGGTGTGCTTATGCAAATTCCGAGAGACTGTGTTTGTGGGGGATTGACAGTTAAGGCGGGTGGAGGAGTCACGTCATCATATCCCCTCCCATTTACCTCATTTCGCTCTGAGCTGAGCTCCGCGGCTAACGCCGTCTTCCGAAGCAACTTTGTCACACTGCCACCAAATACAGAGAAATCCACAAGTTAATACACACGCTGTCTCTAGACTTTCTCCACACTGAATCCTCCAGGCACTACTTACAAAAGGTTACATTGGCAATCGTGTTACGTTATTTTTAAAATGTTTAATTTTCTTAGCACAAGCACAGCTGAGAAGCTTCGATGCATGTGCTCCATAACGCGTTAAAAAATAATGCATTTAATCACACTTTGCATTACAATCAAAGGGGAACTTTTGTCAATGCATGATTTCCTGGTACACCGATTACATTGATCAGCGCATCCCAATTCATTTTAGCCTCGCACCACCTTGGTTTGAGAAGAAGTATGAAAAAATATGAGGTTAACACACAAAAACAGATCACCAATTCAAGCTTTATGAATAATCGATTCGCCATCAATAATTGTTTTGGTAAAGCCATACTCAGTGTAATCCTCCTTCCATTTTATAATTTTTCCGCCACTAGCCATGATTAAATGAACGGTAAAAAAGTAAGAGCGAAGCGAGGGTGACTTATTTAGGCAGGTATATATATGACAGCAACACTCATGACAATCATGTTACGTTATTATTAAAATGTTTCCTTTTCTTTTTCATTACTTCTTTAACCCACTACTTATCCGCTGCGAGGCGTGGGTATTTTGTATATGAATGACCTCCAAAGAGCGCGGAGACTTTTGATCATGTGAACGTGTCTGCAAAAACTGGCGTCTCCTGCCCAGCAAAAGTCGAGCAGCCGGCCTTTGAGACGCTGACTGCGCTTCTGCGGCAAAATAATATTAAGGCGCTTTGCACTTTATTTTGCACGTATACGATTATGAGGTCGTCAGCTCGGATTATGAAGACACGCACACGAGTGAAGGACTGACAGTGCCATCACAGCCGATTAATAGCTGGGATTTCTCACCAGTCTGCACAAGACCCACCGCGACTATCCCCAAAAGGCGCTCATATCGTCAGCGAACACATCTCTCTATACTATATAAAAGAAAAAGGCAACTTTCCTTTCTTTACACCTTTTTTCCTTTTATCCCAAACCAAAGCCTTTCTCTCTTAACACTGCAGAGGACACAAAACTAATTTTCTTTAATTGCTGGTAAGGCACATTACCAGAGGCAGAAATTTGGACTTTCACATAGAAAATGTAATTTCTATACCACAGCTGTTGTGTAGCGCCTTTCAAAAGGGATCTACTACCGAGAGATGATCCATATACATTTTAGCTGCTATTAGTACTACTTACCTGTTCTGTTATACCGTCTTTAAAATGTAGTTTACCCGCAACCACTCCAGTAGTGCTCAATGTACCTTTACTTCTTAAAACGTTAATGTTTTACTGTTTAATAACTTATAGACTACATTTTATTTTTCCCTTGCACTCAGTGATCAAAGCTATACACACACATATAGACACATACATATATATATACACATATATTTATATATACCTGTGTGTATGTTTGTATGTATGTGTATACACACACACACACACACACACACACACACATACACACAAATTATATATATGTGTGTGTCTGTGTATGTATGTATGTATATGTGTGTGTATATATGATGTAGATAGGTACGCATATATATATATGTATATGTAGATATGTATATAGATATGTATTTTGATATATATATATATATATATATATATATATATATATATACATACACAACAATTACATTAACAATCATGTTACGTTATTTTTAAAATTTTTCCTTTTCTTTTTCATACCTTTTTTAACACACTACTTCTCCGCTGCGAAGCGCGGGTATTCTGCTAGTAGATATATATACAGTAGACCCCCGCAGTAGTAATTCACGGATTTTTCCTTAGAACCTAATAATTGTTAGCGGCAACCGCAAATATCCTCCACAATTTTTATGGCTTTTTTTGTGGCAATACTTTACTGTAGAGAGAACTGGAAGCAACTGTAGAGAACACCGCGGCTTGGGATGGTGAAAGTAGCCAATAGAATTTAAAACTGCAACTCCTAGCAGTCCCTGTAGTGGCTCTGATTGGTCTTCTGCTTCTGCTGGTCTTCAGCGTGGCTTTTAAAAAGGGGGCCGGTGACCAAAAGCAAAAAAAAGTTTTTGTAATTTGTGTTTCAAGTTCTTGTCTGTCTGCCTTCTGTTGGGTTACCTGTACTTATTCATTTTGTCCTGGATCGTTTTGTGCGTCTGGATTGTCTGCCAGCTGCCTGTGTACATGAGGGCTGTAAGTGGATTCATGGCCATCCTGCAAAGAAAGGAGCGCTCCTGAACCCGTCCGCCCGTCTTTGCCATTTCAGGAACTACCAGTAGGACTATATTTACATTCCCATTCAACATGCGGATCTGTGAGCTATCTATTTTCATTATTACATTTCATCCGTTGCCGTTTTTCATGAACTTTTTCATGATTTACTGTGTGTGTTTTGTTTGTGCTTTGTTGTATTTAATGTGTAATTGCTGTAAGGGGAACAGGGGTGGTATCGTTTTCTTATTTAATTTGTTTTCATTACATTCTTTATTTGCTGTTTGATTACCAGTGTGCTTTGTTTTTGTCTTTGTGAGTGCGCTCAGGTCAGGTCAAGGCTGGGTGCGTCCCTGGAATCTCCACCATAAAAATAAATAAATCACCCTCATCTCGACGGTGTGAATATTAACGACACCAGACCGGTACAGCATTATTCATTCCTCCTTGCTGCTGATTGACTGTGATGCATCTCTAGCTGAGTATTCTTGTGTTTTACGTTTTGTTCCTTTTAACCCTTAAACCGCCACAACTGGCTATACAGTAATCATTTCCCAATGCCATTTGCGAGCACGCAGGAGCTGATCAGTCAGTGCCGTACATTCGTTGAGCAGCCAGCTCATGACCACTGCCAGCCCCTTGTGAGCAGGGGGGCTGAATGCACCCCTAGAAGACACAGACGCTCTTCAAAAACCCCCTCTCAAAAAACACTGATAGATTACCTTCACATTGCTGCCGCTCTGGTCTCTACATTCCCTTTCTTGCTTCGCCACGGGATTCACGTCTCCCTGCTGATAACTGCAGCCTTTTTATTTAATCCACGGCTTCTCCGCTGTTTTATTGTTCGTTTATTACGATTATAGTTATTGTGTAGGTATTTTAGACTTACTTTACATTGTTCAGGTACCCATTTCCTTTATCGTTTCAACCGTACCCCCATTAACATGTCTATCGAGGTGATCACCATCGATCAAAGAACTGTCACTTACCAAGTGGTTTCCATGCCCGGAGATGGCACCTACCTTTTCCATTCTCTTTGTTACATTTTGCACGGCCATATCAGGCTCACTCTTGATATCCGGAGGAACATTGTGTCTTATGTATTGAATAACTGGGACAGGTTCAAGGTGTGGACTGATGACGGTACAGGAGATAATTATACTACACAGTAGAACTATAAGAGTGAAATGCTTAAGCCCTTCACCTATGGTTCTGCATGTGAGTTGATGGCTGCCGCTGAATTGTTCAGTTGTCGATTTCAAGTGGACCGAAATGGCTAAATATTTTACACCTTTGGACAACCGCCAATGCCTCTTAAACATCTTAGATTCACAGGTGACAATTTGTGTAGTGGACTCTTTGATTTTTATGAATGTTTAAAATCTCAAAAGCTGGATGTGAAGTTATCAATGAAACCGGTTGTGTGCTTACAACGCTTGACAGATGCCGAATGTCACTTCAACACAAGTCCTGCAAATACTGTCGTAATTGAAACAAACCATGAAACTCAAAGTGATTATGACAGCAGCAATCCAAGCTGTGAGATTTGAGACAAGATTACTTTTCACATGGACAACTGTACGTTGCATGCTCAAGAGTAAGCTCAGTTCACAGCTTGGTCATATTACAACCGGAGGGCCGAACTGACAATGTGGTATACAAAGAGATCCTTAACAAATAATTATTGGTATATTTTTCCTCAGTTTAAAAAGGTTTAATTTTCTACTTAAAAATATAAGATCCCAGATCTCAGCATCACAGTACAATCCAAATACTAGCTTAGCAGACCCTGCCGCACATTGCATGCAGCACTTTAGTAATTTTAATCCTGTAACTGAGCAGGAAGTCTTAACTTTAATTACTAAAATGAAGCCCTCTACTTGTTCCCTAGATCCAGTGCCAACAAAACTAGTAAAAAGTGCAATGGATGTTCTTGCAGCACCTATTCTAACCGTTATCAATAGTTCATTACTGCATGGCACAGTACCTGATGCATTAAAAGTGTCAGTCATTAAACCTTTACTTAAAAAGTCAGACCTAGACCCACACATACTAAATAATTATAGGCCTGTTTCAAATTTACCATTTCTCTCTAAAATACTAGAAAAAGTAGTCGCCCGTCAGCTTCAGTCACACCTTACGAATTACAATTTATTTGAGAAATTCCAGTCTGGTTTTTGTGCTGGTCATAGTACAGAAACTGCACTAACACGGGTTGTAAATGACATTCTGATATCCTCTGATGAAGGAAACTCCACTGTAATTATGTTGTTAGACTTAAGTGCAGCATTTGACACCATTGACCATTCTATTTTACTGCACAGGCTAGAAAACGATGTTGGGCTTACAGGCCCCATGCTCGCTTGGTTCAGTTCTTATTTATCAAATCAATTCCAATATGTACAGAAATGTGCTGACAGTACTCCTTCATTATACACAGAAGTTCAATATGGTGTCCCGCAGGGCTCAGTACTGGGACCTTTACTGTTTTCACTTTACATGCTTCCATTGGGATCTCTCATTAGGAAACATAATGTTAATTTTCACTCGTATGCAGATGACACTCAGTTATACCTTTCATTTAAATTAAATGAAGTTTCTCCGATGTTGTCTTTAATTAGTTTTGTTAGTGAATTAAAGGAGTGGATGAATGAGAACTACTTGCCTTTAAATACAGATAAAACAGAGATGTTAATTGTTGGAGGGAATGACGCTGATCACAGCAATATTTTGTCGTCATTTAACTCAGTTGGAATCCCAATTAATTTTACTGAATCAGCCCCCAATCTAGGAGTTATCTTTGATTCTAGCATGTCATTTAAAGCGCATATTACAAAATTGTCCAAAACATGTTTCTTCCATCTTAAAAATGTTAGGAAATTAAGGCGCTTTCTAAATAAACAGGATTCTGAGAAATTAATTCATGCATTTATCTCTAGTAGGATTGACTACTGCAATGCGGTGTTCACTGGCTGTTCAAACTGTTCTTTATACTGCCTCCAGTTAATCCAAAATGCGGCTGCAAGAATTATTACAAGAACAAGAAAATATGAACACATAACTCCAGTTCTTAAATCCTTACACTGGCTCCCGGTTAAGTTTAGGGCAGATTTCAAAATCCTCCTTTTAACATATAAAGCATTAAATGGCCAAGGTCCGGCTTACTTGTCTGAACTTATCATGACTTACAAACCTGAGCGCACATTAAGATCTCAAGATGCCGGTCTGCTTATTATTCCAAGGATTAATAAAATAACAGTGGGAGGTCGAGCTTTTAGTTACAGGGC
>JANRMT010062829.1:8198134-8214356 GCA_026402145.1 Polypterus bichir lapradei
GACTGGAAACAATTATTCCTCTAGAAGCAAAACTTTACATTTCAATCCATCTGCATAATTAAATTCTATGTTTTTTTAATATATCTAATAAAATACCACATATACCATTAGCTTTTCTTTTTATTTTATTTTTTTTTTAATTTTATTAATTTTATTGTAATCATTCTATAGAAATAGATCGATTTTAACAAAAAATAGGATTGAAAAGAAATTGAACCCCACCCCTGAGAAAGAGAGCATGGCCAACGGAGTAATACATAAAGCTTGTAAGTATACCTATATTGATGAGTTTAATAGGGCAATAGAGATGAATGGAGAAGAAAAAGAAATACGGAGAGGATTACTCCTTCTTATTCTAAAATATTATTGATTAGATCCTGCCAAGTTCTGTAAAAGTTCTGCACAGATCCTCTAACTGAGAATTAGATTTTTTCCAATTTCAAATAGTATAAAACATCGGTTTCCCACTGACTTAAAAGAGGAGAGTTAGGATTTTTCCAGTTTAGCAAAATAAGTCTGCGTGTCAAAAAGTGTAGTGAATGCAATCACAGTTTGTCCTTCTCCACTTTAAGCCCATTTGGAAGAACACCAAACACAGCTGTTAATGGGTTAGGAGGGATTGTGACACTGAGGCTGTCTGAAAGGCACTCAAAAGTTTTGGTCCGAAATTATGTTTTTTTTTGTTTGTTCTTTATTTCGCCTTATACAATTTCTTGTATTAGGAATTTGTTAGTTTTCACATACCACTTGGGGTCTGAGCGCAGGGTCAGCCATTGTACAGTGCCCCTGGAGCATTTAAAGGTTAAGGGCCTTGCTCAAGGGCCCACCAGATTAGGATCTTTTTTGGCACTGATGGTGATTCGAACTGGCAACCTTCGGGATACCAGCGCAGATCCTTAGCCTGAGGTGGTGCAGGCCCAAAACATGTGACCCTGTGAGGCTGGGACTTGATTGCAGCATTTGCAGGTTGGATCTTGCCCTGGAAACATTTTGGACAGTTTTAAGCGAGACAGATGTGTTCGATATATAATTTTGAGTTGAATAATTGTATGCTTTGCGCATATAGAGCTCAAGTTAATTTTCTGCACTGCTACCTTCCACTCCTTTTCTGATATATTGATTAAGAGAACTTTTTCCCCATTGCCCTCTTGGATCTTTGAAAGGGAGGGACTGTAAAATAATTTTATATATTGCAGAAATGGTGCCTAAGTCCATGAAATTGAGCAATACTTTTTCCAGCATGGAGAAGGGTGTGAGATGTGGAAAATTGTCCAGGTTCTGTTTAACAAAGTTCCTAATTAGAAGATAGTGAAAGGAATGTGTAGCTGGAAAGTTACATTTGGAATGTAATTGTTCATAGGATGCAAAGATGTTGTTTATATAAAGATCTCTAAGCAATTTAATCCTAAATCTTTTCCAGATATTAAAAACTGCATATGTTTGCGAGGGTTGAAAGAGGTGGTTCTCTTGCAGAGGTGCCACAGATAAAAGATTCTCCATCTTGAAATGCTTTCTACATTGGTTCCATGTTCTGAGTGAGTGAAGCACAATTGGGTTATTAGTATATTGGTGATAACTTGCATTAATAGGGGCGCTAAACTGGGAATATAGAGAAGTACTGCAGGATTTTATTTCTATTGCGCCCCAAGCCTGTGTATGTTCATCTATTTGTGTCCAGGTTTTTATAGCTTGTATGTTTGCTGCCCATTAATAAAACTGAAAGTTGGGTAGAGCCATGCCACCTTCTGCCTTAGGTCTTTGAAGGTTCGCTCTTTGGATACATGGATGTTTTGAGTTCCAAAGAAATGAGGTTATGGTTATATCTAATTGCTTAGAAAATGATTTATTGTTGTATATTGGAATGTTTTGAAATAAAAAAGAAGCTTAGGAAGGATATTCATTTTAACAACGTTAATTCTTCCAGCTAGAGTGAGATGAAGGGTTGACCATCTATGCAAGTCTTGCTTAATTTTTTCCATACAGATGGCGAACTTTTGTTGATAAAGAGCTTTATGTTTACTTGTGATATTTATCCCTAGGTATTTTAACTGATCTGCAAAAGGTAGGGTGTCCAATCTAATATTATATACTTGAGAATTTATTGGAAAGTGTACACTTTTATTCAAATTAATTCTGAGACCAGAGTTCTTTTGAAATTCTGTAAGTGCTGTTAAGACTGCAGGCACAGTATTTTCTGGGTCTGATACATACAGCACCATATCATCTGCATATAGAGAAATTTTCTGTTCCAGTCCTTCTCTGATAATCCCCTTCATCTGACATGCATTTCGACAGTCAACTGCCAGTGGTTCAATGGCAGTTGCAAACAGCAGTGGTGACAAGGGGCATCCTTATCTGGTACCATGTTCTAGTTTAAAGTAGTCTGAACAAATGTTGTTAATACAAACTGAATCTTTTGGATTATTATAAAGTAGTATGATCCATGCACAGATGTTCGGGCCAAATCCAAATTTCTCTAATGTAGTGAAGAGGTAGTTCCATTCAATCATGTCAAATGCTTTTTCTGCATCCAATGATAATAATATCTCTGGGGTGTTTGACTTTGCTGGTGAATATATTACATTAAACAGGCGTCGAAGATTGGAAGATAAGTGTCGGCCTTTAATAAATCCAGTTTGACCTTGTGATATTACCGAAGGCAGCACTTTCTCCATCCTTCTAGCTATAATTTTTGACAGTATCTTAACATCATTATTCAGAAGTGAAATTGGTCTGTATGATGCACATTGTAACAAGTCCTTATTTTGTTTAGGAAAGATGGTGATTAATGCTTGACGAAAAGTTTGAGGTAAAATTTGATTGTCTCTAGCTTCTCTAAATGTTGCTAATAAAAGGGGAGCTAGCTGAGTGTAGAATTTCTTATAAAATTCTACAGGGTAGCCATCGGGGCCTGCTGATTTCCGCCTTGAAGAGACTTTATAGCATCTAGTAATTCTGATAGTGTCAGAGGTTTATCCAGTTCCTCAGCACTGAAAGTATCTATTTGTGATATCTGTAATGTATCCAGAAATGCATTAAATTGTGTGTTGTCTTCTTTAAACTCAGTAGAATATAAGGATTTATAGTAGTCTCTAAATGTGTGCATTATATTTTTATGGTCAATGATTTTATCTCCATTCGTGTTGGTGATTACTGGGATTGCATTGCAAACTTCTTGCTTCTGGATTTGTTGAGCTAAAAGCTTATTGGATTTGTTGAGCTAAAAGCTTATTAGCTTTCTCTCCGTGTTCATAGTAATGATGTCTTGATTTATAAATAAGTTGTTCAGTTTCTTTAGTTGTCAAGAGGTTGAGTTCTGAATGCAGAGCCTGCCTTTTCTTATGAAGAGCCCCACTTGGACGCCTGGCGTGTTCTTCATCTATTCTAGTAATTTCACTTCTTAACTCTGACACTTTCTTGATTTCTAATTTATTCCTTTGGGAAAGATATGAAATTATCTGTCCTGTTAAGAAGGCCTTTAGAGTTTCCCATAGTATTCCTGCAGAGACCTCTGAGGATGTTTTTGTCTCTAGGAAGAAACTGATTTGTTTGGATATAAATTCTGTACAATTCCTGTCTGCTAAAAGAAGTGGGTTAAGACGCCATCTGCGAGGTGAGTGTGTGGGGCATAATGATTTTAGCTCCAAGATCAGAGGTGCATGGTCGGAAATAACAATAGTCTCGTACTTGCAAGATTTAATCGTAGACAAGAAATTATTATCTATAAAGAAATATTCAATTCTTGAGTAGCAATGATGCACTGGTGAGTAGAACGAATATGTTCTTGAGTTTGGGTTTAGAAATCTCCAGGGTTCTGATAAGTTGTGGTCAGTTACAAACTGTTTAATTGTCTTTGCAGTGTTAGATGTCATCCCCCCTGTGACAGGAGTCCTATCTAAGAGTGGATTTAAAACACAATTAAAGTTCCCAGCCATTATAACTTTATGTGTGTTCACATTGGGAATGGATGCAAATACATTTTGCATAAATTCCTTATCATGGACTTTGGGTGCATAAACATTCATCAAAATCATTTTACAGGTAAATAAGTTGCCCATGATAATCACATATCTCCCTTCAGGATCAGATAATACTTCTGATGCTACAAATGAGACTGTTCTATGTATGAGAATTCCCACACCTCTAGTTTTCTTTGTAAAGCTAGAATGGAATATTTGGCCAGTCCAGTCTTTTTGCAGCCAGGACAGATTTATGCTTAGTAAGTGGGTCTCCTGTAAAAATACTATTTTAGCGTTTAAGGTGAGAGAATACTTTCTTTCTCTTTAATTCATGATTCAGGCCTTTAATATTCCAGCTCACAAAGTTAACTGCCCCATCATGGAGACATTGATTCTGAATTTTTGATGTCATTTTATAGTCTTAACTGGAAGTGAGACAGCTTTAACCTTAATTTCCAATTTCCCCACGAGTTATTGCCATGCAGCCTATTGTTACGTTGGTAGTTATAATTATAAGGATTAAAAGGATAGATTAGATATAGCCTGCTATCTTTCTCCCCCCCTTATCCCCCCACCCCCGCATTTTGCCTTGCCACATGAGGCTGGACCCCACTTCACAAAGTCACAGTCCTCTGACATACCTAGAGACACAGCACGTCCAAAACAAAACAAGACCACCCCAATCCCCCACCCCACCCCCGCAGCTGCGTTTGAGGATTAAAAAATAGAAATATCTATTGCTGATAAAGTCTAAATACTCTATGCCTAAAATACTGTATAATCATTAACAGACTATAAGCTTAAAATATAATCTTCAGCAATCTTAAAGTATTAAGATAATAAAATAATAATCCCAGGGAATGGTGTTAAAAAGTGGTCCCGGATAAGCATAGTAAATCCTAATGCAATAATAACAATACAAATAAACCAAGGGTATGATGTTAAACAGTTTCCTTTAGGGTAGTAAAAAAAAAGAAAAAAAAACTCTACTTTCATTTCTTCCACACACACGTCTATAACTGTAATTAAAACAAACAAAAAGTGTCCGAGTAGAGAAAAGGATGTTTAATTATAATACCCGTATCATTACAAGTGGCTCAGAAAGCAGGTGATATCTCCTTACCATGCCATAACAGGATGCGACTCACTATTGTGTTTCAAAAAAGTGTCGGGATCAGCTTCCTTAATTCCTTCTGCTTCCTCCTTGCTGGAGAAGACGTTGCATTTGCCTTGAACATCCACTTTCAGTTTGGCAGGATACAAGAGGCTGTATTTGATATCAGCTTTCTGTAACCGCTGTTTAATATACTAGCAAAATACCCATGCTTCGCAGCGGAGAAGTAGTGTGTTAAAGAAGTTATGAAAAAGAAAAGGAAACATTTTAAAAATAACGTAACATGATTGTCAATGTAATTGTTTTATGACTGTTATGAGTTTTGCTGTCATCAAGGATTTGATTATCATTATTTCTTTCAATCAGGTTCGTATTTGGAGGATGTGTTGTGTTCAAGTTACATTCCGTGTTTGTCAACCGTTGTAAAAATAACAGGTTTCATTCATCGAAGTGTTCACTACCCAAATCGGTACTCGTTAATGTAAGATGTTTAACAGGCATTCCCGGTATTAAGTTGTGGATTTGCCTGTGAGTATTTAGCGGCAGCGTGTCTATGAACTTAATTTAAACTTAAGCTTTACACCTTGCTTTCCTATTGATATGTCTACAAAGGCTTGTTCAGCTTTAGAGGATTGTTTCTTTCTTACTGCATCAATAAACAGCTCGTCTTCCTCTTTATCTGAGACATCACACACTGCATGCACGGGTTTACCTTTCCCAGTCCTGCAAACTTTAGCGAAGTGTTTGAATTTACCACATTTTTTACACTGTCTTCCTTTAGCTGGACATTGACTTTTTCCACCGTGTGCTTTGTTTCTGCAGTAGCTGCACTTATGAATATGCTTGTATGCGTCACTCGCTTCATATTCTTTTGCTGCCTTCTCAATTGTGTAATGCGTTTTTTGTTCAGTGCTCTTTGCAGCTCTTGCTTGTTGTCTGCGTACTGCGTTCACAGTCAGTTCACGTGAAACGCTCGGAGTACATGCATCGAAGTTTATCAGCTGTGCTTGTGCTATCTCGTCCGATCTTGCGATGTCCACGGCTTTATTTAATGTTAGCTCAGACCCGGCACTTAAAAGTTTCTGTTGCACTTTTGCTGAGTTTGTGCCAAACACTATTCTATCCCTGACCATCTCATCTTCGTTTGCATAAGCACAGCCCTTCACCAGCAATTCTAACTCTGTTACAAAGTGATCAAAAGTCTTGTTTATACCCTGCGTCTTCTCAATAAACTTGTATCTCGCGAATATCGTATTTGTCTTAGGCATGACAAACTCCTCAAAACGGACATAATAAGTTTTCAGTACCTTGGCTTCCTCCTGGGTAAGAGTCCATGTGTTAAAAATGTCTCTTCCTTTTTCCCCAGTCCACAGGAGCAGGTAGCTGCATTTCTCAGTCTCGTCTTTGCGTTTTAACGGGCCAGAAAACATCAGTTCCACGTGCTGTCTGGAACTTTTTCCAATCTCCCGGCAGGTTAAGAGAATCCCAGTCAATTTGTGGCGAGGGAACTCCAACAAAATCCATGACTGTCCTCTATTCTGACACCATGTCTTGTTTTCACAAATTGTAAAAAATGAAATGATGGCGAGACTTTCTTTTAAAGTATGCAGGGGAACTTTATTTATTACAGCTCTTGAATTCACGGCATCTGTGCTCTAAATTAACTTCCATAATAGTAACCTTGAGGTCCCTTTTTCTGGTGCCTTCCTGATGACATAGGTGCCTAAACCATGCCTGATAATAATACATTTCAATGACATATAAATATTACAGTGATCACCTCGATAGACATCTCACCACCCAAATCGCTACGCGTGAATCTAAGATGTTTAACAGGCATTCCCGGTATTAACTTTTTGATTTGCCTGCGAATATTTAGCGGCAGCGTGTCTATTGGATTGCTGCTGACGGACGGCCTTATATGGGCAGGCACTCAATTAGGTGGGAGGCGTGGGTATGGGGGACGCAATATAGGCAGGCAGCCAAGTACATGGGAGGTGTGATGATGGGGGATGCAACTCTGCCTCACACAGCGACCAAGCTGCAGGCTATGGCCGTATATATGTACGTAAGTAGGATTCACATCAAGTTTACATAGTATTCTCTCGAAGCGGACAATAAAGGACCTAGGTTTAAAGATATTTGATTTACGTATGCGATAAGCTGCTGCTGTCTTGGTATCTGATTTAAAGTCCTCTCCAATTATTTTTGAGAATAGTTCAACTGCGAATTTCACAGTGTTTGGACTTTCACGATTCTCAGGTAGACCTTCAATTCTAGTATTATTCCTTCTGCATCCATCTTCCAGAGCCGCAAGTCTGTCTCCGAGTTTTTTGCATTCGGAATTCGCAGCTGTAGCTTTTCCATCGGCGTTAGATGCCAATTGTTCCGCTGTTTCAATTCGAGCTGTGAATGTCTGCTTAATGTCATCCAGCTGATCTGCAAGTTTTCTCAGTTCAGACGTATTTTCTTGAATGTGTTCCTCAATTTTTCCCAGCATAGCTTTAAAGGTCGCATCAAAACAATTGTATAGACGCATTTCCAGGTCTTTATTATCCTGCCGCAGCTCCAGCCACAGCTTCTCGTTTGTCTTTAGCAAGTCACTTCTTTCTTTCTTCATATTTCTCTGAATGTCTTTCTTAAGCTCACTTATGGCTGTGGCCAATGTTGTGATCATTTCCTTGAGTTCAGACAAATCGTTTTGGCTTTCGTGCTCCGCGGGTGAAGTGCCAACCCCGGTTACAGCTGATGCCGACGCGAGGAGTAGATGAAAGCACAGACTGCAAGGCCATTTCTAGTTTGAAGTGATCTTCTGGAATAGGCAAGCTTTTGTGACCTGTATCACTTGCACCTTCGCTCCCATTTTCGCTCTTGACTGGAGATGATGCAGTGGAGCGGGGTCCTGGGAAGTCTGTACATTTTCTTGCCTGTTCCAGGTCAGTCTCTGAGAGGCCGTACCTCGCACTTGGGCTTAATGTCTGTCAATATTTGGATGTAGCTTTAAGTTTCCTTTCCGGTTCTTTCTGACCCCCTTTCTTGTTACTCATGTTTATATACTGTAGTGGAAACTCCTCGGGTCGGGTAAATACAGGATACCTTAATATAATAAGAAATAAGTGAAAAAGTAAAGCTGCTGCTAACGGAGCCCCGCTTCAGACGTCCATCTCCCGTAACGGACAAGACCAACCAATGTCTGAGTAACTGCTTAGTTAGATGCATACACACACACACACACACATATATATATATACGAGTATATATACATACACATACATATACACATATATAAATACACACATACACATGCTGTATACATACATATACACACATATACACATACACAGACATATATATATATAGTGACAGATGGGGGGCGGTATCGCTCCCTTGAACCCTTGTCTAAGACGCCAGACACCAGATAAAAGTCCAATAATTGACTTTATTTGTTAACAACAGTGCACAAAGCACCCTCCTCTCCACAATACTCATTAAACACTACAATAATTCTCAATAAACCAATCCTCCACTCCCAGATGCGTTGCCAGTCCATGTGATCTCCTATCACTTCCGGGTCAGATAAAAAGTCCTTTTCTTCAGCCCGGAAGCACGTCATTCCCCTTGTCCATGTGACTCGGACGTACATCTGGGGCGTAGGGTAAATAACCATCGATACTCCCTGCAGCGTCATCTTGTGGCCCCCACAGTATCCAGCAGGGCTGTGGATAAAGACTCCAATGTTCATGATGCCCTGCTGGTCTTCGGGGCACCTCCATGCTGCAGGGAGAGCTCCACCTGGCGGCTTGGGGGTATTGGCCAGGATGAACGGCCGTCCATACACCACAATATATATATTATATATACATACATACATATACATACATACACACATATATACACATACACACTCCCTTTTGTTTCTGCCATGTGTAATGTTAAGGGATTTGCACATTTGTTTATGCTTTTGCATTTACGTCTGTTTTATTAAATTCAAAATAAACCATTATTTTGTATTTCTATTTTTCGCTACCTTTAAAGCTTCTGCTTCTTCGTCCTCTTTAAATTGAATCATATTCTGACCTGGTAAATGAATTGTTAATGATTCAACAGAATGACTTTGACCGTGCATTGGCAATTCCATTAAATGCCACCTGCTTTCCATTCCACTGACATATGAGTATCTAAATATGTTTGAACTTCGTTCTGAGACTGTTCTTTCGGTAAAGTTACGCGTACTGTATCGTGCTCTTTATGAATGTACTTGTATATGTACTTAACACTAGAATTACCAGAGCCTACGAAAAAACTCGTAGGTCCGTCCCACCTTAAATCGCTTCTTAAAACCGTTCTCACCTCTCCGCCAGCGTCTTTTGTTAATCTAAATGTGCTGATAAAGAAAAGTTGCAAGTAGCCGGCTATTCCATCCCCCCACCGACTTAGAAAGTGCACAAACTTCTCCCAGCTCATGCCTTGATTGATTATCTGGGAGTGAAGTGGAGTTTTAGAGTGAACATAATTTGATTTCAGTCAGTCTGTAAGAGCCAGTGTAAATGCATGATAAATGTAAAGGTTAGCTTTTTTTTTTTAATTCAGTTCCATTCTCTCAGTCGCGTTCACGATCCCCCCCCTCCCTCATCTGACAATGCTGTTTTCACATAAAGACGTGCTATAGCTCAAATGTGATTTATTTGGAGACGCGCTATAGCTCGAATGTTATTTATATAGGGAAGAAAGTACAGTGTCAGGTGCTCATTCAGTGTAATAGGAACCATAGCACAGAGAGGTGTGTACACTGCAAGTACACATGTCGTAAATGTTGGAAGGGTGTGTGGGAATTGTTAATATTTGAATGGGATGATTTTATATAGCACGGATCGGAAATCAGCAGTTCTTAGCATTGCCCCACGCAAGCTGTCGTATCAACCGCCTGCTGTGACTTGCTTTATTTTTTCTTCACTTATAGTCTAGAATAAAAGTGCACTTGTTTTGTTATACTTGTACACCAACAGATGTTCCTGTGTTTGAGCGACACGGGTATGCTCAAAAAATAGACGTGTAATACCATGAAAAGTGCACGCAGGCACTGCAGTTTGCAAAAGCATTGGTACGAGAATGCAGTCACAAGTACGCTGCAGAGCTACGGCGCGTCTTCAGATTGGGGTGGGGGGGACGTAGGGAAGGATCTTGAACACGACTGAAAGAATGAAAAGTGAATAAAAAAAAACTAACCTTTACAAGTATCATAAATTACACTGGCTGTTACACACTGAAATCAAATTTATGTTTTTATTTTAAAATAGTAAGAATAAGAGCAGTTTACTTTTTAAAAGAGAATCGTGCAGGATCGAACTCATGACCTTTTGATTACTAGTCAGCAGCTGATACCATTACGCTACCATGGCAGTTGAGATATGCATGTGTCAATGTGGTATGCTAATGCAGCTTTTTTTCCTGCAGTTATATTTTTGAATAAAAGCATACTTGTTCTGTTATATTTGTAACTTTTGTGAAGCTGTTAATTTGATATTTGGACTTCAGGCTTCATACATTATATAGTTTATGCCTACATTTTGTCATTTACTACTACAATATGAAAAACGTTTCTGTTTTAAAAATGTGTTTACACGGATTACTGTAGAAACAGAACACACGTGAAATATGTGTATTCCAAATAATGATCTATTATTTCCACTCTAAAACTCCACTTCACTCCCAGATAATCAATCAAGGCATGAGCTGGGAGAAGTTTGTGCACTTTCTAAGTCGGTGGGGGGATGGAATAGCCGGCTACTTGCAACTTTTCTTTATCAGCACATTTAGATTAACAAAAGACGCTGGCGGAGAGGTGAGAACGGCTTTAAGAAGCGCTTTAAGGTGGGACGGATCTACGAGTTTTTTCGTAGGCTCTGGTAATTCTAGTGTTAATACTCATAACCGATGCACAATACTTGACATTAATATGACAATCGAATTGTTTGAGCAGATACGGGTTATATGGTACAATCATTGAATTATCGATCATCAGAATTTTACCATCTTTCTTTCCATGATAAGTGTGCTGTTCATGACGATTATCTCTTCGGTGATAATCAGGAAAGCCAGCCTTAGTCATATCTTTTGATTGAATGAATGCTTTTGGAAATTTCTTTAAACACTTTTTCTCTTTTGAGTCCCAACATACTGAATCTTTTAAATGTGGTCTGTGTGACATGTGTTTAATGACTTTGTACCGTAATTCAGGATAGGTATCTCTGTTTGGAATTTCAGCACAGACAAACAAATCTACATCATCAGCAGTTAATAATTTGTTTTGCAAAGTAGCCAATAAATGCATGCGAGGTAAACCCCATTTTTGAAATTTGATTGTGTAAATGTATGCTCTGATTTGACCAAACCCCATTTCGATCCTATGTTGCATCGCTTCTCCGTGATCATAAATATACATTGACCGAATTGTGGTTTCTTCAAAATTAAGCTTGTCGTAGCTTTAATTGTGGCGGGACCACAGATTCTCTTAGCGTATGGTCCAACCTTCTTTTAACAGTAATTCAGCCGGTGGGAGTCCAGACGGTGTTAACGCTTGTAGATATTCTATGGGATATTATAAGTTTATGTTTTCATCTTCAGCACTATCAGCACCAACTGCTTCAGCATAGTCTATTGATACACATTTAAACAATTCGCCGTGTAATCATTCTACAATTTTCGTGTTAATTCTTAAAACTTCATCGTATGGTCCTGAATCGTGTAAATCTACGTTTTGAGCGTTGAATGATGCAAACGCGAAAAGATTATTGTAGACTTGGATATTTTGCGTGTACTGTTTGTGGATTTCACTTTCACCAAACAACAAATCTTTTATTTCTCGTGGGTACGCCTCTTCATTGGGAGGCAACACTACTTTTCACTGATGGCAACACGAATTAGCCGATCTACAAGTCTCCGACTTAAACTTTAAAGCCTTACAATATCTACATATTTCTGACATATCACCTATGTCTGTATATTCAATCTCTGTTTGTTGTTCCGTTATTTCAACGAGCAATAATTTCCATTTGTTTGTGCTAATGCAATCTTTATCTTTTTTTTGATACTTTTGAATTTTCCTACTTTCATATTCTTTAACTTGCTCTGCATGTATATCGCACCAACATTTTTGAACATCATTATGAAGTCTTTTATTTCTGACCCAGATTTGACCTACGAGATTCTCAATTCCATTTGGTCTGGGCTGATTATTACTTTCCTTATTTTCCGAATTTGCACATTGATTATTATTGTTCTCTTGTGCATCCTTTTTTGCCTTCTTTTCTCTCCAACGCTTTCATGTCTCTTTTCGACGTACTGCTCTTTCTTCTTCGCTTGGTCATTCACGTGCCATCTAGAACGTATAACATTTTTAAGAGCTGGGAGCACATGAAGTGTGTCTGCCAAAAGCATTCCAACAACTGCGAGGTTAGATGTCCGTGAACTTGTTTTAAATTTTTTGTAAGTAGGGCGTGATGTGCAAAAGTCATGGCTTTTGCTTCCTAAGGTTGTAATGTCTAGTCTCACGTGATGTCAAAGTATCTCTCCGAGATGATCACATCTTAACCCAAGATTTTTTTATATAATAGAAATATGTGTATATATATATATATAGATATGTATATATGTTGTAAAGAAAGACAACACAGAGCGCATAAAGTTTTGGGGTTGTGAGCTCCGTATACTGTCAAAAACAAAATAAAGGTCTTTTGCCGTTTTCTCATAAACAAAATCATGGATCACTACAAGACAAAAATGGAGGGTTGGAGAGACATTTTTAAATGGAGGGACCAGAAATCAGGCGTGACGGCTGCTGGGTAGGCGTGGAGGTGCATGGGAACTTGACGTCATCATCGGGGGACCAGAGGGAAGAAGGGAACCCGGAAGTGCTGTTCTGTTTTTACTCCGGGCTGGCTTATGGTGGCATCGCTTCGTCTTTTCTATGAGACAAGAGAGAGAAAGCTTAGTATGCTGCCTTCGTCCCCCAGTCAGCTGTTCAGCGATGCGCATCGGATCCGTCAACTGCTCCCGATGTGCTATATGTGTATATGCGGTGGGCTGGCGCCCTGCCTGGGGTTTGTTTCCTGTATTGCGCTGGGATTGGCTGGGATTGGCTCCAGCAGACCCCCGTGACCCTGTAGTTAGGATATATCGGGTTGGATAATGGATGGATGGATATATATGTATATATATATGTATACTAATTATTTAAGAACATAAGAAATTTAACAAATGAGAGGCGACCATTCAGTCTATCAAGCCTCTTTTTAGCTAATAGTTAAGTTGTCCCAATATCTCATCCAGATACTTCTTAAAAGTTGTCGAAGTTTCTGCTTCAACTACATTTCTCAGTACTGTAGTTTATTCTAGATTCCTGTAATTCTTTGCATAAGAATGTTTCCTGGCTTCAGTCTTAAATGCATTCCTCTTAATTTCCACTGATGACCATGAGCATGTGATTCACCCTTAAGCTGAAAGAATTCTTCTGAATTTACTTTATTAGTGCCTCTAAGGATTTTAAATATCTGGATTAGGTCCTCACACAGTCTTCTCTGAGACTTTGAGTCTGTCAAAGTATAACATATCCTTTAGTCCTGATAGATATGTGTACTTATTTGATACAAATAGATACATGTACTTATGTGGCTGTGTACTGGACTTAATGGCCTTTCCAAGGGTATTTCCTGCCATGTGTCCAGTGCTGCCAGGATAGGCTCAGGCCATCCACAACCCTGAATTGGATTAAGTGGCTTTGAGAATTTAATGATGATGTTGTCTTATTTTTATAACTGTTTCAGGTTTATACTCCTGTCTGATCCTAATATTTTAGGTGTGTTCATCGTATTGAAAATAATTTAAATTTTTTAAATCTTTTATGTATTATTGAGGGAACAGAACTCTAAACCACTAAAGGAAATGGATTAAGCATCTCATCCAAAACAGCCCAAAAAGGAATTGGGTCAATGATTTGGTAAATTATGTTCTGCTACTAATAGTTCTGAAGTACTGGGCTGTGGTGTGCTGAGCTGTACCCTGAACTTTTTTGTTTGTTCTTTATTTCACCTTATGCAATTTCTTATATTAGGAATGTGTTAGTTTTTGGATAACCCTTGGGGTCAGAACGCAGAGTCAGCCATTGTACAGCACCCCTAGAGCAATTGTAGTTTAAGGGCCTTGTTCAAGGGCCGAGCAGAGTAAGATCTCTTTTGCCAATAATGGGGATTCAAACCAGCAACCTTCTGGATACCTTAGCCGCAGAGCTACCACTCTGCTACTTGTACAATGCTGAACTAAACTATGTACTACACAAGTGTTTTCACACCAGTCTATGATGACTACGTTGCTGTTTTCTCTTTAGACAAAAATCACTTGGACTGCACGTTGTTTTACTATGACTGACATGCTCACCACAAAACCCTCCACCATTGCAAAAGAAAACACTCTCATTCTAGCCCAGCCCTTCCTTTTTATTTCATCCAATCATGGTGCCACCCATCTTTTCCCTTTCAGTACAAGTCTTTTGCATGTTGCCCTGTTTTACATGACAGACAGTTCTCTGTACTTTGAGGTTTAGTGATTGTGAGTATTTTGCAGCTATTTTATTATTAATTTCACTTATCTCGTGCCCCTGAAAGTTTATTGTGACAACATCACCTCATACCCCCAACACTGTTGAGAACTTCTGATCTAGAGAATTTGAGTGCTAGACCCTATCAAAAGAAGAAATGACAAAAATGCATGAGTGCTTAATTGTCATTTACAAAATCACTTAAATAAAAACTAAAGATCTCTGGCCTCAGAATTAATTTGAATAAAAGTGTGCTCTTTCCAGTGAATTCTCAAGCATACAATATTAGATTGGACACCTTCCCTTTTATTATTGCAGATCAGTTTAAATACCTATGGGTAAATATCACAAGTAAACATAAAGCTCTTTATCAACAAAATTTTGCTGTCTTTATGGAAAAAATTAAGCAAGACTTGCATAGATGGTCAACCCTCCATCTCACTCTAGCTGGAAGAATTAACATTGTTAAGATGAATATCTTTCCTAAGCTTCTTTTTTATTTCAAAACATTCCAATATACATAAATAAATTGTTCTTTAAGAAATTAGATTCAACCATAACCACATTTATTTGGAATTCAAAACATCCACGAATCCAAAGAATGACTCTACAAAGACCTAAGACAGAAGGTGGCATGGCTCTACCTAACTTTCAGTTTTATTACTGGGCAGCAAGCATACAAGCTATAAAAACCTGGACACAAATAGATGAACATACACAGGCTTGGTCCACAATAGAAATAAAATTCTGCTGTACTTCTCTATATTCCCTGCTTTGTGCCCCAATAAATGCAAGTTATCACCAATATACTAATAATCCAATTGTGCTTCACTCACTCAGAATATGGAACCAATGTAGAAAGCATTTTAAGATGGAGAATCTTTTATCTGTGGCACCTCTGCATGAGAACCACCTTTTTCAACCCTCGCAAACACATGCAGTTTTTAATATCTGGAAAACATTTTGGATTAAATGGTTTAGAGATCTTTATATAGACAACTATGGCAAGCCAAATTAACATTTAGAGATATCTCAAAATGAATTTTAAGATATCTGGAAATGCATTTTAGATATCTTAAATTGAATTGCAGATATCTAAAAATGCATCTATTTTAAGATATCTAAAAACCATTTTATGATATCTCAAATAGATTTCAAGATATCTTGAAATGATATGCTGTACATTTTGAGATATCTGAAATGCATTTCAAGATATCTTAAATGCAATTTGAGATATCTTGAAATATGTTAATGTGCATTTTGAGATATCTCAAATACATTTCAAGATATCTTAAAATACATCTGCAGGCATTTTCAGATATCTGAAATACATTTTCAGATATCTTAAAATAACTTCCTGCGTATTTAAAGATATCTCAAATACATTTTCAGATATCTTAAAATAACTTCCTGCGCATTTCGAGATATCTTAAATAACCTTAGAGATATCTCAAAATCATTTCCTGTAAAATTTCTTATACTTTCAATGGAACTTCCTGCCTATTTTAAGATATCTTGAAATGTATTTGAGATATCTTGAAATGTGCAGGAAGTTAT
>JANRMT010062829.1:8247681-8274111 GCA_026402145.1 Polypterus bichir lapradei
ATATATATATACCCGCGTATCGCAGCGGAGAAGTAGTGTGTTAAAGAAGCTATGAAAAAGAAAAGGGAACATTTTAAAAATAACGTAACATGACTGTCAATATACAGTAATTGTTTTGTGAGTGTTACTGAGTGTTGGTGTCATCAAGGATTTGATTATCATTATTTCTTGCAATCAGGTATTTGTAGGATGTGTTGTGTTCAAGTTACATTCCGTGTTTGTCAATCGTTGTAAAGATAAGAGGTTTCATTTATCGATTCGTTTCTTACTGCATCAATAAACAGCTCATCTTCTTCTTTATCTGAGACCTGACACACTGCATGCACGCGTTTTTTTTTTTACACTGTCTTCCTTTAGCGGGACATTGACTTTTTCCACCGTGTGCTTTGTTTCCGCAGTAGCTGCATTTATGAATATGCTTGTATGTATCAGATGCTTCATATTTTTTTGCTGCCTTTTCAATTGTGTAATTCGGTTTTTGTTCAGCGCTCTTTGGAACTGTTGCTTTTTGTCTGTGCACTGCGTCAGTTCACGTGAGCCGCTCAGTGTACATGCATCGAAGTTTCCCAGCTGTGCTGCTGCCATGTCGTGCTATGTCCATGGCTGTATCTAATGTTACCGAAGTCCCGGCACTTAAAACTTTCTCTCGCAGTTTCGCTGAGTTTGTGCCAAACACCACCCTGACCATCTCATCTTCCTCTGCATAAGCACAGTCCTTCACCCGTGAATATTTAGTAGCAGTGTTTCTATTGGATTGCCGCTGACGGACAGCCTTATATGGGCAAGAACTAAATTACAAACGCCAGCGGCAGCCTGTCTATGAACTTAATTTAAAGTTTAGGTTTACATCGTGCTTTGTTTCCGAAGTAGCAGAACTCATGAATATGGTTGTATATGTCACTCGCTCGCTTCTTATTGTTTCACTGCCTTCTCAATTATATAATGCATGTTTTCTTCAGCGCTTTTTGGTCCTCTTCCTGGTTTTCTACGTACTGCGTGATTATGTGGGAGGCGTGATGATGTCATACGAAACTCCGCCCCCACGGGTTTCAAGCTCATCTCCATTACAGTAAATGGAGAAAAACAGCTTCCAGTTATGACCATTACGCATAGAATTTCGAAATGAAACCTGCCCAACTTTTGTAAGGAAGCTGTAAGGAATAAGCCTGCCAAATTTCAGCCTTCTACCTACACGGGAAGTTGGAGAATTAGTGATGAGTCAGTCAGTCAGTCAGTGAGTGAGTGAGTGAGTGAGTTAGGGCTTTGCCATTTATTAGTATAGATTACCAATGTAACAATGGATTGCATGCCAATAACCCCTGGGAAAATTGGAAATTAAGGTCAAGCTGTCTCACAGACTACAAAATGACATCAAAAATTCAGAATCAACGTCTCCAAGATGGGACAGTTAAATTTTGTGAGCTGGAATGTTAAAGGCCTGAATCATGAATTAAAATGAAAGAAAGTACTCTCTCACCTAACAAGTCTAAATGCTAAAATAGTATTTTTACAGGAGACCAACTTATTAAGCAAAGGTCAGTTACGGCTGTAAAAAGACTGGACTGGCCAAATGTTCCATTCCAGCTTTACAAAAAAAAAACTAGAGGTTTGGGAATTCTTATACATAGAACAGTCTCATTTGTAGTATCAGATGTTCTATCTGATCCTGAAGGGAGATACATGATTGTTATGGGTAATTTATTTAATTGTAAAATGATTTTGATAAATGTTTATGCACCCAATGTGGATGATAGGGAAGTCATCCAAAATGTATTTGCCACCATTCCCAATGTGAACACTCACAAAATTATAATGGATTGGGATTTTAATTGTTTTAAATCCAGACCTAGATAGGTCTCCTGTCACAGGGGCAATGACATCTAACACTGCAAAGACAATTACACAATTTGTAACTGACCACAACTTATTAGACCCCTGGAGATTTCTAAACCCAAATTCAAGAACATATTCGTTCTACTCACCAGTGCATTATTGCTACTCAAGAATTGATTATTTTTTTCTGGATAACCATTTCTTGCCTACAATTAAATCCTGCAAGTATGACACTATTGTTATTTCCGACCATGCCCCTCTGATCTTGGAGCTAAAATCATTATGCCCAACATACTCATCTCACAGATGGCGTCTTAACCCACTTTTATTAGCAGACAAGAATTTTACAGAATTTATATCAAAACTAATCAGTTTTTTTTCCACAGACAAATATATCCTCAGAGATCTCTGCAGGAATACTCTGGGAAACCCTGAAGGCCTTCTTAAGAGGACAGATTATCTCATATATTTCCCACAGAAATAAATTGGAAACCAAGCAGGTATCAAACCTAACTAATGAAATTACTAGAATAGATCAAGAACATGCCAGGTGTCCAAGTGAGGCCATTCATAAGAAAAGGCAGGCTTTGCATTCAGAACTCAACCTCTTGACAACTAAAGAAACTGAACCACTCATTTTTAAATCAAGATATCATTACTATTAACATGGAGAGAAAGCTAATAAGCTATTAGCTCAACAAATCCACAAGCAAGAAGTTCACAATGCAATTCCAGCAATTACCAACACAAACGGAGACAAAATCATTGACCATAAAAATATAATGCACACATTTAGAGACTACTATAAGTCCTTATATTCTACTTACTTTAAAGAAGACAAGACACAATCTAATGCATTTCTGAATGCATTAGAGATACCACAAATAGATACTCTTAGTGCAGAGGAATTGGATAAACCATTGACACTATCAGAATTATTAGATGCTATAAAGTTACTTCAGATTGGGAAAGCAGCATGCCCCGATGGCTACCCTGCCGAATTGTATAAGACGTTCTCCACTCTGCTAGCTCCCCTCCTATTAGCAACATTCACAGAAGCTAGAGACAATGCAATTCTACCTCAGACTTTTCATCAAGCATTAATCACCATCTTTCCTAAACAAAATGATGTATTACAATGTGCATCATACAGACCAATTTCACTTCTGAATAATGATGTTTAGATACTCTCCAAAGTCCTAGCTAGAAGGATGGAGAAAGTACTGCCTTCAGTAATATCACAAGATCAAACTGGATTTATTAAAGGCCGACATTTAGCCTCCAATCTTCGATGCCTGTTTAATGTAATACAGTATACTTGCCCGCAAAGTCAAACATCCCAGAGATTTTATTATCCTTGGATGCAGAAAAAAGCATTTGATATGATTGAATGAAACTACTTTTTCACCACATTGGAGAAATTTGGGTTTGGCCCTATCATTTGTGCATGGATCAAACTACTGTATACCAATCCAGAAGCTTCAGTTTGTATTAACAATCAGTTCATTGCCGAAATGCTTATGAGATAAAAGGGATTATCTGAGACCAACTAGAACAGAAAATTTCTCTATATGCAGATGATATGGTATTGTATATATCAGAACCACAAAATACTGTACCTGTTGTCCTAAAAGCACTAACAGAATTTAAAAAGATTTCTGGCCTCAGAATTAATTTGACGAAAAGTGTGCTCTTTCCATTGAATTCTCAAGCACACAATATTAGATTGGACACCTTCCCTTTTATCATCTCAGATCAGTTTAAATATCTAGGGGTAAACATCACAGGTAAACATAAAGCTCTTTATCAACAAAATTTCGCTGTCTGTATGAAAAAAATCAAGCAAGACTTGCATAGATGGTCAACCCTTCATCTCACTTTAGATGGAAGAATTAACATTGTTAAGATGAATATCCTCCCTAAGCTTCTCTTTTTATTTCAAAATATTCCAATATAAATCAATAAATCATTCTTTAAGAAATTAGATTAAACCATAACCACATTTATTTGGAATTCAAAACATCCACGTATCCAAAGAGCGACCCTACAAAGGCCAAAGGCAGAAGGTGTCATGGCCCTACCTAACTTTCAGTTTTACTACTGGGCAGCAAACATACAACATATTAAAACCTGGACATTGACACAAATAGATTAACATATACAGGCTTGGTCTGCAATAGAAATAAAATCCTGCAGTTCCTCTTTATATTCCTTGCTTTGCGCCCCAATAAATGCAAATTATCGCCAATTCACTTTTAACCCAATTGTGCTTTACTCATTCAGAATATGGAACCAGTGTAGATAGCATTTTAAGATAGAGAAAACATATGCAGTTTTTAATGCCTGGAATGCAAGAGATCTGTTTATAGACAACGTCTTTGCATCCTATGAACAATTATATTCTAAATTTAACTTTCCAGCAAAACATTTCTTTCACTATCTTTGAATTAGAAACTTTGTTAAACAGAACCTGCCCAATTTTCCTCACCTCCCACCTCCCTCTATGCTGGAAAAAATATTGATCAGTTTCAAGGACTTAAGACAGCATCTCTGCAATATGTAAAACCATTTTACAGTCCCTTCCTTTCAAAGATCCAAGAGGACAATGGGAAAAGGATCTCTCCCTCAACATATCAGAAAAGGAGTGGAATGTAGCAATGCAGAGAATTAATTCGAGCTCCATATGCGCAAAGCATACAATTATTCAACTCAAAATTATATATCGAGCACATCTTATCTTGCTTAAAATTATCCAACCTATACAATCCAGCTTCAATGCGTCACATGTTTTGGGCCTGCACCAAATTAACATCATTCTGGACAAAAATTTTTAAATGCCTTTCAGGCAGCCTCCAAACCCATTAACAGCTAGGTTTGGTGTACTTCCAGATGGGCTTAAAGTGGAGAAGGACAAACAAATTGTGATTGCCTTTACTACACTATAGGGTGGTCCGGATCTAATTATGCAATTTTCATTACGTTATAACTTATTAAGTTTATTACATAGAAAATCACCCAAAAAATCCCAGACCATTGAGAAGTGTGCAAACTGACGACATGAAGAATCGTCTTTGCACCGAACTGGAATCGTCCCTGCATAAATCAAAGTCATCCAGACGATCTGGATCTGCATAATTAGTTCTGGATCACCCTGTATTGGCACGTAGACTTATCTTGGCCAACTTGAAGAATCCTAACTCTCCCCTTTTAAGTCAGTGGGTAACTGATGTTATATACTATTTGAAATTGGAAAAAATCTAATTCTCACTTAGTGGATCTGTGCAGAAATTTTTCAATACCTGGCAGGTTTAAGAATAAGCCAACATTTTACAATAAGCCTTTAAAGCACTGTGGAAGCAGATTCTCTGCCTATTCCTTTTTTTTCTTCTCCATTCATCTATATTTACTTATTAATTTATCTGTTTACTTATTTTACTTATTTTTACTAGGTTTAAGTTTTATTCTGCTGCCCATGCTCTCTTTCTCAGGGGTGGGGGTTGATTTGTTTTCAAACCTATTCTTGTAAAATTGATGTATTTGTATGGAATGTTGTGTTATTTCAATAAAATCAATATAATAAAAAAAAATAAAAATAAAATAATAATAATAATAATAATAATAATAATAATAATAATAATTTTCCTTAAGGTATGTATAGAACTTGACTGGAATCCACCTGTGAAAAACTTAGTTGATTGACATTGTTTAAAAGATACACACCTGTGTATATAAGGTTCTACAATTCACACTGCATGTCAGGACAAAACTATGCCATGAAGTCCAATGAACTCTCTGTAGATCTGTGAAATCAAATTGTGGTGAGGCATAGATCAAGGCAAGGGTATACATTCATTTGTAAAGCTTTGATCATTCCCAGGATTACAATGACATCAGTAATTATGGAATGTTAGAATTTTGACTCTTTCTAGATTTACTCTCTGGCCAAACTGAGTAATCAGACAAGAAGCGGCCTTGATAAGGGAGGCAATCAAGAACTTGGTGATCACTCTTAACATAACATCAGAAGTCCTCTGCTAAGATGGGATGCTTTGGGAGTGTTTCTCAGTAGCAGGAACAGGGAAGACTGATCAGAATTAAAAGAAGGATGAATGCAGCCAAATACATAGTTTTCTTCAAGGACCTCTATCTTCAAAGTGAATGTGACCTTAGACATGGGTGATTTCAGCAATATAACCCAAAGCATACAGTCAAGAAATGCGGGGGTTGCTTCAGGCTAAGTGTCCTACTGTTCTTGTGTTGCCTAGCCAGAGCCCAGACTTAAACCCCATAAAATATGAGTGGGGAGACCTAAAGATGGCAGTTTGCTTACAGATGCTTCCCATCCGGTCCAGTGGAGGCTGAGAGGACTTTCCTGAGAGAATGAGATTGAATGCCAAAATCCAGGTATGCAAATATGTGTCGAGACTTACCAACGAGACTCAAAAGCTATAATCACTGCCAAAAGGGGTTCTAAAATGTAGTGAATCAAGTGTCTGAATAGTTGTATGAGTGAAAGATTTGAGTTTTTGATTTTTAATAAATATGTACACCTTAGAAACATTTTTTCACTTTATCATTTTGGTTTATTGAGTCTAGACTGAAGAGCAAAAATAACGTATTTATCCTTTTAAAATTAAATTTACAACACAATAAAGTGTGCAGCAAATTGAAGGGGTCTGAATACCTTCTGAATCCACTGTAATATGCTCAAGAGGAAAAATATGTAACTGTGTATACAGGGGTGGAGTATATTCTTCCGCATGAGAGAGGTATCTGATTATTAGTCCCAGTACTTAAATTTACTTTAAATGGTACTGGAAACTGTTTTGTCTCTGGTAAAGCATAGTGGTAAACACAGTGCAGTACTTACAAAGACCAACAAGTTAAGAAAAGAAATATGAACTTTTTTTTATAACCACAACGAACAACACTGAGTGCTTTGCATTAAGAGTGTTGTGACTCCCAGTTTGTGGCTATTGTAGGAAGTTACTGTTCTACACTACAGTGACATCATGCACTGGTTCTTGTACATTCCTGAGTAGAGAGACAAGAGTGCACTTAGCAGTAGATACTTTTGTGATGTTACCTCAATGCCACATGACATAGAAATACTTTGGAAAGAGGTATGACTACTCAAAATAATGAAGAAAATCAAAGGCAAAGAATAAAAAGGTTGCAAAACAGAAGAAAAATATGTTTAACCATCTTCTGAGCTTGAGAAAAAAGCCTATTAAGGTACAGTCTTCATAAAAATGTGGGTGGAAAGTAAGAGCCAATCCTGGTTGGGGATTCAGTCCATCACAGGGTCCACTTATGCTGCAATAACAAGTCTGTGATGCTCTTAGATCTCCCGGGGCTGCACGTACACTGCACTGAATTGATCAGGGGCTTGCAATTGTTCTTAACCAATGAGGGATTTCCATTAAGTGTGGGTCATAGCTTCACACTGATTACGCTTCTGCCTTTTGTACACAGTGCATTTCCATAAACAAACCCATAGCATGCCAGAACTTTGTTTTTTTATAAAATTAAACTTCTTTATTCTGGGTTAGAAATAAATGCTTTTTATGTTGTCAGACCTAAAGAAATGCCCCCTTAGAAGATACTTAGTAGCATTTATTTTGGAAGTGGCTAGGGGGTGCATTATAAAGTGTTTAGATCTCAACATACAATATGTTCATGAGTCATAAAATAAAATGTAATATTCAAGAACCATTTTCATAGAACATGTATAGAAAATTTAAGCAAATAATAACAACAGTGACAGACAGTGATGGAATGGTAATTTTGCATTGTCACACTGCTTGGATTGTAAGATGTGAATATGATTCATGAATCATTGACCTTAGTACCTTCTGACATGAAATATAAATGCATTTTCTCTCCAAAGTCTAGTCAGCAAAAAAGACAAAAGCATTGCATAGGGTGGTGGCATTAGTCAGGTAAGCCACGGAAGGACATCCAGCCCTGATGCTGGGGCTGCTTTAAAAAGTGAGCACAGCAGTGACATGTGTGAAGTCATCCTACCATTTCCTTCGTGAGACTGTCACATCTTTGGCATTTTACGAAAATACTAAATGTCTTTATGATAGTGTGGTGTGTCACCTTCTTTTCACTTTTTCTTGTTGAAGTTATTATGAGCAAACTGTATCCATTCTAATTATGGATCAGTGTTGTAGCTGCGGTATACAGGAATCATATATTAAACGGGATCTTTGAGAAAAGTAACTGTCATTTTGCACCATTAATCAAGTCAAGAGGCTTTATTGTCATACTTTCCATCCACAGTATTACAGTATATAGTGACACAAAAAAACTCCAGGACCATGGTACATAATACACAAGTGTAAGACAGCAAAGAAATATACTATGCAATAATAGATAAATAAATAAAAATAAATAATAGGTAAGTGAATAGATAGTAATAATTAGCATTGAAATTAGCAATTAGCAATAGCAACATATTGTATGACCCAGTACTTTGTTTGGGAAGAAAGTGCAGCAGACCAAGTAAGTAGTTACAGAAAGTAGTTTATTAACAGAAAGCAGTTTATTAAACAATTGCAAAAAGATCAAGAGTATGAGGCAATAATAAAAGAAACTGAACAGATAACTATTTATGCGTAACTTTAATCCCTTTACTGTTCTGGCCATGAGGGATGTCGTAGCTACTGAAGTACCGTCCAGAACTTTTTATCTGATTCTTAACTCACTCCTCTACTTGTAGCTTTCTACCAGATACCTAGGTCATGCAAATGCTATCCCTGCTAACTATTCACTTTAAAATTCACTGTGGTTTTCACACCAGCACACAGTCTATGATGACTCATTCAGGGGCAACTGGGCGACAGACAGCATGGTGAAAAGACAACTGGGCGACAGTCAACTCGGCGAAAAGACAACTCGGCAAAAAGACAACTTGGCAAATAGACAACTCGGCGACATCCTTTACCAGTTAGGTAATAGTTACGTTCAAAGAGGCTTTTTAATATTTAAATGACAACATAGGGCGCTGGAAAATCCACAGAATCACCTGCTTTATGAGAGTCCCAATACGTTGAGAGTAAAGATATTTCTTAAGCCGTACTCATAGGTTACCTTTTGTATTCTAAATAATGTTATCAAAAGATTACAATCAATATAATTTACATAAAGGATCAGCAATTTTGGTGGTAGAAGATAATGTAAGATAGAGTTTGTTCCATCTGCAGAATAAAGTTCGTTCATCAATTATATAAATTTATTTTCAACATTTTAAATCACGTCTTTTAAATATAATTAAAAATCTCTTTGAACCTAACTATTACCTAACTGGTAAAGGATGTCACAATTTGTATTTCGCCAAGTTGTTTCTTCGCCGACTTTTGTCACCGGGTTGTCTTTCGCCGAGTTGTCTTTCACCGAGTTGTCTTTCCGCTGAGTTGACTGTTGCCCAATTGCCACCGAACTATGATGACTACATTGCTCTTTTCTCTGTAGACAAAAATCACTTGGACTGCATGCTGTTTTACTCTGACTGCCATGCTCACCGCAAAACCCTTCACCATTCCAAAAGAAAAGACTGTCATTCTAGCCCAGCCCTTCCTTTTTATTTCACCGGATCATGATACCACCCATTTTTTACCTTTCAGTACAAGTCTTTTGCATCTTGCCCTGATTTACATGACAGACGGTTCTCTGTACTTTGAGGTTTAGTGGTGTATTTTGTAGCTATTTTATTATTAACTTCACTCATCTTGTGCCACCGCTGAAAGTTTATTGTGACAACATCACCTCATACCCCCACAACTGTTGAGAACTTCTGATCTAGAGAATTTGAGTGCTAGACCCTATCAAAAGAAGAAATGACAAAAATGCATGAGTGCTTAATTGTCATTTACAAAATCACTTAAATAAAAACTTGCTGTAGGGGCAAAAATAAGGGAAAGGGGTTCATTTATTAATTGCATACAATATAACCAGTTATTGCAAACTTGCATGCTATTATTTTAATAGTCCTCATTTATTCTTTACAGTCTTTAGCAGGCCTATTTGTCAGTGTTCATAAAGTAAGTTTTACTTTTTATTGAAAATTAATTAGATGCTATAAATAAAATACTTTAAATATATTTTTAAAATGACAGTGTTGGTTTGAATGAGATACTTCTCTCCCATTCTTAACACTAGAATTACCAGAGCCTACGAAAAAACTCGTAGATCCGTCCCACCTTAAAATGCTTTGCACCTATCCTTCAGTGTCTTTTGTCCTTTAAATGTGTTGATAAGCAGCAAACAGCAAGCAGTCTGCTATCATATCCCCCACCAGCGCACAGTTTTCTCAGCTCAAGTCTGTTTACCTGCGTGTCAGTTGCTTAGAGTTGTATAGAGTGAGAAGTCAAGCAAAATGACACCTTTTACAAATACTATATCATTATTTGGAACACTTGCATTTCATGTATGTTCCATGTCTACAACGATCTATGTAAACACATTGTTAAAACAGAAACGTTTTTCATGTTTTAGTAATAATTGACAAAATGTAGACATGAAGTGTATAATGTGTGAAGCCTGAATTCCAAATATCAAAGAAACACTTTCACAAAAGGTTCAAATATAACAGAACAAATGCGCTTCCATTCAAAAATATAACTGCAGAAAAAGAACCCGCATTAGGGTGTGACATTGACACGCAATTGCTACGACAGCTTTGGTGGCGCAATGGTATCAGCTGTTGACTGATAATCAAAGCTTCACGGGTTTGATTCTGGACGAGTCCGTTTTGAGAAGTGAGCTGTCCATATTCTTACTATTTTAGAATAAAAACATACATTTGATTCCAGTCTGTAACAGCCGGTGTAATTTATGATACTTGTAAAGGTTTAGCTTTGTTTTTTTTTTTTTTCAGTTTTATTTTCACAGCCGTGTTCACGATCCCAAACCCCCCCCCCCATTTTGACACTGCTTTTTTTACATAGACGCGCTATAACAGAGGTAAACTCAAATCATGATGACAGTTCTACATCGGATCAAAAATGCACTTTTGCCATCGCTGTACTTTGTATATGTACATGGGAAGCTCTGCACTCGTGACTGTAGGAAGTAAGTAAATAAATAAAGGTAAAAGGGTAAATAACATTCGATCTGGCTTTTATGTAAGTAACAAATAAATGTTAATATTTTGGGCACTTGCACTGTCCTTTGCATGTAAGAGCCAGATTGAACTGGACATTCTCTGATCTGGAGGGATAAAAGCTGACACACAAACGCTGGTGAATCTGCCTTCTTCGTATCTCACCATCACTTTGTTTTTTTTATTCACTTTTATTGAGTGTTCCTGCTGCACATAAGCTCATGCCTTCTGGTGCACGATGTCGAAGCAGCACGGAGAAAAAAAAGAAAGAGACAAATATATGGGACATTGGATATAAAATTAATCAGAAAACATCATCACACTAATGCAATATTATTTGAAAACGAACAGCGTCAGATCGGTGTGAATTTACACTGGCGCTGTTACTTGGAGTCAGATCAGGAGAGGTGGGGGGGAGGGTGTTAGAGCGTGATCATGATCTATACTAATAAAAGGCAAAGCCCTCACAGACTCACTCACTGACTCATCACTAATTCTCCAACTTCCCGTGTAGGTAGAAGGCTGAAATTTGGCAGGCTCATTCCTTACAGCTTACTTACAAAAGTTAGGCAGGTTTCATTTCGAAATTCTACGGGTAACGGTCATAACTGGAACCTATTTATGTGCATATATACCGGCCATAGCCTGCAGGTCGGTCGCCGTGTGAGGCGGAGTTGTGTCCCTCATCGTCACACCTCCCATGTAATCACGTGAACTGACTGTGAACGCAATACGTAGAGAACAAGGAAGAGCTCCAAAGAGCGTTGAAGAAAAAACGCATTACACAATTGAGAAGGCAGCAAAAGAATATCAAGCGAGTGACGCATACAAGCATATTCATAAGTGCAGCTACTGCGGAAACAAAGCACGGTGTAAACCGTAAGTTTAAATTAAGTTTATAGACACGCTCCTGCTGCCGTTTGTCATGCCTAAGACGAATACGATATTCGCGAGATACAAGTTTAATGAGAAGACACGAGGTATAAACGAGACTTTGGATGACTTTGAAACGGAGTTAAAATTGCTGTAGCGAGAAACTTTCAAGTGCCGGGTCTTAGCTAACATTAAATAAAGCAGTGGACATCGCAAGATCATACAAGAGAGCGGCTCACGTGAACTGACTGTGAACACAGTACGAGTGATCACTTCGATGAAGCAAACCTGTTCAAAAAACACATTACACAATTAGGCGGGTATTTTGAGTAGGCAGCAAAAGAATATGAAGCGAGTGACGCATACAAGCATATTCATGAGGGCAGCTACTTCGGAAACAAAGCACGGTGTAAACCTAAAGTTTAAATTAAGTTCATAGACAGGCTGCCGCTGGCGTTTGTCATGCCCACGACGAATATGATATTCACGGGATACAAGTTTAATGAGAGGATGCAGGGTATAAACGAGAGTTTTGATCACTTTGTAACTAAGTTAAAATTGCTGGTGAAGGACTGTGCTTATGCAAATTCCGAGAGACTGTGTTTGTGGGGGGATTGACAGTTAAGGCGGGTGGGGGAGTCACGTCATCATCTCCCCTCCCACTCACCTCATTTCATTCACTTCATTTCGCTCCGAGCTGAGCTCCGCATCTGACGCGGTCTTACCTTTCTTTTTCCTTAGTGTTTCGTCCTCTCTCCTTTACTGATTTATATAAAGGAGAGTTGAGATTGTCAGGGATAGAATAGTGTTTGTCACAAACTCAGCAAAAATGCGAGAGAAACTTTTAAGTGTCGGGTCTGAGCTAACATTAAATAAAGCCGTGGACATCACAATCCGAGAGACTGTGTTTGTGGAGGGATTGACAGTTAAGGCGGGTGGTGGAGTCACGTCATCATCTCCCCTCCCATTCACCTCATTTCATTCACTTCATTTCGCTCCGAGCTGAGCTCCGCAGCTAACGCGGTCTTGCGGAAGCAACTTTGTGACACTGCCACCAAATACTCACAGAAAAATCTACAAGTTAATACACACGCTGTCTCTAGAGTTTTTCCACACTTTGAATCCTCCAGGCACTACTGAGCATAAAATCTGATTTTGAGGGTTGGGACACCAATAATGTTACTGAAAACCTTACAGCCACCAAGACTTTGTAACGGCACGAGAATTCAGGTCACGTGTCTGCAAAAGAATCTAATTGAGGCAACTATTTTTACTGCGCAATTGCTCAGGGGAGAGAGTTTGTATTCCTCGCATCCTCGTTATACCCTCTGATCTCCCATTTCAATTCAATTGCCTCCAATTTCCAGTAAGGCTCTGCTTCGCGATGACAATTAATAAGTCTCAGGGACAGACCCTACAAATGGATGCCATTGATTTGAGGCAAGATTGCTTTTCTCCTGGACAACTATACGTTGCATGCTCAAGAGTAAGCTCGCACAGCTTGGTCATATTACAACCGGAGTGCTGAACTGACAACGTGGTATACAAAGAGATCCTTAACAAATAATTATTGGTATATTTTCCCTCAGTTTAAAAAGGTTTACTTTTCTTCTTAATAAAAATTTAAAAGCAGTACTTCACCGCTGCGAAGCGCGGGGATTTTGATATATATATATATATATATGTATATATATATATGTATATATATGTGTCTGTGTGTATATATATGTGTCTGTATGTATGTATGTATGTGTGTTGTGAACACTGGCCCCGGCACAGACAGATGGACATCGTTTTCTTCACCCAACACACGTTTTATTATACAATATATACAAATGTCACTCACAACCCCAGTGCCTCTTGCACCGATTTCCCCAATGTCCAGGGCTCACAGTCCTTTTGCCTTCCTGGCCGCCTCCAGTCCTCACTCCAGCTCCGTCCACTTCCACCCGACTTCCACTTCCTGACTGGAGAGAGGCGGCCCCTTTTATGGGGACCCGGATGAGCTCCAGCTGCTTCCCGGCACCTGACGTTGGCCACACCCCTGTGTGGCGGAAGTGCCGGCTGTGCACCCGGAAGCCGTCCGTGCATCCCCAGTCGTCTTCCCCCCGGCACTTCCTGGTGTGGCAGAAGTGCCAGGCTCTCGGGATAATTAGGCACTGGGGCGCCGCCTGGCGGTGGCCACGGGTCCCTGCAGGGCTGGGCTTCCAAGCCCTGTACCCGAGGCCCCCTGCATAACCAGGACGGACGCCCCCACTCGGTCTGGAGGAGGCACACGCCCTCCTCTGGTCCTCCAAGGCGTCCCGACCGGGCTCCAGCCCCGGCCGAGGACCAGATGGGATAAACCGGCATCGGGGCGCCGCCTGGCGGTGACCACGGGCCCCTACAGGGTAGGGCTTCCATGCCCTCGACCCGTGGTCCCCAACAGAACCAGGACGGACGCCCCCTCGCGGTCTGGAGGAGGCACAAGCCCTCCTCACGTCCTCCTGGGCGTCCCGGCCGGGCTCCAGCCCCGGCCGGGGACCACAGTGTATATATATATATATGTACCTGTATGTGTATATGTATATATGTATATGTGTGTGTGTGTATGTATGTGTATATATATGTTGATATGTGTATATATATATGTATATATATGTAGATGTGTATATGTATGTATATATATATATGTGTATATGTATATATGTGTATACAGGTATGTAGATATGTATGTATATATGTATATGTATATATATGTTTATATGTGTGTGTGTGTGTGTGTGTGTGTATATATGACAGCAACACTCAGTGACAAAACAATTACATTGACAATTACATAAAAATTTAAAATGTTTCCTTTTCTTTTTCATAACTTCTTTAACACACTACTCCGCTGCGAAGCACGGGTATTTTGCTAGTTGAGAGAATAAAACTGGAGCTTACTCAGTGTGTGTTTACATAGATCGTTGTAGACACGGAACACACATGAAATGTAAATGTTCCAAATAACAACATAGTATTTATAAAACATGTCATTTTGCTTGACTTCTCACTCTATACAACTCTAAGCAACTGACTTGAGCTGAGAAAACTGTGCGGGGTGGGGGATGTGATAGCAGGCTGCTTGCTGTTTGCTGCTTATCAACACATTTAAAGGACAAAAGACGCTGACGGAGAGGTGTGAAGCGATTTAAGGTGGGACGGATCTACGAGTTTTTTCGTAGGCTCTGGTAATTCTAGTGTTAAAACAGTTTTGTGGTAAATAATGCTTAGTATCACTATCAAAAATAAAAGTTTTGATCCTTTATTGTAAATAGATTCATGACTTAGGAGATGTTGCCAATATAGTTGAATAGATAGAAACATGATTACTTGAGCGCAGAGGTGTGGATTAAGGGCCTCATGTAGAAATGGTGCATACACATCACGCTCACGGCAGCTCCCCCCCTTATGTACGCATGTTTTTGCTCTGCTTTGCAAACTGGTGGTACCCAGTGTCAAAACAGTGCTATTGTTCCTGTGTGGTTTCCCTTTCTTTTTTAGATTCACATCCATGACAAGGGGCATTATCAAATACACTGAAATTAACTGCATATCATTTATAAATTTAAAGCACCTGATTGTAATCAACCTGTAACAATAATATGGTGCACAGAATGGCCAGGCTATTCCAAATATCATAGCTGCTTTTGTGTTGTTACTCTCAGTGCACCACTCAGAGTATTTTAACCCATTGTATCTGAGTGTGCAATCAGCTGTACAGCAGCTTATCGGGAAGTTCTGTGGCAGGTTGTGCCGATTGTGCAGAGGATTATTAGGATACAACTTTCAGCCCTGGAGGACATTTTTAGCACACGCTACCTCAGGAAAGCCACCAGCACCTGCATGGATTCCACTCAGCCATGCACACAGTCTATGCGCCACCTCCACCTACTCAAAGCTTCATGATGCTCCAACAATGATGGATGGATTAAAAGGCAGAAGTCTACGTGACCATCATCATCAAGTTCTTCCGTGAGAACCCTAAATCTAAAGAGGACTGTTTCATTTATGTTAGGTAGAATGCCCAAAGGGGACTGGGCGGTCTCATGGTCTGGAATCCCTACAGATTTTATTTTTTTCTACAGCTGTCTGGAGTTTTTTTTTTTTTTTTTTCTGCCCCCCCTGGCCATTGGACCTTATTATTCTATGTTAATTAATGTTGACTTATTTTGTTTTCTTATTGTGTCTTTTATTTTTCTATTCTTTATTATGTAAAGCACTTTGAGCTACTGTTTGTATGAAACTGTGCTATATAAATAAATGTTGTTGTTGTTGTTGTTATTTGAACTTCTCCCATCGAGGTTCAGAAACAGTTTCATCCCAAGAGCCTTAAACACACTCAATCAGTCCATCAAGTGCTCCCAGTAGAACTGTTTGTACGTATACTATAATTACAATTACCTCATTGTAAACTTGCACTACAACTGTAATATTGCATTACCTGAGCCACTTCATGAACCATTTGCACTGTCTGCACTATACTGTATGTACATGTGTATTGTACTTATGCTTTCATACTATATATTTTTCATTGTTTTGTATCGTATTATAAGGATTTGTATATTAAATCTCATTGTACCATACAGTGACAATAAAGGAATTTGATTCAGTTCAATAGAAGAGAGCATGTATTTACAGATGATGACTGGCTTCTAAGTTGATTTAGATTTTCAAGAGCTATCCTCTTTGAGCTGTGTGCTGTTAGAATAATGGGATGTATACTTGATATAATTTTTAAGTTGAAACACATTAAAGTATGTATATAACATTATACAGACAAATTGTTCACTTAATTTAAATAATGTATACTGTTAATAATTAAATATGTGTGAGCACGATGGTGCAGCGGTAGCAGTGATTCCAAGGATTGGAAGGATTGACTGTATGCTTACTGGAACTGGTGCTACCCTAAATGGACAGATGAATGGAGTAATTAAACATGTATTGCAAAGATTATTCGATGTTTCTTTAAAAATTTAGAAGAATATACATTCTAAACTTACATCTGGGTTGACATTTATTACAGAATTTATTGTGTGGCGATTCAAAGATGATCCTTCGGCTAGGACGTTGGATATCTCTGGGTCTACGGTCCTTGAGGCTGATCTTCCAATTAGCTGTGAACCACTCAATCTCACTGAGATTGCACAGGTGGTGAACCAGCTGAGGGGAGGAAAGGCTGCAGGGATCTGTGGTATCCGGGGTGAACTTCTCTAGGCTGGTGGTAAGGATGTCCTCCTGACATTGCAAGCATTCTTTGCTTCCATTTGGGAGACTTGCATCATCCCAACTGACTGGAAAACGGGACTTGTTGTCCCTATCTGGAAAGGGAAGGGTGATCGCCTGGATTGCAACAACTACAGGGGGATAACACTGCTCTCAGTATTGATCCATGATCACTTGCTCACCTGCCAGCGACCAGAACAGTCTGGTTTTATGCCTAAGAAGTTTACTATCGATCGCATCCTGGCACTGAGGGTTCTCATGGAGCACAAACGCGAATATTGGCAGAGTTTCTTTGCAGCCTTTGTCGATTTTCATAAAGCGTTCGACTCAGTTGATCGAGCTGCCCTGTGGGACATCCTGAAGGTTCGCAGGATCCCCTCGAGGTTGCTGGATATCATGGCCGGCCTGTACACTGGTACTGTGAGTTCTGTGCAGAGTGTGTTTTTCCCAGTTGATTCTGGGGTTTGTCAGGGGTATGTTCTTGCTCCTAGTCTGTTCACTGTTTGTATGGACTGGGTGTTGGGCAAGGTCGTGGGGTCCAGCAGCTGTGGGGCATCTGTTGGTGAAGAAAGATTCACAGATCTTGACTTTGCTGACGATGCTGTGAACTTCGCAGAGTCAATTGAGGCTCTGATCGGGGTGCTCGAGAGACTGAGCAAGGAGTCTGAGTGTCTGTGAGGCTTGTGAGTGTCCTGGATAAAAACCAAGATCCAGGCCTTTAATGACCTCTTGGCCACAGCCATTAGCTGTGTGTCTGTTTGCGGAGAGAGTGTTGACCTTGTCGAGAGGTTTACTTACCTTGGCAGTGACATTCATGTCTCTGGTGACTGTTCCTATGAAGTCAGTAGATGGATTGAGAGAGCATGGGGGATCATGAGGTTGCTGGAAAGGGGTGTGTGGCGCTCCCGATATCTATGCAAAAGGACGAAGGTCGAAGTCTTTAGAGTCCTGTGTGAAAGCATGCCCCTGAACACAGACAGACAGACACTGGAATGTCCAAAATGCACACTTTTATTAAGCACATAATACCAAAATACCAACAGTCTCTCTCTCTCTCACAATGACCTACTCTCCCCTCCTCACAAGCTTTGTCTCCTTCCTCCCAACTCCAGCTCAGCTTCTGGAGGTAGGCGGCTCCTTTTATAATGTCCTGGATGGGCTCCAGGTGCTCCGTCTGATGTCACTTCCTGGTGCCCCTGGGATTTTTTCCGGCAGCACTTCCACCACACCAGGGTTCCAACCACTTCCAGGTGCCCCCTGGCAGTGACTCCTTTGTAGAGGGTTGAGCTTCACAGCTCTGTGACCCCCATGCATTCCAGAGAGGCCGCCCTTCTGTGCTCCAGGGAAAATATTGTCCCATTTCCGGTCCCCTACTTCTTCTGGCGTCCCGGCAGGGACACGTCCCTGGGCGTCTATGACACCTGATGCTTCTGATGGTTGCGAGACATGGACACTCTCCAGTGACCTGAGATGAAGACTGGACTCCTTTGGTACTGTGTCTCTCCAGAAAATCCTTGGGCACCATTGGTTTGACTTTGTGTTGAATGAGCGGTTGCTCATGGAGTCCTGAATGAGGCACATTACCTGCATTGTGAGGGAGCGTTAGTTATGGCACTACGGCCATGTGGCGTGTTTCCTCGAGGGTGATCCGGCTTGCAAGATCCTCATTGTTGGGGACCCGAGTGGCTGGACCATGCCTCGTAACACTTGGCTATGGCAGATAGAGGGTCATTTCCGGAGGGTGCGACTGGACCGTGTGTCTGCCTGGGGGGTTGCCAACTGGGATCCCGCGTTGTTTCGTCATGTAGTGGGTGCGGCAATGCACTGTACCGATGCATGGTACCCGAATTGACTTGACTTGATTGGTTCCATGGAGAAAGAAAACAGAATGGAAGGATTTAGGGGTTGGTACCTCACCAGGGAGGCGTCCAGGAGGCATTCTGATCAGATGCCCGAGCCACCTCATCTGACTCCTCTCGATGCAGAGGAGCAGCGGCTCTACTCTGATCCCCTCCCAGATAACTGCGCTTCTCACCCTATCTTTAAGGGAAAGCCCAGACACCCCGCGGAGGAAATTCATTTCAGCCGCTTGTATTCACATCTTGTTCTTTCAGGCACTACCCATAGTTCTTAAACATAGGTGAGGGTAGGAACATAGATGGACTGGTAAATTGAGAGCTTTGCCTTTCGGCTCAGCTCCTTTTTCACCACGACAGACTGATGCAAAGCCCGCATCACTGCAGATGATCTCACACTCCATTCTTCCCTCACTCGTGAACAAGACCCCAAGCTGTCACACCCGCTCAGCGCCTCTCACTGGGGGCAACTACAGAGTAGTAGAGAGTCCAGCCCTTTTGAAGGAGATTGGTTCCAGAGTCCAAGCTGTGTGTCGTGGTGAGCCCGACTATATCTAGCCGGAACCTCTCGACCTCGCGCACCAGCTCAGGCTCCTTCCCCTTCAGAGAGGTGACATTCCACATCCTAAGAGCCAGCTTCTGTAGCCGAGGATCAGACCGCCAAGGTCCCTGCCTTCGGCCACCACCCAACTGTGTCCTTATTCTTTTTCTTTTCTGTCTACCTTAATACGCTTCAGTATGACACTCAGACAGTGGGCTACGACTCACCTTTTCCAGGCAACATTCCTATGTGACCACTTCTTTTTTTATTTTGGGCACTGCGTGACTTTCTGAACTTGAACTTTCGAGTGTATCCACCACTCTGTATTACTTGATCAACTTCCTTTTGTTATATCACAGCTTAAGCCAACAAATAGTAAGTTTTTCCTTGCTTCCATTTTGCATTCGGTGAAATTCCTCTTTTTTTCCCCCATGTTTTTCCCATTGCCTTTTCACACAATGCTGAACTTAAGGGGCTATTTATTTTGATTTGCGTATTCAAAGGGGTGTAATTCTGGGAGGAGTCAGGGAAGAGCGGCAGGTGTGTGCATGTGCATTATATTTCATGCTGACAGGAATTTATTGAGCGGAAATGAGTAGAAGTTGGCTTATGTACAGTTTTGTGCATCTGAATTTTTTGTGCGTATGCACATTTCCACTTTTGTCCGTATGCCATGTTTTGGTGTGAATTCTATGCACGGAGTAATACATGAGGCCCTAAGAAAGAGGGACGATTATTTCAAACACTTTAATTTGGTGAATGAATTTATGTGTTGAATTGCTGAGTTCACTTTTTTCCCCATATATTTCAATATGTCATGCTTGATTACAAAAGTCTGATACAGTCTGATACGACAGCCTATACCTTCACCTCCACCTTCCTATGCCCTCATACAGATACAGTAGGTAGATGCTTTATGTTTACTTTTTTTTCACTGTATGTGCATCACTAATGCTTTGTAATGAAAATTATTCTCAAACAAAATACAGCAAATTTGCTCCTGTAGTAATTAAAGCATTTTTAAAAGTACATGTAGGAATAATTAGAAATTTATTTAACTCTTGGGGTCTTTGCTGTTATTTTAAAATAGGTAACTATAAACAAGACCTCCAAAGATACAAGGAGCTGTATCCTATCTTTAGCAAACTGTATAGCAGAAGGACAACATTATACCAGAGTAATTGTGTATTTTTGCAGATTTTAGTTTCACAAAACTCTTTGTCACTCATTTGTTTTTTTATTTTTCTAGGACGTGGAGAAAACCCTGCAGCAGCCAAAAACTGCAGAAAAAAAAGGCAAAACTGGTTGGTTGAAAAAATCAACTGGCAGAATCCTGGGAACTTACAAAGATCGTTACATTCACCTCAACAGAACTGAAGTATTAGTTTATGAAAATGAGGTAATTAGGTTTATCAGATATTGAAATAGATTTAGGAAGTACTCACAGTAGAAATTTGTTCTGTGCCTGAGCACTTTGTCTGCATGTAACCTCCCAAAGTTTAGTTTGTTTGACTAATGTAATCACTTTGTGCTGGGCCAATCATACCATTCTCTGGACCACTTGGAAGAGGTGAGCCCAGGCAAGGTTCAGTAGGATTCAGGAACAGTGTGATCACTAAACATGCCCGAGCATGGAATACAGACATGATGTCAATGATGTGACAAGTCAGTTAACAAACATGTTTTGACTTTTGCACTTTTTTTTGACAAGTTGGTTTAAGCTGAATGGTTTACTAAATAGTTAAATGTTCCTTATGTTATTATGTTGTTATTACGCAGACCACAATTTAAGCAACTCATTTAGGTAACTGTTATGAAATTATCTACACAACTTTGTAAGCAGAGGTCTTTTGTTGTGTTTATAATAAAAGGTATGTAATTTATCCTATACTGTTTATGGGTGTAATCATGGATTAAAATAAATCAGTCAATGCTTAAAAGTTAATTTTAAAATATAGCTATATTTTTGACAGAAAATCTGAAAATAAGACATATATCAATTGGCCAGGAATCAGAATTAAATTATTTTTGTTTTTAGTGTTCAGTAAACTAGTTTGGATGGTATTTCGATGTCCTGGCATTGATTCTCAACCTAGGTATTATTAGTGTCTACGTGAATGTCTCGCCTAGTATTTCAGTTTATCTCCCAAAGACATGATTGCCAGGTTAATTTGTGTCTCTAACTTAGCTCTGTATGAGGGAGTGATAGTCTGTATGTGTGAGTGTGCCCTGTGATGAATTGGTGCCATAGTCAAGGTTACGCCCAAAGTTGGCAAGATACACTTTGCCTCCAAACCTGAATTTCAGTTAGTGGAATTTATGGAAGGAATTATTTTAGTTCTAAAATATTTCTATCTAAAGAGGCATAAAATGCCCTAAAACCCACATCAATTTACCATGAAATTAAAGGTGTAGCAAATTTCAGCATTACATTTACATTATTTAATGACATTAGTTAAATAAACAAAGGTCTGTTTGTTTTCATCACAAGCCATTTTTTCAAATGCATGGAAAGAAAACAGGAAGCAGATAGAAAATGCAACTTGACAGGTTCATCACCTCCAGTTGCTATGACCATAATAGAAGATGCACACTCATATTTTGTTAATTCAAAATGCAAGCAATGTATAAAATGATTAAACTTTAAACTAGTCAGTTATTAAAAGAACAAGCACAGAAGAAATGAACTTATTAAGATTTATTACAGATAAGGGAAACAGCAAAACGTATTTATAATTTTTATTAAATGTGTTTTGATGTTGAATGTATATCTTTTAAGAGCTGTAGGGGGTAAGAGTTATTATTGTTTTGTTTTTTTTAACAGCATTTAGGAATTAGGTCATTGTATATGCTCCATGTTTTTTTTTTAACAATTGCCAGTCCTACATTTTCATGTGGTAATTTTGTCAGTTGCTTTCAACTGCTCTTTATGAACTTGTCACTTTGATTTTTCTTTTTTTTTGTATAGGAAGAAAAAGACTTAATTGAAAAAATTTGCTTGGATAACTATGATAAGTGTCATGAACTCCGAAGTACTTTTAAAAAGAATCGCTTTATCTTGATTAGATGTTTGAAACCTGGAAATAAGGTAATATGGATTTCTTTTAAACATTTCCAGATGAAGTGGGCAGGTCATGCAGAGACATTTATCGTCACTGCCATCCACTAGTCAATTATGCTTCAATTAGTTAAAGGTTCTCTTTGAAATGGAATGCAGCTGGCAAGCACAATGTGTTATACTCATTTATGAAATATTATACAGTCAAACATTATTTTTGTGTATATATTGATAAACATTCTTTTTCCATAACATTTTGGTATTTTTTCATATAAATCTATATTATGAAATCTAATGTTAGCTACCTGCGGTGAACTGGCGCCTTGCCCGGGGTTTGTTTCCTGTCTTGAATCCTGTGTTGGCTGGCATTGGCTCCAGCAGACCCCCATGACCCTGTAGTTTGGATATAGTGGGTTGGATAATGGATGGATGGATGTTAGCTACTAATCTAGTATATGCACATTTCAGCTCGTTGCAAAATGTTGCAGTGTCTCCAGTCCTTTACTCACTCCCTTGGTTTGTTACAAAGAATCTGAAGATATGTTTGTATGCAGATAATATATTGCATCATATTCCAGTTGTGGCACACCAAGTACTTGTTACATCCATCTTGTAGAGCATGTTACAATGGAATGAATTGTTAAAACACTAAAATGTATAAAATAATGAAAACAAATATTGTACATAAAAAGAAATATACATCCTTTAATTCAGAATCTGTTGTGTACCTTGTGTATGGTAGAGTTCTGTCTTGCCATTGCTTATCCATACATAGTTACACAGGCAGCACATCCATTTACTAAAACTCCATACTGGCATACTTCTCCATACCACCACATACACACCACTCTGCCACCTCCAGCTTTGTCTTCTGTTTTTTGGTCAGTGCCACCATCTCCAACCCATATAACATAGCTGGTCTCACTACCGTCCTGTAGACCTTCTTTTTCACTCTTGCTAATACCCATCTGTCACAAATTACTCTTGACACTCTTCTCCACCCATTCCACCATGCCTGCACTCTCTTTTTCACCTCTTTTCCACAATCCCTGTAACTCTGTACTGTTGATTCCAAGTATTTAAACTTATCCACCTTTGCCAACTCTACTCCCTACGTCTTCATCATTCCACTGACCTCCATCTAATTTACACATATGTATTTTGTCTTATTCCTACTTCATTCTTCTACTCTCTAGAGTATATCTCCGCCTCTCCAGGGTCTTCTCAACCTTCTCCTTACTTTAGCTACAGATCTCAATGTTATCGGCAAACATCATAATCCACGGTGACTCCTTTCTAATAATGTCCATCACCATTGCAAATACGAAAGGGTTCAGAGCTGATACCTGATATAATCTCACATTCACGTTGAATGCATCTGTCACTCCTACCGCAGACCTCACCACTTTCACACTTCCCTCGTACATATCCTGTACCACTCTTACATACTTCTCTGCCACTCCCAACTTACTCATACAAAATCACAATTCCTCTCGAGGCACCCTGTCATATGCTTTCTGCTGGTCCACAAAGATGAAATGCAACTCCTTCTGGCCTTCCCTGTACCTCTCCATCAACATATTCAGAGCAAACATCACATCTTTTGTGGTCTTTCCTGGCATGAAACCATACTGCTGCTCACTAATCATCACCTTCCTTCTTAACCTAGTTTCCACTATTCTTTCCCATAACTTCATGCTCTTGCATATCAATTTCAACCCCCTGTAGTTACTACAGTTCGGCACATCCCCCTTATTCTTGAAAATGAATACCAGTACATTTCTTCTGCACTCCTCAGGCATCCTGTCACTTTCCAAGTTTCCATTAAACAATCTGGTTAAAAACTCCACTGCCATCTTTCTTTAACACCTCCATGCTTGTCATCTGGGCCAAAAGCCTTTCCATTTTTCATCCTCTCCATAGTTGTCCTTACTTCCTCCTTGCTAATCCATTGCACTTCCTGATTCACTATTACCACATCATCCAACCAAGGTTATTATAGTTTTGCCTTTTTATATTAGTTTTTAGTTCTATATTTTTTCTGACCTTACTTGGAAATTGAGTTTAATTTAAGTTTTCCTTCATTTTATTTTTAGTTTTAATTTAGTTTTTATTTCACAAAGACATTTCTATATCTATACTAATAAAAGGCAAAGCCCTCACTGACTCACTCACTCACTCACTGACTCACTGACTCATCACTAATTCTCCAACTTCCCGTGTAGGTAGAAGGCTGAAATTTGGCAGTCTCATTCCTTACAGCTACTTACAAAAGTTGGGCAGGTTTCACTTCGAAATTCTACGCATAATGGTCATAACTGGAACCTATTTTTTCGTCCATATACTATAATAGACTTCTGCTCGATGCCCGTGGGAGGCGTAATTTAGTGCCTGCCCATATAAGGCCGTCCGTCAGCGGCAATCCAGTAGAAACACTGATGCTAAATATTCACGGATGAAGGACTGTGCTTATGCAGAGGAAGATGAGATGGTCAGGGTGGTGTTTGGCACAAACTCGTCGAAACTGCGAGAGAAACTTTTAAGTGCCGTGTCTTAGCTAACATTAAATACAGCCATGGACATCACACGAGATGGCACCAGCACAGCTGGGAACCTTCGATAGATGTACACCGAGAGGCTCAAGTGAAATGACGCAGTGCACAGACAAAAAACAACAGTTCCAAAAAGTGCTGAACAAAAACCGAATTACACAATTAAGAAGGTAGCAAAAAAATATGAAGCGTGTGATACATACAAGCATATTCATAAGTGCAGCTACTGCGGAAACAAAGCACACGGTGGAAAAAGTCAATTTCCCGCTAAAGGAAGACAGTGTAAAAAAAAAACCCGTGCATGCAGTGTGTCACGTCTCAGATAAAGAGGAAGACGAGCTGTTTATTGATGCAGAAAGAAACGAATCGATGAATGAAACCTGTTATCTTTACAACGATTGACAAACACAGAATGTAACTTGAACACAACACATCCTACAAATACGAACCTGATTGAAAGAAATAATGATAATCAAATCCTGGATGACAGCAACACTCATAACACTCACAAAACAATTACTGTATATTGACAATCATGTTACGTTATTTTTAAAATGTTCCCTTTTCTTTTTCATAACTTCTTTAACACACTACTTCTCCGCTGCGAAGCGCGGGTATATATATATATATATGTAAATATATACCCCGATCTACATACTCTCAAATAGAAAAACCACATGCCGTGGCACAATGGTAGAGGCTTCGCCTCTAGCACCAACGTCCGAGGTTTGATTCCCGAGAGAGGGTGCACTTAGTATGTACGCGCGCTTCCCGATTCATTTTACCCTCGCATCCCCTTGGTTTGAGAAGTATGAAAAAACTAGCAAAATACCCGCGCTTCGCAGCGGCGAAGTACTGCCTTAAAATTTTTATTAAGAAGAAAATTTAACCTTTTTAAACTGAGGGAAAATATGCCAATAATTATTTGTTAAGGATCTCTTTGTATACCATGTTGTCAGTTCGGCCCTCCGGTTGTAACATGACCAAGCTGTGTGCTGAGCTTACTCTTGAGCATGTAATTTACAGTTGGCCATGTGAACAGTAATCTTGTCTCAAACCTCACAGCTTGGATTGCTGCTGTCATAATCGGTTTGAGTTTCATGGTTTGTTTCAATTACGATAGTATTTGCAGGATTTGTTGTGTTGAAGTGACATTCGGCATCTGTCAAGCATTGTAAGCACACAACCGGTTTCATCGATAAAATCACATCCAGCTTTTGAGAGTTTAAACACTCATAAACATCAAAGTGTCCACTACTGAAATCGTCACCTGTGAATCTAAGATGTTTAAGAGGCATTGGCGGTTGTCGAAAGGTGTAAAATATTTGGCCATTTCGGTACACTTGAAAGCGACAACC
>JANRMT010062829.1:8298635-8309193 GCA_026402145.1 Polypterus bichir lapradei
AGCGTCCCTTGTATGAAATCAACTGGGCAAACCAACTGAGGAAGCATGTACAGGAAGTAAAAAGACACATTGTCCGCAGAACCCGCGAAGCAGCGAAAAATCCGCGTTATATATTTAGTTATGCTTTCATATAAAATCCGCGATAGAGTGAAGCTGCGAAAGTCGAAGCGCGATATAGCGAGGGATTACTGTACAATCAAGTACATTAACTTACATAATATTTATTATGTACACAAATAAATGTAGAATAAAATAGACAGGAAACTGAATCAAGTGAAAAACTTTAATATACATAACTTGAAAGTAGATATGTCGGGTCAAACAAATAAAAAAGCCACATAGATAAATATATTGGTACAAGGGTGGTTTAATGCCTCTCTCTCCAAGGCAACTTTTTATCATTTCTCTTTACCATATGCTGTGGTAGGGCAAAAACACTGTCAGGTACCTTCAGTTATCTTTTTTAATTGTTTTAGTGTGTGTGTATATATTTCAGTAAATGACGTTTCTCAAAAGCTACTTGTGCAAAAATTTTGCAAATCAATGGGCCTTATTCTATGACTAAACAGACCAGACTGTAAAAATGCATATTAAATTAAACAATTTATGCAGTAGTTATGATTGTACATACTCCAAATTTTTTTGAAGGATTTTTGGATAAACACTAGTCTAAACTGCACCAAATATGGCTTGAAGCATGTAATTAGACAAACCTAATTCAACTTAAATAAAAAAGAAGTTTGTCTCGTCCATTACAGGAGATGGACGTCTGAAGTGGCGTTCCATTAGCAGCAGTGTTATTTTTCTCTTATTTCTTATTATTCCGAGGTATCCTGTATTTACCCAACCTGAGAAGGTTCTATTACAATATATGCAAGCATATATAAACATGAGCAGTCCTTTCAGAGACTGACCTGGAACAGACAGGTCAAAGCACAGACTTCCCAGGACCCTACTACGTTGCATCGTCTTCAGTCGAGAGCGAAAATGGGAACAAATGTGCAAGCGATGAAGGCCATGATAGCTCGTCGATTCCAGAAGATCACTTTGAAACGGGAAGTGGCCTTGCAGTCCGTGCTTTCATCTACTCCTCACGATCCGGGAGCATCGGCTGTAATAGAGCTTGCTGCTTCACCTGCAGAGCACGAAAGCTGAAACAATCTCTCCGAACTGAAAGTAATGATTGCTACAATGGCCATGGCCATAAATGAGCTCAAGAAAGATATTAAGAAAGATATAAAGAAAGAAATAAATAGCATGCTCAAGACAAATGAGAAGACAAACAAGAAGCTGCAGGTAGAGCTGCGGCTGGAGCTGCAGGAACTGCAGCAGAATAATAAAGACTTAGAAAAACGTGTATACAATCGCTTTGAGGCAGCCTTTAAAGGTAAGCTGGACAAATTTGAGGAACACATTCATGAAAATGCGTCAAAGTTTGAGGAAAATCTGAGAGCACTTGGTGATCAGTTGAAAGATGTTAAGCAAACATTTACGACTCAAACTGAAGCAGCCGAACATAAGGCATTCACCTCCGATGGAATAGCAACAGTTGCGAATTACGAATGCAAAAAATTCAGAGACAGACTTGCTGCTTTGGAAGATGGATGCAGAAGGAAAAATATTAGAATTGAAGGTCTACCTGAGAATCGTGAAAGTCCAAACCCAGAGAAATTCGTAGCTGAACTATTCTCAAAAATAATTAGAGAGAACTTTAAATCAGACACCAAGATAGCAGCAGCTTACCTCTAAACCTAGGACTTTTGTTGTGCGTTTCGAAAAGTCACAATCTAAATTTAATGTAATGTCACTTCTCAGACAGAAACAAGAGATTATATTTGAAAATAATCACATTCGTATTTTCCCTGATTTCTCACCCTGAACAGCTGCTAAACGTGCCGCTTTTTACAACATTAAACAGCACTTAAGGAAAGCCGATATCAGATACAGCCTCTTGTATCCTGCCAAACTGAAAGTGGATATTCAAGACAGGCATTACATCTTTACCACTACGGAGAAGGCAGAAAAAGAGTTAAGAAGCTGATCCTGAAACTTTTCTGAAATACGATCGCGAGTCGCACCCAGGCATGGCATGGCAAAGAAGATATTACCGGCTGTCTGATTCGCTTGCAATGATACTGGTACCGTAATTATATATCTTTTTCCCTTCTCAGCCACTTTCTGTTTATGTTTTAATTACAATTATACGCATATATGTATGTATGTGTGGAAGAAATTAAATTAGTTACTTTTTTTTACTCTTCTAAAGGAGACTGTTTAACATCATACTCTTGGTTTATTGTTATTATTATTATTGTATTAGGATTTACTATGCTTATCCAGGGTCACTTTTTTAACACCATTCCATGGGTTTACTGTCTTATTATTTCAAGACTGTTGAAGATTATATTTTATGCTTATAATACAGTGGAACCTCGGTTCACGAACGTCTCTGAACATGTACAAATCGAGTTCCGACCAAAAACTTTGCCAAACATTTGCATATGTTCATGACCACACACTCAGTTGACGAACAAGCCAGTTTCCCTTCCGGTTTGTACGTGCCAATGATTTCCGCATGTGTTGCATTGTTCTCGGTCAGACATGCGTGCTTTTGCTGTGAACTCTTTGTGCTCTACAGTATTTCATGTTCTTCTGCATTAATTTTGCAGTTAACCATGGCCTCTAAGCAAGTGAAGAGTGGTAGTGTTGGTGAGAAGAAAGGTTTGAAGAAAATTGAAATCGACATAAAGAAAGACATTATTGAAAAGTATGAGCGTGGCGTTCCTATTACTGATCTTTTCTTTCTCGCTAGTGTGGCTAAACGAGAAGCAACTTGCTGGGGATAGCGTAAGTGAGGCGATGTTCTGCGAGAAAGCCAGGAAAATTCATGGTGATTTGCTGCAAAGCTATCCTTCTATGAGCGGCGAAACTGAGGAATTTAAAGCCAGTAGAGGATGGTTTCAAAAGTTTCGTAAGAAGTTTCGCATTCATAGTGTGGTAAGACATGGAGAGGCTGCTAGTTCCAACGCTGAAGCTGCGAAAGAATTAGTGAAAAATTTCACAAAATTAGTGGAGGACGAAGGCTACATCCCGCAACAAGTGTTCAACTGTGACGAGACCGGATTGTTTTGGAAAAGGATGCTGAAGAGGACCTACATTACCCAGGAAGAGAAGGCTATGCCCGGCCATAAACCAATGAAGGAGAGGTTAACCATTTTGCTGTGTGCAAACGCTAGTGGCGACATAAAAATCAAGCCACTACTCGTTTACCAATTTGAGAACCCTCGTGCTTTCAAGCAGCACAATGTAAACAAAGCCAGACTGCCCGTGATGTTGAGGGCAAATACGAAGGGCTGGGTCACAAGGACCTTGTTTTTCTAATGGCTGGACGAGGCTTTCGCTCCCGCCGTGAAGCGATATCTTGAAGAGAATAATCTGCCTGAAAAATGCCTTCTTCTGATGGACAATGAACCGGCACACCCTCCAAATTTGGTTGACGATATGGCCGAGGAGTACGACTTTATTAAGGTCGTGTTCCTCCCACCCCAACATGACTCCTCTTCTGCAGCCCATGTACCAGCAGGTTATTTCAAATTTTAGGAAGCTGTACACCAAAGGACTATTCGGCAGGTGTTTCAATGTGACCAAGGAGACATCTTTGACCCTGAAAGAGTTCTGGAAGAACCATTTTAATATCGTTCATTGCATCAACCTCATTGATAAAGCCTGGGAAGACGTCACATACCTTGAACTCAGCCTGGAAGAAACTTTGGCCTGAATGCATTCCTGAACAGGATTTCGAAAGCTTTGAACTTCCTATTGTGGATGAGATTGTGTCAATGGGAAAGAGCATGGGTCTTGAAGTGGACAATGAGGACATCGAGGAGCTGGTCCTGGATCACAAGGAGGAACTGACGACGGAGGAACTCGCTGAACTCCAGCAGGAGCAGCATAGGTTACTCACCGAGGAGCAGACCTCAGTGGAAGAAGAGGAAAGGACGGTTACAAAAAGTGATGCGATAACAGCCATCATGGAAAAATGGAACGAGTGCCAGGATTTTTTCGAGAAGAACCACCCTGACAAAGCGGTTGCGAACAGAGTGATAAACATGATGAACGACAAATGTTGTCTTGCATTTCTGAAAAATTTGAATGCGTAGGAAAAGGCAACTCGCATTAGACCGCTATTTCGCGAAGTCTGATCCACCAGCTAAACAGCAAGAAATCACAAGAGAGAAAACACCTGAAGGAGAACATCCCTCCATCATGGAGCCGTACTCAGCCTCAAAACTGTAATCTCCTCTCCACCCAGTTCTTCCTCTCTTCCTTCATGCCAGAAGTTGACTCATGCAAGGTTAGTTTTCTTGGTTGTTTATGGTTAGCTTTTGTATAAATTATGAATTTTTCAAATGTTCATTTGTTTCCCTGTGCTTAAAACTCATTTAAAAAAAGTGTTTACAGCGAGCGGTTCATAGCGTGAATTCTTGCAATGTTACTTTTCTTGGTTGTTTATGGTTTTTGTATAAAATACGGATTTTTCAAATGTTGATTTTTTTCACTGTGCTTAAAACTCTTTAAAAAAAGTGTTTAACGCAAGAGGTTCGTAAGGCTATAGCATGAATTCCTGCAATGTTACTTTTCTTTGTTCAAGGTTTTCTCAGTGTTATTCAATGTGTTTACATTTAGTTAACTATTACACTGTGCATTCTATGGTATAATTAACTATTTTTGTGCTTAAAAATCTTTAAAAAAATATTTACATACAGTTCGTACGGTCTGGAATGGATTAATTGTATTTACATACAATCCTATGGGGGAAATTACTTCAGGTCACGACCAAATCGGGTTGCAACCAGAGTTTTGGAATGAATTATGGTCGTGACCCGAGGTTCCACTGTATTTAGACTGTACTGGCAATAGATATCTCAATTTTAATCCTCATACGCCGCTGCTAGGGGGCTTGTTTTGTTTTGGACGTGCTCTGTCTCTAGGTATGTCAGAAGACTTGGACTTTGTGAAGTGTCGTCCAGCCTCAAGTGGGAAGGCAAAATGGGGGGGGGGGGGGACTAGGGGAGGAGAGAAAGAGAGCAAGCTATATCTAATTTATCCATTTAATCTTTATAATGATAAGTGCCAACGTAACAATAGGCTTCATGGCAATAACTACTGGGAAAATTGGAAATTTAGGTCAAAGCTGTCTCACTTTCAGTTAAGCCTACAAGACGACATCGAAAATTCAGAATCAATGACTCCATGACCGGACAGTTAACTTTGTGAGCTGAAATGTTAAAGGCCTGAATCACAAATTAAAGAGAAAGGAATTATTCTCTCACCTAACAGGTCTAAATGCTAAAATAATACTTTTACAGGAGACCCATTTATTAAGCAATGATCAGTTCCGGCTGCAAAAAGACTGAAATGGCCAAATATTCCATTCCAGCTTTACAAAAAAATCTAGAGGTGTGGGAATTCTTATACATAGGACAGTCTCATTTATAGTATCAGATGCAATATCTGATCCTGAAGGGAGTTATGTGATTGTCATGAGTAATTTATTTAACTGTAAAGTGATTTTGATAAATGTTTATGCACCCAATGTGGATGATAGGGAATTCATGCAAAATGTATTTGCATCCATTCCCAATGTGAACACTCATAAAAATATAATGGCTAGGGACTTTAATTGTGTTTTAAATCCAGACTTACATAGGTCTCCTGTAACGGGGTGATGACATCTAACACTGCAAAGACAATTACACAGTTTGTAACTAATCACAACTTATCAGACCCCTGGAGATTTCTAAACCCAAACTCAAGAGCATATTCTTTCTACTCAAAAGTGCATCATTGCTAGTCGAGAATTGATTATTTCTTTGTAGATAACAATTTCTTGCCTACGATAAAATCTTGCAAGTAAGACACTATTGTTATTTCCGACCATGCCCCATTGATCTTGGAGCTAAAATCATTATGCCTCACATACTCATCTCGCACATGGCGTCTTTTATTAGCAGACGAGAACTGTACAGAATTTATATCCAAACCAGTTTTTTTCTAGAGACAAATACATCCTCAGAGGTCTTTGCAGGAATACTCTGGGAAACCCTGAAAGCCTTCTTAAGAGGGCAGGTTATCTCTTATCTTTCCCAGAGAAATAAATTGGAAACCAAGAAGGTATCAGAGCTAATCCACGAAATTACTAGAATAGACCAAGAACATGCCAGGTATCCAAGTGAGGCTCTTCATAGGAAAAGGCAAGCTCTGCATTTAGAACTCAACCTCTTAACAACTAAAGAAACAGAACAACTCATTTTTAAATCAAGACATCACTACTATGGAGAGGAAGCTAATAAGATCTTAGCTCAACAAATCCACAAGCAAGAAGTTTGCAATTCAATCCCAGCAATCACCAACACAAACGGAGACAAAATCATTGACCATAAAAAACATAATGCACACATTTAGAGACCACTATAAATCCTTATATTCTACTGAGTTTAAAGAAGACAAGACATAATCTAATGCATTTCTGGGTGCATTACAGAAACCACAAATAGATACTCTCAGTGCAGAGGAATTGGATAAAACTCTGGTGCTATCAGAATTACTAGATGCTATAAAGTCACTTCAGAGTGGGAAAGCAGCAAGCCCCGATGGCTACCCTGCTGAATTTTATAAGAAATTCTCTACTCGGCTAGCTCCCCTCTTATTAGCAACATTAACTGAAGCTGCAGACAATAAAATTCTACCTCAAACTTTTCGCCAAGCATTAATCACCGTCTTTCCTAAACAAAATAAGGACTTATTACAATGCCTCATACAGACCAATTTCACTTCTGAATAATGATGTTAAGATACTCTCGAAAGTCCTAGCTAGAAGGATGGAGAAAGTGCTGCCTCCGGTAATATCCCAAGATCAAACTGGATTTATTAAAGGCCGACATTTTGCTTCCAATCTTCGACTCCTGTTTAATATAATATGTTCACCTGCAAAGTCAAACACCCCAGAGATATTACTATCGTTGGATGCAAAAAAGCATTTGATATGATTGAATGGAACTAATATTTCACTACATTGGAGAAATTTGGGTTTAGCATGGACCAAACTACTGTATACCAATCCAGAAGCAGTTTGTATTAACAACATTAATTCAGACTACTTTAAACTAGAAAGTTGAACCAGACAAGGATGCCCCTTATCACCGCTACTTTTTGGAATCGCCATTGAGCCACTGGTAGTTCACTGTAGAAATGCTTATGTAATAAAGGGGATTATAAGAACTAAAAAATTCTCTATGTGCAGATGATAAGGAACTGTATATATCAGATTCACAAAATACTGTGCCTGCAGTCCTAACAGCACTTACAGAATTTCAAAAGACTTCTGGTCTCAGAATTAATTTGACTAAAAGTGTGCTCTTTCCAGTGAATTCTCAAGCACACAATATTAGACTGGACACTTTCCCTTTTATCATTGCAGAGCAGTTTAAATACCTAGGGGTAAACATCACAAATAGACATAAAGTTCTTTATCAACAAAATTTCGCTGTCTGTATGGAAAAAAATTAAGTAAGACTTGCATAGATGGTCAACCCTTCATCTCACTTTAGCTGGAAGAATTGATATTGTTAAGATGAACATTAAGCTTCTCTTTTTAATTCAAAACAGTCCAATATACATCAATAAATCATTTTTTTAAGAAATTAGATTCAACCATAACCTCATTTATTTGGAATTCAAAACATCCATGTATCCAAAGAGCAACCCTACAAAGAGCTAAAGCATAAGGCGGCATGGCTCTACCTAACTTTCAATTTTATTACTGGGCAGAAAATATACAAGCTATAAAAACCTGGACATTGACACAAATAGATGAACAGACACAGGCTTGGTTTGCTAATAGAAATAAAATCCTGCAGTACTTCTTTATAATCTTTGCTTTGTACCCCAATAAATGCAAGTTATCGCCAATATACTAACAACCCAATTGTGCTTCACTCACTCAGAATATGGAACCAATGTAGGAAGCATTTTAAGATAAAGAAGCTTTTATCTGAGGCACCTCTGAATGAGAACTACCTTTTTCCACCCTCTCAAACATATGCAGTTTTTAATGTCTAGGAAACATTTCGGATTAAATCACTTAGAGATCTTTACATAGACAACGTCTTTGCATCCTACAAACAATTACATTCCAAATTTAACTTTCCAGCAACACATTTCCTTGACTACCTTCAAATCAGAAACTTTGTTAAACAGAATCTGCCCAATTTTCCTCACCTCCCACCTACCTCTATGCCGGAAAAAATATTTATCAGTCTTGAGGACTCAGAAAACATTTCTGCAATAAATAAAACCATTTTACAGTCCCTCCCTTTCAAAGATCCAAGAGGACAGTGAGAAAGGGATCTCTCACTGAATATCTCAGAAAAGGAGTGGAAGGTAGCAATGCAGAGAATCCACTCGAGCTCCATATGCACAAAGCATACAATTATTCAACTCAAATTATATATGAAGCACATCTGTCTCACTTAAAATTGTCCAAAATGTTTCCAGGGCAAGATCCAACCTGGGAACATTGCAATCAAGTTCCAGCCTCACTAAGCCACATGTTCTAGACCCACTCCAAATTAACATCATTCTGGACCAAAATGTTTAAATGCTTATCAGACAACCTTGGTGTCAAAATCCCTCCAAACCCATTAACAGCTGTGTTTGGTGTATACCCAGTTGGGTTTAAAGTGGAGAAGGACAAACAAACTGTAATTGCCTTTACTACACTATTGGCACGTAGACTTATCTTGCTCAACTGGAAGAATCCTAACTCTCCTATTCTAAGTCAGTGGGTAACTGATGTTATCTATACTAATAAAAGGCAAAGCCCTCACTGACTGACTGACTCACTGACTGACTCACTCACGGACTCATCACTAATTCTCCAAGTTCCCGTGTAGGTAGAAGGCTGAAATTTGGCAGGCTCATTCCTTACAGCTTCCTTACAAAAGTTGGGCAGGTTTCATTTCGAAATTCTACGCGTAATGGTCATAACTGGAAGCTATATTTCTCCATTTACTGTAATGGAGTTGAGCTCGAAAGCCGTGGGGGGCGGAGTTTCGTGTGACATCATCACGCCTCCCACATAAGCACGTGAACCAACTGTCAACGCAGTACATAGAAAACCAGGAAGAGCTCCAAAAAGCGCTGAAGAAAACATGCATTATATAATTGAGAAGGCAGCGAAACAATAAGAAGCGAGCGAGTGACATATACAACCATATTTATGAGTGCTGCTACTTCGGAAACAAAACACGGTGTAAACCTAAAGTTTAAATTAAGTTCATAGACAGGCTGCTGCTGGCGTTTGTCATGCCCACGGGTAATGCGGGATACAAGTTTAATGAGAGGACGCAGGATATAAACGAGAGTTTTGAGCACTTTGTAACTAAGTTAAAATTGCAGGTGAAGGGGTGTGCTTATGCAAATTCCGAGAGACTGTGTTTGTGGGGGATTGACAGTTAAGGCGGGTGGGGGAGTCACGTCATCATCTCCCCTTCCATTCACCTCATTTCGCTCTGAGCTGAGCTCCGCAGCTAACGCAGTGTTACGGAAGCGAGTTTGTGACGCTGCCACCAAATACTCACAGAAAAATCCACAAGTTAATACACACGCTGTCTCTACAGTTTCTCCACACTGAATCCTCCAGGCACTACTTACAAAAGGTTACATTGACAATCGTGTTACGTTATTTTTAAAATCTTTCCTTTTCTTAGCACAAGCACAGCTGAGAAGCTTCGATGCATGTGCTCCATAACGCGTTAAAAAATCACGCATTTAATCACACTTTGCATTACAAGCAAAGGGGAACTTTTGTCAATGCATGATTTCCTGGTAAACCGATTATATTGATCAGCGCTTCCCGATTCATTTTACCCTCGCACCCCCTTGGTTTGAGAAGAATTATGAAAAAATATGAGGTTAACACAGAAAAACAGATCACCAATTGAAGCTTTATGAATAATCGATTCGCCATCAATAATTGTTTTGGTAAAGCCATACTCAGTGTAATCCTCCTTCCATTTTATAATTTTGCCGCCACTAGCCATGATTAAATGAACGGTAAAAAAGTAAGAGCGAAGCGAGGGTGACTTATTCAGGCAGACAGGCGACAGCTCAATATCTCAAGTTTGGATATAAGTAGGTTCTGTTTAGTCGCCAGAAATATCTTTGGTAGGAATGGAAGTTGAATTTAGTCTTTAAATTTCTATGGTAAAGAAAAAGTTATGCAATGATGACTAAATTTAACTATATAAAGTCAAAACTTTTATATATAAAGTCATTCCCGAATATATAAAGTCAAACCTTGATTATATAAAGTCACTGTCGGAATAAATAAAGTCAAAACTTGAATATATAAAGTCAGCGTCGGTATATATAAAGTCAAAACTTGTTTCTGAATATATAAAGTCAAAACTTGAATATATTAAGTCAGCGCTGGAATATATAAAGTCAAAACTTCGGAAACAAAACACGGTGTAAACCTAAAGTTTAAATTAAGTTC
>JANRMT010062829.1:8309293-8321684 GCA_026402145.1 Polypterus bichir lapradei
CTTGTATGAAATCAACTGGGCAAACCAACTGAGGAAGCATATACAGGAAGTAAAAAGACACATTGTCCGCAGAACCCGCGAAGCAGCGAAAAATCCGCGTTATATATTTAGTTATGCTTTCATATAAAATCCGCGATAGAGTGAAGCCGCGAAAGTCGAAGCGCGATATAGCGAGGGATTACTGTATATGTCACTCGCTCGCTTCTTATTGTTTCGCTGCATTCTCAATTATATAATGCATGTTTTCTTCAGCGCATTTTGGAGCTCTTCCTGGTTTTCTACATAGTGCGTTGACAGTCATTTCACGTGATTACGTGGGCGGCGTGATGATGTCACACGAAACTCCGCCCCCACGGCTTTCAAGCTCAACTCCATTACAGTAAATGGAGAAAAATACCTTCCAGTTATGACCATTACGCGTAGAATTTTGAAATGAAACCTGCCCAACTTTTGTAAGGAAGCTGTAAGGAATGAGCCTGCCAAATTTCAGCCTTCTACCTACACGGGAAGTTGGAGAATTAGTGATGAGTCAGTGAGTCAGTGAGTGAGTCAGTCAGTCAGTGAGGGCTTTGCCTTTTATTAGTATAGATTATTCTGGTTCTTCTTTATATCCTTTAGTTGGGCCACCACCCTTGAAATATCTGTGCATATAATAACTGTCCATTCTGCTTGTTACATTATATCTGCTGATTTCTTAGTCATCTCTTAGTCATCTTTCAGTACATTTTGTTGTTCACTTGACCCCTATCTGGCTTCCTGACATGCCTGCAAAGGTTTCTGACATTCATTAACTCTTTATGCTATTTCTTTAAGAGGAAAGCTATTTTATCCTAAAATTATTCTTCTTCATTTAAGCTTCACAAGCTGTTTGGATATGTTTCATTTGATAAACTACAAAGACTGTTATGCAGTTCTGGTAATAGTGACGTCTATTTTACGGTAAATTGTGGACACTTATGAAATATGCTTGAAGTATAGCAAGCCTAAGCCTAAACCAAGTGTGGGCTTGCAGTCGGCATCAAGGTATAGTTAAGACTGTAGCTGCAGGTAGGTAAGGCAGGATTAAGCATGAGTCAAACACGTGTCGAAAGAAATCTCTCTGTCCAGAAGTTTTAAAAGGTTTAGTGAAAATTCAAAGCAAACAGTCCACACAAGAATAAAGAAAACGATGTTAGACATGTAAAATAGAAAACAAAAAAAAAGGGACAAAATGTCCATTCTCTAAACTTAGCCTTTTCTTGTAAAACTTCAGTTGTTCTCTATACGAGAAACCTTCAGTACATTCTAAACGTATGGCGCTGCACATTCAATAGAGCAAGTTGCGTTATATACTATTGGACACGTTAAGGCGCAGTTTGAAACAGAGTGCCCTTCATGCCTTACTTACGGCAAGGCAGGTCACTAACTGAGGCTAATCTGTAGTCAGAGGGAAAAGAAATAGTTAGAATATACCAATTCAATTCTTCTTGTAGGGGTTATAAGAACCTCTCTTAGACTATGCACGTTTTTATAGGCAAACATGTAACATAACTAAGCAAACATGCCTACCTATTTGACATAACCTAAATACAGTAATCCCTCCTTGATCGCGGGGGTTGCGTTCCAGAACCCCTTGCGATAGGTGAAAATCCACGAAGTAGAAACCATATGTTTGCATGGTTATTTTTATATTTTTTAAGCCCTTATAATCTCTCCCACACTGTTTATAAATATTCCCCGCACAGTTATACAGCATAAACCCTTTATATTCTTTTAGTTATTAGGTAAGATTCGTTGAAATTATGTATGTAAACACACAGTTTATATGCTACTCACAAACATACATATCGTATATCATTGAGGAGTTTTATTTACAGTAATCCCTCCTCGATCACGGGAGTTGCGTTCCAGAACCCCCCGCGATAGGTGAAAATCCGCGAAGTACAAACCATATGTTTGTATGGTTATTTTTATATATTTTAAGCCCTTAGAAACTCTCCCACACTGTTTATAAATATTCTCCGCACAGTTATACAGTAGACCCTCGTTTATCTCGGTTAATCCGCTCCAGACAGATAAATGAATTTCCACGAAGTAGGATTCTTTATTTATAAATCTAATATTTTCGCAGTTAGCGCTTAGAAAACCTGTTTACGACCTTCTAAATACGTTTTTTAACATTATTAGAGCCCTCTAGACATGAAATAACACCCTTTAGTCAAAAGTTTAAACTGTGCTCCATGACAAGACAGAGATGACAGTTCTTTTTCACAATTAAAAGAATGCAAACATATCTTCCTCTTCAAAGGAATGCCCGCGTCAGAAGCAGAGAATGTCAGAGAGAGAGAAAAAAGTAAACAAGCAAAATTCAATAGGGCTGTTTGGCTTTTAAGTATTGGAAGCACTGCGATAAAGCAGCCACAATGAAGGGATGAATGGGAAGGTAGTCTTTCAGCATTTTTTAGAGGCACGTCAGTATCTTCTAAGCAAACAGCCACTGTGCAAACAGCCCCTCTGCTTACACCCCCTCCGTCAGGAGCAGAGAATGTCAGAGAGAGTTAGAGAGACAGAGAAAAGCAAACAATCAAAAATCAATACGGGCTGTTAGAGCTTTGAAGTGTGCGAAGCACCGCGCAGGAAGCATATCTTATATCATTGAGGAGTTTTATTTAATACGTAATACGTGCTCTGATTGGGTAGCTTCTCAGCCATCCGCCAATAGCGTCCCTTGTATGAAATCAACTGGGCAAACACACTGAGGAAGCATGTACCATAAATTAAAAGACCCATTGTCCGCAGAAATCCGCGAACCAGCAAAAAAATCTGTGATATATATTTAGAAATGCTTACATTTAAAATCCGCGATGGAGTGAAGCAGCGAAAGTCGAAGCGCGATATAGCAAGCGATCACTGTAATACGTAATATAGTTTTTAACATATTGTAATTGATTAGGTAATATAAAAATAAGTGAAAAATCTATAACATGTAAATGCTGTACATAAAACCAAAATGTTATTTTAAAGATACTGTAGAGCATCTCCGATATCACATATGTTACAGCCATTAAGATAGACAGGCCACCGGCAATTAATACCTACAATGCAAGAAAAATTGTATAAAATGTTTGTACAGTTACAATAAACATGTACTAAGTACGTAGAAAATTAGTTATGGGTACTCACCAACCTTGACACGATGACTTGTCCGATAACAATGAGTTTAATTTTACTGCACAACAAAAGAGAGCGTTACAGCTCTTCTAAAGGAGCCTCTTCAGGCGATTGTGTAGCACCGCCATTGTTCTTCTTCCAGCAGTCTTCAATCCAAATCCCTAAAGCAGATTCCATCCGGACTACCGCCTTATTACATCCACTTACAACTCGTTTTGCACCCTGGTTAAAGGACACTGCGGCCGTAGATCTTATATTCTTTTCCTCCTTTTTAAATAAAAAGAATCGTGGACTCATTGATGCCGTAATGGCATCCTGCAGCGGTGTAGCTGTTCCCTTACTTCAACATATCCCGTGAAGCAGCGAAAAATCCGTGATATATATTTAGATATGCTTACATATAAAATCCGCGATAGAGTGAAGCCGCGAAAGTTGAAGTGCGATATAGCGAGGGATTACTGTAACTAGCAAATGGCTCTTACAGAGACTGTTGAAAGGATCTACATGAACTTGAACCAAATGTGTGGTATCTCCATGTAATTGATCATTTTTGACACGTTTTATTGCAGGAAGCAATGTGACTTCAAAGAAACTTTCTGAAATTGTGAAGCATTTTATCCACTCATGGATAAGTACTTACGGATCAGCACAACAAATATATAGTAATAATGGAGTGGAATTCAACAATGAAGAAATGAGTGACATAACTGAAAATTTTAACATAGAAACAAAGACAATAACAGCATGCAGGCCATGGAGTAATGGGCTTTTAGAAAGACCCACCCATTAGACTGAGCACTCATGGTGAAGAATACTATGCACCGTGTACATGGCTATAGTCTATGTTAAGGTTTCTAAAGTCCATTGGGATCCCCCCACCCCCCTACCCCCCAATGAGACAACATGCCAAAGAGTATCCCAAAGCATGATTGATGTGTCTGTGGAAGTCAGCTTATCTGTCACCAGGGCAATGGCAATCTCCCAGCGCTGCAGCGGCTCGTCACAAAAGCAAATCCGATCCGACTGGGGTCGTGCTTTAAGCACCATCATCGATGGGTGATGCAAGGAACAGTATTACATGGCTATTAACCTGGCCAAGACCCTGTCTGATTGCTGTGTCTATGTATAGGAGAGTGGTACATCCCACTACAATAAATAGCCATGCTGTTCCTGTTTCAAGCTGAATAAAGGTGGTTTTTCTAAAGTACTGAAACTCAGCCTCGTGTTTTGGGGTGCAAGACAGGGACTCACATATTGATCTGGATCGCCCTGTACAAGGACAGATTCAGGGCTTAGTGGACCTGATTCAAAGCTGGACCCGCAGAGACCCTTTCGAGTGCATTGTGGGGAAGCTCATTATTGATGCAGTCCTGTCAGGGATAGACGACAGCCTTTGTGATGAAATGCTATGGAACGACGTCCACTTGCTGCTGGATCTGACTCACAGACTAGAGGATGCACAAGCCACCTGGAAACAACAGGGCTACCCAGATCTGACCCTGATTTCGATCCAACCGGCACAGACCTTCAGGGTCGCCAGCTCCACAGATAGAAGATGCCAGAGTGTGAACACCATAGTGCAGACTAAACGCAGCTGCTTTTGCTGTGATCAACTGGGACATCTGGCGCAAAGAATGGCTATCGGTCTTGCCTAAGTATGGGGCTCGCAAGTTTCCCCCAAGATGTTAAAGGAGGACAATTTTAAGGTCTCTAATAAGTTGGCTGGACGGGAATTATCTGCACTGTTGGACTTTGGTAGTTACCTCTGTGTAGTCTGCCGTGACTTGCTCTGGCAAACCCCTTATAAGGCCACAGACAAAGTAAACATCCACTGCGTCCATAGGGACATTAAAACATACAAGACTATATTACTCCCTCTGAAATTTAAAGGGAAGAACTTTAAGGTTTGGACTGCCATATCAGACACCTCACCCTGGCCACTCCTAATAGGAAAAAGGAATGCACTCTTTCCCACGGGTCTTGGCCACCTGTACAGTGCCTACCCCCGTAATGGATAGAGAGGGGCTTGCCGCAAACAATGTACTTAAGGATGGTTTTCTGTGATTTCTAATTGCATGGTGATGGAAATATCGAACATTTGGTGGTACCAAGTGAGGATAGGGAGAAGGTTTTAAAAATTGCTCAGAATTATGTTTTGGGGGGTCACCTTGGCTTGAAAAAGACGAGGGAATACATTTTGAAATACTTTTATTGAGTGAGTATATGCACCGGGATGTGAAGTGATTTTGTAAGGCCTGTCCCAACTGTGAAATAGTTTCCACTCACAGACCCACCTGGGCACCCCTTGTACTGATGCCTATTTTAGATGTCCCCGTTGAGAGCATTGAACTGCCCCATTCACTGACTAGTCAAAGGGCAGAAAGAATCGTAGTGTTGTCTGGACCAATGCCTGTGAGAGAGCTTTCGCAGACCTAAAAGCCTCTTTATCGTCATTCCCGGTTCTGCACAATCCAGACTTTTCAAAGGAATTTATTCTGAAAACAGATGCTAGTGCTTTCAGTTTAGGAGCAGTGCTCTCACAATGTTTTGAGGGGGAAGAACAACCCATCATGTTTCTCATCCGAAAGCTGCTACATAGGGAGTGTAGTTATTCAACTATTGAAAAGGAATGCTTAGCGATTAAGTGGAAGCCCTCCATTACTATCTCTGGGGACAACAGTTTACCTTGGTGTCTGACCACACCCCGCTACAATAGCTGCACAAACAGATGACTTTTGCTTTTGATGTTCACCACTGTCTCGGAACTGCACACACTAACACTGGTGTGGACAAATCTGAAGGGGGAGATATAAGGTTTCTAAACTCTTTTGGGACTCCCCCCAATGGTATGACATGCCAAAGAGCGTCCCAAAGCACGATCGCCGCATCTGTGGAAGACAGCTTATCCATCACCAGAGCAACCACAGGCTCCCAGCACTGCAGCGGCTCGTCGCAGAACAAATCCGAGCCGACCGCTATAAGCACCGTTGTCAGTGGGTGATGCAAGGAACATTATAAATGCAGGGAACAGTATTACGTGGCTATTAACCTGGCCAAGACCCTGCCTGATTGCTGTGTCTATGTACTGTATAGGAGAGTGGTAGATCCTGCTACAATAAATAACCTTGCAGTTCCTGTTTTAAGCTGAATAAAGCTGGTTTTGCTAAAATACTGAGACTCAGCCTCGTGTTTTGGGGTGCAAGACAGGAACTAACACGTCGCACTATATCAAATTGTGTTCGGGCAAAACCCAACTTTGCCTTCTATACTAATTGACAAGCCACCATCCCTTGAAAGAACCACAATGAGTGTTTGGTTTGGAAAGCATTACAGCTTTGGATGCAGCTTCTAAAGCATTTGCAGTAGTCGAATGTTCACGATGCAAGATAGCTTTATTGTCACTCTACAATACATTGAAATATTATTGGAGCAAGCCTATAGATGCCTTAGATAGAGGTATATAAGAGTAAATATTAAACTATAAGAGGCATAAATTTAAAAGTAAACATTAAACTAAGACATTTAAAAATGTACACAGAGTAAAAATGAAGGAAAATTTGTTGTAAAAATAAAGGTAAATATGTAAGCATAAATAATAAATGAAGTCACAGTGGTAATTACAGTCAATGTAATGGTCATGAGTTCCACATGGTTCATATATTTAAGTGTGTGACTATGTGTAGTTAAACAGAAGTTCAGTTCATTCAGTGGTGATTTTTTTTATAGGAAGGGGCAGTGATCGCTGTGCATTTAATAGGCTGGTTGCTGTGAGGTAAAAGATGTTCTTTAGCCTGGTAGTGAGGGCATGCAGGGCTCTGAAAGAGCCTGCCAGAGGGCAGAGGACTAAAATGCTATGACTGGGGTGGGATGGAGCTTTACAAATGTTCTTTGCTTTTCTTCTGCAGTGGGTAGTAAAAGATCCTCTAGTGAGGTAGCTGAGTGCTAGTAATCCTCTCAGCCATTTTGATGATATGCAGGATGGCCTTCATATTCAAAAGGTGCAGTCAGAGTACCAAGCTGTAATGTAGTAAGAGATGACAGACTCTGTGGTGCACCTGTAAACGTTAACCAGCAGCTGTTGTGGGAATTATGCTTTCTTCAGGCTCCTCAGAAAATGAAGCCTCTGAAGACCTTTCTTGGCCATTGCTGTGGTATTTATGAAAGGTCATGGCTAATGTGGATCCCCAAGAATCTGAAACTCTGGACTGTTTTCGCCCTCTCACTGTTAATGTTGATGGGATGGTGACTGCTGTATTTCATTCTCCTGAAGTCCAGAATTAGCTCCTTTCTTTTGTTGGAAATTAGTGCAAGTTTGTTTTTCTGGCTTCAACTCTCCAGATTCTCAGCCTCTTCCCTATAGGCTCCTTTGTCATTATTGGAGATCGGTCCTATCATGGTGGTGTTGTCTGCAAACTTTATCATGATTTTAGTGTCATGGGTAGATTTGCAGTCATTTGTGAAGAAGGAGTAAAGGAAAGGACTTAGTAAACCACCCTGTTCAGTATAGATGAAGAGAAATGCTTACCCATACACACAGTTTGTGGTCTGTTAATGAGAAAATCTAAAATCCAGTTATACAGGTGTAACTTGAGACCCAAGTTGTTTAGTTTGTTGGGGGGGTGGTGAAGACAGAGCTGTAGTCAATGGTATGAGAGGAGACAGGGCAGTGTAAAAGGCAAGTGAGGCAGTATCCTCAGTTGACCTGTTTGCCCTGTAAGCGAACAGGTATTGGTCTCATCTCATTGCAAGGTGAATACAAGCACACACATACACTGGAGTCATTTTAGCGGCACCAGATCCCCAAGTCTGCATATCTTTGGATGAAAACCAGAGCACAGTGTGGAATCCAAGCAGGGAATACTAGCGACGTGACTCCCTGCGAGACAGCAGTGCTACCGCTCTGCCACCATGTCACCCCCATGTGTGTAATTATTAACAGTATTAATTATTTAAACGAAATTAACAATTTATCTGTAAAATGTAACATACACACTTTAATGCATTTCATCATGAAAGTGATATCAAGTATAAATCTAAAGATTCTAAATTTGCAGAGAGTTGGAATATCATACATTTAATGTGTTCTGTGTGGTGATCTATTGCAGCTTGCCGTAGCAATTAAAAACTGGGATGCTGTTTATGACGGTCTGCTTTAATGATAAAGTATTAAAGCCAAAATTACCACTTTAATTACAAAATACACGTTTTCACCATGTCCTTAATTTTTTTTCTCAGTGGCTCAAATACAGCGCTGTACATTATGTTGCTGTTGTGAAGTTGCAAAAAAAAAAAAAAAAGACAGCACAGAAGACGGTATGTGAGAATTTTAAAATGTATCGTGTCATTTCGATAGGGAATATGCGACGCTTGAATATAAAAGCACCACGAATGCATCTGTATGTCTGCATTTTGCTTCACCATATCGAACCATTCATCAAACATCGAAGCGCGCACACCGATCCCATAGGATCCTCATAGAGGCTTTCTGTCACATGTAGATAGTAAACAGAGACTCTGACATCACGTTCTGACTTTTAGAACACTGCGCCCTCCCACTTTTTGCTGGTGCTGCAATTCGTCACGTTAATTTCTGAGGACCTGCTCAGGGGACACGTCAGATGAATGCTGGGAATGCGTGGCAGCGTGATGCGTGCACGTACATATTCTGAGCGTGAAGTATAATCGAACCCTTAGGGTTAATGTGGCTTAGAGCCCGTCTCATGTCATGTGCATTCAGTGCCAGAGTGCATAATGTAGCGATGTGCTGTGTTAGTTTAGAAATAGGTTGGTTGCTGTCCTTGTCATGTCATGTGAAGAGGTGAGATCATCAGGAAGAAATGAGTTTCCAATGTTGGTTTTAGCAGATGTTACCCATGTAGTCTGTGATGGACCTAATGCCCTGCCACATGCATCAGGAGTCAGAGCTGTTAAAATGCTCCTCTTTCGCTTAGTAGCAGCATTTTGCCTCCTTAATGGCTTTCTTTAGCTTGGAATTAGCTGTTTTGTAGGCCTCTGGGTCTCCCATAAGGAAAGTTTGAGACCTCTCTGTTAAGTGTTGCTAGATTATATTCCAGGGAATTTAAGATTAGTTGATTACCATAATTACATATTTGCATTTTATATATATAAAATTTTAGTTTTTATGGTAAAAAATGCTTTTTTATATGTTTTGACATAATTTGAAGGTCATGTTATTATAATAAAACCATCAACAATCTTTTTGCAGGTGCCTGATATAAAATTTCAAGCACAGACTGCAGAAGAGAAGCAGGAATGGATTAAAGCATTTTCTGAAAGCATCAACAAGGCAAAGAATAAAATCTTTGATGAGGTAAGTTGCTAGTGTTTTGAGCTAACCCCCCGATTGTCCACCAAGTTTAGGCAGAAAATAAGAAGAGGAACCCCTAATACTAAATTAAAATGGTAATCATGTAATTATCCCCAAATATTTTTGAAGCTTCAATTTCAGTTACAGTTATATTACCGTGAGCATACTATGATCTTTCAGGTGGAAAATTTCCATGAATATTCCTCAATTGTTAACTTCTGTTCAGTTTATTTTGTTTTCCTTCCTATTGGGCAAGCAAAGCACAGTGCACATTCACACATATGCAGAGGGTATAGAAAGTATTCAGACTCCTTCACTTTTTCACATTTTGCAATGTAGCAGACTTGTGGTAAAATTATTTAAATTAAATTTTCTCTACATTAACATGCATTCAGAATAACAAAGTAAAAACAGGATTCTCTTTTTCACATTTTGCAAAGTAGCAGCGTTGTGCCAAAATCATTTAAATTTCTTTTTTTGCTCATCAAGCAACACTAAATAGCCCAGAATGACAAGGCAAAAACAAGATTTATTAAACAGAAAAAAATGAAATATCACATTGACACAACCATTTTTCTTTTGAGTGGCAGGACTACGCTTCCATATGATTCAGTATGTGGGCCTAAGGTAAATTTCAAACCTGCACCCATGATAGCAGCAGCGAGCAAGCAAACATGAAATGTATCTTTACCATAAGGAGAAAGTACCAAGAATCTGTTTTAAACTTTATTACTCCCAGCTTTCGTGTGTTGTCAAAAGTATTCTTCAGATATGCAGAAGTCAGACTTTCTTAAACTGAAACCTTTGCTGCTTCAAAGTGGACTTATTCAATGTATTTTTATGGTTTCAATGCTGGTGTCCAAAAGTGCAGTGCAAATTTCTTCAAATAATAAATAATCCATAAAATGTTGTGCAAAGTGGAAGTTAAAATAAATAAATAGATCCAATTAAATCAAGGTTAAAAATACATGTAGAATCTTCTTTTAAAACAATCAAATCAGTTTCTAAAATCTGCCATCTCAGCTTATCCCATCAGGACCTTGCATCCACCATTTGAATGGAGTACTTGACTGAGCCACTCACATTTGCATGTAAATGCGTGATCAGCATAGCACCCCAGTCAACCTCGGACTGGTGCATACATGCTCACACCTGCACCTACATCCGCTTGGTGCCTGTATGCTCTGGGACTCCCAACTATTTATTAAAATTGCACTTTGCAATGGATCTCTTATCTCACAAACTGCTTAAGTAATAGAGTTATGAAAAATGTCATTAAATCAATTTGGCAAAGGTGTTGTATATAGGTATGGTACCCAAAAAATAGGGTAAAAGCCAGGGCCATCATTTGGGCTGTGCATCTGTCGAGTTTAGCCCCTGATCTCAGGCATTCAGCTCCAGTCTTCGAGAGCCCAGTGTGTTCTGTGCTCTGATGTGTGTGGCCAATTACATGAAAACCCATGGGGGACCTCCATACACAAATATTTCCTTCTAACATATTTGTAGGATGGACATTATTATGTGGGGAATAAAAGCAATAGTAAGCGTTAAAGCTAGTGATGCCCTTAGTACTAGCTGGGTTTAAATCGGAATAGCTTAAAAAGTTGTAGCATTAAACCATGACCTACACTCTTTTTCTCGTGTCTAGCACACCTGGTATACTGAATCAGGGCTGCAAAATGTGCTCAAAACAGTTGGACACCTTTAACTTTGGCATTTATCTGACATTAAACAATGATTCAACAGTTGGTATCCCTCTATATGCTGTAATCTTTACTTATACTATTTTTGGGATGCATGTTATCTTGCTATTGGATTACTGGGCAAATTCTTCTTGTTTTCTGCACTAACACAAACAAGACATTTCTTTTTTGTCAATTTCCGTTACACTTCTCTCTAGGTACCAAATTAGCTGGTCTCTCATGTAGGTATACAGACCTCCAGGAAATGAGGCCATTACACGAACTACCTGCTTGATGGTTGGACTTAAAATAAATTTTAAAACTTTTGACTAAACTGTTTCACTTTATTAGTAGGCATTTGTTTTTAGAAGTGCATGGCCGTGATGGCCATCCTTTTTTTGTGATTTAAGTTTGTATTAGCCAATCATCTTTAAAAGAGGAATTTGAACTCTATATCATTAAGCAGAAGTGGGATGGGTGACAAATTTCCCTATACCTTTCCCTGACTGACTGACTGCCACAAATGCCACAACAAATTAGTGTAATATTGGCTGGTTATGTTGGCCTTTGAAATATACTGTATTAACAAATTAGACTACACCTCTGGCATCATAAAAGTGGTGCATATGATCATGCTAGCACTGTATTGGATCCTGAATTACTTTGGTGATACAGAATCAACATGCTTCCATTGTTTGGACTGTTCTTTGTACTCTGAGTCATAGTAATGCACCAAAGTTATATCCCAAGTTACAGAGATTAGTGAGACGAGAAAATATAAGACATTATTCTTTCTCCCCTTTTAACAAAACCATTTTTGTAAACTAAAACTAAGGGTTAGATGTTACTTGGTAGATTCCAAAAGAACTGATATTCATGGAACAAAGTCACTTTAACAAAGGTTCACATACTGTAAACAGTACACAACAGATGATGTGTGCTACTTTCTCTTATAAATGTGAACAGTTTTTTAAAGTTCTTGTAATATATGGATATAGCGTCAATCTAATTGAATCCACATGGTACTATCTGTTATATCACAAGTCCAAAGCTCAGCTAATGACAGTAATGCCCCAGCAACTAAAAGCAAATGAAACACTGCAAAAATTAAAGGAGTGTTGCTTTCTAAATATTGAAAGAATGAGAGAGTGTGAGTGAGTGTTGCTGTCATATATATATATACTAGCAAAATACCCGCGCTTCGCAGCGGAGAAGTAGTGTGTTAAAGAAG
>JANRMT010062829.1:8341684-8404429 GCA_026402145.1 Polypterus bichir lapradei
AGCTGTAAGGAATAAGCCTGCCAAATTTCAGCCTTCTACCTACACGGGAAGTTGGAGAATTAGTGATGAGTCAGTCAGTCAGTCAGTCAGTCAGTCAGTGAGTGAGTGAGGGCTTTGCCTTTTATTAGTATAGATATATAGACTCAAAACCATTATGACGGCAGTAATCCAAGCTGTGAGAAAACAGTAAAAAGGAGGCGTGTCAGATGTCGTGGTACATTTTCTAATGCAGCTAGACGAAAACAACTTTGTGACGCTGCCGCCAAATACACAAAACAATTACTTTCACAATCATGTTACATTATTTTTCAAATGTTTCCTTTTCTTTTTCATAACTTCTTTAACACACGACATCGCTGCGAAGTGCAGTTATTTTGCTATATATATATATATCACAGCGACACTCATAACAGTGACAAAACAATTACATTGACAATCATGTTACGTTATTTTCAAAATGTTTCCTTTTGTTTCTCTTTCCTTCTTTAACACAGTACTTCTCTGCTGCCAAGCGCGGTTATTTTGCTATATATATATATAGATATAGATATAGATATAGAGATATAGATATATAGATATATATAGATATGGGAACAACACTCATATCAATGACAAAACAATTACATTAACAATCATGTTACGTTATTTTTTTAATTTTTCCTTTTCTTTTTCATACCTTCTTTAACACACTACTTCTCCGCTGCGAAGCGCGGGTATTCTGCTAGTCATTGCATAAATTTTTCTTCACCATAGAAATGTAAAGACTAAATTCAACTTACATTCCTACCAAAGATATTTCTGTCGACTAAATAGAACGTACTTATATCCAAATAGAACTTGAAAAGATATATTTTTTCGAATCTGAGCGCGCATTTTAGATCGACTTAACACGCACTATATCGAGCCCCGTGCTATTGTGGTCTCGGCTGCCTGCCTCAATAAGTCACCGTTGCTTTGCTCTTACTTTTTTACCGTTCATTTAATCATGGGCCTCTCTACAGTTTTGTTTGTTTTCGGGTTGTAATGTTCATTAAATTTACATATCATCTGGTCCATTGGCGGACTGTGCATCTCACACCTAGGCCTTCAGTACTGCTCCGTCTGAATCAACCCGCCCTTCAAAAACTAATTTATGGTTATAAAAACCATCTTAATATGCAGAAATACAGTATAAAGAGCTGCTGCATCGCAGATAGATAACTCCTGTAGTCACAATAAATGCCTTTATTGAATAGACAAACCAGGGGTGAACAAGTTCCTTTCTACTGCAGCCACAGCCGCGACACACATAAAAAACATCAATAATAACTCATAAACTTTCAATATTATTTAGGAAAATCGCAACATTTTACTCACAAAAAATTCGGATTATTTGTAAACAAAATCCATCCTCCTCTCTTTCCTCAAAAACAGTTCGATCACTCTGTCATACGGATTATCCGTGCGTCTCAGTTCCATCAAAAAGTCCCTTTCTTTCCCCATCGAAGCTAATGCTGAAAGTGGAACCTGCAGCTTCTATCTAATCAATGGGTCTGTATACGGTGACGTCGCCGTACGCCTGCTAGAGGGCCGTACTGACACCAACTCAAAATCTGATTGGTTGAAGCAACAGGTTACTCGACATTTATTCTGTGTTAGAGTGCCTGCACAACGAATTGTGAAGGCCTCTCTGCCTGGCAACAAATGATGGATGAAATTTGATTGGTTAAATGCTTTAATACAAAAATACATGTCTGGAAGCAGCACAACCATCGGAAAAGCTATGAAAGGAAGCGGAAAGAATATTTGGAATTATTTAATAAGTATTCATGGACAAAATATAATTAACATCAGTTTGTGATTCAGATATTTTTACTTATGAATATGCTAAGCATAGTCCATCACCCGTGAATATTTACCTTATATGGGCAGGCACTCAATTACGTGGGAGGTGTGATGACGCGAGACGCAACTCCGCCTCCCACGGCCATCGAGCTGCAGTCTATTACAGTATGTGGACGAAAAAATAGGTTCCAGTTATGACCATTACGCGTAGAATTTCGAAATGAAACCTGCCCAACTTTTGTAAGTAAGCTGTAAGGAATGAGCCTGCCAAAGTTCAGCCTTCTACCTACACGGGAAGTTGGAGAATTAGTGATGAGTGAGTCAGTGAGTGAGTGAGTGAGTCAGTCAGTCAGTCAGTCAGTGAGGGCTTTGCCTTTTATTAGTATAGATATATATATACACTAGGGGGCCTAACACCTGCTTGCCTCGTTCACCAACACCCCTGACCTGTGCTACACACCAGCCACTTCAAATCTCTGCTGCTCACGTTGTGATGAGGGGGTGCTGAACGTACCCCAAGGAGACACGGTCACTCCTCTGAAACCCCCTCTTAAATGTTGATACAATGGGAAACAAATACAGTTTTCTTTACCTTCTCACACACACTATGGCCAGAACCCACACCAGAATGACTAAAATGAAAAAAAGACTTCTGACTTGGCTTCTGTGGTCACATTGAGGCATTATACAGGCTTATTGCTGTTGTTATTACTGCAAGGAGCTCCATTATTGTTTCTTGACACACTTTTGCTGAATAATTTGTTGGCTGCAGATCCTCAATATTAGTATGGCAGAGTGAGGATGCACAGTATTTCTCATTTTGGCACTCAGTTTTGTTTTCATTCTCTCCTTCACTACTACCTCCAGGGGGTCCAACAACAACAACAACAACAACATTTATTTATATAGCACATTTTCATACAAAAAAAATGTAGCTCAAAGTGCTTTACATAATGAAGAATAGAAAAATAAGAGACACAGTAAGAAAATAAAATAAGTCAACATTAATTAACATAGAATAAGTGTAAGGTCCGATGGCCAGGGGGGACAGAAAAAACAAAAAAAAAACTCCAGACGGCCGGAGAAAAAAAATAAAATCTGCAGGGATTCCAGGCCATGAGACCGCCCAGTCCCCTCTGGGCAATCTACCTAACATAAATGAAACAGTCCTCTTTGTATTTATGGTTTTCACGGAAGGACTTGATGATGATGATGATGATCACGTGGACTTCTGGCTTTTAGTCCATCAATGCTGGGGCATCATGGTGCTTTGAGTAAGTTGGTGGTGGCGCAGGCCGCCACCACAGAAAAACCGGAAATAGAAACAGAAGAGAGAGTAGGGGTCAGTATAGATTTTAGTGCCACCATGAATAGTTATTATGATGAATTGAACATACAGAGTATCAGGATTAAGATAAAATGAAGTTATGAAAAGGCCATGTTAAAGTAATGTGTTTTCAGCAGTGTTTTAAAGTGCTCCACTGTATTAGCCTGGCGAATTCCTATCGGCAGGCTATTCCAGATTTTAGGTGCATAGCAGCAGAAGGCCGCCTCACCACTTCTTTTAAGTTTAGCTTTTGGAATTGTAAGGAGACACTCATTTGATGATCTAAGATTACGATTTGGAATATAGGGTGTCAGACATTCCGATATATAAGATGGGGCGAGATTATTTAAGGCTTTGTAAACTATAAGCAGAATTTTAAAGTCAATTCTGAAAGACACAGGTAACCAGTGTAGTGACATTAAAACTGGAGAGATGTGTTCAGATTTTCTTTTCCGAGTTAGGATTCTAGCAGCTGCATTCTGCACTCGTTGCAAATGATTTATGTCTTTTTTGGGTAGTCCAGAGAGCAGTGCGTTACAGTAATCTAATCGACTAAAAACAAAAGCGTGAATTAATTTCTCAGCATCTTTCAATGATATAAGAGGTCTAACTTTTGCTATGTTTCTTAAGTGAAAAAATGCAGTCCTAGTGGTCTGAAGAATATGTGATTTAAAATTCAGGTTACAGTCAACGGTTACCCCTAAGTTTTTTACTTCAGTCTTAACTTCTAATCCTAATGCGTCAAGATTATTTTTGATAACCTCACTTAATCCGTTTTTGCCAATCAATACAATTTCAGTTTTCTCTTTATTTAACTTGAGAAAATTACTATTCATCCATTCAGAAATACCAGTAAGACATTGTGTTATTGATTCGAGAGAGTCGGTGTCATCAGGTGCTACTGATAAGTACAGCTGTGTGTCATCAGCATAGCTGTGGTAGCTCACGTTGTAACTTGAGATAATCTGACCTAACGGAAGCATATAGATTGAGAAAAGAAGCGGACCCAGGATAGAGCCTTGTGGAACCCCATATAGAATATCATGCGTCTTTGAGTTGCGATTACCACAATTAACAAAGAATTTTCTCCCTGCCAGGTAGGATTCAAACCAATTTAAGACGTTACCAGAGAGGCCCACCCATTGACTAAGGCGATTTCTAAGAATATTGTGATCAATGGTATCAAACGCGGCACTCAGATTGAGGAGGATGAGAACAGATAAATGGCCTCTGTCTGCATTTAATCGCAAGTCATTTACTACTTTAACGAGTGCAGTTTCTGTACTGTGATTAGTTCTAAAACCTGACTGAAATCCAGAGTGCATCCAGTAACTGAGCCTGCCCTTTTAGTTAGCTTGTTGATTCAGAATGCAGTCTGCTCTGCCCGTTCTTATACAGATACTCTGTATTACAAGACCAGTCCAGCCTGCTATTGATATGGACCTCCAAGAACTTGTAGCAATGCACCATCGCTATATCCACTCTCTGAATAGTAACCAGGCATAGATGTTTTTTGGTGTGTCAAAAGTCAATAACTAGTTCCTTGGTTTTGCGGATGTTCAGTTGCAGACAGTTCTTTTTGCACCAAAAAACAAAGTTCTGTAACTGACTCCTTTATTCTGTCTCATCTTCCTTGTCAATATATCCCATAAGTGCAGAATCATCTGAAAATTTCTGTAAGTGACATGACTTGGTGTTATTTATAGTCTGAGGTGTACAGAATATGAGAAAAGGAGAAGGACTGCTTCTTGTGATTGTGCTGTATTTCTCACATCCATAACAGAGACATGGTCATTGAATCTCACAAATTGAGGTCTGCCAAATTGAAAATCCATTATCAAGGTCACCATAGACTCATCCACCTGTATATTGCTGAACTTACTCGTTAACAGGAATAAATGGATGGTATTGAAGGCATTAGAGAATCTGAAGAATATAATCCTCACAGTGGTACCAGCACTGTCCAAGTGAGAATAAGCTTTGTTCAATAGCAAACTGCAGTGGGTCCGGAAGATTTGTATAGTCCAGGACCAGCCTCTCAAATGATGTGATGTGAGATGCAAGTGCCACTGGCTTGTAGTCTTTAGGTGGAGAGGTGTCAGCCTTCTTGGAACAGGAACAATGCAGGATATTTTTCGCAGAACCAGCACTTTCTGGAGCCTTAGGGACATACTGAACATGTGACTTAGGATAACACAAAGTTGGTCAGCACAAGCCTTAAGAACTCAGGGACTGACTTAATCTGGTCCCACATATTTTCATTTGTGCAGCTTCCTCAGTTGTCTTCTCACTTGGTCACCAGTTATGGACAGCCAGTACTGATGATCAGAGGTGGAATCATTGTTGGACATTCCAGTTGAAGTGGTAGGAGTTGTTCATATAGCAAGGACAGTGTCTGGGTACTGGTCATTGGATGAAAGTGGCAGTGGGAGGAAAAAGCTATTAAAAGATTGGTTCAGGGCATTACATTTGACCACATTCCCATATACCACTTTAGCCCTGGATTGCTTGACTCCAGTAATTATGCCCAGTCCATTCCAGACTTCCTTCATGTTATTTTGAGTTAGTTTGTTTTCTGTTTTAATTTTGTATGCTTCATCTTCTTTCACTTAGCTTTTTCTTCAGAATTCACTGGGTGTCCTTCAGAGCCTCTTTATCACCTGATTTGAAAGCTGTGTTTTCATTATCCAGTTGTCTTTTTAGCTCCTTAGTTAACCAGGACTATCTGTTCAGGACATCTGTATAGACCAAAGTTATAAACCTCTGATGTACAGTAATTAGCTTATTAGTGTATCAGACTGGGCAAAACACTACTTTGTGTATTTATAAATAATTGAGTTAATTAAGCAATTAGTGGTGCATTGCTTGTTTATAATGTTAGTATCAATGTCTCCCAGATCAGAAATCGTAATTTGGATTATTAGTATATTGCTAGAAAAGCTGCAGAGCATAATGTATTGTATTGCGATTAATGGAATTTTAGGTCCCAAAAACACTGTTGCGTGTATATGAATATAATTTACAGTGCGGTATTTTTGTAATGTTAGTGTTAATATGATTCAACCCTTGAAATCAATCTAGAGCACTTGTGAAGAAAGCTATTATGCAATAAAGATGGCATGGTATGCTAAGTATTGGTTACACCTTTGATGTCACAATTTACTGATCAAAAGGCAATTTACACTTTAGACGGTTTCTCATCAGCATCTAAGCCATAGATAAATTCTCATACCAGAATCACAACTCTCTTCACTGTTCTGACAAAGTGCTTTTGCTCTGTTAATTGGGAAATACTGGACATGTATTAAGATTTCATATTATATTAACTGGGAACTTCTTAAATTTGAAATCAGGAAATAAATGAGGAAGTTTGATATCCAAGTTAAGAAAAACTGAGGAAGAAGAGACTATTTTAAATTTTAACTTCTCCTTCTCAAAGCATCTGAAACTTTTATCTGAAAATGAAAAGTGCATCATGACAGAAATGCAAAATAAATTAGAGGAGCTATACTGTATATGATTAATGCAGGCAGACTCACATGTGTAGCAATGCAGGCCACCAAAAAGCACAATTCAGAAGTAAGTTAAAGAGTGCTAATTAAATAAGAATCATATCTTTTTATGTAAATTTGTAACCAATACAAATTTCTATATAGTGAAAATATAAAGGAGAACAAAATAACAGAAATATTTATTTATATAACACATTTTACATACAGAGAATGCAGCTCAAAGTGCTCTACAAGAAGTAAAGGTAGTAATTACAATTACAAAGAAAATAAATAAGTAAAATTACACAAACAATGCAAATAAACCAACAAGAAATAAAAATAAGCAATGAAAATGCCCCTTATATAATACAGCATAAATTAAATTAATGTTAACTATCTAAAACTTATAATGGTGCATGAGTCTGATGGCCAGGATGGAAAGTATAACAAAAACTCTAGACGAAGAGATGCTGTATAAACTAAACTAAATCTTGGCATTCTGCAATACAGAAAATTTTATAAAGTTATTCATTATTGTTAAGATGTACCATTCTAAAAGATTTGATGCAGCAGCTTACCTCAATAGGTTTACATTCATGTCCCTTTCAACATCAAAGACAGCTGATCGGTTGGTACTGGCACCCTTTCAACATCAAAGACAGCTGATCGGTTGGTACTGCCACTACATAAAACCAGAAATAGAAAAGAAACGTTTAACGAAAAGTTGTGGTTAATGATGAGTGCAAATTTTTAAAATATGTGATACAGCAGTACCTATTATAATCTGTTACCGACGGTGAAAAAACAAAGGTAATATAGTATGTTTTTAGATATTTTTTTTAAATATTCCATGATATAAGCCCAGTGTATCTCTATTGGTAACGTTTTCAAGATTCTGGTGCATTAATGCACATTTTTTATGCTTGTCTCTCACATTATAAGCAAACCATTGTCAGAGGACAATTTAAGATGGCAATTAGGCATGTAGCGGAATAGACACTCCAAAATATAAGAAGGAGCAAGATTGCTGAGAGCCCTATATATATTGCAATCCACCGGAAACAGTTTACACTGCCATTAGCCATGTACTTGTCAATGTGTCACCTTCTTAAGGTCAGTCCATCTGTAGTGATACCACCTCTGATGGAATGCTATAGCTTTGATTTTTTACTTTCCTGAAGATAGTCATGGCAGAGAAACATTCCAGAGGATGAGAAGTAAACATGATTATTATTACTAATATAACCACTTTGTTCATAGTATTGTATTCTAATGGCTTATCTATTAAGATGTTCATTAGTTGGTTATTTAATTTAATGTTATATATTTAACTGTTTTATAGGTCAAAGTTGATGAAAATTGTTCTTTAGAGCATGTGACCCGCTCAAGGCCAAAGGTGACTCAGTCACGAAGACCACCAACTAGACTGCATTTGAAAGAGGTAAACAGCTTTTCTGTCAAATAACAGCATTTTTGTTAGCTCTTTAGTTTAGGTGCTGCAAAAATCAATCTCTTAGTCATATATTGCTATGCAACAAGACCTTAACAAAGGCTTCTTTTGGTCATAATAGCAATGCATTAATAAAGCTGTCATTTAGCTCTGCAATGTGGTAAAGTAAAATAACTTCACTTTGGAATGGTCAGAGGTGGCAAAAGTGAGACATATTTCTCTTGATATTGCATACCTTAGTATAAGACATGTGGATACTGTATATTCACAAGTAATTTTACCACCATATCAAAGACTTTTTATGTACTATATTGCATATAGTAGAGTCTCAAAAGATGAAACATTTAAAACCAACATGTGCCATTTCTTTTCTTTTCCTTAATGAAACGCTCCTATTTTAAATGGCACAAAGCTAGAGAATACATGGTAACAGTATAACTTTGTTCATGCATTATTTTTTAAAAAGTTCCTAATAGTTAAAGTAAAATGTAGTGTTTTCAAATATATTACAGATTACTGGGGAAATTACTTGGCAAGGATGGCATAGAAATTGGTATTCATAACTGGACTACACAATGAAGTATATATTACTTTAGTATAATTCAGTTTCTGATTTATGATTAGTTATTTCTCTCCTTTGTATACTGATGCCTTCACCCGCTTTTTGCATACATTCAGTATTATTTTCTTTTTTATCACTCTCACTTTAGAGGCATTCATACCTTTTATAGTATGCCAAGTTTCCAAAAGAGTGTGTAGTATGAACTACCTAAATCTTCAGCAGTATTAAAAATTGTAGGTTTAGATAGATATACCTTTTGAAATATTTTGTGTTGCACAAGACACACATTTCTGTCAGTTTCTTAGATATTTGCTTATGGTCAGCTATTTCTTCTCAGTTGAAGGTAACAATTACATTAAAACCTTGATTATCCGGCACTCAATTAACTGTCTCTGTTAACCATCAGGGCCAAAAAAAAAAATTGCACACACTAGCACTTATTTATTACTGTATTACTACTGCCGTGTGGTACGCTGTAAGCTGTGTACATTGGAATAGCTCTCCCTTGTGCTAGCGCATAGTATTCTTCCCCAGCACCACAGTAAATGCCTTCAGTTTTAATAGCATTTTGTAGCTTTTCTCTTTTGTTATAATTAATCTACTATACAATATTATGGCCAATACAAATATGCATGTGGTATTGGAATTATTACAAAAAATAGAAATTAGTAAACATTTACAAACTGGCGAAAGTACTTCAAGTATTGCTTCAATTTACGGAGTAGAAAGAACAACAGTGAACAATATAAAGCATGATACTGACAAAATTGAAAAATGTATTGAAAATGGAAACCACCGGCGGAAATCTTCTGTATTAATGTTCTTCTATATTGTAATTTTCTTTTTTAAATTCTACTATATTATGTTTTGTTAATATATTGTGACATGCAGGCAGCTTTGTTATGCACTGTGCATGAGCAGAAAAGGTGGAGTGAATGCTGTAAGTGATGGGGGGTGTGAAGGCCTTCTGTTCTTTAAAGGGCTAACATGCCTCTTAGAAGATGAGTGACAGGAGAGATAGGAGAAAAAGGAAAGGTGTGGCGGAAGGAAATTTTAAGTAGGGAGTCGGGAGACAATAAGCAGGAGTGTTTACGGTTTAGAGAAAAAAACAATGTAAGTGGCAGGAGATAAATTGGTTGGTAGGGAAAGTTTTCTATTATTGTTTAGGAGGTGTGCTTGTTATGGAATGAAAGTCAAGTCAAGTTGGGGAGCATGCACTGGTACAGTGTGTTGCCGCACCCACTACACGTCGAGACAGCTCGGGATCCAGGTTGGTAACCCCCCAGGCAGACACACGGTCCAGTCCTACCCTCCGGAAATGACACTCTATCTGCTGCAGCCAGGTGTTACGTGGATGACCCCTTGGCCTGGTCCAGCCACTTAGGTCCCCAACAATGAGGATCTTATGAGCCGGATCACCCTCAGATGGCCATAAATAAACCGTAACTGACACTCCCTCACAATGCAGGTAATGTGCCTCATTCAGGACTCCATGAGCAACCGCTCATTCGACACAAAGTCAAACCAACGGTATCCAAGGATTTTCTGGAGAGACACAGTACCAAAGGAGTCCAGTCTTCGTCTCAGGTCACTGGATAGCATCCATGTCTCACAATCATATAGTTAGACAGGAAGCACCAGGACTCTAAAGACTTGGACCTTCGTCCTTTTGCATAGATATCGGGAGCGCCACACACCCCTTTCCAGCGACCTCATGACCCCTGCCCCCCACCCCCCCCGTGCTCTTCCAATCCGTCTACTGACTTCACAGGAAGAGTCACCAGAGACATGAATGTCACTGCCAAGGTAAGTAAACCTCTCAACAAGGTCAACACACTATCCGCAAACAGACGCACTGCTGATGGCTGTGCCCTAGAGGTCATTAAAGGCCTGGATCTTGGATTTTATCCAGGACACTCGCAAGCCCAGACACTCAGACTTCTCACTCAGCCTCTCGAGCGCCCCGATCAGAGCCTCCATTGACTTCGCGAAGATCACAGCATTTTCAGCAAAGTCAAAATCCGTGAATCTTTCTTCACCAACAGATGCCCCACAGCCGCTGGACCCCACGACCTTGCCCAAAACCCAGTCCATACAAGCATTGAACAGAGTAGGAGCAAGAACACACCCCTGACGAACCCCAGAATCAACTGGGAAAAATGCAGAGGTCCTGCCTCCACTCTGCACAGCACTTACAGTACCAATGTACAGGCCAGCCATGATATCCAGCAACCTCGAGGGGATCCTGCGAACCCTCAGGATGTCCCACAGAGCAGCTCGATCAACTGAGTCGAATGCTTTGCGAAAATCGACAAAGGCTGCAAAGAAACTCTGCCGATATTCGTGTTTGTGCTCTATGAGAACCCTCAGTGCCAGGATGCAGTCGATGGTAGACTTCTTAGGCGTAAAACCAGACTGTTCCGGTCGTTGGTAGGTGAGCAAGTGATCACGGATCCTATTGAGGGCAACCCTAGCAAAGACCTTACCTGGCACCGAGAGCAGTGTTAACCCCCTGTATTTGCTTCAATCCAGGCGATCACCCTTCCCTTTCCAGATAGGGACGATAAGTCTCATTTTCCAGTCAGCTGGGGTGATGCCTGTCTCCCAAATGGAAGCAAAGACTGCTTGCAATGCCAGGAGGACAGCCTTCCCACCAGCCTGGAGAAGTTCACCCCGGATACCACAGATCCCTGCAGCCATTCCTACCCTTAGCTGGTTCACCACCTGTACAATCTCAGTGAGATTGGTTGGTTCATAGCTAATTGGAGGATCAGCCTCAAGAACCGTGGACCCAGAGATATCTAATGTCCTAGCCGGAGGATCAGCTTTGAACAACTGCTCAAAGTAGCCAGCCCAGTGGGTAACAACTGCAGTGTCATCCGTAAGGACCATTCCATCAGCTGCCCTGACTGCGACTCTCCGTGGAACAGATTCAGATGTGCATAATGCTTTGATTCCTCTGTAAGCAGGACGTGGGTCGCTAGACCACAGATGGTGTGTCACTTGCTCACAGATTACTCTAACAAATACCTCTTTATCTGCCCTCAGAGCCTCGCAGCCGTCCTTCTCAGTTCCCGGTACAGACCAGAGTTGCCATTGAGCCGTGTGCTGCGACTCCTCTCAATGATATCCAGGGTGCCCTGCGAGATGAAACACCTCCTTCTGGGAACACCAGTAACACCAACACAACCCTCAGCAACCTTCAGGGTCTTGTCACGGAAGGTCTCCCACATCACATTAGGATTGGCAGTCATACCCAAATCTGAAAGTTCCTCACACAAACTGCGTGCAAACTCATTAGAAACAGCCTAGTCTTGGAGTCTGGCCAAGTCCAGGCTCATTTTCCTAGAAGACTTACTGGACCTAAGCTGGATCCTAAGAGTAGCAACATGGAATGAATTATAGAATGAATAAAACGTAGAAAATTCCAGTACCTCTGAGTTAATTAATTAAATACAAATTAATTAATTTGTTAATACTATATTATATTTTGTTAATATAGTTTTGTTTTGTAAATAATTGACTATTCGCTAAACTAGTCCTCTGTATATTTTTTTGTAAAGTAGCTGTTCCGTTATCCGTCTTTTCTATTATCCATTACAGCCTCAAACCCGACCCCTGATGGATAATCGAGGTTTTACTGTATTTGAATTACATCTTTTGTTCTGTAGATATATTTGTTAATGTTGCAAAAAAAAAAAACCCAAGTAGCACAAAAACAACAACAAAAAAACAAATACAAACAATTTCAAAATTGTTAAATTTATCATGTGCTTAAGAGCCTTAGCCAGTCAGTGACTGGAGCTTGGCCATGGTCATTTTCTTGTTGTGGCAGCACATAATCCACCTACTAGTCTATAACCTACCATGCTGAGAAATTTCACTGCTTGGGGCAGGTAGTGCAGTAAAGTCAAACAGTAATGATCTTTTAGAGGTGAGCAATTCTATCATCCACACCACTTTTTAGAAAACCATGACCTGTTTAGCATTTTCTGATAGGCATGCATAGATGTTAATTACTATTTAAATTATAGTAGTTAACTGCATTACTCTAGGGCAATGAAAGTATGGCTGGTTGGTTAAAATTCTGTTTTCATTTAAATTTATAGTGATTTACATATTTTAATTTATACATACGGTGAAGAAAGAATTAGAGACAGCACACTCATAAAGATTTAGAGTGGTAGCCCTGTATATTGTAAGGTCCAGAGCGAATTTTCCAGACTGATACATTGAAAATTAATTGAATAAACGACAGCATTTCGGTAGGTGAATAGATTTTTATAGTGAACTGGCAGGAAATTAAATACAGAGGGAATGCTGGGAAAATGGACGGGCAGAAATGACATGGAATGTTGAAGTCGGAAGTGCAGGCATCAGTTGAGGTGATGGCTTTGTTATTGTGTGTGTGGAATCGTCTGCCAGTCTTCAAAATGGTGCGTTTATTCTTCTGTTTTTCTGTTGAATGATAGAGATATTATTGCCCTGTACAAAACCCACTTTCTTTGTGTTATCACACTTCGTTGAGCCTGTCAGCTACTCCCTAAGCGCATGTGTGTGACATTTTTAATAAACACATACATTTATAATGTTTACATCAGCAGAACAAATCGAAGTTTATTTAAGTTTAAAAGATTTCATTATTTTTCATTGTATAACCCATGCATTACAGTTATTAAATATGCCTCGTATCACTTCTCTGAACTTTTTATGATATCATTATGTTATTCTAATTTACTTTTAACCACAATGGCCAGTATTCTATGTGTCAAAAAAGCTGTTGTTTTGCTTAAACAAAATATAATTATATAAGTATCATTTACTTCATTGCATGCATTTTGCTTAGGTGACAGTTTAGTGAATTATACAATGAAGACTGTAAGACAATAAAATGACCACCAAAGTGACCAGCACAAAAAATCTGCATTTTATAAACATTTCTTTGTTGTTTCAGGTTGCTATAACTTCATCTGAAGGTACTTTGAGGCTGAACCTTGATGATAAAACAGATGATATCAACTATCTTCAGGAAAATGCTAATTGCATTGAGCCCTCTGGTCCCCTTCCTAACACAGTAGCTAAACCTCCTGTACGTCCATCTAAAGAAGTTACTCCATTATTAGTAGAAAATGAGGACACATCAAAAATGCCTCCTAACAGGGAGGGCAGCATTCAGGGCAATAATACTGAAGATGATAGCAAGCAGCCTAAGAAAATTTTGAAACCACCTATGCCTCCTTTAAAAGATAACAAACCCTGCTTGCAAGTAAATACAGAGGAAGGGGAAGATAAGCCTTTGGAAACTAAAGCGAACACTGTGGTTCCTCCATGTCCTCCAAGTAAGGCTCTCAAACCTCTTGCACCACCAGCAGTAGAAGTTACACCAGTGCTGCCAGTGGCTGAAGTAACAACAGAAGATCTTCCTCTGGAAAAAGACAAAACTGATATTGAGCCTCCATCTCCAGCCAGTGGAGTTCTTGAATTACAACCAGATGTCATATTAACAAATAATCTACAAGCTGAAAAAGAAGAAAAAGCTTGTGATGAACCCAAGAGTAAATATATGCCTCCTCCATGTCCACCAAGTAAACATCTTAAACCCTATACTGGACCACCAAAAGAAATCAATCTCTCAACAGAAAATACAGAAGAGGATACCACCGATACAATTACAAACATGTCTGAGTCCTCTCCAACCCCATTTAGAAAAATTGTTAAAAATGAAAACTTGCCTTCTTTAGTTCACAAAACTAATCCATCTATTGAAGAGGCGCCCAATGATTTTGAAAGTTTAAAAGCTCCACCACTTTCTGTTAATGAGAAGGAATCAACAGAAGAAAATCTGAGGGATACCTCTAAAAACATAGTCACTAAAGAGCCAACTCCCCAGTCTTTGCCTGATAAATCTATAGGCACACCAGTACCACTGCCTCAAGAGAATAAACCTATTATTGCTTTTCATGATGATGTTTTTCCAGAGAGTGGCAACAAAATTATATATAATTCATCTCCAGGTATCACAGGGTTCAAGCGTCCACAGCCTCCTTGTAAAATGAATAAATTGTCCAATAAAACATTGACATTTTCAAATTCCTCAGCACCTCCTTCTAAGCCCGAAAGTCAGTCAATAGAAGCTGTTCAGACTATACCCACACTTCCTATATCACCTAAAAACAGGATAGTTAGTTCTGATACTATTGTAGCCACCAAGGAAGATGGTAGTGAACCAAGTTATTCTCATGTGAAAGAAGAAGTTCCAAAAGACAATTCTGAATATAATTTAGGCAAAGCTGTTGCAGGCTTATCCATAGCATTGTGTGAAAATCAGAAATATCCAGAAGTAGAAATAGGATGTGTAAATGATAACAGTCTAACACATTCTCAGAAGTGTCCTGTTACTACATCTGCAGAGCATAAAACAGAAGTTGTTCAAAATGGCAAACAAACCTTGGCACAGCAAAAAATGTATAGTAAGTCAGAGGGACACTTTAAATCTGGGATTGGACGACCTAGATGCTCTTCACTGGGTGACCTTTTAGCAGAGTCAGATGTCAAGGTGTCTAGTGAAGAACAGATTGAAATCAAAGTACAATCTGGGAAATATAACTATGATGATTTGCAGCAACAGCTTAATTTGGAATTATTGGAAACAGGTGAACTTTTGGAGCAAATTTCCGACAAAAGGTGCCAGTTACAAGGAACTGGCTCTGGTGCTGAGAGTTTGCATAAGACAGGAGAGGCATCTGCAGAAAAAATTCTTAATGAAGCAGTGGAGAAACTTAAAAAGGCCCAAGAGTTTTTGCAGGAAGTGAAGAATCTGACAGACACTCAAAATTCAGGCTTGGCAAGTACTAAAGAAAGCAGAAGAAGGAGTATGTGAAAAATAATCACAAGTAATTTTTGCAAGTTTACTTAAGAGCATGTTATGCTAGTGCTTCCAGATATTTTAAAGTATTTTTATAACAATTAGCTTACAGCTTTTATTGACATTTTGCAAAGAAATATAATAATTTTATTTACATTTTCAATTAAATACTTGCCATGTGTTTCTGTGAAATGGCATGTTGTAAACTGAAACATTTATTTTTGGACTTGATATTAGTACTTAGACACACAGTTTTTGAAATGATAAACCATCTATAATCCATTTTTGTGCGCACATACAGTACATGTGACCTGGCAGTAGTTTATGGTTTGTGAACATACGAGTATATTATATACTTTTTACTACAATATATATAATATATTGTAAAAATGTAAAAACATTTTCTTGCCTTTCTGTTATTGTGATGTAATGACATAGTTATCAATAAGATCAAATAAGAGATGAGAAGACCTCCAGCATACAGTATAACATATTTTTCCATCCATTCACTCACCCGTTAAACTACTGTACTTAGTCCAGAATGGATCACACACAGCTGACAGCAGTGTCATTTGCAAGACAGAATACAACCCTGGATGAGTTGCTAGTCCATTGTATTTACTGAAAGACACCAGCTAACCTGACATGTACTGTATGTCTTTGGGACGTGGAGGGAAACCACAAAGAGATGGAGAAATTGGGCCAACTCTGTAGGGTAAAGCGTTGAACCCAGGTTTGAATTCAGGACTGTAAACCTATGAGGCAGCACTCCAACTTTTACATCACACGATATTACACATAACAAAGCAAAAATGTGATGCAGGTTCTTACTATAATAATTACTCTGTCTTACTGCTTAGGAAGGTATTAACGTCATATCACATTTGTCCAATTTAGAGTAAAATGCATTCATTCATTTTTCAAATCACATTGTGCAACAAAGACTCTGAGTTTGAGTTCAATGTGAAACCATATGAAAACTTGACTAGTGATTGTTGTTTATATAACATAGATATCCAAATAGTGCATATAATTTGTTTAGTATCTATAAAGATCCACAAATATGCACCCTTTGCTTACTTTGATGTAAGGGAGGTAATGTAAAATAATATACACCTTAACATTTAATTGCCAGTACAATTTTTCCTAATTTTATAATCCGTTCCCATGGCATGTTTTTCTGTTAGAGTCAACTATAATGAAAAAAGGAGGAGATGCTTTTGTATTTTGTCATTTTATTTATTATTATTATAATTTTTTTTATATTTTATTAAATTTATTAAAAGCAAGTAATATTCCATACAATCAAGTCAAACTTAAGAAAATTAAATTCAGTTCAACACCCACCCATGGGAAAGAGAGAAAGGCCAACAGCCAGAGTAAAACTTTTGAGAGTAGTAAAGAAAGAAAGGAGTCTTTTCCCCCAATATAAATGCTTATTCTAAAATGTTATTGATTAGATCCTGCCAAGTTTTTAAAAAGGTTTGAACAGATCCTATAAGTGAGAATTTGATTTTTTTTTTGTTTTTGTTTTAGATATTATGTTTATAATGAAACAGATGGGAGTAACAATTGGAATTTTTAAGTGCCATTTTCTTCTGGGCAGTTTCTGAAAGACAAGTATATAGTACATTAGGAAATTACTTTGAAGACATGCAGAAACTGTATGTGCTCATCTGCACTTTAATATGATAGTGTCTCAAAAAGATTTATATTATTATGTTTTGTGTCTTGTATGTAGAGTTCTTGCACTGTCTTGGTCACATTTTACCTAATTTCTAGGTGGCTTATTTAGTCTGAACTCATCTGTATTGTGAAACTTTTCAAACCATATTAGCATCAACCCTCCATTACTAAGCTTGCATATAGGGCTGATATCTATGTTAAATGGATGTTCATTACATATAATGCCATTCACTTTTACAATATGTCACATTGTTTACCTGAAGGAAAATAAGTCTGAGTACCAATACACAAATGTTTTGGTTTTTAAAGGTGAGCAGCAATTTTATGAGATGTTGTAATAAACATGAACTATGTGTGATAAGTCCATGAAAAAAGCTAGTTGAGTTTATGGGTTAAATAGTAGTTTTATAAAGTTTGCTCTTGAGAGCTTGATCATCTTCTAAAGAACTTATAATCCATACAGTAGGTTTATAAACTACTCATTTGGTAATCTCAAAAAGCTTCATACCTCCTCTTGCTGAGAGGATGAAGGCATGGAGTTTGCAATTTGCTAAGTGTTTACGTAAGATGTTGAGAGCACAACTAAAACTTAAACTTAAAGCAAAGAACTCCAGCCAGGATATCATAATAAAAAGAAGTGAATTTGTAGTGACCTGAGGCCACACCCCCCATTACACACCCAAACAGCACCATTGCATTTCACATCTTAGGCAGGTGTGGAAATCGACTTTGAAAAGAATAGCACTGCAGTAGTCTGCAGATAATAACAGATTCAAGTTAATAAGAGATAAACACAGTTTGGATAATGTACTGCCTGCTTCTTGGATTATTTCTTTATAATAATGTGTGTTTAAAGACTTTTGGTACAAATATTCTTACATTATGTTAAATAGTAGGAAATTAATTGTAAAAAGTACGTTAAAGCAGAGCCAGTTTAGTCCAATTGAGGGGTGAATGATATAAAAATGCTAAAATACAGTATTCTGCAAGAGGAATCATTTTTGTTTGTTAAGCACTGAATTAAGAATTTATTTGCACTGCAGCCTTCACCGTGCCACTGTGAAAGTATGATGTGAAATGCTTCTGTTATTGGAAATGCAATGGGATAAATTTGAGGATGTGTTATTATCTTATGAAACATTTTTATTATAAATTGTAGTTCAAGGTATTTTGTAAATTACATTGAACAGGCATGCTTAAAATTCCAGGATAACTAAAAGCATTGTATTAAAGAACGGCTTGCATTTCGCAAATCACCTAAGTCTTTGTATAAAGAAGTGGTTCTTCAATAGGGGCCAGAACATCAGCAGACTATAAGCTAGTTGCATGTGAGCAAGAACTGAGAAAGACTGTAAATTTTGTGGAGATGTGAACATACTAAGTTAAGCTTCATTGACTGATGTCACACGCCAGTCTTAGAAAGTGTTTATTATGTGGCAATAGTTCAAGCCATTTGAAATATTACATCAAAGTATTGTTTGTAGTTGACAACTGTTTCTGAGAAACACTACTTACAGTATATTTTGTGAGTTCATATTATCCTAGAGAGGGCTTATGTGGTCACACTATGTATCACCGTTTTTGGTAATTATTTAATATAAATGTAGTTTCAATATAGTGGACCTCCTTTGCGAAATTAATTTATAATAAAGATTGAATATGTTTACTTCATACATTCAGAGGACCCCCTAGTATTTTCTTGCGTAAAATGTTTCATGCTTTTTCATTTAATAAGAAACTACTGAAATTAATTAACCTGTTAGATATATGCACATTAACACTGGAGTTAGTTTGGAGTTACTGATTAACTTTACCTGCACATCTTTGGATATGTTTGAGGAAACCTACAAAGACACAGAAAGAGCATACACAGTCAACACTGTCAAAGATCTGGTGCAGGACTCAAACCCCGAACACTGAATCTATGCCTGTATTGCTATGATACTACGACCAGTTTTTAGTAAACCTGGAGTTATCTGCATATTTTAATAAATCCGTCTTCTTTTATATAGTGCCTTTGCAGCATTACAAAGCAATTTGCAAAGCAAAAGAATGCAGTACATATTTCGTATGTGAATTCCAAAGGCAACTTGAAAGAGATTCTCTTAGATTATTTTCTTTACTTGTGCTTTTGTAGATATATTGTATTGCTGTTACTACAATTATACTATTTTTGGAGTTGTAATTTGGAAAATCTTATATTAAAAACACATTATGCGCACTGGAATATCCTTATGAATAATGACTACTTCTAAAAAAAGAAATGTTCAGATGACTGTTGCACATAGATCTATTGAACCTCTCATTGTGTAATGACTGTTGTGTAAGCTTAAAACTCTTTAGGTTTTACATATTTTATTGAAAGTCACTGTCCATATGCTTTAGCCAGAGGTGTTTAGGGTAGTTTAGACCAACAGCTCTAGTCCCCTTTTAAGAAAGAAAAAGCCATTAATGATATTCAGTTGGGTTGGTTAACAATAAAGCATAAAGGAATAGAACATTTTTTTTTTAGAATTCGTGATTTTTATTGTGATACATAATGAAGACAGTGCATGCAGAACATAAGCATATAAACAATATACAATATTAACTGTACCATAACAAAACTGCATGCTGTAAATACAGGAGGAAAATGGGTAAAGGTATTAATGGGCACTCTGACAAAAGCACGCAGGACAAAAGCATGTGGTCAAAAATTTGCACAGCTAATTGTTCTTTCCATCTCGGACAGTCGTGGTGAAAAAAAAAAAGTTCTTGAATTTAAATTAGTCAACATTTGCAAAAACTGACAAAAAAGGATGCCAAATTACAACTCCAAAAAAAGCCTGAAGCATGTTTACATGATATGAGCTTTAAGTTTTGACTTTGTGGATATTTTTCCTCTAGAGCTAGAGTTGTCTAAATAGCATACACTGGCTAAGAAAGTATCCATTCATCCATTTTTAAACGTACTTATCCTGAGCAAGTCCACAGGAAAGATGGAGAATCTCCCAGCGGGCATTGGACGCAAAGGAAGAACAGCTTCTGGACAGGGTGCCAATCTGTTGCGAGGTGAACACAAATACATTAGGTCTAGTTTAGCAATGCCAAAGCACATATCTTGTATGTCTTTGGACTGTGCAAGGAAATCCACACAGATATGGAGAGAACATGGAAAGTCCACACAGGGAGTATACAGAACATTAATCCTAGCTCCCCATTTTGCAAAGCAGCAGTTCTACCACTGCACTACCCTTTGAGCTGGTATACCAGATTATTTATTTTATTTTTGGATTTTGAGGAAAATGTTTTACCAGTAGAATAATGCAAAACTTGTTGATACATTTGATCATAAAACACATCCTTTTACAAACAGTACAATACAATGCTGTAAAATCTGTTTCCTTTTGCGTGCATATTTAAGGTAATATTTTTGTTTATGAATTTGTATGTAAACTATGTTTAATAAGTGAGTCCACACCTTCATGACTATAACCCAGACTGATCTGTGGTACACCGTAATTGGCGTGTTGGTGCTGGCTGGCTATGTGGCTTCAGCCCCACACAGCTTGGATTAAGTGAGTTTAATAATGTATGTATACTGAAAACCAGCAATTTGAAGCAGGGAGGCTGTATCTTGTGCTGTGTTTACCTGGCAGTGAATATCTGCTATCAGATCAATTTAAACAGGTGACATTGTGCAAACCTTTTGACAGGTAAGAAGGTGCGCCTCTGGTACTGCATGTGCTAATTGTTAAAAACTATGCTTTAGTCTAAAAGGTATATACAAATAAATTATACCGGTATCTGCCAAAACTCTCAGTAATTTCACTTATAATGTGATAACGGATATTTGGCTATACTGCTTACTATTAGGCCCTTATTAATCAATATTTGTCTAGTTTAAATGCTGCAGGCAACATATGGACAGATGTTGCTTTTAGACTTGTTATAAGAGATTGCATGTAATGTGGTGCAATAAATTACACAGCCGTTACCCTTTTATTTACTATACATGGGTTTGTGGTTTCTCCTTGTTTGTGTTTGTGTGTATTTGTGTGTGTGTTTTTCCACATTTTTTCATAGATGTTGTTTTAAAAAATACATTTCCAGCAAATAATATCAAGTCATGTTTACAAAATGTGTTTATTTTTCCCCCACATATTGGTCACTGTACACTTCTGTGTGTATGCTTTTAACACACTCACATTTGTCATGCCACAATATTAATGTACTTTATTGATTATCAACTTGTGATATTGTACTATATATAAATAATTTTATGAATTTATTATATGTTATATTTTTTTAAGTGATATACTATGTTGTGGGTTTTGCATGAAAAAAATTGAATAGACAATATTTCACTCCACAGGTATTAAAATAAAAATGCTGTATGTGTGTGTGTGCACTGATGCTTAGGAAAGTGGCCAGGAATAAAATAAAGGACCGGATATGACCAGGGGCAAGAATAGTAATATATATTATTATATGTTTTGACACAAATAAAATCTATAGAGTTTATGCAACATAGAAAGTGTTAGTGTTCATACACAATAAGCATAATTATTTATTTCTTGTTAAGTTTTAAATTCTCTTTTAATTGCACATTTATATATATAGTCTAGGATTTGTCATGCTCATAAGAAAAGCAAACAGCAAATATTCTGAATTATTACTCAAATTTTAACAAATGTAAATGTATGCATATGACATTTAAAAAAAGTTATACCTGCAAATGTATCCCTTTTTAACCTTTACTTTTAAAAGTTTCATTACATAATATATGTAAAAATAACTTCAGAATAATCTCGCTTAATTTCTGTTGTATGACACTGTAAAGCATTTTTGGTAATAAAGGAAGTTTTCTCAAGAAAATACTTCAGACTTGTGTGCTGTTGTAATAAAACTGTTGATGCCTCTAATTGCAGGATAGCTTACAAATAAGATATGAGCACATTTTGCTCATTTAGAAACCAATTTAAAACCAGCTCAGTTCCTTATTCTGATTGGTCTTCATCAATATTCTTCTAAACCAAATGTTCTTTTATTTGAAGGGACTAACATGGAGTTGCACAAGAGACGCTGGCAGCATTGGACATGATTTCTGATTTCTGAAGTCTGGTCCTGCCTGAAGATGCAACACTTGTTTCTTGAATTGAAGTAAAATGCAAGGTTTTCCAGCTGTTTACAATACTAACTGAAATGCTGTAGACAAAGAGAAAAGAAACTGTGTAATATCTTCTGTAACATCAATATGTAAAAACTAGCGACTGGGAGCCCGATCGAATCGGGCTACAAATTCAACGTTTGTAAAATCCATACTTTCTCTGCAAAGAATTATTTGTTTTGTTAAGTCCTTGAAATGATTTTGCTATCATGGCACTGATTTGTGGTTAAAATAGACCTTTTCGGCCGCCGCAAGGCACGGGCTGCATTTGCAGCTGCTAGACCTTCTTCAGTCGCTTGTGCACGGCTGGCATGATGTCTGTCAGCATTAGTAGCATTCTGTAGCGCATGTTCTTCATCTGTCCTTTGTGTCCGATTTGCACAACTTCTTTCAGCGTTAGTAGCATTTGTAGCCGTACGCTGCTCATCCGTTTGTTGTGCTCGTTGTGTACGTGTGGTCGCATTAGCAAGTTTACGTTCCGTGTCAGTCATGTGACTTCGTTTCCTACGCATCCTTCCCGTGGCCGCTGCTCTAGTGGCTGCTCGAGGTATTGCTGCAAACACCATACATATAGATAGTATCAAATTATACTGTATATAAGGATGCTAATAAAGACAATGGTACTAGGTAAAATAGTGGCATTACCATGACTGGTGCTATGATACTAGTAGTATTTCACAAGCTCTAAAGTACAAGGACATGAGAGAATTATACAATAATATTTTTTTATTATATGCCAAACTTTGTCTTTAATGTTTTATATCTTTGGTGCTAAATTAAATAGTGGCATTCCTCACAATCAACAAATAAATAAAATCCTTTCTGCCACAAAAAGTGTGAACATATTTTATCTAACTATGGCTAAAAATACTTTATTTATTTTGTCAACAAGATGAATTTCCAGGGTCTTCTCAGCTTCCACAGGTGTATAAAACAAGCATATTTAAAGCAAACTTTCAGTGTAACTGGTTCCATGAGAGGTTTGTTGCTGAATAAAATAGTTGCCGCTTAAGACCATTGTATGATGCTGTTTATTCTGTAGTTTCAGATGTGAAATGAGGATAAATGCAAAACTAGTTGCCTTTGTACATAAGTGTGTCTTTCTCCCTGCCAGAAGAGAACTCACAAAAAAAACTCTGTATAAGTGCTTGCCTGGTAAGCAAGGTGTTGTTTCAATTTCCAGGTTTTGCCTAGTAGCATTTTCCTGGATTTTGTCGAAGAACTCAACCTGATTCAACAGGATTTCCATCCTCCATTCCCTCTATGAACCTGTTAATTCTGATGTTCCTTTCAGGACCACGTTTTTCAAAACCATAATAAGGAATGTGAGATTTAGATGAGACTAGTTTTTTTATTTTTTTTAATTAGCAAAAAGGACAATTTCATTTAAAAACAAATGTTTATAATTCTGTACTAATTTATAAACAACATCATTTATAAGTACATCACGAAGAGATGTCATTCCAGTTTGACTAGTGCCCTGCCCAGGAATTGTTTCTGCCTTGTACCCTATGTTTACTGGCTCCAGCTTCTTGAAAAAAAACTATGAAAAATAGAACAGAATCTGCAGATAGCAAGGATTTGCTGTATTTGTTACATTTTAAGGCTTTTGGATTGGTGCCCTACGGACCCCATTTTAAACTGCAAACACAAGTGCTGTATTTGTACAAATATCAAATGCTACACTTCAGAATACAATTTTGTATGGAAAATTAATGTACACCATGAATAAAAAAAATAACTTTAACTTGAAATATATGGAACTTATCCTTTGATATGAGTTGTTACAAGCTTATAATGGCATAAGGTTTTAACTGTGTATTAGACCACTGCAATAATTTTGCATGTTATTAAAGATCATATACTTTAGACCAGTGGTCTACCTTTATTTGAGGCAACATCCATTTTTCTCATTAGTACCTCATACCTATTAATGAACTTAGTATTTCTTTATTAATAATGCTCTTTTTCTTCTTAATTCATGCAAATGAAATGAGATTGTTATCGTGGACAACTCACTGTTGGTGATTAATGTGGACGAAGGTTCAAGACAACAGCAGGCAGAAACCAATTCAAACAAGCAGAATTCTTTTTATTCTTACACTTGATGAGTAGAGGGTTTTTGCCTTACCGAGCTCTAAGTGCAAAAAGCCCCCTCGGGGGGGGGTCAGTTGCATTTTTATAACGGAAATCTTCAAAGAAACAGAAAAAATAAGCTCAGTTTCATCCAAAGGTCACAGAACATTCTTACACAATTTGTTGATTACAATGGAAAGCAGAAATTCTAGTCTTTTCTTATATTTTTAATTAAGCTTATCGGAAAACTTGTCGTACGTTTGGCATCATAAATTGGACGATAAAATAGCCAAGAACTGCATTCCACTCTGGCAGCCCTACTTAATGTAAGCACACTTATTTATCTGTTATAATAATACCTAGCCATACAGAGAACATGCAGATTTTCATACAGAAGCTAGCAATAGATTTTAACTTCCATTCCACATTCCCCCCTTTTTAAACTTTAAAGTTTAATAATAAGGGGGTTTAAGCTAAACAGTCCTGATCAAGGGAAGACTGGAAAGAGAATTGGGCCTGGGGCAGAAGATGCATGCGTTCTGTGTGGAGGAAATAAGCTTTAGTTATTGAGGCAGTGAAAAACTTCTGGATAAAGTAACAACAACATTTATTTATATAGCACATTTTCATACAAACAGTAGCTCAAAGTGCTTTACATAATAAGGAATAGAAAAATAAAAGACACAATAAGAAAACAAAATAAATCAACATTAACATCGAATAAGAGTAAGGTCCAATGGCCAGGGGGGACAGAAAAAACAAAAAAACTCCAGACGGCTGGAGAAAAAATAAAATCTGTAGGGATTCCAGACCATGAGACCGCCCAGTCCCCTCTGGGCATTCTACCTAACATAAATGAAACAGTCCTCTTTGGATTTAGGGTTCTCACGGAAGGGCTTGATGATGATGGTCACGTAGAATTCTGCCTTTTAATCCATCCATCATTGTTGGAGCATCATGATGCTTTGAGTAGGTGGAAGTGGCACAGGCCACCACCACAAAGAAACCGGAAAAAGAAACAGAAAAGAAAGTAGGGGTCAGTATGGATTTTAGAGCCACCATGAATAATTATTATGAGGAAATTGAACATATAGAGTATCAGGATTCAGTTAAATTAAGTTAAATTGAAGTTATAGAAAGGCCATGTTAAAGTAATGTGTTTTCAGCAGTGTTTTAAACTGCTCCACTGTATTAGCCTGGCGAATTTCTATTGGCAGGCTATTCCAGATTTTAGGTGCATAGCAGCAGAAGGCCGCCTCACCACTTCTTTTAAGTTTTGTTCTTGGAATGCTAAGGAGACCCTCATTTGAGGATCTGAGGTTACGATTTGGAATATAAGGTGTCAGACATTCCGATATATAAGATGGGGCGAGATTATTTAAGGCTTTATAAACCATAAGCAGAATTTTAAAGTCAATCCTGAATGACACAGGTAACCAGTGTAGTGACATTAAAACTGGAGAGATGTGCTCGGATTTTCTTTTCCTAGTTAGGATTCTAGCAGCTGCATTCTGCACTAGTTGCAAACGATTTATGTCTTTTTTGGGTAGTCCTGATAGGAGTGCATTACAGTAATCTAGTCGACTGAAAACAAACGCGTGAACTAATTTCTCAGCATCTTTCAGTGATATAAGAGGTCTAACTTTACTTATGCTTCTTAAGTGAAAAAATGCTGTCCTAGTGATCTGATTAATATGCGATTTAAAATTCAGATTACAGTCAACAATTACCCCTAAGCTTTTTACCTCCGTCTTGAATTTTAATCCTAATGTATCCAGTTTATTTCTAATAGCCTCATTGTATCCATTATTGCTAATCACTAAGATTTCAGTTTTCTCTTTATTTAACTTGAGAAAGTTACTATTCATCCATTCTGAGATACAAGTCAGACATTTTGTTAGTGAATCAATAGAATCGGGGTCATCAGGTGCTATTGATAAATACAGCTGTGTGTTATCAGCATAGCTGTGGTAGCTCACGTTGTGCCCTGAGATAATCTGACCTAACGGATTAACGGAATAAGACAAAAGCAAATCAAAAGAGTAACAGTTAAAGCAACTAAAAGGGAAACAAAAATGGATTTGAACCATTGGCCCCAAGAGCCAAAAGTGGATATAAACCATTCATCAAGAGGGGTATCGATGCCTGAGTTTTCAGCCAATTCTAGGAAGAGAGCAGTCAGACCAGCTAGGGCACGGGTAATGGAACCATCAGGGGCAGTATTATTCGGAATGTACGTACAGCAAGCATCTCCAAACATAGCACAAACACCACCTTTTTTGGCTAGAAGCATATCTAGTGCTAAGCGATTTTGCCAGGTCATAAGGGAGGTTTTATCTAATTGCTCATGTATTCCTTCAACAGCTTCTTTAGTAAAATTCAGGAAATGATGTTGATTATAATATAAATAATTTATCTAATCCACATTTTTATTGATAGTGATTATGGGAAAAAGAGATTCAAAACCAGCAGCTACTTGATCTCTTGCTTTAAATTTGTTAGGGACACCTCTAGGCACACCTATTGAATCAATATAGACACCTGGACCATGTAATGAGAAATTTGCAACGGATGCTAAGGATCTACGAACACGATGTAAACGGGGAGAGGATGGAGGTTGTTGGCCATGAAGGGGAAGGAGACGGAAAGGCATGACCAATTGTACAAGGGCACAGGTACCAGTCCATTCAGGTGGGAGTATGTCCAGTAATTTAGATCTTCGGCACATCCACCAGACATCCGCACGGGCGGTGGCGTGGGAGGTGAACCAACTAAGGGAAATGTTATTGGGGAAAAAGGTAGAGGCATTGATAGAGACGTTGTAAGTAAAGGAGCAACCAGGGGGAGCGAAGGGAGTCAAGGAAAACGGCATTCTTCTTAGGGGCGGCTTGAGTGAAACAAGTGTAATTGCCAATATAGGGACGGAACATGGGGGAGTCATAGGTTGAATTGGGGGAAAAAGGATATTCAAGGTATGACATTTGGGATTCGTTGGAGGGAAAGTGGTAGTAAATAGGTAAAGCAAGCAAGGAAGGCCAGCGGGGTCTGAGGGATCAGTTAAGGGAAATGGGGTAGTGGCAAGGTGAGGGCATGCAGTGACACATGCATAACAGTTGGATTGGTTTATCTGTCACACAGAATAGAGGACCCACTGCAACCATTGGTTCTGGTCACTGTATCCCGTTTCTATGGAGAATGTAGAGGAAAGGGTGGTGATATTTAGAGAAATAATCGGTTGTGAAGTCGTCAGGAGGAGATGTAGCAGGGATATTTGAGCTAGGTGAGATAAAAGCGGGTTGTGTCTCTGTTACCTGTATAATAAATTTTCCAAGGGGATCTGTGCCAGGAACATGGGCCCCTAATATATAGGTTCCTTTATCATGATATGAGGGGTCTTTTATAGTGATAATCAAAGGATTACAAGTTTCAACCTTACATTCATGAATTGGGGTAAACCTTGATTTAATTATAGAAAACCTTGTTTTTAAATCATGTTCCTGGTCTTCCCATGGATTATACCCCCAGTCCTGGTCGCCAGTGTTTGCAAACACATCACTCCAGCTTGAACATTCAGATAGACTGGAGGAGGGATTTAAATCAGTTTTATACCTGGGTCAGGTCACACAAACATATTTTTCAGACAATCTCCATTTGTCTTGTCCACTGGACCCACAGGGAGCAATGGAACAAAAGTCAATCTGGAACGAGGCAGTTTTCCCTATTTGGAAAGTTAACGTGGGAAAGTCCCCATGTATTTGCTTCAATTGGTGAGTCAGATGGTCACCACCTGTTTGTCCTTGTCCTAAAGTCAGATGGATAGAAAAGATTAGGACTAGCAAAGCTATGAATGCCATTTTTTGCAATGCGACACATGAATCCAGGCGGGAAGTCCTTCGACTTTAACGGCGTGAGGTGTGGATAGCAGCACTTGGAATGGTCCTCTCCAGCGAGGTTGATGCCAGTGCTTCCTTCGGGTATCTCTGACCAGTATCCAGGTTCCAAAGGGAATCTATGACTCCGTTGGTGGAGGACTAGTTCACTAAGCCTGGTTAACCTGCTCGTGGACCTCCTTCAGGGATGCTCGGAGACCTGTAAGACTGGAAATAAGATCATTGTCCACAGTATGCAGATTGACATTGCCAATGACCATGCCGATAGGCATGGGTCGTCCAGTCAGAATTTCAAACGGCGACAGTCCCAACTGCCGGTGTGTCCTCCCTCTCAATCCCATTAAGGCCAGGGGTAAAGCGTCAGGCCAGGTTAAATTCGTCTGCTCACAGATCTTAGCCAATTTAGATTTCAGGGTGCCATTGCACCTTTCTACTATACCTCCGCTTTGAGGGTGGTACTTGCAATAGTGATGCACGTTAATTTGGAGCCAGGTGGTTAGTTTATTGATTACTAAATTCACAAAATGGGTACCATTATCAGTCTGCAATTTTTGTGGTATTCCCCATCTTGGAATGATTTCTTTTATCAAGGCTTTTGCCACAGTTTTGGCGTCTGCATGTTTGGAAGGAAAAGCTTGCACCGATCGGGAGAACACATCGACAATTACCATGCAGTATCGGTACCTTTTAGATTTTGTTAGTTCAATGAAGTCCATTTGAAGATGTTCGAATGGACCCATTGGGTTAGGTGTGACACCGGGACTTACTGGGGTACCCTTTCCTACATTAAATTTTTGACAGCGCACATCGCCTGCAGAACTGCTCTGCATATGTAGAGAAGCCTACGGCTTCCCAATGTCTCTCGACATCTTGGATCATGGCATCCTTTCTGGCTTGGTCCAGGCCATGTGCGCTTTTTGCCATACCTGGAGAAGAAGCTTTTGGGAGGAAAGGTTTGTTATTTTGCTTGTGAGTCCAGACCCCATCAGAGAGGGATCCTTCTTTGGACCATTTTCTCTTTTCTCTGTCCGTGGCTGCACTCTGTAAAGAGATTATTTGATTATCAGGGTCTTTGTCATCTTTCTGTTCAAATTAAAAGATTGCTGTGTTATTGTAGGCAGCCTGTTTAGCAAAGTAACCAGCCAGGTTGTTTCCTTTGCTGACAGGATCTTGTTTCCCAGTGTGAGCCTGGCATTTAACTATTGCCAGTCTTGATGGTTTTATTATAGCTTCGAGGAGGGATTCGACTAATTTCTGATGTTGGATGGGCTTACCAGTACTGGTTTTGAATCCCCTTAATTTCCACAATGCTCCATGATCGTGGCAGACTCCAAAAGCATACCTGGAATCTGTATAAATGGTTACTGCTTTCCATTCTGACAGCTGACAGGCTCGGGCGAGAGCAATTAATTCAGCTGCCTGCAAGCTTAAACTTGACGAAATTCGGTTTGCCTACAGCAGGTGGTCACCTTTGACCACTGCATAGCTGGTTGAGGGTGTTCCATTTTCCAATCGCAAGGAACATCCATCAACGTAGAGTACTTCTCCTATTTCTAGTGGAGTTTCCTGCAGTCTGGTCTGGGTTTTATGACCTTAACTAGCAAAATACCCGTGCTTCGCAGCGGCGAAGTACTGCCTTAAAATTTTTATTAAGAAGAAAATTAAACCTTTTTAAACTGAGGGAAAATATACCAATAATTATTTGTTAAGGATCTCTTTGTATGCCACGTTGTCAGTTCGGCCCTCCAGTTGCAATATGACCAAGCTGTAGCTGTGCGCTGAGCTTACTCTTGAGCATGCAACGTACAGTTGGCCATGTGAACAGTAATCTTGTTTCAAATCTCACAGCTTGGATTGCTGCTGTCATAATCGGTTTGAGTTTCATGGTTTGTTTCAATTACGACAGTATTTGTAGGACTTGTGTTGAAGAGACATTCGGCATCTGTCAAGCGTTGTAAGTATACAACCGGTTTCATCGATAACTTCACATCCAGCTTTTGAGAGTTTAAACATTCATAAACATCAAAGTGTCCACTACTGAAATCGTCACCTGTCAATCTAAGATGTTTAAGAGGCATTGGCTGTTGTCGAAAGGTGTAAAATATTTGGCCATTTTGGTACACTTGAAGCGACAACCGAACAATTCAGCAGCAGCCATCAACTCACATGCAGATGCATAGGTGAAGGGCTTAAGCATTTCACTCTTATAGTGCTCCTGTGTAGTATAATTATCTCCTGTACCATCATCAGTCCACACCTTGAACCTGTCCCAGTCATTCAATACATAAGACACAATGTTCCTCCGGATATCAAGAGTGAGCCTGATATGGCCGTGCAGTATGTAACAAAGAGAATGGAAAAGGTAGGTGCCATCTCCGGGCATGGAAACCACTCGGTAAGTGACAGTTCTTTGATCGATGGTGATCACCTCGATAGACATGTTAATGGGGGTACGGTTGGAATGATAAAGGAAATGGGTACCTGAACAATGTAAAGTAAGTCTAAAATACCTACACAATAATTATAATCGTAATAAATGAACAATAAAACAGCAGAGAAGCCGTGGATTAAATAAAAAGGCTGTAGTTATCAGCAGGGAGAAGTGAATCCCGTGGCGAAGCAAGGAAGGGAATGTAGAGACTGAAGCGACGGACGGCCTTATATAGGCAGGCAGCCAACAACGTGGGAGGCGTTGGGATGGGGGACCCAACGCTGCCTCACACGGTGACCGAGCTGCGGGCTATGGACGTATATATGTACCGTAAGTAGGATTCAGTTAGCGTTGGGAACCCGCGTACCAAATTTCTTGAAGATGGGCCCATAAGTAACAAAGACTGTTGAAAAGTTCAATATGGCGGCCGACAGTGGCATCATACCACCGAAATAAGTACGTACATTGGTTTCGGTTAGCGCAGGGTAGCCACCTACCAAATTTCGTGAAGATGGGGTCAACCTTCTACCTACACGGGAAGTTGGAAAATTAGAGACGTTGGAAAGTTCAATATGGCGGCCGACAGTGGCGTCATACCATCGAAATATGTACATACATCGGTTTCGGTTAGCGCAGGGAAGCCGCCTACCAAATTTTGTGAAGATGGGGCCATAAACAAGAAAGTTCAACATGGCGGAGGTTGTTGACCGTTATCGACCGTTATGATCGTTACGTGTAGAATTTCGAAACGAAAACTGCTTAACTTTTGTAAGTAAGCTGTATGGAATAAGCCTGCCAAATTTCAGCCTTCTACCTACACGGGAAGTTGGAGAATTAGCGATGAGTGAGTGAGTGAGTCAGTGAGTGAGGGCTTTGCCTTTTATTAGTATAGATTATTTCGTCATGACAGCTGTATGGCTCCCCTTCTTCTTCAGTTGGAAGAATAGTGGCTGAATTTAGAGTGGAGCATCTTTCAATTGTGACATTTGAAAGAGTACAGAGTACATTTTGATAGTGTATTGCCCTAGCAGTAGTGAGATGTGAAGTTTTGGCCTGTACTAAAATGGAGTGAACGGTGTGAGGCACCTTTACTGTTAGGGGGCTCATGAGCACTATATCTGTACTGGCTAGCACGGCTTCTGTTGTGGCTGCTCCTGCTCTGAGAAAGGTTGGAAGTCCCTTAGCCACTGGATCCAATTTTTCCGAAAAATAGGCTATTGGCCTTTGTTTTTCTCCATGGAGCTGTGTTAGTACTGCATTCATATATCCCCCCCTACGAACAAAGTGAATGGACGAGAATAGTCAGGGAGCCCTAACGCTGGCGCAGAGAGCAGTGCACTTTTTAAATCACATAGAGCCTTCTCAGTCTGCTCATTCTACTGTATGCGGCCAGAAAGAGGAAGGTCAGCAGTGTTAGCTAGATTTTGCAAAGGCTGTGCTCTTTCAGAAAAATTTAAAATCCATTGTCGACAGTAACCTAAAATGCCCAATACAGACATAACCTGTTGTTTTGTGACCGGTCTGGGCAGGTTTTGAATAGTGGTTATGCAGTCTTTTGACAGAGCTCTGGTACCACAAGTGATATCATGCCCCAAATATTTGACAGTTGTTTGAACTAACTGCAGCTTGGCTTTGGAGACCTTGTGCCCATTTTCTGCAACATATTTGAGCAATAATTCTGTATCTTGTGTGCATGCTTTTTCTGTTTCGCTACAGAGTAATAAATCGTCGACGTACTGTATCAATGATCTCCCACTGTCAGGCCAGAAACCTTCCAGGTTTTTGAGTAAGCACTTGGCCGTATACACAAGGAGCCTCTGTATAACCTTGTGGCATAACGGTCCATGTCCAACGGCGGTTTTGAAAAGTAAAAGCAAACCAAAACTGAGAATCAGGATGTACAGGAATAGAAAAGAAAGCATTTGCTAAGTCAATAACTGAGAAATAACATGCAGATGGAGGGATTGTAGAAAGAATAGTGGAAGGATTAGGCACGATCGGTGTTCTAGGAAAGATAGCAGAATTGACTTGTCTGAGGTCTTGGACAAAGCGCCAAGAGCCATCAGCTTTCTTTACTGGCAAGATAGGAGAGTTTACAGGAGAATATTTAATAGGAATTATAGCCCCCTTTTCAACGAGATCTTTATGTACAGCAGCAATTCGGAGTTCAGCCTCGGGAGAGAGAGGATATTGCGCACGGCGAGGACGGAAGGAGGATTTTGGAAAGATTACTAGAGGTTCACAATTTGCTATTCTGCCAAAATCATTTTTCCCTTGAGACCACAGTGTATCAGGAATCGAAGAGAGCCATGGAATGCTATCAGTTTGCAATGAACATAAAGAGAGAGACGGGTGACACAGGGAACGAACAACTGGCAGATCAATCTGAATTAATACTTTAGTAACTAAATGGTCTGAGGTGTCAAAAATACCTGGCGCAACATACAGCCAATCAGTTGTATTTAGACATTTTTCAACCCAGTCCCCAATTTCAACTCATTGAACGGTGTTAGATTTAGCTAGAGAGACATGGGGCACTGAACCACCTAGATAGAAAATACTTTGTGAACATGTGAGGTGAACTGAAGCAGCAGCTTTAGTAGATGAAACAAAAATACACGGAATGTACAAAATTTCAGGGCACGTGCCGGAGGAAAGAAAAGATTCTAACCAAGGAGTGTCTACTTCAGCGGGGAAATATTGGGCAGTACAATGCAGGGTGTCCGGGACTTGTAAGTGGGGAAATAGGAATGAAGGGAAAGAATGAAGGGCTTTCAAGAGGAGGGTGTGCGGTGAGATGTCAAGGGTCCATGCAGCAAAAGAGGGCTTGGGGTGTGTAGTTTGGCATAGGAGCTTAGAAATGGAGCAGTAAAATCCTTGTTCAGTTAAAGAAATTGAGACTGACAACTTAGTCATAAGATCCCTTCCCAGCAAGTTCACAGGGCACAAATGATTTAACAGGAAGCGATGAGTCAATGATGAGCTGTCAGTGCTGAGCTGCACTTGCAGAGGTTTTGAGACCAGCAAAGTATGAGGCTGTCCCGAGGCAGTAAGCACCTGTACTGTATCTTTCGAGGCAGGGACCTTCAACAGTGACAAAGTGGAGCGCCTGGCTCTTGTGTCCACAAGAAAGACAGTTTCTTTGCCGTTTTCTATTAAAGTCAATAAAGGATCAGTATCAGCATGACAAGTAAGCAAAGGAAACTGGAAAAAGTGGCTGGGGGTCCCTGCTAATTCCTAGGACCAAGGAATGTCATTGGGCTCAGGGAGAGGGGGTGGCGGAGGGCGCTTGTGTGGGCAGTTGCGTCTGAAATGTCCAAGTTCACCGCAGCCGTAACAGGCATATGACGCTGGCGTCTGTTCCGAAGGGTTAGGCATCTGAGAGAAAGGATTATTAGGGCTTGATAATTGGAACCCTCGTCCTCTCCCGCGCCCTCGCCCTCGACTTCCAAAGAAATTTCTGCGTCCTCTCCCTCTAGCCGGGTCAGTTCCACCAGTAAAGTAATTTATTTGTGCAGCCAAAAGTTTGGTCTGTGTGTCTGACTCTTTTAATTTAGTCTGTCTCTCAGCATGCTCTGCATGACGCTTGACTTCCTCGAACGTAGCACTTTCCCAGCCTATGCAAGACGTGCGAACTTTGCTTTGAATATCACTTCTTAGTCCTGAGACAAAAGGAGGCACTGCAGCACGAGTTCTATCGTTTTCATTGTCTAGCCCAGAGTGATTAGCCATCAGATCTTGCAACCGGTGAGCCCATTCATCCACTGTCTCATCTTTTTTTCTGCTTAGCAGCTGAAATTAGTGACCAGTCTGTGCCCTTTTTATATTTTTCTGCCAGGGCTCCTTTCAAAGGCTCCCACTGGCCGAGGAAAGGACCTTCATTCCCAGGGCCTCGGGGAAGAGCTTCATTCCAACGCCAAGGGGCACCGTTAAGATCACTGTGATTTACAGTTGCCCATGTGGTGCCCAGGTTTCGGCGGAGCACCTGTGTCCACTCTGCAGCATTTGGTTTATACATGTCATCCAGCTGCTGTAACTGCTCCACAAATTTCAGTCCACTGACCGCTTTGGGGTCGGGCAGTTCAGACACCACATCCTTTAATTCTTGAATGTCCCAATTTCGGTGAATCATTACGGTAGTGGGATTATTATTGCCTGGGGGTTGTGCGGGATCATGTCGGGGGTTGGGGACTTCAATGAGGGGGCAAGAGAATGTCAGGCCAGAAGGTTTAGGGGAGCCGAAGGGGGAAATAAAACCGCCCATAGGTTTAGAGCGGAGGGTCTTACTTCTCGTGCGCTGGGAGACAGATGACTCTTCTGGTTTCTGCCATTGCAACCCAGTAGCACCTTGTGAATGATCTGAATCATCTTCCTCAGGGTCAATATGTGAGAACAGGTCATAATGATATTGTTCATTGTAAAAACTTGCTCCAGATGGTTCGTCTGTTAACAGGGGTGCAGTTGGAGGAGGGGGTGCAGGAGATGGAATTGGGGGAGTTTGGTAAGGAGGGGGTGGACAGATTACGGTGTATAGGGGGTCTTTCTTTTCAGTCTTCTTTCTTTTACTTTCAGGCTTGGGCTCTGTCTCTACCTTTGTTTTCTGCAACGCTAGCAATAACTTTTCCTTTTCTTTCCGTGTTTTGACCTCAGCAGCCAGCAGCTCGTTACGCTTCTGCGCCGCTTCCAAGGTCCTATGCTTTATCACCAATTCCCATCTATCAAGCATGTCCATTCGATATGGACCTTTGTTACAACATCCTCATGCATTTCTACATAATATTTTCCTTATTTCTTGTATTTCTGATATGTCCACAGTCCCGTCTATCGGCCATCTGCCACCACTCTGTTTATTCCATTTTTTACATGCTTTCTTAAAGTCTAATCCGGTTTTCTTTTCTATTAATTTTCTAGGTGAACCCCCTTTCGGACCCAAGTGAAAGCTCGTGTCCGAGACACTTTCCAAAAATAATCCTTCTAACAGAGACTTTTGATTTCCCAAGGGAGTCTTTTTGACCGGTTTACTATTTTGCTTTCCCATAATGAATGGCACTGGACCAAAGTAGAACAATTCAGCCCCCGTGGTGTTCTGCTCCCAGTCCTGCCCCACTCCCGGATTAGTACTCAAGTGGTTTCGTGTCCGTTGTTTAGCAGAATCGTACAACAATATTCAGCGTGGAGTCCGGAATACAAGGTGTGCACAACACCAATTCCTTCGTCAGATGCCTCCTATGTGCCAAACTGCTTGTGCATGTCTCCACCACAGAGCAACCCATAGAAGCAGGATTATGACCAGATGTTAGGAACAGAAAACTCGTCCACCCACTCAGTGTTTTTCCCAGGCACTCAATTCATATACTATGCTTTTCTTACTCCCAGTCACCTATTTAATAGGAGTGTGCCACTCACCCCTTTCTATTCCACTTCACAGGGAGTAACTTACTAACGTACTTGTAGTATCTTACACTGTCCCCCGAGGGACCCAAGTATTATTCTCTATTTTCCAGTTTTACCATCCACTACGTTAGTGATACAGTATTTATTTTCCTTAACTTCCCCTAAACCGGTCAAATCCCTGAGCTACGTCATTCACTCAATCGGACTCCCTCGGTCTACTCACCAAGAATTTCGTGACCTGCTAGGGAAATCCCAGGTGGTTCGACCTTCGTATTTGGTCAGAGGAGGCCAGGGACTTCTCACACAGGATATGCCTGAGGCAGGCCAGTCCTAACTTTTTCCGGCGCTGGTCCTTCCAAACCGGCTGGATTCGGTCCTTTTACCGGTCCTCTGGACGATCCCGCTCGAGGAGTCACCTGTCCGTCTCCGCCCCACATTCGGGCGCCAGAAAACTGTGGACGAACGTTCAAGAAAACAGTAGGCAGAAACCAATTCAAACAAGCAGAATTCTTTTTATTCTTACACATGATGAGTAGAGGGTTTTTGCCTTACCAAGCTCTAAGTGCAAAAAGCCCCCTCGGGGGAGTCAGTTGCATTTTTATAACAGAAATCTTCAAAGAAACAGAAAAAATAAGCTCAGTTTCATCCAAAGGTCACAGAACATTCTTACACAATTTGTTGATTACAATGGAAAGCAGAAATTGTCGTCTTTTCTTATATTTTTAATTAAGCTTATCAGAAAACTTGTCATACGTTTGGCATCTTAATTGGACGATAAAGTAGCCAAGAACTGCATTCCACTCTGGCAGCCCTACTTTATGTAAGCACACTTATTTATCTGTTATAATAATACCTAGCCATACAGAGAACATGCAGATTTTCATACAGAAGCTAGCAATAGATTTTAACTTCCATTCCACATTAAGTCCTGTACTTTTAGGTTATGAAGACTTTGTTAATATCATTTCCTCACAAATTGATTTTTTTTATGGAGGTAAGTGCACCTCTTGGCATATCTGTGGGAATACACTCTATGAATCCTTGAAAGCATACCTAAGGAGACAAATTATTTCATGTCTCTCATAAAAGTAAACTACAAGCTAAAAGATTTAATAGTGAAAAAAAAACTAGGAGCTCTGCCCCCTGCTCACTTTGCTCACCAACCCCCGGGGATGGTTATGTTGTGGCTGAGCCACTCGAAGGGCTTAAGGGTGCTTCTCCGTTAGAGAAAGTGGTTGTATTTAAAGAGATGATATATAGAAGAATAAGCGGGTTGGTTTTTGGGGTTTTGGGGGAGATGGTTTGGTCCTTAGTTATTATAGATCGACAATCAGTTACTTGAGTATTTCACCACAAGTGTGTATTTTAACTACCAGTGAATAATAAAATGTAGTAAAAAGTGAAAGTAAAAGTAGAACTAAAAAGTAAAGTGTAATAAAAAGTAAATAAAAAATTAAATCACATCAGTGCCTCATCAAAACGGTATTATGAGTGACTTTATCCTTTAACTTACATTTTATAAGCGTTGCTTTTTTTCATTTCTGTTTGTATATTGTTTGGATATTTTTCTTTTTTCGTTTATTGGATATTTCACTTTGTTCTATATTTTAAATACACTGTGTGCACAATTATTAGGCAAGTTGTATTTTTAGGATTAATTTTAATATGAAACAAATACAGTGCCATCAGTCAATCCAGAATGTTAATATACCTGAAACCTGAATGTTATGCAAAGGAAATGTGAGTGTGAACATTATCAGGGGAATACTGCACAATTATTAGGCAACTATTAGTGTGCAGAATTATTATGCAACTAAATAAAAAACTTACATATTCCCGATCTCCCTTGTTTATTTTCATCTGTTAAAGTGAGAATAATAAACAAACAACACATAATTTCCAAATAAACATTTCTGGCATGAAAAAAAAATCAGTGACCAATATAGCCACTCCTCTTTTCAATAACAGCAATAAGCCTTCCATTCATGGAATCTATTAGTTTCTTGATCTGTTGCCGATCAAGTTTTTGTGCAGCAGCAACCACAGCCTCCCAGACATTGTTCAGAGAGGTGTGCTGTTTTCCTTCCCTGTAAATCTCCTGTTTAGGAAGGGCCCACAAGTTCTCAATAGGGTTTAGGTCAGGTGAAGAAGGGGGCCATGTCATTATTCTGTCATCTTTAAGGCCTTTACTGGCTAGCCACGCAGTGGAGTACTTTGATACATGTGATGGAGCATTGTCCTGCATAAAAATCATGGTCCTCTTGAAAGATGCTGACTTTTTCCAGTACCACTGCTTGAAGAAAGTGTCTTCTAAAAACTGGCAGTAGGTTTGGGAGTTGAATTTGAGTCCATCTTCAACCTGTAAAGGTCCAACTAGCTCATCTTTAACAATACCAGCCCATACCAGTACCCCACCTCCACCTTGCTGGCGTCTGAGTCGAAGTGGAGCTCTGTGCCCGTTAATGATCCAGCCATGGGCCCATCCATCTGGTCCATCAAGTGTGACTGTCATCTCATCAGTCCATAAAACCTTTGAAAAAATCTGTCTTCAGATACTCCTTGGCCCAGTCTTGACGTTTCAGTTTATGTGTCTTGTTCAATGGTGGTCGGGTTTCAGCTTTCCTTACCTTGGCCATGTCCCTGAGCACTGAATACCTGGTACTTCTAGGCACTACAAGTAGGTTGCAGTTCTGGAATATGACTAGAGGATAACAGGTTCCTGGTTGCTTCACTTTTGATTCTTCTCAAATCTGTGTCACTTAATTTGCGTCTTTTTTCTCAACACGTTTCTTGCGACCCTGTTGACTATTTGCAACAAAACGCTTGATGGTTCTATGATCACACCCCAATATCTTAGCAATTTGGGGAGTGCTGCATCCGTCTGAAAGACTTTTTACAATTTTTGACTTTTCAGAGTCAGTTAAATCTCTTTTTTGGCCCATTTTGCCTAGGGAAAAGAAGCTTCCTGATAATTATGCACACCTTGATATAGGGTGTTTGTCTCCTTAGGCCACACCCTTAATCATTACACAAATACATATCACCATGCTTAAATCAAATAAGCATTCAAGTTTATACAGCTTGGAGATGGCATATATGCATGAAAATTACTCTGTGTATTATCAAAATACTCTGTGTCTTAATAACTGTGCACACAGTGTATATGCAGCTTTTTTGTTTGTTTTCTTTTTTTTTTTTTAACTTTCATTATAAGCTCTTTTCTATCGTGATCTAAAATTCAACATTCTTCAGTAGATCATTTGCTTTTCTGCCTTGCCATTATAACTGACTGCGTCGAAGGACAAGTTAGCACTGAGAGTATCACGGGGTGGTACAGAGAGAGGATGTGTGCAGTAGGAGTAATGATTAGGTGAGCAGTGTGGCGGGGAGTGGTTAAGGCTGAATAACGTGGACACGATAGAAACGTTTTTAATATAATAACAATACTCCTTCTCAATTCTCATTACCATTATATTGGAAGAAAGCAGCAAAAATAAATGAAGAGCTCACCTCCACTACACTCAACCACCCCGCCCATCTGCAAGAGAATCCTAGTTACAAGAGTCAATTGAATCTACTTCAGATCAATTACTTTCCCTATTCTCCATTATAATGTTCAAAACCTTCAAGGCTCGTCATGGGCTTTTATTTTATTTTTTTGCAAATGCCATTCTCAAAATGCTGTGACAAACGTTTGACAATGCTTGTTTTTCTGTTTCCTTTCAAAGTGATATCTTGTAAGCACAGTCAAACTCTCACACCTATTGGTATTGATATTGGTTTTCTTTCAATATCTCATAATCAGTACACGGTAGAAACACACATTAAGCCTTGTTTGAATGGGCAGTACCTGAAAAATTTAGAGATCCAATTGGTGAAAAAAATTCAGTCATTTTGAATTTCAAATTGACGATTAAATAAATGACAAGCAAAAGCAGACCTTGACACATTCATATTCATATTACCTTATCGCATGATCCACACGACATAGGAAATAATGATCTTGTTTGAAGTTTACACTCCCATATGGGGCGCTCCAGAATGTAACACTTAGATCAACTATTGCTGCAGGCAGATAGAAAAACAACGCAAAAGCGTACAGACCTATGCAATACGTCATTTTAACGGCAAATACCTGTATAGCGATTGGTAAATGAATTGGTAAATGAACGATCTCTAGTACATTTCTTGAAAAATTAGCTTAATGTCAGTCCATGCTGACAGCTACAATGAATGGGGCAGGGTCTAAAGAATTAATATGGATATGCAAATGAGGTAATTACGTCATCCAGCGACTACTGCCAACTTTTTGAGAATGCTTTAGTGACTTTCCATTGAAAGTAGTTGCCAACAGTGTAATAGATTAATTACTGATATACCCAAGTTTGGTAAAGAATAGGCAAACCAAACTAATAGTACATTATATATAGAAAAGGTTGTCACTGCAAAGACAATATAATCTTTAATAACATAGAAAAAGTATTAAGTCATGTTAAAAGGTCTCTATGTTGAGTTCTCAGTGTTTTACTATGTTTTTCAGATTTTATTAAGATTTTATTAAATTTTACTAGATTTCAGTAGTACTAGGGTGTTGTACCGTGTTAGCCATTATGAATGTAGAGAAAAGCCAAGCAAAATGACACCTTTTATTGGCTAACTAAAAAGATTACAATATGCAAGCTTTCGAGGCAACTCAGGCCCCTTCTTCAGGCAAGATGTAATACAGAAACTGGCGTACCCAATGTTTATATACACACACTAGGACAAGAAACAACATTGGTAAATCTTTAAATGAAAAATCTTAAATGTAAAAAATTAATAGATTCATTCATGCTAAGATTAATTTAGCAAGAGAGAGAAGAAAAATGTATGGTCAAGATCTTTGGATAAGATAACTGCCCAACAAAGTCCTTTGAAGTTTGTGATGAGTTTTTCAAAACAATATGGGTCTGTAGACAGGTTATCTGTGTCAGTCTGAGAGATGCAAACAGTCCTCATACCTGGCTATAAAACTCTTGTCTCTATTCAAGCCATGTTGTAATGTATTAAATTTTAACATGAGTTTAACTTCCCATTCTTTTCTCTCTTGCTGTGTTTTGAAGTTGCCCGATTCCACATTAAACATGGCAACACAGATGTTCCTGTAGCGGCCCACTTCAACAGCCATGGACACTGTGAGAGGGACTTTAAAGTCACAGTGCTTATGGGCAACTAAATTACCTTGGGACATTCCCAAAACATATGAAGAAAGGTGCCTAGAGTCCCCACCAGGCAGAATTGATAGTAAGGGTCTGTGATTAGCCTCTTATTAATGTGTTACTCTGTTATTTTACAATGAAGATACAAATGCTGTCATGAATTGTATCAGAAATGACAAGAGACTTTCTTTCTAATCCCTTTTGGTGCTGGTGGTTTAAAAGCTCTTCCTAGTATATGATGACACAGGCACACCATTATTGATCCTTGAAGGTCTTTAAATGCAGCATTATTTCTTGTACATTAAATATCTCCATACTACTTTAGTGTTTGAGGTTTACTGACTTAGAATTGGTGCTTTTTATAATCTACAATGTTAACATTACGGAACACATCTTTTCAAACTTTTTTTATCACTAGTAATATATTTTTCCTTTTGTCTTTCTCTAACAGAAAAGGCAATGGGGAGGAATGGCGTAATAACTTAAGTGTAACATATTAATTCTTGTTTACAACAGATTCATTGAAACGATAATGTAACAAGAACAAAGCAACACTGGAAATGCTAAAAATAAAGAAAAAAACCTGGAGCCTTTCTCTGAGGTTTTGTTTCTTATCAAACGTAAATTTCATGAACTTGCCATCCACAATACTCTGCTAAGCTTCATCTTTCGCCTGGTGTGGATCAGACTAAGAAATGATTGTTAGTTGCCTTGGACACCAAGTGCAACTTGCCTCAATCCTCTTTCCTGGGAACAGTAAAAAGTATGAGCGTCTTGGAATGTCAAACTACACTCCTTGAAATCGGGGATGTGTGCTGGAAATGCCGTGGACTCAAAAAGATGACAAAAATGAAGACAGAAACTGAAATTCTTCTATAATGTTACACAAATCCGAATTGCACAGTCTAGAAAAACACAAAATGGACCCCAACCTTCCTTATCTTAGCTATGACATGTAAATAATTCCGATGTGAAACACAGTAACAGTACAGAAAACAGATGGAGGCCAGAAAATTTCAAAAAATTACATGACAGTAGAAACACAGCTTAAATGGTGCCATTCCAAAATCTGAACCAAAAAAATCTCACTGGTGAGTGCAGACAACAGTCCAGCAGTTGTGGGTATGTAGATAATAAAAAGTCCAAACCACCTTACTGCTGTATGTAACTGGATGAAAAGTGAAGATCTTTTATTTTTTTCAGTGAAATGATATCAGCGTTTGTTATGTTAAATCCCAGTCTTTTCTGATGCCTTTTTTCTCCACTCTCTTTGAAATGCATGGCCCTTTCTTTTAATGTATGCAACCTGGAACCTGATAACAGGAAACCTCCCACCCCCTTGAAGTTTGCAAAGGGAAACTCTTCTTCAGGTATTTTTTTAAATATACGAGAAAAAGGTCAGACAAACACAACACTTATTAACATTTAACGAACACAATTGACACTTTACGTAGCCCCGCTACAAACTCATTTTCAAAGTTGGGGACTTCCACCACCTGTGTGCAGATAAATTTATTATTATCAGTATTATTACAATAGAATAAAAAGTATGTAATCCTTGTCTTATTGGTACAACAACAACAACAACAACAACAACATTTATTTATATAGCACATATTCATACAAACAGTTGTTCAAAGTGCTTTACATAATAAAGAATAGAAAAATAAAAAACACAATATGAAAACAAAATAAATCAGCATTAATTAACATCGAATAAGAGTAAGGTCCAATGGCCAGGGGGGACAGAAAAAACAAAATAAAAACTCCAGACGGCTGGAGAAAAAAAAATAAAATCTGTAGGGATTCCAGACCATGAGACCGCCCAGTCCCCTCTGGGCATTCTACCTAACATAAATGAAACAGTCCTCTATGGATTTAGGGTTCTCACGGAAAGGCTTGATGATGATGGTCACGTAGAATTCTGCCTTTTAGTCCATCCATCATTGTTGGAGCATCATGAAGCTTTGAGTAGGTGGAGGTGGCGCAGGCCACCACCACAAAGAAACCGGAAAAAGAAACAGAAAAGAGAGTAGGGGTCAGTACGGATTTTAGAGCCACCCTGAATAGTTATTATGAGGAAATTGAACATATAGAGTATCAGGATTAAGTTAAATTAAGTTAAATTGAAGTTATAGAAAGGCCATGTTAAAGTAATATGTTTTCAGCAGTGTTTTAAAGTGCTCCACTGTATTAGCCTGGCGAATTCCTATTGGCAGGCTATTCCAGATTTTAGGTGCATAGCAGCAGAAGGCCGCCTCACTACTTCTTTTAAGTTTTGTTCTTGGAATTCTAAGGAGACACTCATTTGAGGATCTGAGGTTACGATTTGGAATATAAGGTGTCAGACACTCCGATATATAAGAAGGGGCGAGATTATTTAAGGCTTTATAAACCATAAGCAGAATTTTAAAGTCAATCCTGAATGACACAGGTAACCAGTGTAGTGACATCAGAACTGGAGAAATGTGTTTGGATTTTCTTTTCCTAGTTAGGATTCTAGCAGCTGCATTCTGCACTAGTTGCAAACGATTTATGTCTTTCTTGGGTAGTCCTGAGAGGAGTGCGTTACAGTAATCTAGTCGACTGAAAACAAATGCGTGAACTAATTTCTCAGCATCTTTCAGTGATATAAGAGGTCTAACTTTACTTATGTTTCTTAAGTGAAAAAATGCTGTCCTAGTGATCTGATTAATATGCGATTTAAAATTCAGATTACAGTCAACAATTACCCCTAAGCTTTTTACCTCCGTCTTGACTTTTAATCCTAATGTATCCAGTTTATTTCTAATAGCCTCATTGTATCCATTATTGCCAATCACTAAGATTTTAGTTTTCTCTTTATTTAACTTGAGAAAGTTACTATTCATCCATTCTGAGATACAAGTCAGACATTGTGTTAGTGAATCAATAGAATCGGGGTCATCAGGTGCTACTGATAAATACAGTTGTGTGTCATCAGCATAGCTGTGGTAGCTCACGTTGTGCCCTGAGATAATCTGACCTAACGGAAGCATGTAGATTGAGAATAACAGCGGACCCAGGATAGAGCCTTGTGCAACACCAAATCGGATATCATGTATCTTTGAGTTGTAATTACCACAACTAACAAAAAATTTTCTCCCTGTCAGGTAGGATTCAAACCAATTTAAGACACTGCCAGAGAGGCCCACCCATTGACTAAGGCGATTTCTAAGAATATTATGATCAATAGTGTCAAATGCAGCACTCAGATCTAAGAGGATGAGAACAGATATATGGCCTCTGTCTGCGTTCACTCGCAAATCATTTACTACTTTAACGAGTGCAGTTTCTGTGCTGTGATTTATTCTAAAACCCGACTGAAATTTATCAAGAATAGCCTGTTTATTTAGGTGGTCATTTAACTGCATAATGACTGCTTTCTCCAGAACTTTGCTTAAGAAAGGCAGGTTAGAGATGGGTCTAAAATTTTCAAGAGCCGAGGGGTCAAGATTATGTTTCTTAAGAAGGGGTTTAACTACAGCAGTCTTAAGACAGTCTGGGAAGACCCCCGTATCTAATGACGAATTTACTATGTCCAGAACATTATCAATTAGCACGCCTGATACTTCTTTGAAAAGCCTTGTTGGTACTGGGTCAAGGACGCAGGTGGAGGATTTTAATTGAGATATTATTTTTTGTAAATCAGGTAAATCTATCTATCCTAGTGAAAGATAGTACAGAAGCAATACAGTTCCATTGGTAAAATTAAAATGGCTTTCTTAACACTAGAATCCCTGAAGCAAACGAAAAAACTCATAATCATGGGCCACCTTAAATTCCTTCACACCTCTCCATCAGCGTCTTTTGTTTTGTAAATGTGTCGATCAGCACAAGTTCCAAGCAGCCTGCTATCCCATTCCCCACCTAGATGGAGCTCAGTGGTGTATGCGCCCAAAAAGAATAAGCCTTTGATTTTAGTTTGTAACATCTGGAGTAAAGTTTTGCTGCCTGCAAAAGATATCGCTGAAGGAATATAAGCAGACACATAAACGCTGGTGAATCATGTCTTCTTGGTATCTTGTTGTCACTTGAATTTTTTGTTATTCAGTTTTATTCTTGAATAAAAGCACACTTGTTTTCATTATACCTTTGCAAAAGTGTTTATTTTATATTCCAGCAGCCACTTGAATAAGATCAAATCTGTCTCTGCCTCTCTCGCACACGCACATACACATTCATACATGAAAACGTCACTATTTGAAAACACTATGCCATTTGAACATTTTTTTTTTCGATCTTGTCTGTACTCCACGTTATTGTACATGGTATTGAAAATGCAGGCAGACTTCTTCTTTGTGGGCGCATACACAGTCAGCATGGCACTGCCAGATCTAAACACTAGCGTGGCAAATTGCTTGCATACTAAAGTGACTATAGCTGCTGGTGGAAGTCCCATGTTACTTATGGTGCCAAGCAGAGTTGCATTGTAATGCAGTAGTCTATTAGCCAGCAGAAGCACTGTGAAGAAGCTGTCTGTTGTCATGGTTCTGCCTTTGTCCAGTCTAACAGCAGTCAGAGGACATCGTATCTTTGATTATAGTTCTGAGCATGCATCACTCAAAGTACCAACTGTGGTCATCGCTGCTGTTGTGAAAAGAATGGAGATAAACAGCATCAACTCAGAAAGGTGTTATACTACATTTTTCTTTAATATTAATGTCACTGTCTCTGTGCTCACTGGGATGGATTTATTCACATGTGCATGTTAAATTTGGCACACAGGGGCTCAGCAGTTAGAATTGCTAGCCAAGCATTGGATTAGATAGCCAAAGACAACTGGAGGATTGTATAGTCAGCTTAAACACAGAATAGTGTATTCATGTCCTCTGTCAGCACAAAATCTTCTTTCCTTATTGGGAGAATGAGAACTGGCATGTAAGCACTATGATATTTCTGTATTTTGTGGAGGAGGAGTTCAGCCCTTGTTTGGAGACAGAGAAGACCAGCAAGTGAAGCAAGACATTATTTAAAGGCTTGGACCTTTAAATCACAGCCAGACCCTTTGAGGCTGAGTCGGCAAAGTTCCGAAAAACCTCCCAGCGTGGGGACGAGAAATGGCAGACTGTGTTGATCCAGATTCCCACCTGGATAAAGTCTGTCCATATGCCTCCCGTCTGTAACCGCGTTAACCGTCAGTAAATGTAAGCTAAAATATATTTTTTCTCATGTGATTCTTGTACCGCCGTAATCACGATGGGAGGGATATCGCCTTTTCTGGTATATTACTATATTGTTTAGTTACTTAATATGCCGCAATTTCAAAAGAACACATTTCCAAGAGAGCTAATGCCTCTTCAGGAAACAAAAGGGAGAGGCAAGTCACTGAGAGAATAAAACTGAATAATAAAAAAAGTGCAAAATTTTACAAATAGCCATAATTTACACCGGGTGTTACAGTCTCAAATCAAATGTATGTTTTTATTATATTATAGTAATAATAATAATAGCAACTCACTACTCAAAACGCAGAGCGCTGGGATTCGAATTGGCAACCTTTTGGTTATAAGGCAATATCATCCTGCACCATCCAAGAATATGTATTAACTTTTTGTTGATTGACATTTCAGCTTGAGTTTGTAACTCATTGACAGCAACATGTAAATTGAATGATTTTTTCTTTGTTTATATTCTTGAATAAAAGCGCACATGTTTATTTGATAGACTAAAGTCTTTACACATTATACACTTCACGTCATTAGTAGTATAACATAGAAAAACTTTCCACTTTAGGTATGTGTTCAGCATTTCTTGCCTTACATTTCCTTTCATCCTACACTTATCCAGATCTTTGTAGACACAGAACACACATGAAATGTATGTGTTCTAAATAATGATATACTGTATTATTTACCCTATTTAACTCCAGGCACCTCACACACAGATAAGCAGCCTTGAGCTTTTAATCACCCATTACAGAGGTGTTTGATCAGTAGTCAGTATGCCATGCTTTATATGTCTGTAGAAGTTAGCAAGAGTTTAGGGAGCCAGAAGGATTTTCTTTAGTCTCATCAAAAACTGAAGGTGTGGTTGAGCTTTCACTAAATGGTAGGTGGTATTAAGTAATCAGAAAACATAGCCAGAACTTAACACTTCACTCTCTCCATCACAATTTGCACTAATTTTTGTTGCTCCCTGTTATTGTAACCTAGGGTGGAGGACTCACTCAATATACTGCAGTGCAATACTGCTGTTCCCATGAGTCACAACAGCTGCACTGTATCCGACTGTGCCTGACTGCAGCTGGTGTGTAGTGTATCTTACAAATAATGAGGCAAGCTTCAATGCCATAGACAGCTGGTTGCTTTCTGGACTCCCTGGTGAGATGAGTACCAAAAACAGAACTGTGACATTTGAGCCTGTGCTCCACTCCTGGAACTTGCTGAACAATCGCACCAAGGTCAGTACTAAAGGACAGTTGAGTAACATACTTTCTAGTATTCAGTACTGAATGATTCATGTTTTATTTTTCTAATGAATGTTATAGAAGGCATTACTGAGATAAAATGAGAAAAAAATCAGTTTTACTAATCCGCAAACTGAGCTACGAAACCTGTTAGATCAGGTCTGCTGAGTTTTTCATTTAATAAAGACAACCTATGAAACATTGCAGTTTCCCCTTCCCCGATTAATTAAAGGACACTACAATTACAATATTTAGTCAGACGTGCCAACAATACTGAAAACAAAGTCAAATGAAATACAAAATCAACACACAAATGAACTATATGCAAAACCAAAATGAGCAAGACACAAAGTAACAACATAAACTACAATTTATAAACTACAATAAGCTCCAAAATATGGTTCGGACTCAATGAACACTCAGTCCATAGACTGGTAAAGCACAGGTAATAGCCATATAGGTGATTCCCAAAAAGAAAACACAGTCTATCTCCTGTTGCATCTTCCAAAATATGTTTACAGCCCTGCTTTTCCAGGATATTCCTTTTTATCTCATCTCTAGCAATTGGCCTCTGGAAAGTGTAGCACAGATTCTCTTCCTGGTAGGCTGTACTTCCTTTGGCACAGAAACACTTCCTTCACTTAAATACTGTCACAGTGGCCTTCTAGTTCCAAAAATCCCTCTCTTGCTTGGGACTTCCTATTTACTTTTAAGCCACTTCCTGCTCTTGCTTACTGGACATTCCTTAATACTTTCCTCCCTTAAAGGTACAATCCCCACCTCAACTTTACAATTACAATCCTCAGAACACTTAAGCCGTCCCATATGCGCTCTTGAGTGACAGTGGACACTGATGAGTTCATAAAAACATACTATAGAAAGTATTTTGAAATGCTTTCAGATACTAAACAACTTCTATACATTCACTATCAAAAGTATTCTGACAGAAAGTATCACCACCTAGTTTGGAAACAGCGTGCAGCCAAAGTGCAAGACCCTGCAGAGAGTGGTGGATCAGCTGAACGCATCACTGTGTCTACACCAAGTGATGTCAGACTAAGGCAAAGAAAATCATCCGTGACACCAACCATCCCAACAACAGCCTCTTTTCTGTGATGTGGTCAGGTAAACACTAAAGTCTAGTTCAGAGAGACTGAGGAGGAGTTTTTTCCCAAAGTACATCCGCATCTTGAATACTGAAAGTCTAGGATTACAGGATGCTCCATTGTAAAACTCTCTAAAATTAAGCTATTTAAGTTGTTATTCTTTATCATTTATCACATATTTATAATTATTTTAATGAATTTTGTATATTTATAAAAATATGTATAGTTTTTGTCCCTTTATATTCTTCTTAAAGGCACAGTCATTGGCATTGAGCAACTAAGCTCAACTAAGATAAGATTTGACTTTCTTAATGTCAAAATGGATTATCGACCTGTTCAAAAATTATGTAACCTGGAATTAAACACACATTTCCACGTTTTTTGTGCTGGAATTACCTTTCCTAATTATAGATAAGAATGAATGTCTAAATTAATCAATTTATCACAATCCCACAATAGAAATTAATTAAGGGTATGAAATGAAATTGCACTAAGCACATTGTTTTACTAGTAGGCAGTTTACATTAACAAATCATCACCTTCATCTGTCACTGGAGGAAGCCAATCATCCTAACTTCGACTCCTTCAGATTATTCATGTGCCTGCCCAGCTCAGAGGATATGAGGGTCTTGTTCCAGGCATGACATAGCAGTTGCAAGTGTTTTTCAAGTCACTCAAGGTGAGCTTCTAAAACATTTTCCATGGGAGCCCAGTTAAATGTCTTATTGCCCCATCCTTTAAGGCAACATAGATTTTTTACAAAAACAATTATTTACATTTTATATATATATATATATATATATATATATATATATACTGTATAAGCTTATTATGTGAGCTGTTGAATCCTGTTACGAGTAATGCATTTGTTGTTGTAGCTAGCTGAACAGCTAATTGGTGCAATGCATTGGTGCTGATAAGTGCAAATGAACACACTCATTATTCACAGACCAAGGCAAGGCATTCGTAATTCTGTTCTGTTAATGTCTGGATGGTTTTATCAATTCCATCCTAGTCAGGATTGTCTGTTCAAACATGGCAAAAACTGGTATTTGTTTTTATGAAATTAAGGTTACATTTGAAGTCAAAGTTACAAACATAAATATCACACTCAGGACATGCCTGCAAGCTGAGACCTACTAAATTCTACTGAAGCCTGCTCTCCTGAGATGGACCGTGACCCTTTAAAACCAAACTGAGGTAATGATGCAATGCAACCCAGCAATGCTCTCAATTCCCATAACACCATAGCAAGAACAGTCTAACAAACATTCAGTTTTTACCCAGTAACCTAATGTCATACAATGTCATACAATTTTAGGATATTGATTTACACCTTCAGAGCATCCACAAAGACTTCAACAGGCAACATATCCACCTAGGAACATTTAAAGAATACTGAGAGAGGAGGAAGTAAAAGTAAGAAATGTGTCATAAAATACTGCTTTACAAAAATATTGGCAAAGGTGATCCTGTTAGTAAAAGGACATCATGGGTAGAGATCAGAACACCAGATACCAGCTACTCAAATAATGGCATAAGGGGCTGCCTTGACTGGAAACTTGTTGACTGAAATGGAAAGAGATGCCATTGTTCCTATATGACTTAACATTTAAACAAAAGGAAGGAATCAAACTTGGATAAAAAAGCAACACCATTCTCTTTTGATTTATCCAAAATATCCACTCAAAAGAGCAGAAAATATATTTTTCGTTAATATGTAAATATTTATTAAAGTGGATACCAAATGAATCGACAAAAACAAAACAGAAGAGAAAAACAGCCTGCGGTGGGCTGGCGCCCTGCCCAGGGTTTGTTTCCTGCCTTGTGCCCTGTGTTGGCTGGGATTGGCTCCAGCGGACCCCCTTGACCCTGTAGTTAGGATATAGCGGGTTGGATAATGGATGGATGGAAAAAAACAGCATCACAATGACCAACCAAAAAGCAAACAAATCCAAAAATCAGAAACCAGGAACAGCAGCTTAATCCAAGAACATCCAAGATTCAAAACCAGATTATCTCAGTAACATCTCTACAACCTTACTGGTGATGTCTCCTGTGGAAGAAAATAATCCACAATTTTTTAATTTAACAAAAGGAGGTCTTTAATAAAACTAATGCTGATCCAGAACTTTAAGTTTTGAATGCCACTGTTGAAGCAGTTTGCACTTTTATAGCTTAAACATCTTCTCCCCACTCCTGCCATTTCATCAATCAATCTCAACCTGCTTGCTTCATACCAACAAGAGTTAGGTCATGTTTAGTGACCCTTAGTTAGCAAACATTTATCAGTTTCATTGCTTACAGAGATCATTAATTGCCTCGACTCTTAATTTATCCCTTTCACAAGAACAAAACATCACCTTCAAATAACTCTAATGTCTGCCTGTTGGCATATTTTAAAAGTATGTTATACTTAATAAGTACCTATAAAGATACATTTACATTTATTTAAAGTTAACAGAGAAGAATACAAATCCTGAAGAGACACACACAAATTGAGCATATATTCTTCCACAATCCCAACCATACACTGTGCTTTCTTTCTGCTTGCAAGCAAAATCTCAGCTGAAACTTTACATATCACTGCACACAAAAAATTCCAAGCCACAAATAATATGCCAACATAAATAGGAATACTGCACAAACATGACAGCTTGGAGGAAGAATCTACATTTAAAAGTGGGAGACAGAGATGCAGCTGATGAGAATGGAGAGTGCTCTTTTGTTAATACAGGGGGTGGTCAAGTAGTCAGACCACTCCATCTGGCAGACAGTCGTTTGCCTGAGTAATAGTGAAGACCTAGGAAACTGTTTACTTATTTTCCCAACATTGTATGATGTATTTACATAATACAAACATCTGTTTCAAAACATCCTGTTTGACAATATTGTAATTTTTAATCAAGTTATTTTATTTTCTATAGGAGTTTTAATTAATTACAGGCTCAGAGTCCCTACACACATATAAAATACAACTAAAGTAAAATATACAGCAGTATAACATTTACAAACATAAACACACATTCCAAGGTAAATAAGCAATATATGGCAATGTTCTTGTGTCTTTTCTTACATTTTAATCAAAGATATATATTTTATTTCAAGAAAATAACATAGTATACAAGCAAGCAAATAAAATTTGCAGAGCTTACACAACTAATAATTTCAAAACCCAACAAAGCAAGAATTCAACCCCCAACTGAGAGAAAAAATCTTTTTAAAAAAGTTTAGGACAGATCCTTAAGGCAAGAATTTGATCTTTTCCAGTTTCAGATAATACAGAAAATCAGTTATCAACTTGACTTGTAAATATTGGACTGGGATTCTTCCAGTTAAGGAGGTGTAAGGGATGGCCAGCAGCCCAACCCTGCCAGGACACCCAAGGAATGGAAGGATGGGGGAGGCAGCTTCTTTAGGGCACTGCCTCCCCCAGAAAGCTTGACAACAGCCCCCTGAGTTGTAGGGGTGCTTCAGATTACCACAGGGCTCCATGGAAGTTGAAGTTTGGTATAGCCCTATTGGGTTCTGTGGGCACCACCAGGGTGTGCTGCAAGGATGGATGAGCCTTCTGGTGCAATACTTCTGACACACCTGGAAGTGCTGCCGGAAGAAGATCACCGGACACCTGGAGTACTTCTGGGTCCCCTATAAAAGGAGCCAGCTGCCACTTCTCCTGGGAGCCAGAGTCAGATAGAAGAGGAAAAAGCTTGCTGGAGAAGCAGTGGAGACAAAACAGAGAGAGAAAAGGAAAAAAGAAATAAAGGAAAAGAAAGTGCTGTGTGCTGTAGACTGTGCTGGGTGCTTTGTACTGTGCTGCTGTGGGGAGCGAGAGAGAAGCACGTCTCCCCTGATATAACAAAACGTGTGTGTTACTGAACTTGTGTCCTGGTGTCTGTTGTGTTGGTTGATTGGGGAGTTGTGTAGGCCCTGCTGACCACACAGGATATTCAAAGATATTAACTTGAATTATCAAAAGATGTGCCTAGCTGATGACAAAGCATTGGTGTAAATAAATAAATGCCTTAGAGTTTCTATTTCTTGTCAGCATGCTAGTTAACAGTTTTGCTGACCCAAGCCATTTAGCCACCCTATCCCTTCTCGGTAGTTTCCATTTACATACTGTATGTTACATGCAAAAGAGCAAAAAAAAAACAAAACAAAACAAAAACATATAAAGCCTTTAGAATAACCAGGCTCACATTTTACTTGAGCATGATAATTTTCAGAAAATCCTTTTCCTGAGGACTTGTCATGGTCACGTGGTTAGGCTCTTATTTCAGTCACCACTGGCTCAATGTTAGAATTTTGTCACCAGTATAATTTTTAAGTACCAACAGTTTATTTCAAAAAGAAATTCTTGCTTTGGAACTTTGCCAGTGCAATATCCAACATTTCTGTTAGTACTGCAGGTCACAAAAACAGTGCCAGACTGCATAGATGGGCTAACAGTGGGCTTCCAAAGAGATATTTGGAATTGGGCAGCTGGTCTGCAAATATTTATTCTAGACAGCAAGAAGTGCTTACCAACTAACTTACTTATTCTGTGAAGGCACTTTCTTGGTGGGGGATGACCTTTACAAATTATCTTCCATTAATTTATAAATAAACATTCTCTTTCTGAGGGGGAAAAATGGAACAACATGTAATGAATGTATGTAGCAGCAGTAAAAGTCTGCTTCTGATTGAGATTTCACTGTTGACATTGCAGTCATGAACTTCAAAGTGAGTTTGTTAACTGAAATTTCATGGGTTTTGGGGAAAGAATATAAAGTTTGGGACTTTAAGTAAAACCTAAGTGCAGACAGCATAAATATTCCATTATATATTTATTCATCACATAGTTTAAAGGCTATTTAACAGGTAGCAATAGCATACATTTGTCAGAAAATGGTGGAATGGGTTAAGGAAAGGAAAATAATATCAGAGTTTTTTTCAGAGCTTGGTAATAAAATAGGCTGATCAGATTGGTTAATTATACAAGGTGACAACATGAATGATCTAAAATATGTTCTATACAAATGTAGTGTATAGTCTAGTTGCAGTTCTCTCAACTTTATCTAACTCTGTTATGACTTTTTTCACCAAAACTGAGCAAAGCAGTCCAGGTGTGGCCTCACCAGTGTATTAGACTTAAGCATAATCTCCCTTGACTTATACCTCACACATCGTGATATGTCACCTAACATCTTATTTGCCGTCTGTAAACAAATGCATGCATTTAGGATGCTGTGAATATGCAATTAGATATACAACACATGGATAATGCAACATTTGTAACTTGAGATTCATTTCATGGACCTTTCCATATTGTTTGCTGTTGTTCAGTACTGGCTCCTTGCAGGTCCAAGTTATTTCCCATAGTTTTCTTAGTTATCACTACAAAAACACAAGGTAAATAACAAATTGAAAAATATATCATTTTTGGGTAGAGAATCCCTTTAATATTTATGTAATTAAAGAACAACAGAAAAGTGCAGTGTAGTAAATGAAGAGCCATAAGGTGACTATTTGGCAATTTTGTAAGGATAGGCTAAGAATACAGTTACAGACAGTTATGTTTAGTGAAATGTAAGAAGGAGGAAAGGTGAGTATTTTAGTGAGATATGAGTGCATTGAACAATGGAGGTCACTAAAGAGGCCCATGAGGGGAGAGAGAGACAGAGACAAAAAGCTGAATGTGCGCTAACAAAGACTAATATAGCTAGTCTTGGAATTGTGAGAAAGATCTGGCAGGTCGATCAGGAGTTGGTTGTCCTTAGAGAGCAGCATCGAGTGGCATCTCAAACATGCAGGTAGGTCTTTACAAGCAACAGAAAAGAATAACCGAAAACTAATCAAATCCTCAGGTAAGTTTAACTAGAGAAAAGCTGACATCCAACGAAGTGCAAAGTCAATCATCTAGTGGGTGGTGAAAGCTTAAAGCCAGCGGTCTCCTAGTGATTCAGCTGAATGCAGAAAGCACCGAAGCTACTGCAGAAAGGGATACAGATGAAGTCAGCGCTGAATATAAGTTGTATCTGTTCTCTGCCCGGTGAGGGCACATTTATATGTTGTGTGCCCTGGAGCATGTACAGTTCAGGTTTTCCGGCTGACAAAACAGAGAGCTTCACATGCCAAAACTGCTTAGTTAATTTAGAGTTGGTTGGGAAAATGCAAGAATTGGAGGACCATGCTAGGAACTCGACAGCGATTAGGCAAACTGAAATTTGGATCGACTCGGTTTGTTTAGACAATTCGGCTATTTCTGATCAGGGTAAGTGGGTAATAGTGAGACAGGGGTCTAAGAAGCCAAAGCTTAGTCTCTCAGCATCCAGGTCACCAATTCAGACCCAGAACAGATTCAGAGCACTCTATATGCTTGTGGATCCTGAGAACATTAAAAGTGCTCATAATTGGTGATTCCATAGTTTGGAATGTTAGAATTCCAAACTATGTTAATCCAGCAGTTAATGTTAAATGGCTCCCGGGGCAAAGATATCTGACATAGAGGCTAAATTGTATCTTCTCACTGACGATGAAGTATCTGCCTTATTGCTGCATGCTGGCACTAATGATATTTACTTGCAGCAATCTGAGGTATTAAAGGGGAACTTCATCTCTCTATGCACCAAAGCAAAAAGAAAAGGTTAGAATTTAATTGTGTCTGGTCCCTTGCCAAGATATATAGAGGGAGAGGATGTGATTTACAGCAGATTGTGTTCCCTTCACTTCTGAGTTGTTCTTCTAATATGCCAGCAATACTACCTGGCTTACTGATCAAAGCATCATCCAGACCACAGTCTTATGATCTTAAATCATAGGCTGTTGTTTATCCCATCTGTTATCATCATGTATCTGTTACCTATCCCTGTTTTGGGACAACTTATAAAGTTAGTCCTGATGCAAACCTTAAATTACTTAATAACCAAAAAATAAGGTGAATAATTAGACCAAGAGATAAAACCATATCCTACACCAGGGGCACATATAATAATAACTTAGTTCAAATTAAAACATGAAATAGATTACCAGTTCAGAAGCCTCTCTGTAGTTTTAATGCAGCTTATTAAACATTTGCTCTCTTAGAAGTAAAGCTGCTTGGGCAAATGATATTATATTAAGTGCAAAATCTGATTTGTGTCTTCTCACTGAAACCTGGCTTAGTAAATCTGACACTGTTCCACTAGCTGAAGTATAAACAGATGGATACACATTCCTTCATACATCTAAACATACTGGTCAAGGTGGTGGCCTTAGAATAATTCATGGTGACATAATGCAAACTGCTTTTAAAAATGTAGACGACTTCACATTCTTTGAGGCACTCATTTTAAATATTAAAAATGGATTCCAGCACAATTGTAGTATAGACCACCAGGGCTATATTCATTGTTCATGACTGATTTGGCTAAAAATTATGATCATGTAGTGTTCATAAGGGATTTTAATGTACACATTGATTTGGAAACTGACACTTTTAGCAAATGTTTTACTTATTTATTAAGTTCAATAAGATTTTGTCAGATTGTCAAAGGTTCAACTCATAATCATAACCACACATTAGATTTAGTTATAACTCATAGAGTTGAAATTCAAAATGTAAATATTACTCCATTAAATAAGGTTATTTCTGACCACTAGTTAATTACATTTGATTTGGTTCCACCCTTAAAATTTACACACACAGATTAAAACAAAGACAGTTTGACATCTATATTGTAATTTTGCCACAAAATTATTGATAAGTAAGTCAAGTGTAATTGTGGAAAACATTTTAGACCAGCTAACATTAAATTTATAAGATGACATTGAGAGAAGCTCTGGATGTAGTGGCTCCATTAAAACTAGTCTGTACGACACGACATCCATGTTTTCCAAAAATAATTTAAAATTTTGATTCATCTGATCACAGAACATTTTTCCACTTTACCTCAGTCCATTTTAAATGAGCTTTAACCCAGAAAAGATGACAGCGCTTCTGGATCATGTTCACATATGACTTCTTCTTTGCCTGATAGAGCTTTAACCTGTATTTGTGGATGGCACATCAGACTTTGTTCATAGGCAATGATTTATGGAAGTGTTCCTGTGCCCATGCCATGATTTTCATGACAGAGTCATGCCTTTTTTTAATGCAGTGCCGCCTTACGGCCCACAGATCACGGGCATCCAATATTGATTTTTGGCCTTGTCTGTTGCTCACAGCGATTTCTCCAGATTCTCAGAATCTTTTGATGATATTATGTACTGTAGATGATGAGCATATTCAAAGTCTTCACAATTTTACATTGTAGAACATTATTCTGAAATTGTTCAACTTTTTATAGATGCAGTTCATTGCAGATTGGTGAACCTCTGTCCATCTTTACTTCTGAGAGACTCAGCCTCTCTAAGATGCTCTTTTTATATCCCAATCATGTTACTGACAAATTAGTTGTAAAATATTCCTCCAGCTGTCTATTTTAGTACCACTTACTTTTCCAACCTTTTGTTGCCCCCGTCCCAACTGGTTTGAGATATGTTGCTGTCTTCAAATTCAAAATGAACTAATATTTCTCATTAAATTGATTTGTTTTCTATGTTATATTGTGAATAAAATATGGGTTTATGAGATTTGCAAATCATTGCATTCTGTTTTTATTTACATTGTGTCCCAACGTTTTTGTAATTGAGATTGTAATAAAGCTGTTTTTTTCTAAATATATACAACCATGCTCCATTTTCAGTTAATAGAGAATATAATACAGTATATATACAGGGTATTAACAAAAATGGGGTATATACAGTCATATGAAAATGTAAGGATTTGGTGTTCCCTTTGCAATTTGCTTGTATGGTGTCATCATGCCAAGATCAAAAGGCACAGTGTCTGTCCATTGTTATCAAATGGCACCCAATCCAGGTAGATTCAAAACAATATTTCTATAGCAAATCCAACATCAACAAAACATTACGGTTTCATAACAGATATTGAAATGGATAATATTAATCTGAAAAAACATGTAGGACTGAGAAACCATTTGTTTAGGTCAACAAAACTTTGCATTCTTGAACGTTCTAATACTTTGGACTCTTGGATGTATATTTTCTCCACTTTTTTTTTGGATTTTTTTGCTTTCATCTCCTTGGTTGACAACTGACCACAGCTACTGTTGGAAACTAATGACTCTGTTACATCAACATGTGTAAGATAAACAATCAACGTTTTAGCAACTTTTCAGTTTTTCTGTATACCTTATTTATTTATTACAACTGTTTTATTATCATTATCCATCCATCCATTATCCAACCCGCTATATCCTTACTACAGGGTCACAGGGGTCTGCTGGAGCCAATCCCAGCCAACACAGGGCGCAAGGCAGGAAACAAATCCCGGGCAGGGCGCCAGCACATAACCTTTATGTCTTTGGAATGTCGGAGGAAACTTGAGCACCCGGAGGAAACCCATGTAGACACGGGGAGAACATGCAAACTCCACGCAAGGTGGACCCGGGAAGCGAACCCAGGTCTCCTTACTGCAAGGCAGCAGTGCTACCCACTGCGCCACCGTACCACCCCATTATCATTATTATTCTTGTTATTATTTCTATAAGAAGCAAAACTTAGTTTCTGTTGTGTATATTATTTTTTCTTTTTAAACTTGATTAGTATTGTAACTTTCCTTAAAGCACTGTGAGCTGTTTTCTGTATAGAATGTACTATATAAAAATCATTATTATTAGGTCTGTGTGACAGCCTGCTGTAAATAAAATTGTATCAAATATCCAAATGCATCAGAGTGAAACTTGAAAGACACAGTATGACTATGCTCAAAGAAGATTTAATATAATATAGCCACTGTGATAATGCCTTCCTCAAGAGCATATTTTATACATTATAAAATTAAGCCAGATGTGGGTTTTATTATATTAAAATATAGGCAAAGTGCATCCTTTGCGTAAATCCATTTTCTGATCTACTTCATCTAATTTAAGTCATGATGCGCCAAAATCTATTTTAGCTGAATTGGGCACAAGGCAAGAGCAGATACTCAGTCACAAATGCTCTTAACTCAATTTAGGCTATTTTTCTTAATATGCAATGATAAAGTGTATCAGTGGTTTGATGTGAGCATTTACCTGATTGCTAACTTTAAAGAAACAACATTTCTAACCCCTTTTATTTTTTGTAAATAGAACATAAATGAGAAACAAGGTTTTTCTGTTAAATAGTTTCTGTTGTGATAATAAAGCTGATCATCGTAAGGAAGAGGCTGAATATATGCATATTTTTATTATTGTAAGAAAACATTCAATAAATGTATTACAACACTATAAGAATGTCCAATCGCCAAAACAAAACAATATGCAAGATAAAAAGTATGTCACAAATGTACAAATATAGGTATGCTGTGTAACCTGTAATTTAATCAAGATTATTTCATATAACAGTCAAACTAAATTATGTTTGAACAATCGAATATTTACATTTAATTCTTAAACTCATCTATATTTGAACTTATCAGATTTCTTATTTCCTATAAAATGAATGCCAGTTTTTACATTTATGCTTGGAGAAGGTTGAATACAACTGGTTTTCAGTTTACTTTTATGCGAAAGAGCATTAGATGAAAATTTCACACAAAACTTGGGTTAGGGCGTAATTTGAAGCAAATGATAACAATACAAAGACAGGCCTTATAAAAAATGTACAGCAACAAGCAGCCTCATTGACTGTTTTTGGCACAAGTTCAAATACAGTGTATGCAGCCTTTTAATGCTCACCTCAATTACTTATTTGATTCTGAAGGACAAAGTGTAGTGTTAGACTGTAAATTAATGCTGTATGTTCAATGGAATTAAAAAAAACTGTAAAGAACTCTTATGTTTTCCGTTCAATTGATTTCTAAACAGTATTGCCATAAATTAGACTCCTGTATCAATAATAGATGTTTCCTCATTGTACATTTCTTTGTGACAGGTTGTATGGCAGGTTGAACATGTTATTGTTTTGTGCACTCTTATCTAAGAAAAGTCTAGATTAGGATTTGTGACAACTTTGACCTAATTATATAATAGTATTTTTGAAATGCATCCATTCTAGAGAATTCTTCCTGTTTCAAACAAAGAATGTTTCCTAGTTACTATGGCTGGTTTCCTGGATACAAACTGACAATGTCACAAATGCAAAAGAAGTTTAGGATAAGGAGGACTCCACTGCCTTACAAAATGGCACAGAGGTATAATTATTGTTGCTTAAATTCTTCTGCAAAGTATTACATTTGTACAGGAGAAACAAAATCACATTTCAGGTGATAAAGATAAAATTTTGCCTTCTAATGAAAAGTTTAGGCCTTGGCCCATTTTTACATTCTTTTCTAAACTCAATTTTTTTTTATTCTTTAACAAAACTATTCAATTTTTATAACCTGCTCTTAAAACAACGTGTACTTATACCGGCTACAAGAAATACAGTTTTAAATGGCTTAGACTCCCTTTCACATTACATACAGTAACTTGTTAATGTCTATACTTCAGAACATGCACTGGGATCACAAGATGTAGGACTGCCTAAAACTTAATGGATAAAAACAAAATTATCAGTTATGTAACTTGACGCACATCATTCTCATTGGGCTTCTAGGTTGTGAACGCAAGTCCTCACCTTGTGCAAAATGCAGAAAGCAAACATCATAGCCAGTCAAGTCAAAGGAGAACTCCCTGGACTCAAATGATTTCTCAGGATTCTGACTTGTTCTTTTACCACAGCAGGTTAATTCATTCTCTGTTATACTCTCCTTGTGTAGAAATTTGCCATTCATAGTAAAGTACTTTTCATGTCACTCATTTTTCCACTATCCTGTTTACAGATCATTGTAACTATGCTTTGTTTGCACATGTGGCTCTCCCACCTTCCCCAGTGTGTTCCCGTGACATGAACTTGGGTCTTCACAACACACATAGTACAAAAAGTAACCTTATGCTGGGCATACAATGTGCAGCTTTTAGGAATGGAGGTCAAGTGCCTACTCACACCGTATGATAAAGTTGTAAGTTGTACATGTGGTCAAACTGCATAAGCACGTTCGGTCCGATTGACATGCCACAATGCTCAGATTATATGTGCTCAGATTATATGTGTACATGGCCCTAGTGAACAGTTTTAGATAGATAGAGAGATAGTTTTTATGAGTTTTATGCCAACCAATTTATTTGTCCCCAAGGGGAAATTAAAACTTTACAGAAGCTCAAGAGAATGTGGCTTGCAAAAGTATTCGGCCCCCTTGAACTTTTCCACATTTTGTCACATTACAGCCACAAACATGAATCAATTTTATTGGAATTCCACGTAAAAGACCAGTACAAAGTGGTGTACACGTGAGAAGTGGAACGAAAATCATACATAATTCCAAACATTTTTTACAAATAAAAAACTGAAAAGTGGGGTGTGTGTAATTATTCAGCCCCCTGAGTCAATACTTTGTAGAACCACCTTTTGCTGCAATTACAGCTGCCAGTCTTTTAGGGTATGTCTCTACCAGCTTTGCACAATTTGAGACTGAAATCCTTGCCCATTCTTCTTTGCAAAACAGCTCCAGCTTAGTCAGATTAGATGGACAGTGTTTGTGAACAGTAGTTTTCAGATCTTGCCACAGATTCTCGATTGGATTTAGATCTGGACTTTGACTGGGCCATTCTAACGCATGCATATGTTTTGTTTTAAACCATTCCATTGTTGCCCTGGCTTTATGTTTAGGGTCGTTGTTCTGCTGGAAGGTGAACCTCCGCCCCAGTCTCAAGTCTTTTGCAGACTCCATGAGGTTTTCTTCCAAGATTGCCCTGTATTTGGCTCCATCCATCTTCCCATCAACTCTGACCAGCTTCCCTGTCCCTGCTGAAGAGAAGCACCCCCAGAGCATGATGCTGCCACCACCATATTTGACAGTGGGGATGGTGTGTTCAGAGTGATGTGCAGTGTTAGTTTTCTGCCACACATAGCGTTTTGCATTTTGGGCAAAAAGTTCCATTTTGGTCTCATCTGACCAGAGCACCTTCTTCCACATGTTTGCTGTGTCCCCCACATGGCTTGTGGCAAACTGCAAACGGGACTTCTTATGGTTTTCTGTTAACAATGGCTTTCTTCTTGCCACTCTTCCATAAAGGCCAACTTTGTGCAGTGCACGACTAATAGTTGTCCTATGGACAGATTCCCCCACCTGAGCTGTAGATCTCTGCAGCTCGTCCAGAGTCACCATGGGCCTCTTGGCTGCATTTCTGATCAGCGCTCTCCTTGTTCGGCCTGTGAGTTTAGGTGGACGGTCTTGTCTTGGTAGATTTACAGTTGTGCCATACTCCTTCTATTTCTGAATGATCGCTTGAACAGTGCTCCATGGGATGTTCAAGGCTTTGGAAATCTTTTTGTAGCCTAAGCCTGCTTTAAATTTCTCAATAACTTTATCCCTGACCTGTCTGGTGTGTTCTTTGGACTTCATGGTGTTGTTGCTCCCAATATTCTCTTAGACAACCTCTGAGGCCGTCACAGAGCAGCTGTATTTGTACTGACATTAGATTACACACAGGTGCACTCTATTTAGTCATTAGCACTCATCAGGCAATGTCTATGGGCAACTGACTGCACTCAGACCAAAGGGGGCTGAATAATTACGCACATCCCACTTTGCAGTTATTTATTTGTAAAAAATGTTTGGAATCATGTATGATTTTCGTTCCACTTCTCACGTGTACACCACTTTGTATTGGTCTGTCACGTGGAATTCCAATGAAATTGATTCATGTTTATGGCTGTAATGTGACAAAATGTGGAAAAGTTCAAAGGGGCCGGATACTTTTGCAAGCCACTGTATATATATATATATATATATATATATATATATATATATATATATAT
>JANRMT010062829.1:8404439-8430460 GCA_026402145.1 Polypterus bichir lapradei
TATATATATATATATATATATATATATATATATATATATATATATATATATATATATATGTAAAAATAACATAATGTTTCATATTATAACCAACAAAGAGGAACAACTTCAAACACACATAAGAAGTTCTGGTTTGTGTACTAGAGAGCTGCTGTAGTTAATAACAGACTTGTAGGTGGCATTAAGATTGTCAGACCTGTCCAGATGTACATTTATATACAGTAAGGAATATGCCATTAGAAGTTTGTTCAAAATGACTCTTTCACCCATTTATTTACTCATTTACCCAATGACATTTTAAGGTAAAGTTTTATCCATTCTGTAAAACAATATGTCCAAAGGCTTCTCAAAATGTCAACAAAGAAAACAGTTCTTTTATATGTATTTTGCTATATGATAGTAAGCTTTTTGAAATTAAAAGGGTAAAAATGAACATGAAAACAGCAATACCCAATGTACTGCAAGTACTGCACAATTAATTTTGAGAAATTTGATGGTGACATCAGAAAATTGGGTCATGAGACTGCTCACGCTACAAGACAGCCGACTGAACCTTCTGATGTGACAATTGGGCATTGCTACCCCTCTCATACTACATTTGAAAAGATGGCCAATGAAGATTAAATTCAGCCTGACACAGAAATTCCGTCAGCAACTGAAAATCAGGCTCAAAATCATGCAGTGTATGTCCAGCTTAAGTCTGTCAAACAAAAGGCGAAATCTGGCACTTCATTTCATTTATCAGGCATTTGACAGTGTTTTTGTCTTTTCTCCATAGCAGGCTTTTTCTACTCAAGTTCTACTACAGTTTCTCAAAATCAATTAGGAATGCACAGACCTAACAGTTTCCATCAAAACAAGTTTAAGAAACACGTATTAAGTATGAGAAGAACAGTAAACAGTTAATGTAAGCTTAGACAAGGGAGTTTGTGTTTCACTAATATACTAGAATTCTACAGTATAAAGAAGCAAAAAATGAATTATTTCATGGTGGTATATACAGTCCACTAATCTTGATCTTTATTTTCAGAAAGATTTCAATACATTACCACATTTGAAACTAGCGAACAATCTACAAGAAGTGGCAGGTCAAGGGTGCAGATTGGAATAGAATTGGCTAAATTGCAGAAAGTAAATTGTCACATTGTGCTGAACTATTTTCTGAATTATGTGATGTTAAAACTGAATTCTCTCACAGGTCAGTGTCAGTGCAGCTTTAAATAATTAGTGGACTAATGCACTGGCTATATTTGCAGATGATGCTAAACTATCATTAAGAAGGCCTGGTAATTTTATATCATATCATGTTATGTTACTAAACTTGGTAGACTGGCATATAGCCATGAGTCAGCAAAATCATTACAGATGGATCTGGACAGAATTCAGACTAGGGCAGATATGTGGTAGATGAAATTTAGAATAAATAAATGTTGTTTTACATTCAGAAAGCAAAAATATTAGATATAATTACAAACATACAAAACAGGGCCTGACACTTGAAAGTATACCTTATGAGAAAGACTTAGGGGTTCTAGTGCAATCAGTACAAAACCAAGTAACAAGGATAATAAGATATTGCTGTAAATTATACCCCGTTCAGAGTACAAGTCAACACTGGATATCCATAAGTTTTACAATGCACACAAGACTTAGGGTGGATAAATATTGTGCGCAGTTTTTGACCTTCATGTCCCATAAATTAACAACCACACCTAAGAAATTTCAGGAAAGAACTACACAACGTAGCTGTGAGGTATGAGCTGTGAGTAAAGTCTGAAAGAGTTGTATGAAATAAAAATAAATATGTGACATTGCAGAAGTGCTTAAAATGATGAAGGAAGGTAACAGATAGGGTACTGTGAAATTAAAAAATGGTTGCCACATATGGATGTCGTTTAAAAGTAAATATTGCAGCAACATCAGTATCAGTATTTTTTTACACATGGAACAATTTGCACATGTAAAAGGTTACTGAGCTGCAAAACTGTTCTGCCTGTAATAGCATTTGGGATATTCATGTCTCAATCTGAAAATATTTTGAAAATGTTAAGCATATGGGATTGATGAGATACTGTTAGGAGTTGGCAGTTTTTCATGAGTTCTAAAGTCTCACCGGTTTGCTGTCCTGTGGTACATGTCAAAAGGGCAAAATAGTTTAAAATATAAACACTTGTGGAACTTCAGAATCAAATCAGATTTAGATATACTTTATACTTTGTGTAAGCTTCACCGGTGAAACATATGAACAATATTACTTCAATTCTGTATATTGGTACATGATGCGGTGGGCTGGCACCCTGCCCTGGGTTTGTTTCCTGCCTTGTGCCCTGCGTTGGCTGGGATTGGCTCCAGCAGACCCCCGTGACCCTGTAGTTTAGGATATGGCGGGTTAAATAATGGACAGATGGATATTGCTACATGACACAATTCCATTTAAAAGCCCAGAATGCTGCAGTTATTTATATATAAAGCCAAAATAAAACACTAAATAATATAGCTAAAACTGTGACTGGTGCCACTGCCTACCTAACAGCTCCAATAGACTTTTTTTTTTTAAATCCTTGACTAGTAACTATTTCTGTGGAGTTTTCTCCTCCCATATCCCAAAGATGTACACACAGGTGTGAGTGTTAAGAACTGATTTCTCTCTTGTGCCCAGGGTCACTCTGAACTTTAAACTGGATTAAGCATTTCAGAAAATGAATTGATATACATAATAGTGTACATAAGCACAACATGACTAAAATAGGTTCTTAAGACGCAAATTGATTACTTACTAAGAATTAGATGATATCTTAAATAAGAGAGGTCTTTTTAACGAAATCTCCCTTTCAAGCAGGAGGCTTTCGATGAAATTACCCAGTTTCGATATTGTCGAGACATTTCTCTTTATGATTAAACTGTCAGAACCGACAATTAACTAATCTCTCAGACAGACATTTTAAAAGTACAGGAAGCTTAAGCATTTTACATGTTCAAGGCAAAATTCGTCTTTGTGTGCATCGCTCTAAATGTCGACTCCGTATAAAATCAAAACTTTACCAATCAGATCTTTTGGTGCGTTTTTTTAAGATAGCATTAGGCTATTTAGTCTTCGACATAATCTATTTGCAGACAACCGGTCGGCCTTCGAAATTTTCCTAAACGGCAAGCAGTGGAAGGCCTTGAGAGCAGTACAGGCACATTCAATTTAAACCGCGACTGCATTTCGGATTTACTGCAGCTGTCCTCATTGTATTCAGTCTCGCGTTTTATAGATTACGATGCACGGTTCAGTGAACCCGTCGTAAAGACTTGCATGTTCCTATTATTATATATTCAGCTGTATTAACCATACATAAGATAAAATAGTAGTGATTAAAACACATGAGCACCTCAAGCTGTAATGTCGATAAAATGAAGGCGGCAGGTCGAGCGGTACTAAGCGACACTACTAGCTTAACCTGAAGATGGGCAGATCAGCAGGTCACCCGGATGAGGAGGGCCGCCGCTTCCTAACAACAGCTCAACGTGCCACAGAGGGGCGGGCGTGATGTTCCTAGAAGGAATTCGAATCAGCGATGTTGTGTTTGCCTTTCTGAATTGGAGTACGGGGCAAAAAATAAATATATAACATGGAGGACGACCTAGTATCAGACGACGACATATGTGAGTAGCAGGACTATAATGGTATTGTATTTTTTTCCCTTGCATGGAAGGGTAGGGTTTCGACATTCATTATGTATAGGGAAGACTCCTCTGTCTACCTCTGGTACTAAATAACTGGGTTTTATAGGTAATACAAATTGTGTAATGCTTTCCGAAAGTATTTATGTGTAATACGTTCGCGGTTTATAGTTTAACTAAGACTGGGATCGCTCTCTGCCCAGCCGGGGTTCTGCTCCCACCTGGATTTGAATCTCAAGCAAAGCGTTTATAACCGTGCGGCGGACCGGACACGCGAGCCAGCTGCGAAACATAAGGCGCACGTCTTTGTTAGGTGCAGCATCGGCTTCGCAGGATATTGTTAACATGAAGTTACGCTTATATATAACAGGCTGACTGCTTGATTTAGACAACTGTAAATTTTAAATGTCGAATATGGCATTACAAAGTAGTTACTTGTAAGGTAATGTCTTAGTGAGGGATTTGTAACAATCGCGTGCCTTTTAAAGGTTCGTGGTAGAATACTGAAATTGTTTTATCGCTTTTAATATGTGCAGCTTTGCGGAAGCACTTATATTGTAAAAATAATAGTAAAGTAAAAAGTGAAAGCATTCACCTGTCACTGGATCTGAAACTTTTTTCAGTACTGTTAATGACTTCTGAATTACAACGCGCAAGATTCAGTTGCGTGGTGTTTAACATAAGGCACTTTAAATAGCTGATCCCTGACTTTCAAACACATTTTATAATAATCCCCACTATTTTCTTTGCTTTACTTTTAAAAGGTACACAAGGAAACTGTATTTTCAATGACTGTCATATTACAATGATGTGTGAAGTGTTGGAGTTCAATCTGCTTATGAAAAATTGTGTTTGTTTACTTTGATTAACTTAACACCATATTTCAGGTTAATGTCGTAGGCATATATATGTATGTACAGTATATAATATTCAGTTCCAACACCCTGAGCATGTATCCTGTGCCTGGTTGTTTCCAATGTGTGGTATGTGCATTCTGTCTCATGTCTGTGTGAGGTTTTTGCACGGTACATCAGTTCTATTTCAAAATCCCTAAAGATGTGCAATGTAGGATAAATTGATCCCAGTGTAACCATCCTGACATCCTGTCTAGGGCAGTTTCCTGCCATGTGCTCTGTGCCGTCAGGATAGCCTCTAACTGAGACAAGGAAATTGGCACAATGCGTGGTAATACAGAATCTTGTCTAAGGATAGTAGAAGTCAGAGTGGAGAGAGTGCTGACCCAAGTCTATCAGAGGGAGGAAGCACACAATCCCGCAGTTGAAAAAAATGACTTCTGTGACTCCTTTCACATATACAGTACAACTGAAGAACTTCCTTGGAGACCCAGCTATTTAAAGGAATACTCCACTCAAAAATGTTTAATATGTTACTTGGACCATGTAGTTTGTAGTGAGAAAAATGTAATCTTCTGTTTTAATTGAAGAAAAGACAATGAAAATTCAAGTTGAGTGTGACCCACAGAGGAACTACATATGAAAGGGACTTTTTTTCCTCATAGCAGACTGCAGTCCTTTAAGAGGGGTAGTGTCATCCTTTACATGATCTACAATTCTTTAATGGCCAGTGGAGTTTTCTACATTGTGGTGTAATAAGCCAGTAACATTTGATGAGAGGCCAATCCTGGATGGAATGCCTTCCATCTTGGAATGCAATGGCTCACACATAGATTTGTTCATTCCAGCACATTGTCAGATGACTAAACTGCCTCACTAACTGATTCTGCCTTTATATTTTGAGAGAAAATAAGTATTTGCAGGAGGGACATACTTCTTAATTTTATGAGAAATTGTTGATTAAAATAAGCACTATTGCAATGCAACCATCTGCCCCATATTGCAGCTGTCTTCTAGCAAACATTTGATTAATTAATACACTTAAGTTTATAAAGAATGTTTCTTAGAGCAACCCTCCAGGGGGGGACTATAAAATGCATGCATGAAAGCTATTCAAGGCAAAATTTCAAGTGCAGTAGTTTTACAAGGTGATGCTTTTACATGTTTTAAAATGCTTTTGTAAGAAGTTTGAAAAAATAAAGAATTGGGACATACAGACACATGGAAAAAATACCACACAGCAACTAACGACTATTCTAACTTCTTTTTTCTAACATTCAACCTAATAAAATATGCATTTGTTGATTTTTATACTGCCTTTTTAAAAGTGTTTAAATTGTATAATGGGTTAAGGTTTTTAGAAGAAAATAAAATGCTTTTGCATACATTTTGCACCTGTAAACTTGGATTTTGGTTGCCAGTAAGGAAACAAAAGCTTTTTTTCCCTTTAGAAGGATTTTTTTCTTTTTCAGCTGCACAGGAACAAAGGCATCTGGGTGTTTGGGGGTGTGCTTGGCGAAGTTACTTGTTATGTGTACTTATTTTTGTTGTTTGTTTGTGTTTGAATTAGTGTCTAAGAGGCAGGGCAAAAAGCAGTGGTAGCTTTACAGGGATCTGTAAGTAAATAAGTAAATAAATGATCAGCATCGTAACAATAAATAGTTAATAAGTAACAGAAACAGTGATTCCTTAGTATTTTTTTTTTGGTTTGAACAGTTCTGAGCAGTCAGGAAATAGAGCAGTTAAGGAGGGCAACACCATAAAAACAAAAGGTGCGAGTGGAGAGCTTTTAAGCAAGGAATAAGAGGAGTGCTAAGTTAGAAGAACAGATGGAGAAATGTAAAGTAACCTCACAGAAAAACAAACAGCAGGCGGTCGAGATGGAGAAGATTAGATGAGCTTAGGGGACTAGAAGGTGTAAAATAGCTGTAGCAGTTCTATAATCTAATTTCTTTTGCTTACATTTTTTTAGTTTTACCATTTAAGTTAAGTCATTTCTGTCTCTATTATATTAAAAAAGTTTTCTGTTGTGATCGCGTTATTTAGCTTTGACCACTCCCCTCCACACCGCTCACGCAACCATTGCTCCTACTTCGCACATCCTCAGTCTGTACAGCCAGCAACACTCTCAGTGCTGCTAACTCGCCCTTCAATGCAGTGGTTATAATGGCAAGGCAGAAAAGCAAATTAGCTATTCAAGAACTTCGAATTTTAGATTACGATAGGAAAATAGCTAAAAGAGTTGATAATGAACTTTGAAAAAAAGAAAATGAACTAAAAAGAGCTGCATGTAATAAAAATCAAGAACAAAGAGCATTGTCCAATAAATGAGAGAGAAAAATATCCTGAACAATATGCAAACAGAAATGTAAAAAAGCAACATTTATAGAATGTAAGTTAGAGGATAAAGTAATTCTTTTTTTTTTTTTTTTGACAAGGTGTTAATGTAATTACATTTTTTATTTACTTTTTGTTTTAGTTGTTTACTTCTACTTTTTTGCTTTAAATTTTTACTATGTTTTATTATTCATTGGTATTTAAAATAGACAGTTGTAGTGAAATACTCAAGTGACTGATTTTCTATGTGTAATAACTAAGGACAAAACTGTCTTTTTCCCGCGCCCTGCCTACTCTTCTATATACCACCTCTTTAAGTACAGTTGCTTTCTCTAAGGGAGGGGTGCCCTGATGCCCTTTGAGTGGATGAGCCGCATGATAGCGGGTACCAAGCACCCACCCCTGGGGTTGGCATGCGAAGCGAGCAAGGGGCAGAGCCCCCTAGTAATTCTATGTAAAAAAAAATAAAGTTAAGGCAGCTTTAGTAATCCTCACTCAAATTTTAACAAAGAGGCCAGTGCAATGCAAGTCTTGTTGGATGAGAGGGACTTTTTGGATGATGGCTTGGGGGGCCAGTCTTCTATGAGGGCTTCATCTACAGAAGATGCCAGCTGATCCAACACCTCGAGCTCAGGGTTGCATAACTGGAGGAGGAATTGGCTGTCCTGCATTATCATATAATTGGCAGACCTGGCTCAGATGTCCTTTAGAGAGAGAGGTAGCGTGGGAGGAGATTCCAAACCAGACAGGTAGAGTGATAGGTGGGTCACGGTCACAAAGTGTAAGGTAAAGGGTGCACACTGTTCAGGGGCATCAACCCCAGAACTGGAAGTGTCAAACTGTTTTCAGGTCCTTGTGGAGCTGCTTGATGTCTCTGAAGATTCTGAGGTAATAGGCAGGAATCAGAACTGCTGTTACGGTTCTGCCTTTGTCCAGAAACGGTTTTATAAGCTTTATGACCTTAGTCTCGGAAAGTCTTTCTCCAGTGGAGCGACTGGGATCTTTTACTGAATAAGATTAAACACAGTTGCATAGAGTATGGCAGGAGCTTCCACCTGTGGCTAAAGTCATTTGCATACCGAAGTAGCATTACATGTGTACATTGTCAGCATTCCTGTGTCAATCAAACATAGGAAGCTCTGCAGTCTAGTTGTGACTTAACGCTGTAGGAAAATAAGTAAATAAATCAAGGTAAACAACATTCAATGTGACTTTTATATAAGTAACATATGCATGTTTTTCATATAAAGACCATTACAAAGCATAATCGTAAACAGAACTTTGAGTGATACCTTGGCAAGCTCTGTAAGCCCAGCTGTTTCGTTGAAGGACAAGTGTGGGGCAGACTGACTGGAAGGATGATGCCCAACCTCTTGCTGCAACCAAACGGTGCCATCTTTTGCCTTTACGCCTGGTCCAGCTGCATTGTTTTTATATGTGAGGATGTTTCTTGCGGGGAGGGCTCTGTTCTCTTTCTCTGATGTAGAACTCTCATCCTCATCTGAGTTCACCTCTGTTATAGCACGTCTTTATTTGAGAACAGCAGTGTCTGATCAGGGGGAGCATGAACGTGACTGAGAGAGTAAAACTGAATAAAAAAAAAAAAAAAATTAACCTTTACAAGTACCATAAATTTACACAGTCTGTTACAGACTCAAATTAAATGTATATTTTTATTGTACAATAGTAACAATAAGAGCAGCTCACTACTCAAAATGGTAATTCTGGAGAGCGCCCAGATTTGATCCCGCGACATCTCGATTATGAGTCAGCAATTCTTGCCGCTGCACCACCCAAGCAGTCATGTCAGTGTCGTACCCTGACCCGATTTCTTTTTCTTTGGTTATATTCTTGAATAAAAGCTCACTTGTTTTGTTATACATGTACCTTTTATGAAAGTGTTTATTTGATATTTGAACCTCACTTTTCACACATTATACACTCCATGTCAAAATTTTGTCGTTATTACTATAACATGAAAAAGTTTCCATTTTAGGTATTTGTTTAACATTTCTTGCGTTTCTCTCATTTCCTGTCATCTGACAGCATGTGTTCCAAATAACAATATATTATTTACCCTATGCAACTCCAGACACCTCACACGCAGATAAACAAGACTTGAGCTGAGAGAACTTTTTGCCTGATTTGAGCTTCGGTGGTGAGGGGGATGGGATAGCAGGATGCTTGCTGCTTGTGCTAATCAACACATTTACAAAACAAAAGAAGCAGATGGAGAGGTGAGAAGGAATTTAAGGTGGCCTGGGATTACGAGTATTTTCCTAGGCTTCAGGGATTCTAGTGTTAAGAAAGATATTAGGAGGCTAAAAGACAGTTGGAGACGAATATAGCAGATAAGGTGAAACACCAAGAGATTCAATCAGTATTTCAGTAATAAAAGAATAGTCAAAGAGGAGGTGAAATGCATCAGGAATAGTAAAGGGGAATTAAAAATATTGACCATGTGAAACAGCAGATGTTCTAAATAAGCATTATTCTGAGGTTTTCACAAATGAGTAAGTAGATAACCTCCCAACAGTAAATGGGACTACTAAGAAGTGCTGCTCAGATTAAATAGGCTGAAATCAAACAAATCTCCAGGACCAGATGATAATGGCCCTCGAGTTCTTAAGGAGGTTAGAGTACATATATAAACCCCTGACACATATTTTTAGGAAGTTGCTGAACACTGGGAAAATTCTGAAGGACTGGAAAATGGCAAATATTACCCTATTATATAAAAAGGGTGACTGGACATCCAAGCAACGATAGGCCAGTAAGCTTAATGCGCAAGAAAATTAATGGAAGGAATTATTAAAGATTAAGCAGCACCTGGCAAGTACAGGAGCTTTTCTGAACAGTCAGAATGGGTTCAGAAGAGGGAGGTCATGTTTTACGTATTGACCTGCTGGAATTCTATGAGGAAGCAACAGAAGGGTATTTTTCTGCCTTACTCCGCACTGTCTTGTGAAATGCGGCCGCGGAGAGCTTAAACAACTCGGTACATCCACATAAAAAACGACAAGGGGTGAGCGAGCTATCTTGAAGGCTTTTACTGGACGTACTTCGTTGTAAACTGAAATATATACAAAAGAAACATACAGGCATTTACATGTGTACAATCAAAGACAATAAAGAATGATTTACAAAGTAATACATAGCAGACAGTGTACATTAAACAATAAAGCTTTAAAAGACACTTACAAGGCGAGTGATTTCAACGGATGGATCCAGACAAAGAGAAGCGCGCAGACAGAGGTTCAAATTGTTGTATACCACAACTAACCAGACCCAGGGGTTTATATACCCCAAGATGACAAGATGTGGGGCAGAACACTCCCCGGCTGATATAATAACATTATATCACTAAACAGTACATAGAGGCAAACATTGTGTTAACTTAGAACTTATCCATTTTCCAGTAGAAAGATTTTTGTGATGCCTTGAGAGGCAGTCTTAACTTCTATCTTTTGTTCTGCACCATCGCTGCTAGGCAATACCAAGGTGACAAATCCCATAGGCCATTTATTGCTTGATAGTGGTCTCTTCTTCAACAGCACAATGTCTGCTATTTCTAAACTTATGGATTTGCTCTGCAAAGCGGAAAGGTATTTAAGTCTCCAGCGTGTCCAGAATTCATTTGCCAAGGCTTGCACTTGTCTCCACTGGCTTTTAAAGAGATCATTCTCTGTGAAACCACCAGGAAGTGCAGACAGTCTGATCCGTGGCAACATGGAGTCAAAAATTGTCCTCAGCACATCATTATGCTCAGACTTGATCAAAGGGGCCAATGGTGTTGGCTCCCCGCCATAAGTCACCCTTTCCCTCAAGCAAAGGTGGTTGTAGCAAGGCGTGAAAAGTGAAGGTCGCCCATTTTCCAGCACACTTGTTTTGAAAGTACAAACTGCCGGCTTGTGAGCATTTCCGAGGCAAACTTCACCTACAAGAACCCAAACTAGGTCAAGTTTTTGAGCAAAGGGTGCATTATGAGGACCATTAATTTGCTGCCTCACTTTGTGCACTCTGATGATGTCTCTTCCAAGCAGTAGCAGAATATGGGCATTAGCATACAATTCTGGGATGTGGCCTGCCACAGACTTCAAGTGAGGGTGGTGACGTGCTGCCTCTGGTGTTAGTATTTCAGAGCGAGTGTTCAAAATCTTGTTGCATTCGATAAGAGGAGACGGAGCTATACTTACTCCTCCATTCACAGCCTCTATTTGGAAGCCAACTGCTTTCCTGCCAATTGTGTCCATAACTCCAGCACAGGTCCGTAGAGAGTTTGTGAATGGGCTGCTCTTTTGAGGAGAGGTCTTGATGTGATGATCAAGCAGTCCTGCTTGGTGGGGCAGTCTTGGATAAATGGCACATGCTGACTGTGATGACACTCTTTGGACATCTTCACTTTCTCCTGCCTGCACCTTTGTAGAAAATGTCACCTGAGATACGTGAAGGACTCCTCAGCATGATGTCCTGTTGTGCTGCAGGTGATGTTTCCATTTCTTTGCATGTAGGTGTGTTAAGCTGAGAGGTGACAACGTCAAGTGTAAGCCATACTGTCTGGTCTTGTATAAACTCTGCTGCCCTTCCCTCATGTGCTGATTGTGATGACACCCTTTGGATATCTTCACTTTCTCCAGCCTGCACCATTGTAGAAAATGGCTGGTCACTTGAGATGCGTGAAGGACTCCTCAGTATGACGTCCTGTTGTGCAGCAGGTGATTTTTCCACTTCTTTGTGAGTAGGTGAGTTAGGCTGAGAGGTGACAGCGTCAAGAGTGAGCCATGCTGTCTGCTCCTGTACATACTCTTCTGTCCTTCCCTCATGTGCTGACAGTGATGACACTCTTTGGACATCTTCACTTTCTCCAGTCTGCACCTTTGTAGAAAATGGGTGGTCACCTAAGATGCATGAAGGACTCTTCAGCATGACCACCTGCAGCACAGCAGGACATGTTTCCATTTCTTTGCGTGTAGGTGAGTTTGGCTGAGAGGTGACAGCGTCAAGAGTTACATACTCTGCTGTCCTTCTGTTAACTTGAGATGAGCTTCAGCGGCTGCGAATCTCACGATTTAGTTGATTTGTCGCAGCTGCTAATATTTCAGCTTCAGCTACTGCGGCAGCAGCCTCTTTTTCAGACTGAAGAGCCTCTAGTGCTACCTCCAGTGCAATTCTCTCTGCCACCATTCTTGCTTGTTCTCTTTTAATCGCAAACTCTTTCATTGCGAAGGATGTGCGTACACGCGCAGCTTCAGCCAATGCACGAGCTTTGGCTGCGGAACTTTTTGCTGATGTGTTGGAATAGCGGGTGTGCCTTGAATTGGCCACAGAATCAGATTCGGTTTTGTATACCTTCTCCATGTGTGCAACAGTGGAGTTTGGGCTGTATAAGTTGAACCGAGTGCTTCTGTAGCTAGCTACACCAACAGAAGACTGCCGATTTCAGGCAATTCAGGAGAGGCAAAGTAAATAAAGCTGAAACACTTAAGGCAATCAGATCCCAATTCGGATTCTGTGTGATCTGATTTTCTCATTGTTGATGGCCACGAGAAACGCCAATCTATATTGGAAAGCACAGCATGAACAGCACTTACTGCGCTTCAACCTGTCAGTAGGCGGAGTCAGTTGATTTCAAAGATGCCGTGAAGATGCTGCACTCCGATTTGCGGTGTGAATACTGTCTTTCAGCCAAGTTGCCCAGAGATCCTCCCTTTGATCCCTGGCACGAACGCCCCTTTACTTAGCAGGTGAGGAGCAATGTTCTGCGGTCCGTCCCGCGCCGTTGAATTGCCCTTTTACTAAGTTGCCGTAGGATCCTTCTTTGATCCGCGTGGCCAGAACGTTCCTTAACTTCGCTGTCTTAACGATTCTCTTGCAGTCTGTCCCGCGATGTGGATTCGCCTTTTTACTTTTCTGCCTCACTCCACATTTTCAGTGCAATGCAGTTGCAGAGAGCTTAAACAACTCAATACATCCACATGTAAAACAACAAGGGGTGAGCGAGCTATCTTGAAGGCTTTTACTGGACGTACTTCGTTGTATAAAGGCGAGTGATTTCCACGGATGGATCCAGACAAAGAGAAGCGCGTAGACAGAGGTTCAAATTGCTGCGTACCACAACTAACCAGACCCAGGAGTTTATATACCCTAAGGATACGTTTTGGACGTGACTGAAACAAGAGATAAAGGTGTGCCTACATGAGAGACATGGGGTGTATTGTATTCAAATGTTTATTATGGGACCTACGTGCATTATGCGAGTTTCATACTTTTATAGTACCACTGTGAGTGTGGGACGTGACTGACTGGTATGTTAATAAATGACAAGATGAAGGGAGAGCACAGTTCAACAAATAACAGTCTCAACTAACAGGATGAGGGGCAGAACAGGTATGTTTAAAGTGGAGCTTATGATATTATTTGTCTCGACTTTCAGAAAGCATTTGATAAAGTGCCACAGGAGTGGCTGAGCATCAAACTAAAACTGGGAGCTCAGGGTGATGTTTTTAGATGGGTACAAAATTGGACCAGACACAGGAAGGAGAGGGTGGTGGTGTGAAGAACCCTATCACAATAGGCCAATGTTAAGAATAGTGTTCCACAGGGGTCAGTTCTAGAGTAGCTGCTATTTTTAATATTTATAAATGATTTAGTTAGGAATATAAGTAGCAAGCTGGTTAATTTTGCAGATGACACCAAGATAGGTGGATTATATCATTACAGAGGGACTTGGACAGCATACAGGCTTGAGCAGATTTGTGGTAGGTGAAGTTTGTTGTCGGTAAATGTAAAGTATTCCACATAGAAAGCAAAAATAAATACACAGTGGGAAATCTGAAACTCGAGAGTACACCTTCTGAGAAGGATTTAGGAATCGTACCGGACTTAATGCTATCAACTTCCAGACAATTTCAGAAGGCTAACATAATGTAAAGTTATATACCACAGTGTATAGAGTACAAGTCCAATGAGGTTATGCTCAAGCTTTATAATGCACTAGAGAAAAAGAACATAGCACTGCTAGAAAAGTTCCAGAGAATAGCGACTAGGCTCATTCCAGGACTATAGGAGATGAATTATGAAGAAAGAATTATAGAGCTGAGATTTTCAGTTTAAGCAAAAGAAGATTACAGTGGATAGAGACTGTTATTTTAAAATGAGTTCATTGAGAACAAGGGGACATAATTGGAAACGGTCAATTTCACACAAACATTAAGAAGTTTTTCTTTACACAGAAAACCATAAGCACTTGGAATAAGCTACTAAGTAGCATGGTAATCAGTAAGACTTTAGGGACTTTCAAAATGAGACTTCAAAGTTTTTTAGAAGAAATAAATGGATAGGACTGATAAGCTTTGTTGGGCTGAATGGCCTGTTCTTGTCTAAACTGTTGTACTGTTCTAACAAATTCTCACTGCTGTGCTTATGCAGGTGCAACTGCCACAACTTCATGGATTCACTGGCAGAATCATTAACTGCTATTAGAGGTTAGGTCAGGTCAGGTTGGGGAGTATGCACTGGTATATCGCATTGCTGCACCCACCACATGACGAAACAGCTTGGATTCTGGCTGGCAGCCCCCCAGGCAGACACGCAATCCAATCCCACTCTTAAGAAATGACCATCCATCTGCTGTAGCAAGGTGTTATGTGGGTGTCCCCTTGGCTTGATCCAGCTGTTGGGGTCCTTAACAGTGAGGATCCTGTGAGCCAGAAGACCCTCTGGGAATCGCTTCACATGGCCGTAATGCTGTAACTAATGATGCACCCTCACAATTCAGATAATGTGGCTCATTTGGTACTGTATTATCGTGGTGTTTCCCTCTACTTGCCCTTTACCTGTTTCCTCAAGGGTAAGTGTTCTCGTCAAGTTCGTTATTGGGTTGGTCTACTGTTGCACTTTAAGATGAACACACACACACACACATACCCTAACCACAACAGTGCCCCATGAATGACACACACACGCTGATTAACCCTTAGCACTTTAAACCACACAAGTGCTATAGGAATAACAGCCTGTCATTCAGCACTTCAAGAGACTTACTTATTTTCGGCACGAACAACATACGAAGTTTTAGTGATATCTCAGACCTAAATATTACTTTTGGTCTACAAGAATACATTTAAACATACAAAGACTCAGCACTCTTGACTATAGGCCATTTATCAGCCAAGAAAACCTTCTTTATCGTATTTGTCCCTTCTATTGAGTAGCGCTCTCACTCTTGGCCTTATAAACCTCACAGCACAGAAATAATGGCAAAAATCAGGCTGTCACCAGGTGCTCAAAGAAGTCTAACTTATTACTTCAATCACTCTAGACATTAAGACAAAGCATTGAAAGTTAAAAGCAGCATGGTATTTATTACAAGAATAATAATACCACAAGAACAAGGAATACTAGAAAATAGGTACTGCTAGGAAAGTCTGAATATATATAGTTTCCCAGGCTGTAAACCAAATTAGCACTAAGCTATGAACAAAAAGTAAGGTGTAAGGGAAGAAAACCTGCTTTAATTTGTCTTAGTTCATCTGTTGTCTTGTCTTGAACAAAATATAATGGAAACCAAAATGTACAGGTTTTATACACCATAACACTCCACCCCTATTTTGGTCAGACAAACTAAAGATGAACTGTGAGTCCTTCAAACCCTTGGCCATCCGGGTTGGTGGTATGTTCCCATGCCCTTCCAGTCGCCTCCTACTGCCCAAGTACTCAGTCCCTCAAGCAGATTTGGCTCACCAAGGACATTTGAACTACTTCACAGTTCCTACAATCAGCAGAAAAAGAAAAAATTATCAGCAGATGCAGCTCTTATGCTAGGATCCCATCAGATATACTGCAAAATTTGCCATTGTCATTTCATAATGATTCCATAAGCATTCTGAATCCTTGGCTAGTTGATGCTAGTAACTCCTGTAATGTTCTGTTATTTCTGCAGCTCTTGTCTTTATTTCTTCAAATGCCAAAGATGCTGTATGCAAGATGGAAGCTGGATTGCCTAAATCTTAAACACCTATTCTAAGTTCAAGTGGTGTGTCAATTCTAAAGTAGTGTCTGCCACATTACTGTGTTTCACCTAAACAATTTTAACTATTTACTCCACCCCTGGACTCCTAAACACAAGTCCATCTATCTAAGCTACAATTCTATACAAACAACAGAAATGTTTTTATAATGTCTTTGCATCTGATAACTAAATACCGGGTCCTAGGAAGGAACATTTTTTCTCAAACGAGGCCTTCACCTCAACTATCAAATAAACCAAAGTAATTTCCCCTGCTCAATTTATTCAATCAGTAGAGAGATCCTTAGTGTCCTTCTCTAATATGATCACTTTCCCATAACTATAACCTACTGCATTGTACATTATATTACATTTCCATAGTGTCATATGAATTCTCTATGATAAACTGTACAGTTCTGAACTCTATCTTATACAATGTAGGATACCAGTTTGTCAAAAGGCCCAAAAACTTCTCTAAATTTACTTGCTCTATTTTGTTCTAAATTTTGTTCAAGCTTTCTTTACTTTATTGTTTTTTTGTAGCACACATTATTGGACCAATTTACTCACTAAATAATTACATTAACAAAACTGAAAATCTAACATTCTAGTTTAGAATTCAAAGCTGAAATGTATCCAATTAATTTAGCTTTAATGTCCAATTCCTTATGTTATATTCCTGGTTTTATGGTTCACTCTGAGACATGCACTTCCCCCAGTTCCTAACTATGGTAGCCATAAAAAGGCACACCAGGTGTGAAGTGATTTGTGGCGTGGCAGTTAGCTCAGCTGTAGCTAGAGTGGGACTAGCCTGGTGGAATCGCAGAACTCAATACCATTGCCACCCCTTCAAATGTAGCAAATGTTATAGTGCACCCTGAGCACAACTCTTTGGAGGACCACCAGAGGAATGGTAATTGCCTCTTCGCTGGAGCATCACTTCCACAGTCACAGATACTGTTGTGCAGCTCCCTGCAGTGCAGCTTCTTGCCTCTAATTGAACTAAGATTATAGCCCTTAGGGCATCCAGCACTCCATTTATCCCCCTCTTTGTACTCACTTAGCACATTACAAGCTTCTTTACTGCTTTTCCACCACTGGCCTTCCACTCATGCCCCTTTACACCTTTCCATCACCCACAAAGCACAGAATATATCTATGGCCCCCAACTAATGGGCCTCAAAAAGGTGGAGGAAAATAGCCTGTTTCAAAGTTACCATTAAAACACAAGACACTATATTGACATTTAACCCACCCCAGAATGGACATCACTTTAAATCACCTAGTTTAGCATAGTGGGCTATACACTTCAATATACAGGCTACAAAAATGAAAACAAATGCAAAATAACACATAACCTATCTGTCTAGGCCTTTTGGACAAAGTGATTCCCTCATAGTCTTTTTGATTGTCTTGTTCATTGTTCTCCCTTAGGGCCCTATGAAATCCCTACGAATGTGTTCTAAACTATCCTGTCTTGCCCTTAGAAACCAGCATCCCTCTGCATGCAGTACATCCCATGGTATGTGCTTATGGCGAAGAACACTTAGCTTTTGTCTCTCAGTGTCCTGTTGTCTTGTCCTTAGTCCAGTGCTTGACAATGGTGGTGATGATGATGCAGTCCCACGGCCTCTTTCAGCAGGATTCTGATGCTTGCTTCAGGTCCTAGTATAAAAACTTTGTCGCACACAAATTCAGTCCAAAATAAACAGTTCATTCCGGTTCAAATAAAGTCTGTAGAAATGGATGCAAGAAAGTATTTTCTGGCTTTCAGTCAAATCAAGTCTTATGTCTTTTTTTCTAGAAGCCACTGTTTCTCATTTTCTGGATGTTGTTCTTCCTAGACTATTAATCCAGACCTTGTTATCAGGTGTAATAATTAATAGTTCTGCAACTTGCCATACTTTGTCCACAACCAGAGTGAATGAAATAATATTAATTTCTAATTGAGAGAAAGAGAGTGCTCACATATTTTATTAAAATGTCTGCCTTCTGAACCTGCTCCACAATAACCCCTAGAGCTCTTTACCTACCAGACAGACTTAACAAATATGTGACACCTATCTTTCTTCCTGCTTTGGTGCTCATGTAACACAGACCCTAAAAACTACCCAGCTGTTAGTGTGAATCACAACAGTATGTCCTTCGTAACATCAAAGCAACAGCTTTCAACTTAGCTCACTAGCTACATTTTTCACCCCTTTGTTCTACATGCTGAGTGCCAGAAACTGGATGGTAAGCCACTGCCTTCCATTTTCTTATTCCCCAATATGAACGTGCTGCTTGTAACACCAATAAGAATTTCAATCCAACTAACTGCTAAAATTGCCCATTCCAATCCATTCACTTTTAATTCAAATACATTTAAAAGCTTTCATATACAAATACTTGCTTTGCTTTCATTTCCTCTATTTCTTTGTTTAATTCACTTAGTTTTCAGTCACATTATTCAACTCATGCCCTGCAGTCTACAATGGCTATACAAATCCACCAGTTGCTCTACATTCAGTGTCTAAATCAAATTCTCTCTTAGCACTGGTTACTTTTACCAAACGTTATGGATTAACTATTGGCATAACATACTGGATACAGAGAATGCAGTTCAGTAGAGAATAATGGAAGAAAACTCTTTCCCTTTCTTTCACTTACAGTTTGGCATTGGATGTTTTTATACTGCCACATGCCATTTTTCATACCAATTGTTGCATTTGACCATCACTAAACAAATGCACACCATATTGTCACTTATACTTTCCTTCATTACCACATACAAGTAACCCTCGCATTATAGCAGCTTGCCTTGTACACTGCCTCTCCAATAGACAGTAAATGTTGTTTTCTCAGCAGCATTAATCAACATGGGCTTTGAAAGGAGTGTTACCAATAACCAGCTTCATTTCTACTGCTGTTGCTGGATGTTTCACTGCCCTATAGCCTGTAAGAGCTGTTCACCTTTAAAATTATAAGGATCAATGCTACTTCAGTGTTAAATGTAAATCAAAGTTAAAAACATGCTTTTTCCTTAAAACAACGGTAAGTTTGTGCAGGTCTACACTATCACTCTGCTTATCTCAGTTGCAGGAGACCATCTTTAAAACGCTGGCCTCAGGGGATTTCTTTCCACCCCTGGCTGAGACCTGAAAACTGCTCCAACCCCCACTGATCTTTGTTGCTGCAAGCTGCTTGCCTCGCTACCATAAAACACCTCTGCCTGTTTATCCATCACAACAACCAGCATACTTGAGAGATTGCCTCCTGTCTCAGCTGCAATCTGCTCTGCTATAAACTGTGCTCCAGTGTGCAGCGTAACAGCTGCGCGTCCTTGCCTTTCAACAAAAGCGGCTCTCTTATCAGCAAGCAGATATGAGAGTGCAGCGATCTGCGACAAACTAAGTTCTCCTACATTTCTCTCCTGTTTCTCGGGGTCAAAAGACCCCGAAATCAAAGCACACACTTTAACACTGAGCGGTCGTTGCCTAATCTGTATGGCATTTTCTTTATACATTGCTACGTGTACTGCTAGCTGCTTGCGACTTTTTGTCCATCTATTTCTTATCACTTTTACCTCCTCAACTAACTGCTTTGTAATCATTAAACATACACAACCTGTCTGACCAGCAGACACGTATATGTTTTCTATTTTAGACGCATTTGCCTCCGCTTTATGCAGAGACGGCTTATCTGCGTCTTTAAGTAGCTCAACTGCTGCGCCTGACTCCGCCCTCCTCGAGGAAAGCACAACGGCCTGCGATTCTTCACTCTTTACAGCCGTTGCCGTTAACGTTGCGGCTGCTGCTGCCTCCGGTTTTAGCGGAGAAAACACAGCTGTAACAGCTGACTCTATCGTACACCTAAAAAACTTTACAAATGCTGTTGATGCACGCTGACATGTGCCGGCTGTATGCCAGCATGCAATTACAGGATATTTGCCGCCTGTGGACGATCCATCCCTGTCTTTGAAAAATGAAACCAAACACACAAAAATGCAACACATGATTACTCCGTTAATCCTGCTCGCAGCGCCAAAATGTATTATCGTGGTATTTCCCTCTACTTGCCCTTTACCTGTTTCCTCAAGGGTAAGTGTTCTCGTCAAGTTCGTTATCGGGTTGGTCTACTGTTGCACTTTAAGATGAACACACATAGATAAACACACACACAGACCCTAACCACAACAGTGCCCCATGAATGACACACACACACACTGATTAACCCGTAGCACTTTAAACCACACAAGTGCTATAGGAATAACAGCCTAATATTCAGCACTTCAAGAGACTTACTTATTTTCGGCACGAACAACATATGATGTTTTAGTGATATCTCAGACCTAAATATTACTTTTGGTCTACAAGAATACATTTAAACATACAAAGACTCAGCACTCTTGACTATAGGCCATTTATCAGCCAAGAAAACCTTCTTTATCGTATTTGTCCCTTCTATTGAGTAGCGCTCTCACTCTTGGCCTTATAAACCTCACAGCACAGAAATAATGGCAAAAATCGAGCTGTCACCAGGTGCTCAAAGAAATCTAACTTATTACTTCAATCACTCTAGACATTAAGACAAAGCATTGAAAGTTAAAAGCAGCATGGTATTTATTACAAGAATAATAATAATACCACAAGAACAAAGAATACTAGAAAATAGGTACTGATAGGAAAGTCTGAATATATATAGTCTTTAGAAAAAGCTTACGAAAAAGTTACAGATGACAAGGATGAATGTCCCAGGGAGACGTTTGATTTAGCAATCGATGTTCATGATACCTTTCTGACGACCAGGGCCGTCTTCGTCTGTTCCTCCTTCTTCTTCTTCTTCTTCTTCTTCTTCTTCTTCTTCTTCTCTTTCTTTGCTTCTTCTCTTTCTTTGCTTCTTTCTGTCTTCTGTCTCAAACCAAGGCATATTTATTATGAAATGTCATACCTTGGTTTCACAACACATGCACCTGATTGATGAATTAATTTACTGTCCGTTTTCCCAAACAACAAAACCTTTGATGTACTCTGAGGTGTCAGTAGTTCTTCCTGTCCTGGGCTGTAAACCAAACTATTGTTCCAGATGTCCATCCATAAAGTAATCAATAGCCTGAGGTATCAGCTCAGCATTCTTTCCCAGGCTGTAAACCAAATTAGCACTAAGCTATGAACAAAAAGTAAGGTGTAAGGGAAGAAAACCTGCTTTAATTTGTCTTGGTTCATCTTATGGGAACCAAAATGTACAGATTTTATACACCATAACAAGAAAGTCAAAGTCAAACCAGCAGTACCCAAGGATTTCCCAAAGAGACACAGCACCAAACGAGTCCAGTGTTCATCTCAGGTCACTGGATAGTGTCATTGTCTTGCAACCATATAGCAAAACAGGAAGCACCAGGACTCTAAAGACTTGGACCTTCATCCTTTTGAAAAAATATTGGGAACACCACACATCCGTTTCCAACGACGTCATGACCCTCCAGAATGCTCTGCCAATCTGTCTGCTGACTTCATAGAAAGAGTCACCAGAGACATAAATGTCACTGCTTAGATAAGTAAACCTGTCAACAAGGTCAGCATTCTCTCCGCAGACAGACACACTGCTGATGGCTGTGCCCAAGAGGTCATTAAAGGCCTGGACCTTAGTTTTTATCCAGGAAACTCGTAAGCCCAGACACTCAGACTTTTCGTTCAGTCTCTCATGAGTCCTGGTTAGAGCCTCCATTGACTCTGCGAGGATCACAGCATCATTGGCAAAGTCAAGATCAGTGAATCTCTCTTCATCAACAGATGCCACACAGCCGTTGGGCCCTAACTCTAGCTGCTAACATAGTGACAGTTTTAAGAGTGTCACCATAACAGGATTGCATAATGCAAGTAAAAGTCCTTAATTAGAGTTAAGTTTCTCTCCTTAACACTAGAATTACAAGAGCCAACGAAAAAACTCGTAAATCTGGCCCACCTTAAATCCCTTCGCACCTCTCAGTCAGCATTTTTTGTCTTCTAAATGTGTCAATAAGCCCAAGTAGCAAGCAGCCTGCTATACCATCCCCCCACTGCCTCAGAACGGGCAAGGAGTTCTCCCAGTTCCTGCCTTGATTGATTATCTGGGAGTGAGCTACCCAGAATTGTATGGGGAAATAATTTGATGTGTGTTTTGTGTCTACAACATTCTATGTAAACACATCGTTAAAACAGAAATGTTTTTCATGTTTTAGTAATAAATAACAAAATGTAGACATGAACTGTATTATGTGTGATGGCCAAATATCAAATAATGCAATATTATTTGAAAATGAACAGCGTCAGTTCAGCTGTAAATGTATGGCATTTCTAAGAATTCGTTTTTTTCAGTTTTATTCTCTCAGTCACATTCACGCTCTCCCTCTAACACCACATCCCCCCCCCCCCCCCCTTCTGATCTGACTCTAGCAGTGCCAGTATAAATTCACACCTGATCTGATGCTGTTGGTTTTCAAACAATATTGCATTAGTGCGATGATGTTTTCTGGTTGGTACTATTCAGGTCATAAAATGATTTCTTCAAAATGTCACATATATTTGTTTCTTTCTTGTTTTCCCTGGTGCTGTGCTGACATCAGGCAAGTACTATAAATTTACACCGGCTGTTACAGACACAAATTAAATGTATGTTTTTATTGTATAATGTTAACAATAAAAGATGCTCACTACTGAAAACGTTAAATTTGCTGGGCAGCTGGTTTCAAACTCACGACCTCCGGATTATAAGTCAGCGGATTTTACCACTGCACCATGGAAGCTGTCATATTGTACTTGCACCTTTTGTGAAAGTGTTTATTTGATACTTGGCCATCAGTCTTCATACATTATAAAGTTCATGTCTACATTTTTGTTATTTATTACGAAAACATGAAAAACATTTCTGTTTTAACAATGTGTTTACATAGATTGTTGTAGACACAAAACACACATCAAATTACTTTCCCTTACAATTCTGGGTAGCTCACTCCCAGATAATCAATCACGGCAGGAACTGGGAGAACTTCTTGCCCATTCTGAGGTGGTGGGGGGGATGGTATAGCAGGCTGCTTGCTGCTTGGGCTTATCTACACATTTAGAAGACAAAAGACGCTGATGGAGAGGTGCGAAGGGATTTAAGGTGGGCCGGATTTACAGGTTTTTTTGTAGGCTCTTGTAATTCTAGTGTTAACAAATGCACACAAGAAGAATGTCAGGTCGGTGTTAATTTAGGCCAACCACAGGTAAACTGGTGATTCATGAGTCAGTAATCACTGAATTACTATATTTTATATCAAAAATAAAGTTTGAAATAGAAAGAGTCCTGGGTGCACAGTCACACTGTTTTTGCACTGTAGCTTCCTGGACCCAGTGTCCTGGGTTTGAACAATACAGACCGTTGCTCTCTGTTTCGAGTTTGCACATTCTTGTCCTGTCATATGACTCAACAAGCTGTGCCTATGCTTTCCTAGCATATTGCAATAAAATGTTTGTTTAATTGGTGATTCTAAAATAATCCAGTGAGGGTAAGTGGACCTTTCTATGAACTGAAGCCCCATCTATGGTCCCTTCCTTGAGCCTGATACAGTAGATATAGGCTTTGGTTCCCTTTGATACTTAAACAAATTTAGCAGTTGAGAACATATGTTTGTGTTTACTATATGTCTTACAGAGCCAGTTACAAACCTTTCTCATCACATCGTCATGACCTTCAATGTGTGTCTGGTTTTTTTTGTATGCAAAATGTGGTGCTTAAATTTCTCCTACCAGACTAATTGAGATTAATTTTTGTGTAAAACCAACATATTTGTTTTAGAGAGAAAACACAACCCAGGAACAGCATGCATATTTCGTACAGACTATTCCTCGGCTGTGATTTGAAGTAATAACTCTTGGGACTGTGAAACAGCAGTGTTAAGCATCTATAAGTAGAAATGATCAGTTATTTTCAGAAAATTTTTAACTCTTAAGTGATCTTAATGTACAGTAGTTCTAGCCTTCATTTTGGTTTTTCTGTTCTGTTGAAAGATTTGCTGTTGCAGAAGTGATTGTATTGCATAGTAAGTGAAAGCAGGAATTAAATTATATCAAGACACAGTTTCAGCAAATATTTTAGCATCACTGCAAAGGACATGCAGAGTGCTCTGTATTCCATTTTTGTGAAATACTATCTGTACATTTTGGATATGGTGGGCAGTTGGTGGCCTTAAATTGTTTCTGTAAAAAAAGGATTGGCACACCGGACATTTGATTGGTGTCATCGTTATGTCTCCATATTGTTAGAAGGAGGCCTCCAACGCTGTCTGAAATCGCATAAGCATGTGTTGTTAAGGTATTTTAGGCATCCTGTTATGCACATTAGACTAGCAGTTACAACAAAAAGAAAGTAGTCCGCCTCATAGAATGTAAAGCTATAACCGCAAACTGTAAAAATTCATATAAAAACACTTGGCAATGTTATTGAGAGCATCACTCACAGCAGTGCTGTAACTGACAAAATAGAATACACTTCTTTCTAAGCAGGGCTTCACAAACTTTGCTGCAAGTTGTATACATGGCTAAAATAATATTTTGCTAGTGAACATGCTGATGTATTAATAGCACTGTTCTCTATTCATTTTAATATGCTTTTGTTCTTCTGAACATTTCATATGAGCAAATAACTTTTTTTTTTTTCCTTAAGGACTAGTTTTTGTTAAACAAGAATATTCATTGTAAAAACATAACATTTAAAGAAGTTCACACACCTACCAGATGTATAAGTAAATATACAAAAGTATTGAGGTAGTAAAGGCCTTTAATATTTTAAAATGTTTATAGGTTACAAATAATACTTAGACTGTTGTTCTAAATCTGTATTCTTCATGCAAAACTACATGCTAAAAAAGAGAGATTTTAAAGGAAAAGGTTACAGTAATTGTTGCTAGATATTTAGTAAGTCTGAAATTGAAATAAGCTGCTTGCATTAAGTATTCACACTTTCTTTTGTGCCGTCATACCCTCAGGCAGACAGCATACAGAAGTAAATAAAACATTAATAGTAGTGCTGCACCGATAAGGAAATTATGGGCGATACCGATAACCGATATGTTTTTGTCCATCTTTGCCAATACCGATAACCTATATATTTTTTTATTTACTTCAGGTTTGAATGTTTTAGTTATGCTGAAAATGTATTATGCATTATCAAAGAAACAACAGTAGCAAGTGAAACAGAGAAACTTATTTTTTATTAACTTGCTGACCTTTACGCTCTTCTTTGCTATAGATATAGGCAACCAGTACTTTCTGTGGGGGAAAAAGAGCAAGATTTGGCCCATCTCTGTAGAAAAAAATACTCTAGGTCACGTACAAAAATCTGCTTAACATACAGTACATATCCTGGATAACTTAAGCACATCAAGACACCATGCCATTACAGAACATGGCATTGGGTATATTAACAAAAACGTGAATGCATATACTTTGCCATAATCAGACATATATTACTTAAAATAAAACTAAAATTAAAGGTACAATGAGGCCATTAACACTGGTCTTAGGTTGGCTTCTTTAAAAGCACAAATGTTTTTCTTAACAAAAAGAAGCATTTCTGCCTTTTCACCAGCATGTCTGTTTTTCTTTTCATTTACTATATTTGACACAGCTGAAAAAAGGCATTTAATGTCTACATTGGTACAAGGTGACGATAGATACTTGATCACTGCCTTGCCAAGGTTGGGAAACCGGCTGCATTGCTTTTCCAGTACTGGAGGGCGCAGTTATTTCTGGAGATAGTTATTCAGCTGAAATAAAAAACAAGTTTACAAACGTTTACCTGTATTATAATAAAAAATAATAAATTATTATTGGGTTGACCAGATATGTGGTAAAGAAAAACAGGACAGCTGCCTGTATAAACCACTGACATTAATAAAAACTTGTGACATTGAAAGCTTGATGTATAATCTATACTAATAAAAGGCAAAGCCCTCACTGACTCACTCACTCACTGACTGACTGACTGACTGACTGACTCATCACTAATTCTCCAACTTCCCGTGTAGGTAGAAGGCTGAAATTTGGCACTTTATTTTTAAGTCTGCGCAATTTTAACCAGGGATGATATTTTTGTTTCTGTTTTGAATTCAAATGCAGTTTAAAAGCATTTTTTTTTCCAGAAATTAAAAGAGCTTG
>JANRMT010062829.1:8462955-8479651 GCA_026402145.1 Polypterus bichir lapradei
TTTTTTTTTTTTAACACTGTCTTCCTTTAGCGGGACATTCACTTTTTCCACCGTGTGCTTTGTTTCTGCAGTAGCTGTACTTATTACATACTTATCTTGTATTTATCAGACGCTTCATATTTTTTTGCTGCCTTTTCAATTGTGTAATTCGGTTTTTGTTCAGCGCTCTTCGGAAGTTCACGTGAGCCGCTCGGTGTATAGGTATCGAACTTTCCCAGCTGTGCTGTTGCCATGTCGTGCTATGTCCATGGCTGTATCTAATGCTACCGAAGTCCCGGTACTTAAAACTTTCTCTCGCAGTTTCGCTGAGTTTGTGCCAAACACCACCCTGACCATCTCATCTTCCTCTGCATGAGCACAGTCCTTCACCCGTGAATATTTACCCGTGGCAGTTTGCTATTGGATTGCCGCTGACGGACGGCCTTATATGGGCAGGCACTAAATTACAAACGCCAGCGGCAGCCTGTCTGTGAACTTAATTTAAAGTGTAGGTTTACACTGTGCTTTGTTTCCGAAGTAGCAGAACTCATGAATATGGTTGTATATATCACTCGCTCGCTTCTTATTGTTTCGCTGCCTTCTCAATTATATAATGCATGTTTTCTAAAGCGCTTTTTGGGCCTCTTCCTGGTTTTCTACGTACTGCGTGATTACGTAGGAGGCGTGATGATGTCAGACGAAACTCCGCCCCCACGGGTTTCAAGCTCATCTCCATTACAGTAAATGGAGAAAAACAGCTTCCAGTCATGACCATTACGCGTAGAATTTCGAAATGAAACTTGCCCGACTTTTGTAAGGAAGCTGTAAGGAATAAGCCTGCCAAATTTCAGCCTTCTACCTACACGGGAAGTTGGAGAATTAGTGATGAGTCAGTCAGTCAGTCAGTCAGTCAGTCAGTGAGTGAGGGCTTTGCCGTTTATTAGTATAGATACTTAAACCTATATTACATCTATATACAAATATAAATTAGACAAACCCACACAATCCCCACACATTCCCCAGTCCCTTTTATATTAACTTTGTTTTAAAGTCTATATTCACACGGCCTGGGAAGTCTGCAGTGAATCCAGTGACCAATCCTGATGTGTGCCGCTGACACGTTTACTGAATTTATATGTAAAATAAGCAATATCACTGGCCTGGCAACAGTTCCTTTGTTGAAGGATGAAGTCCATCTCACCCGGGTGTTTCGGCATTAGTGTCCGTCCATGGCCGACGCCCGCACCACAACAGACAAGTAAAGCCGTGAGCTCCAAAGGTCCTTTTAGGTTAGCCGGCACTCCTTCTCCGTGCACCCAACCGTCCTTATTACGGAGTCTTACTTGCTTTACTGCTGGCTGCTTCTTTCCATTCACCTTCCCATCTCCTTATTTAAACAGTCTTTCTTCTCACTTTCAGTTCCTTCTCTCTCTTCTTCCTCTTTAAAATACACGCCTCCGTGCCTTTTTAAAGTCAGTTCCCCTTACGTCACACCATAGTACGTTTTAGCAAGGACCCACAGGCGTAGTTTGGCCCCCTACTCCCCTTAAAGAGATATCCCACAGTCAGTTAATTCCTTGGACATAATCTCTAAAAGGAATCAAGTGGCAGAAACAGTTACAAGTACACATAAATATGTAACAACCATTACAACTGTATCTCAAGTTATAGCAAGAAAGTTCTATCTCTTACTAACTTATAGGGGGGAAAAAGCTATACCACTTATGACTATGAAAGAAAATGATATTCTATTCAAATTAAGCAAACACTAATATGAGTTTAACTCAAAGCTTTAACTTTCTATGATTGGCTCTTACATTTCTGGCCCCTAATTGGCAATACAAGAGCGGAGACAATTACTATACTTTACTTCAATATGAGGCAATTAACTTTACTTTTACATGAACTATTATTTTCAAATCACTAACAATAACACTGCAAACAAACATTGAAAAATTTCTTATATCAAACTTTGGCTGTTTCTTGAAGCAGGCACAGTTTATTCATGGGTCTGTCCAGTGTGCTGGTTTTACTCTGCACACAAACTCTTCTGACTGCACCTTTGGCATCTGGCATTGTCTTGATGATTCAACTTATTACCCATGAATTGTGGGGTGTAGCTTTATCTGCAATTAAAACAATGTCCCCTGGTTCAAAATTTGTTCTTGGTGCAAGCCATTTTTGACGTTCTTGAAGTATTGTCAAATACTCTTTAGTCTATCTTTTCCAGAACAACTCAGTCATGTATAGAATTTGCATCCAGCATCTTCGAGTATGGTCATTTTTAGAAAAGAGTTACAGTAAGTGATTGGGTGTGAGTGGCTCCAAATCATTTGGGTCATCTGATGTATTTGTGAGGGGTCTGTTATTGATAATTGATTCCCCTTCACACATCATTGTTTGAAGACTTTAATCATTGAGTGTTTGTTGGTTTAGTGTTGAGTTTAAAATCTTTCTTATACTTCTGATTTGTCTTTCCCACACTCCACCTTGATGAGAGGCTGTTGGTGGATTGAAAATCCATTTTTTTTTCTGCATTATAGCGTTGCTGATTTTTTTCTTGCTGCAAAATTTTAATTGCTTCTCGTAGCTCTTTCTGCTCCAACGAAGTTTGTTCCATTGTCTGAGCATATGATTTTTACTTGTCCTCTTCTGCACATAAATCAGAGTATGGCTTTGATACAAAAATCAGTGTCTAAGATATGTGCAATCTCTATGTGCGCAGCTCTGGTTGTTAAACAAGTGAAGATTACTTCAGACCTCCTAGCAAACTTCGTCCTCTTTTGACTTGGAAGGGACCAAAATAATCAACTACAACATTAGTGAACGGTGGTTGGCTGGGTACTAGGCGATCTTCTGGCAAATCTGCCATTTTTTGCTCACCTGCTTTTTCATTGTATTTTCTGCACATTCTGCACTTTGAAATTATTTTTCTGATAGCTGAGTTTGCTTGAGGTATCCAGTATTTCTGGCGTAACTGTGCGAACACATATTTGCACCCACAATGTCTGATTTCTTTATGAAAGTGCTGCAATATGAGAGAAGCAACTTGTGAATGTTTGTGAAGAATTGTAGGATGTTTAGCTTCTTCTGGCATTGCAGCTTTGTTGAGTCTTTCTCCAACTCTCAGTATTCCATCTTGTCTGATTGGGTCAAGTTTATAGATTTGACTGTTCATTTTTAAACAAGACTTTTTCTTTAAAGCCTTTAATTCTTCTGGAAATTCTTGCTGTTGACTGAGGCAGATAAGGTCTGTTTCAGTTTTAGCCAAGTCTTCTAGAGAAATTGGGCTTGGTTTTAAAGTTTGTTTATACCTTTTCATGTGCTTTGCGATGAGTGATTTTTGTTTTTCTCGATTACTTTCAGACTGACTAACTTCTAGTTGAAATGTTTTTCTTTCATTTCTTAAATGCAACAGTATGTCTTTAAACTTGAGGAGCCAAGCCACTGCTTTCTTCAAGCATAGCCAATCTGAAAAGTAGGTGATTAGTTTGTTGATGGGCTCGGTTGCCTCCTCTATTCTTGTCATGCTGACTGCAAAAGTTTTAACTTCTGGATCATCTTCAAAGAGCGAATCGTTCAGTTGATCTGGTCTTATTGGCCACTCACGTTCGGGATTCAATAACAAACATGGACCTTGTGACCATGTGGTGCTTTTGAGTAAGCTTTCTATGCTTAGCCCTCTGGATGCTTAATCAGCCGTATTAAGGGCAGATGTGAAATACCTCCACTGCGAAGGTTGTGAATGATCTCTGATCATGGAGATTCTGTTGGCAACATTGAGTTCTTTCATTTGAAATGTATTTTAGCACTGTGATGCTGTTAGTCCAAAAGGTAGATTCTTTTAAGAGCATTTGAAGCTCAACTTTTAGTATTTTGCCCATTTTGACTGCCACAATGGCTGCTGTTGGCTCCAATCTTGGAATTGTAACATGTTTCAATGGTGTAACTCTTGACATCAGGAATGAACAATGCTTTTTGCCTTCTTCGTTGGTTAAGACAAGGTAAGTGACAGTGTCATATCCATCTTCACTGGCATCTGCAAAATGATGCATTTGTGCTGAGTTAATGGTTCCAAACCAGGTAGGTTTGAAGCATCTGTTCACTTTATAGTCTGTAAGTAACTGCAAATCATCCATCTATTTTTGCCATTTCTGAATGTGTTTGACTTCTACTACTTCATCCCACCCAAATTTCTTTTTGCACATGTCTCTTAGAATAAGCTTAGCTGACAGTAGGGTGGGTGCTAGAAAATGAAGTGGATCATTAACTGAGCTTACAGACAGAATACCACACCTTGTAGCGGCCTTGTTTTGTAACTTAATCTGAAATTTGAAACTGTCTGTTTCTGTGCACCACTGGACTCCCAGGGCATGCTCTTTGGGAAGCAGACTGTGGCTCAAATCTAAATACTTTTGTTGAAGAGCTCTGTCTTTTTCAGGAATAGACAATAAAACTGCTCTGTTGCTACTCACCCACTTAGTCAAGTAAAATCCACCTTTGAGGCATAGAGTTTGGAGGTCCTTTGCCAGCTTTATTGCTTGTTCTTCTGTTGCCACCAACTTTAAACAGTTATCCACATAGAAGTTATTGAGAACAGTGTTAATAGCTTCCTCAGAAAATATATCTCTGGCATCTTCAGCTTTTCTATGGAAACCATAAGAAGCACAACTGGGTGAAGAAGTAGCACCAAAAAGATTTACTGTTATTTTGAATTCTTCCAGGTCTTTACTTAGATTACCTTCAGGCTACCACAAAAAGCGTAAAAGATCAGTGTCTTTATCTGGTTCTTTAACTTGGTAGAACATTGACTTAATGTCTGCCATTAATGCTACTGGCTCCTTTTTGAATCTTGTAAGAACGCCAGTGAGGGTGTTAGTTAGGTCAAGGCCTTTCAATAATTGTTCATTAAGTGAAGTCTCCTGGTAGGTGGCAGTGCAATCAAAGACCACTCAAATTTTATTTTTCTTTGGATGATGCACACAGTGATGTGGGATGTACCATATCCTGCCTTTGTTGCAAATCATGCTTACTTTGGGTACCTTTACAGCATAACCCTTATCAATAATGTCTTTCATGAAAGCTTCATAGTCTTCGTGGAAACCTGAATTTTGCTCAGTTTTCTTTTGAGCCCAATAGCACGCTGTTCAGCAGTGCAGCGATTGCTTGGAATTTTAGTGTTTCATCCTTTAAAGGCAAATGTAAACAATAGTGGCCACCTACCAGTCGTGCAGATTCTGAGGCTATACGAATTAACTTGTTGTACTCCTTTGACATTTCCTCTCTGTCTTCACAGATGTGCTCTGGAAAATCTGCGTTATACTGTGCAACAACATATACTCAATTTCTGTTATTGACACACAATTGATTGAATGTTTCAGCAGCTTACCACTTTGTTTTGCGAAGTCATCTATCTCTTTGTATGGTCCACCAACCACCCATCCAAGTGCAGTCTTCATTGCATGAGGTTCACCTCCTTGGCTAGGTATGGTTTGCAACTGTTTGAAGATTTCTAGGTAGTTGATTCCTATTAATAGATCAACTTAAGAGTCAATACGAGATCGATGTACCTCTTTAAGATATGCCCACTTATCGATATCTATCTTTTTGTAGTTGAATACTTTTTTGTTCACTGGAATGGAGATCTGCGTAAAGACCTTTGGCAACTCAATACAGGTATTCCCCAGGTTACGGACACCCGACCTACCACATACGAACGGGGTCGCAGCTGCGACGCATGCGCCTCAGTAACTGCCGCTCCGTCATCTTCGGTCTGGGGACGCTGCAAGCAGTGGCTGGACGGAGGCTGGAGGGGGGCGATTTCGCTGCTCGTGCAGTGTAGTGTCCCTCGGCCGGCTCCCGGCGGCAAGCGGTTTCACTGCCTGCCCACCATACACAGCTGCCCCATTCGTTCTAGGTGGGCGGCTGGTAATGCTGCAAGCGGTGACCCGGTTGTGGGTGAACGGGGTGGCGGGGGGGTAGCATTGTAGTGTGTCTCGGATGGCTATGTGTTGAGTGGGGGCGGTGGTGTTGCAGACGCTGCAAGCAGCTTGCTGTAGTGGAGGTGACTGTGAGGTGGGCTGGTGATGAACCGCCCGTTGCTGCCCCCATTCATTCTCAATAGCAAGCCTGCTTGTACTGTTACGCACATAGCAGGAAGTTGTCTCTTGTCAGTACGGGGTGGCCCAGATCTAATTATGCAGATCCAGATTGTCTGGATGACTTTGATTTATGCGGGGACGATTCCAGTTCGGCACGAAGACGATTCTTCATGTCGTCAGTTCGCACACTTCTCGATGGTCCGGGATTTTACGGGTGATTTTCTATGTAATAAACTGAATAAGTTATAGCGTAATGAAAATGGCATAATTGTATCTGGCCCACCCTATACATCAGACGTGCTGAGGACGGGTGCCTTCCTGCTGTGATAGCTGTACAGTGCTGTGCAGAAGAACTCATGTTAAACCTTTTGTCTTCACACTTCAAGAATGTCTCTGAAACACAAATCTGATGCAAGTGCTGGTAATACAATAAAGAAGAGAAAAACCATCACCATTGAAAATAAAGTAGAAATAATAAAAAGGTCGGAAAGAGGTGAAACTCCATCATTCATTGGCAGGGCACTTGGCTACAGTCGGTCAACAATAGTATTTATTAAAATAATGTACCTGTTCCGACTTACATACAAATTCAACTTAAGTATAAACCTACAGTCCCTATCTCGTATGTAACCCGGGGACTGCCTGTATATTCATCATCGTTGAGCCCACGGACTTGCAAATCTGATAAGACAGAACATTGGGTTAGCATTTTTGAATCATTATCATAATTACTCATAGTTTTGAGGAATACTTGTGTTCCTCTCCCTTGAAGGTTTAATTGTCTCTGGAGCTTTTCAGTGCAAATTGTTACTGTACTACTGAGGTCTATAAAGGTGTATGTTTCTACATACCTTTCACTGTTCTTAGATTTTACCTTAAAAGGAACCACATGCAGTGCGCATTCTTCACCGACCCCAGTAAAGGCACAAGTTCCAGTCTCAGTTTCCTTTTCAATAGGTGTTGCCACACTGACTGTAACTTTAGATGTTGCTCCACTATATTTTTTGATATGCAGGATATCTGGGTGCTGAAAAGAACATGTCTTACATTTCATTCTTTCTTTACAGTTCTTTCCAAGGTGCCCCTGTTTGAGACAGCGAAAACATAAACCTTTAGATTTTAAAAAGTCAATTCTTTCTTTATGTGGCAGTTCTTTGATTTTACTACACTCAGAAAGGGTATGCTGACCATTGCAGAATACAAAAGGCTTTTTAAATACACAGGCATCATTAACAGTCTTTTTGACTGGTGGTATTCCATCCCCCACCGCCGCAGAACCTGCACAAAGTTCTCCCAGCTCATGCCTTGATTGATTATCTGGGAGTGAAGTGCTGGAGTTTTAGAGTGGAAATAATAGATCATTATTTGGAACACATGCATTTTATGTGTGTTCAGTTTCTACAATAATCTGTGTAAACACATTGTTAAAACAGAAACGTTTTTCATATTTTAGTAGTAAATGACAAAATTTTGGCATAAACTATATAATGTATGAAGCCTGAAGTCCAAAGATCAAATAAACACTTTCACAAAAGGTTCAAGGGTGATACAATAGCTTCTGTGGTTTGCTGACTTGTAATCAAGAGTCCCTGGTTAGATTCCGACTGCCTCCTATATTTGCTGTTTTCAGTAGTGAGCTGCTCTTATTGTTAATATTATACAGTACACACATACATTTGGTTTGCGTCTGTGACAGACGCTGTACATTTATAGGACTTGTAAAAGTTACGTTTTTTTTTCCCCCAGTTTTATTCTCTCAGTCACGATCACAATACATACTACTACCACCCCCCCACCCAGGAATCTGACGCTGTTAGTTTTTATTTGAAACTGGGAATAACTGTAGATGTCAGTGATGTTTTGAGGCAATGGAACTGGACATTCTCTGATCTGGAGGGATTAAAGCTGACACACAAACGCTTGTGAATCTGCCTTCTTCGTATCTCACTGTCACTTGATTTTTTTTGTATTCAGTTTTATGGATTGTTCCTGTCACACTGAATTAGTATGCACCTTATGGTCTATAATGTACAAAAAAACAGAGACATAGGCAAATATGATCTTTGGAATTATTAATTTTATGACCTGTATAGTACATTTCGGAAAACATTGTAGCACGGATGCAACATTATTCATATTATTCATATTCATTCGCATAACATCTTGTGCTTGTAATCAGTGACTGAGTGTTTTGCGTGTTTTTTTTTTTTTCTGATCTTTCCAGTGTCCACATTGCTGTATTGGGTTATGTTTCTTTTGTACTCCAGGACATGCAGAGGAAACAATAGTACAGAGAGGTCAGTTCAGTGCTATATGCAATCATCAAATTCAAATGTTAACAGTTCACACACATGCAAGGACCGTCCTTCTTGCATTTAAGACATGTGTACCTGTTGCAATGTAAACACTTTTCCCTATGCTGTGGTTTCTATTACACACCTGAAAGAAAGAGACAATATATGCGAGATTTTAAAGAAATCATTTTATGGCCTGAATAGTACCAATCAGAAAACATCATCACACTAATGCAATATTATTTGAAAACTAACAGTGTCAGATTGGGTGTGAATTTATGCTAGCACTGTTACTTAGAGTCAGATCAGGAGGGGCGGGTTTGTGTTTACAGCGTGATCGTGATTAAGAGAATAAAACTGAAAAAAGCTAACTTTTACAAGTACAATAAATTTATACCCAATGTCCCATATATTTGTCTCTTTCTTTTTTTTCTCCGTGCTGTGTTGACATCGTGCACCAGAAGGCGTGAGCTTATTCAGTGCACTCAAGAACATGCAGGTGGCCAGTTGCTGTGTGCTACAACATACTGGTGGCGATCAACGCACATGTACTGTGCAAGGCATGCACAGGAGCCACTGAAAAAAGAAGAGTGTTCATGGCTCACCTTGCAGAGGAACTTCGTCGTCGCATCTTACTAGAAAAGGCGATGGAAAAAGAAAAGGATGATGCAACATCGACAAGCCTCTGTTCCAAGACAGCCCCAGGAAAGTAAACTGAGTCAGTATCAGGTGCCCTTTCAATGTAATAGGAACCACAGCATAGAGAGAATTGTGTACACTGCAACAGGTACACATGTCGTAAATGTAGGAAGGACGGTCCTTGCGCGTGTGTTAACATTTGAATTTGATGATTGCATATAGCGCTGAACTGACCTCTCTGTACTATTGTTTCCTCTGCATGTCCTGGTGTACAAAAGAAACCGCACCATACAGCAACGTGGACACTGGCAAGATCGGGGAAAAAAATACACGCGAAACACTCAGTCACTTATTACAAGCACAAGACGTTATGCGAATGAATATGAATAATGTGAATAATGTTGCATCTGTGCCACAATGTTTTCCAAAATGTACTATACAGGTCATAAAATGAATAATTCCAAATATCATATATACCTATGTCTCTGTTTTTTTTTTTGACATCATAGACCACAAGGTGCATACTAATTCAGCGTGAGCAGGAACACTCAATAAAACTGAATACAAAAAAATCTAGTAACAGTGAGATACGAAGAAGGCAGATTCACCAGCTTTTGTGTGTCAGCTTTTATTCCTCCAGATCAGAGAATGTCTAGTTCCATTGCCGCAAAACACCGCTGACATCTACAGTTATTCCCAGTTTCAAATAAAAACTGACAGCGTCAGATCCCTGGGTGGGGGGGGCGGTAGTATGTATCGTGATTGTGACTGAGAGAATAAAAGTGAAAAATAACGGTAACTTTTACAAGTCCTATAAAAGTACAGCGTCTGTTACAGACGCAAACCAAATGTATGTGTGTACTGTATAATATTAACAATAAGAGCAGCTTACTACTGAAAACGGCAAATATAGGAGGCATTGGGAATTGAACCGGGGACTCTTGATTACAAGTCAGCAAATCATACCGCTATGCCATGGAAGCTTTGTACCATCCTTGAACCTTTTGTGAAAGTGTTTATTTGATCTTTGGACTTCAGGCTTCACACATTATATAGTTTATGCCAACATTTTGTCATTTACTACTAAAATATGAAAAACGTTTCTGTTTTAACAATGTTTATTATTGTAGAAACGGAACACACATAAAATGCATGTGTTCCAAATAACGATCTATTATTTCCACTCTAAAACTCCAGCACTTTACTCCCAGATAATCAATCAAGGCATGAGCTGGGAGAACTTTGTGCACGTTCTGAGGCAGTGGGTGATGGGATACCAGGCTGCTTGCTGCTTGTCTTTATTGGCACATTTACAGGACAAAAGACGGTGATGGAGAAGTACAAACGGATTTAAGGTGGGCCAGATCTACGAGTTTTTTCATAGACTCTGGTAATTCTAGTGTTAATCATTTCTTGAGCTGGACCTCAGTGTATCCCAACCTGATGTATTGAATCAGGTAATCCAATTTATCTTGTGGGTCTACTAATATGTCACCTACACCGTGATCAAAGGCTCTGAAAAAGTCTGCATAACCTGAAAATAAAGGGACCTATCTACGTGGTACTTCACCACAAGGCGCAGGAGGTGCTGGAGCAGGAGCTATCCTTTGTTGTGTTAATGATTTAGCCATTTCAGTGATTGCTTTCTGACATTCTGCTTGATTTTTCTGACATTCGGCTTGATTCTTCTGATATTTGACTTGATTCTGCGCTAGTACGTCTAGTATATCATTTTCTGGAGCTCTGCATGTCTGCCATTGTGCTAGCGGAAGGTTGTTTCGATCATACCTGTTTTTTTAGTGTAAACTCAAGCTCATGAATCTTTTGTAGAATTTTATTGAATTCCGTCCATTCAAGTGTGATTGTCGAAGAAGGTGATGATGCCGCAGCGCTTTTCTGGGCAAAAGAGTCACATTTAATATCAAGAGCTTGCTTTAACTGAGGAGAAACCTTTCGTACTCTTGACTTTGTGCGATCCTGTTATTGCAATTTTATCTCTCGGAATTGATTAACAACCGTTCATCAGATGTGTGTGATAAAAGGCTATTGCATCTTTCAGCCATGTCGCTGTAGCGTCAATAAATTAGTTACATTTCTTGGAGATTTCTGTGAATGTTGTTTTCTGTTTCTTAATTGCGCCTTCTTAACTTAGCGCTGATAATAAACTTTTATTCAGCTCCTCAATCTGACTGTGCGTCTCACGAAAAATTCCAAGCTTTTGCTCTACTTCTAAATGATTTTCTGTATTATCTTTAAGGTTTTCGATTTCAGCCATAAGCTCAGAAAGCTGATCTTTCCTTCGACTTATATGACCTTTAAGATCTCCAATTACATTCTCTGACTTTTAGTCCATACTTGGATCACTCCTGACTTCACTTGAGCTATGCTTAGATGTTGCCATGACAGCAGCTTGAGTAACTGACAGCAACAAAACGTCACAGTTGACAACAGACGACTTCCTTACAGCGAGGCTTCCATGACTCAGGCAAAAGCACAAGCAGATGCTGGGAGAGAGAAGTGCTGGCTAGGAAAAATCACGGATTCTCGGCAGCGTTTGACGCAGATGGCAGATCGTTAGTAAACATTCTAAACAACTAAGACACATTTATGCCAAATTTATTTACTGATAACGCAAGCAATCCGGTAAGTATAACTCATCAACCTGGAGGTAAGTGAAGAAAATTTGGAAAGTCTACAAAATTATATTGATCAAGTTTTTGAGTCTGTTGTTATGGGGCCTAAGAAAGCAGCAGCTAACACGGAAACACCTGCTACCAAGGGAAGCCGTCCTCAGGATTCCCCCGAGGCGACCTCATCTCCCCGCAAGGATATATTAGAATTATTAGATTCTATAGATAAAAGGCTTTTGGGATTTGAGGGACGACTCCACCTGCTCGAGATTCTACACCAGGAGTTCCAGAACCTCCGACAATCTCTGGAATTCAGCCAGGATCAGGTGGAGCGGCTTGTGGCTGAAAACGCGTCTCTGCGGGAGACTGTGTCTTCCCTGACAGAGGGAATGACATGGATCTCCCAGGACAACAAGACCCTGAAGGAGACGGTTTTGGATCTTCAGGCCCGCAGCATGAGAGACAATCTGGTGTTTGCAGGCCTGCCGGAGCAGACGGGAGGACAACCGGAGGACTTTCTCCAGACCCACATGAAGATACCCGAAGAAACGGTAAAGAACATCACCTTTCACCGGGTTCATCGCCTTGGAGCCAAAAGAGCAGACAGCAGAAGATCTCGTCCCATCGTGGCCAAATTTGAGCATTTTAAACAAAAGGATTTTGTTAAGAGCCGCGGGAAGGAGCTCAAAGGAAAAGATTTTAGCGTGAATGATCAATTTCCTAAAGAAATTTTGGATCGCCGCAGAGTTCTGTTCCCACTGCGTAAAAAATTCATCTAAGAAGGGAGCCGCGCTGTCATTTCTGTGGACAAGCTCTACGTCAACAACAGGCTGTACAAGGAGCGAGGAGTGACAGACTGGCTTTATTAGCCCAACATCAGGTCACAAGTTTATTATTCTTATCGGGATTCACTGGGTATGAGCATGTCAGGATAAAAAGCTGCTATATCCATGTTTAGATGATGGGATCACCTGTTCTCTCACCACCCCACACCTCTAGCACCTTTTCTTTTTACTTCTTTTTTTCTTTTTTTAACCTTTATCACTCTTTCCTTTCCTTCTTTTACCTGCTTCTGGAACTTTACATCCACATGACACAATCACACAACTTTCCTACACTGCGTCAGCACACACACAACGCACGCATACAAACACTGGATTATAATTATTACATTTTATCATACAACCTCAAACACTCTTTTTCTGTCTTATTATTATTATTATTGTCTGATTATTATCAGCATTAGTATCATTATCAGCATTAGTATTATTATTATTATCAGCATTAGTATTATTATTATTATCATCAGCACTATTATTATCATCAGCATTACTATTATTATTACCAGTATTATTATTATTATCAGCACTATTATTATTATTAGCATTATTATTATTATTATCATTAGCACTATTATTATTATTATCATCTTATTATTATTATTATTTTCAGCATTAATATTATTATTATCATCAGCATTAATAATATTATTATTGTTATTAGCATTATTATACATTTTTTTTTTATTTATTATTTATTGCTTTATTTTTTACAATCCCATCAAGTAAAAACTGGAGGTTTAATACGTCACTGCTTAGAGACGAAGGTTTTGTGGAATATTATAAAAAAGAGTGGGCTTTATATTTAGAACATAATGACCTGCCTGGAACATCAGCATCTGTTCTCTGGGAGGCAGGGAAAGCAGTGATGAGAGGTAAAATAATCTCCTTCTCATCACATAAGAAAAAAATAGAAAACAAACGTATTCAGAAATTAGAAGAAATCATTAAGTCTTTAGAGGCATCCACAGAAGAAGAATTACAAAACAAATTGCGTAAAAGTAAACTAGAACTTAAAGGAATTATTGACAAAAAAATAAAATTTTTAGCACAAAGACTACGAATAGAAAACTTTGAACACGGTAATAAATCAGGCAAGTTTTTAGCCAACCAGTTAAAAATAAACAAAGAGAAAACTGACATATCTGCTGTTAAAGACTCAACTGGGAATATAGTATATGATCCTGAAAGAATAAACAACACTTTCAGAGATTTTTACAAAACCTTGTACTCACCACAGATTAACCCATCAGATAATGAGATCAATGAGTTTCTAGACAGGATAATACTTCCTAAATTATCAGATAGTCAAGCTACAGTCCTGGACTCGCCATTAACATCAGATGAGCTTCAGGAAGCTCTTAACTCCATGCCTAATAGAAAAGCTCCAGGTCCAGATGGGTTTCCAGCAGAGTTCTACAAAGAATTCTGGGTCATTCTAGCTCCAACATTTTTCAGAATGATGAGTGAAATAGAAGAAAATGGTAGACTACAGCCAAATATGAATTCAGCCAACATTAGTCTCCTGTTAAAACCAGGCAAAGATCCTATATTTCCTACCAGCTATCGCCCCATTTCTCTTATTAATGTTGACCTCAAAATAATTTGTAAAGCCCTTGCAAAAAAATTAGAGAAGGTAACCCCTTTCATAATACACCCAGACCAAACTGGTTTCATTAAGGGGAGACATTCATCCACAAATTCACGTAGATTACTTAACTTAATAGACTTTTCTTACAGCAGAAACATGGAAACCAGTATATTATCTCTCGATGCAGAAAAGGCTTTTGACAGAGTTAACTGGAAGTTCTTATTTGCAACTTTACATAAATTTGGTTTTGGAAACTTCTTCATAAACTGGTTAAAAATATTATACAGTTCACCAACAGCATGCGTCAGGACAAATGACCAAACATCAGCTAGCTTCTGTCTTCAGAGGGGGACTAGGCAGGGATGCCCACTCTCCACCTCGCTATTTGCTATTTTTATTGAACCACTAGCAGCAGCAATCGGGCAAACTACAGTTATTAAAGGCATAAAGTGTAAGAACATAGAACATAAAATCAGTCTTTATGCAGATGACGTGTTACTTTTTCTCCAGAATTCTCAATCCTCTCTCTCCCAAGCAATTGAACTAATAAACTCCTTTTCAAGAGTTTCAGATTACTCAATAAACTGGTTAAAATCCATAGTTCTCCCAATTAATTTTTCTTTTGTCAATTCCCTTAATACACAATTGGAATCAGGGAATATTACATATCTGGGCATTCATGTCTCTCCCAGGCTGGCAGATCTAACTAAACTAAACTACATCCCACTATTAAAGAAAGTGGAAGATGATCTTGCTAGATGGAAATCCTTACCGATATCACTTATGGGGAGGGTTGCCACAATTAAAATGATGGTTTTACCATGAATCAATTACTTATTTTCAATGATCCCAAACAAGCCATCATCTGATTGGTTTAGATCCCTGGACTCCTCTATCACTAAATTCCTTTGGAAGGATAAACCTCCACGAATTAGCTTAAAAACACTACAGAAGACCAAAGAGAGAGGAGGGCTGGATCTACCCAACTTCTATCATTATTTCTTAGCCAACAGGCTCCAATATATACCAAGATGGTTGCAACATAACCCGCTGGATGAGTCCTGGTTAGATGTAGAACAGACACTTTGCAATACTATAGAGCTTTCGGACCTACCGTTTATTAGCTCAAAAATAAGAAAGCATGAAAGCTTTAAAAGTATTAATATTAGCACCTCACTGACAGCATGGTGGGAATATCTAAAAATGACAGAGTCTTCACTAATTCCATGCAGACGCACACCCATCTGGAATAATCCTGACATATTGCAAAACAATAAAATGGTGAACTTCCCATACTGGAAAAGTAAAGGAATTCTATACATGGAACACATATTTGAAGGATTGGATTTCACTCCATTTAACAGAATAGTCTCCCAATTTGGGATAGACAAGAATAGATTTTTAGAATATCTCCAAATTAAATCAGTAGTTAAAGAAAAATTTAAGCTTAATAAAGTAGAATTACAAACACCATCAAGGGTATTAGACTTCTGTAATCTCAAACATCCCAAATTACTGTCTAAAGTATATAAAACATTGACCAAAATAGATGATACAATAGCAATTCCTATAGGTAAATGGGAGGCGGATTTATTAGTTAGCTTTGACCAGACTTTCTGGTCCCAAACTTGTTTAAAAACTTTTAAAACGATCAGAAACCCCAATTTACAATTAATTCAATACAAAATTCTACACAGAGTACACTATACAGGTAATCGGATGTTCAGGATGGGATTTGTGCCATCTGACACCTGCACACACTGCACAGACAACATTCCTGACAGTTATATCCACGCACTGTGGTCATGTCCACCTGTTCAGGGATTCTGGTATGGAGTATGTGAAGACCTGTCAAAGTGTCTGAAATGTGATATCCCAACTTCCCCCTCATTTTGCCTGCTGGGGAACCTAGAGGATGTCCCGATTGAAACAAATTTGGTTCATGTGGTTCTCACTGCCATATGCATCGCTAAGAAAACTATCCTCATAAACTGGAAAAACAAAGATAATCTTTGCATTAACCAGTATAGAAATCTTTTATTGGATCATATTACACTTGAGACAGCCTCTGCCTCCACTTCAAATCAATCTCTCTGGGCTCCTTTGATCGGTTCCATCACATAGCGATGATGGAGGGTCATTGATATTGTCCTGCGGGATGCTGTGGTTGATGTGGTGGAGAGTCTGAGCTTAGAGTGTCTGGAGGATCCCTGGGGGTGGGTTCACTAGGGGGGTCTTGGGCTGGGGGGCTGCTGCCCCACTCTGGTGGTGCTTGGGTTGCCTCGGGGGGTGGACTTCTGGTAGTTGTGTGTGGGGCCTTGGGGGGTCTTGACGGTGACTGCGGGTCACTGCCTGGTGGCTGCATCGCCCCCGGGTGGGTCTGGGTGGAGGCTTGGTGGCTTGGGGTTTGGGGGCGGCCGTCCCCGGATGGGGGTCTGGGTGGGGCCTTGGGGATTAGGTCCTGGCATGTATGCTGCTGGGAAGAGGGCCGGAACATGCGGTGGTGCCGGGTCCTGGCTCCGCCATGGGGGAGGGGGATGTCCGGGAGGGGGGGATCCAACTTTACCTGGGTGTCTTACACACGTGGACAAAATTGTTGGTACCCTTCAGTCAATGAAAGAAA
>JANRMT010062829.1:8479751-8492660 GCA_026402145.1 Polypterus bichir lapradei
TACACACGTGGACAAAATTGTTGGTACCCTTCAGTCAATGAAAGAAAAACTCACAATGGTCACAGAAATAACTTTAATCTGACAAAAGTAATAATAAATAAAAATTCTATGAAATTTAACCAATGAAAGTCAGACATTGATTTTCAACCATGCTTCAACAGAATTATTTAAAAAAATAAACTCATGAAACAGGCCTGGACAAAAATGATGGTACCCCTAACTTAATATTTTGTTGCACAACCTTTTGAGGCAATCACTGCAATCAAACGATTCCTGTAACTGTCAATGAGACTTTTGCACTTCTCAACAGGTATTTTGGCCCACTCCTCATGAGCAAACTGCTCCAGTTGTATTAGGTTTGAAGGGTGCCTTTTCCAGACGGCATGTTTCAGCTCTTTCCAAAGATGCTCAATAGGATTGAGGTCAGGGCTCATAGAAGGCCACTTTAGAATAGTCCAATGTTTTCCTCTTAGCCATTTTTGGGTGTTTTTAGCTGTGTGTTTTGGGTCATTGTCCTGTTGCAAGACCCATGACCTGCGACTGAGACCAAGCTTTCTGACACTGGCCAGCACATTTCTCTCTAGAATCCCTTGATAGTCTTGAGATTTCATTGTACCCTGCACAGATTCAAGACACCCTGTGCCAGATGCAGCAAAGCAGCCCCAGAACATAACAGAGCCTCCTCCATGTTTCACAGAAGGGACAGTGTTCTTTTCTTGATATGCTTCATTTTTCTGTCTGTGAACATAGAGCTAATGTGCCTTGGCAAAAAGTTCAATTTTTGTCTCATCTGTCCATAGGACATTCTCCCAGAATCTTTGTGGCTTGTCCACATGTAGTTTGGCAAATTCCAGTCTGGCTTTTTTATGATTTGTTTTCAACAATGGTGTCCTCCTTGGTCGTCTCCCATGAAGTCCACTTTGGCTCAAACAACGACGGATGGTGCGATCTGACACTGATGTTCCTTGAGCTTGAAGTTCACCTTGGATCTCTTTAGAAGTTTTTCTGGGCTCTTTTGTTACCATTCGTATTATCCGTCTCTTTGATTTGTCATCAATTTTCCTCCTGCGGCCACGTCCAGGGAGGTTGGCTACAGTCCCATGGATCTTAAATTTCTGAATAATATGTGCCACTGTAGTCACAGGAACATCAAGCTGCTTCGAGATGGTCTTACAGCCTTTACCTTTGACATGCTTGTCTATAATTTTCTTTCTAATCTCCTGAGACAACTCATTCCTTCGCTTCCTCTGGTCCATGTTGAGTGTGGTACACACCATGTCACCAAACAACACAGTGACTACCTGGAGCCCTATATATAGGTCCACTGACTGATGACAAGATTGTAGACACCTGTGATGCTAATTAGTGGACACACCTTGGATTAACATGTCCCTTTGGTCACATTATTTTCAGTCTTTTCTAGGGGTACCATCATTTTTGTCCAGGCCTGTTTCATGAGTTTTTTTTTTTTTTTTATTAATTCTCTTGAAGCATGGTTGAAAAGCAATGTCTGACTTTTATTAGTTAAATTTCATAGAATTTTTATTTATTATTACTTTTGTCAGATTAAAGTTACTTCTGTGACCATTTTGAGTTTTTCTTTCATTGACTGAAGGGTACCAACAATTTTGTCCACGTGTGTATGTCTTACTTAGTCTGAATGTTGAGTAAATGTGGGGATGGGAGTAAATACTCTGCTGGGGTGGTGTGGGTTGGTGGCCTCAGACTCCGTGGGGCTCTGTGATGCTGCTGCTTTGGGCTGTGGCTAGATGGGCTGGGGCCTCCACGCCCCGGGTGGATTTTGGGAACGGAGGTGCCTATTGGGGCCAGTAGGGGAGCTGGCTCCCTGGAGGGCTCAGGCCCCTCAGCCGTTCCTCCCCATCCTCAGACATTTCCCTCCTCCTGCTCCCTCACATCATCACACAAATATGCACATAGGGCCTTGGGGTGTGGGTAAGTCAGGGGGTGCGGGTATGGATCCCATTTCCGCAGTCCTGTGGCAGCCTACCCCCCAATTTTATTTGCACATTAAACACTTCCACAAACAACATTTCACACAAATGCACACTCAGGGTCTTGGGAGTGAGCACACTCAACGGCATCCGGTGGGGGGAAATTCCAGCCTCACTCCGAGTGCCAGTGCCCACTTCCAATTTTAAACTGCACCTAGTCACGGAGGGTTTTGGGGGGGAAGTGGGGCTGTGTGTTGGCATCTGCTGGTGTAGGCCACATGATGCCAGCACTGCCCGCGCCCCCCCAACCACAAAATGCACCTTATCAACACACATTAACTTTACATTGGAGCCGGCGGAGGGAGACTAGAGGTCTTATTACACCTCTGTTCTCGGTTAGCTGCCCGGGGCTGGAGGCTAGGAGTGGGAGCTGGCCGTCTGCCTGTGGTCTGGAGTGGTGGGTTGCTTTGCTCTGCGTTGGACTGGGGTGCCTGCTCATTATTACCCCAGCGGAACGGGGCTAACTCTGGCGTCCGGGAATGGTTGTGCTCTCGGTACGGCAGCACCGGGACCAGAGTTAGTAGGGTGTGTATGGGGAGTGTGAATGGGTGTCTGGCGTACATCCTTGTAAGTCTTGGGTTGTATGTGTATGTGAGAGCATGAGGGAGGGAGTGTATGACTGTGTTTGTGTGTGACTGTATATGTCAGGTGGGGTTTTGGACTCCTCCCCTCTTCTGGGACATTTGGCAATGCTACAACATCTTTGCCTACCCTCCCCCTGCCACTTTTTTTTTTTTTAAACATCTGTCTGGTCGCTCCCGGTGGCTGCCTGGTGGGATCTGAGTCCCTGGGCTCTGTTGGGTCCTCGGTGGGGTGGGTCGCCCTTGTGTCCCGGGCTGCTGGGTTCCGGGCCCGGCCGGCTCCGGGGTGAGCGGCTACGGGCGGGCCTGGGGGCTAGCCGTTGATATCTCCCGGGACTCTGCAGGCTGCTGGTTGTGGCCCCCCGGGGTGATCCTCTGCGCCTCTCGAGGGGGGGTTGGGGCTTCTCTGGTGACGGTCTCCCTGGGGTCTCCGCGCTCTGGGGTGACCACTGGATTTCTGGGCTTGGAACTCCCTCCATCTTCCGCACGTTTTTGGGGGCAGGTCTGTGGCCCTTCACACTCACTATTGGACGCTCCTATAGCGAAACCTTACACATACAAGCGTGCGTACGTACACAGTTGCTCACATGGTGCTTTCATAGGTATGACTTGGACATCTTCAGCACATGACCTAAGGCTGTGGTTGGCCCTAAATGCCTTAGTAATAATTACTGTGTGATTGTTAGCAAACATTTTTACTTTTATATATCTTCATGTAGCTGATACATCAATGTTTTTGTCTTGTGGTTTTTTTTTTTTTTCCCCCCCTCTTTTTCTGCAGGTCTAGAAGCGGATTCTGGCTTATTTATTGTTTATTCTATACGAAAATCCCCCCTTCCCCCTTTACCTCCATCTCCTCCTTTTCTCTCTTCTTTTTCTTTCATTTTTGTCTCCGTGTCCGGTTCAAATCTTAAAAACATCTGAAAATATTTCTAATAAAGTTTTGGTATCAGGCGTGGCATCAGCAGAAGCTGTAACGCTCCACCTGAGAGAAAAACTGTAAGGCTAGTCGCCAGCATTCAGACATCAATTCTGATTGCTTCACAGCCGAACAGGACACGGTTTAAAAAAAAAAAAAAAAGCACAAGCATTCATCCACAATGTCCTATATAATATCACAGTCTCTTAAAGATTCTCAAGTCCAGGTACAGCGACCTTGGTTTCATTTACAATCATGCAGAGATAGAAGATAAGCGCACAGTGCCTCGGGAATAGCTCAGTTCTTTTTCTTTCATTGCTGAGTTCTGGAGCAGAAGCTTTCTCGATCTCAGATGGTAGTTTCCAGTTCAAGTTCAACGCCTTCAGATGACAGTTTTCTGATGAAAATGTAGCTGCGTTTTTCCAAAATTACCAAAGTTCAGCAGCTCTAGCTGAAAAATGGGATTCAACAAAAGCCTGATGCACTGAAATGATTCCACAGACAAAATATCTTTGTTTTTAAAAGTTGTAGTTAAATTTCAAAGTAAAACAGTTCTCACACACACACAAAATTAAAACAGTAAAAAAAGAAAAGTTCTTGTTAAGAAAAGTTCTGCTCAAAGCTTAAATCTTGTTACATTTCAAATCGTTAGTAATCACTTCAAAATGTTTCTGAACCATTTCAAAACGGCAATCAGAAAACTGTATGCCTATCCCATTTCTAAGAAAATGGGTCTTTTAAGTCCCTGTATACTGGGGACCTATTCTAAACAACAACTGAAACATTTAACACACTGTATCTCAGTCATAGCAATAAAGTTCTATCTCTTACTAACTTATAGGAGGAAAAGACTATACCATTATCTGGCTATGAAAGAAAATGATATTCTATTCAAATTAAGCAAACAGTAATATGAGTTTAACTCAAAGCTTTAACTTTATATGATTGGTTCTTACAGAGAGAATATACAGCATAGTTTTTATCTTACTTTACCCTGCTTTAAGTATAGTTTTTTTTCAACCCATATTCTAATACATACATGCTGCTGTATGCAATAGAACTCAGCTTTTCCTATATATGCAGCATGACGTGACAAATTATAAATTATTATGGAAACATTAGGTTAATGGTGACTGTCTTTGGTAGGGAGGGGTGTTGTTTTAACTGCATTATTAGGTTTTGAAAACGTTTTATGAAAGAGAATTGAAAACTGAATTGAAGTAGTCTTGCATGACTCAAGTAAATTGTATCTGTTTTGCCTAGCAACAGAACTGTTTATCTTAGATAATAAAAATTTGGTCATGCAAAATAAATTGTGGATTTCTTTAATGTGTTACACCAGTGAGAAGCTGCTTTTCACTAGCTCAGTATGGAAGGCCCTTTTTTATGGGAACTATAGCATATTAATTTTAATAAAATAGTTGCATCAATAACTTCATAAAGCAGGACACTATAACAGAAAAAGGGGTTGTATGGCTAGTAAAGAGGTGACATTTTTCTGATAATGAGCCCTTGGGAAACAGCAAATACTTTGGCCAGGACTAGCAGACCTATTTTAAAAGACAGATACAGGCACGAGGGTCCACCTGCAGATACAATAGACCCTCTCAGATCTTGGAAGTTTTGGGCTGCAGCCTAACAGCTAGGTAAGGAATATGGAACACAGCTGTTGAAAGCCATACAAATTGTTCTCAACACCTATGTTTAGCTGAAACAACAGTTCACAAAATTAAAAGATTACTAACATTTTAATCTCATGATTGATAAAACCAATTACAGGAACAAATACCTCATGTTGTAGCATTTCACAAATCACAATATGAGCTATTAAGTTGTGCCATGCCCAATTTATCACTTGCATGTCTCCAACAGACTTGTGACAGTAGAAAAATACAAACAACAGACAAAGAATACAGACAGTGTGAATGTAACCTCATACAATAAATGCAGTGTCAGTCAATATATAGAAGAAGCACTCCACAACCTTTAAAAAGAACATAAATAATTTTGGAGGGAATAAAACAATAGAATTATCTGGGTCATTTTAAACACATCTATGACAATGATCTCTAATAATGTAAGTACAAGCAATCTAATATTCTAATGTTCTAAAAATGATCCTTCAAAATCATTCAAGACATGGACCTCAGCCTACTCTGCACATGTGGCTTTGCATTTGTTTTGGATATGTGCTATACAAAAAATAAAAATAGTAAAGCTTACCACTTGTACTAATGAACTATTTGTGCTTCTTAACAGTGTTGCGTTCAGAAAAGGATTTTCATGATGCATCCAGAAGGAATGACACTGATAAAATTCAAGAGCTGATAAAGAAGGGTGTTGATGTGAAAGCTAAAAACAATGTAAGTAACTTTTTTTGCCTTATTTAAAAAAACACCATATATTTACAGTTCATTGTATTGTCACTGACAGAATAAAACTGAATAATAAAAAAACAAGCTCTAACTTTTATAAGTATCCAAAATTTACACCGGATGTTACAGAATCAAATCAAATGTATGTTTTTATTATATTTTAGTAATAATAATAGCAGCTCACTACTCAAAACGCAGAGCGCCCGGCCTCAAACCCAGAATATTTGGGTTATAAGGCAGCAGTTTTTACCTCTACACTATTCAAGAATACATATCAACTTCCTGTCAATTGACATTTGAGCTTGGGTTTTTAACTCATCGACAGTAACATGTAAATCAAATGATTTTTTTTTTTACTTAGGTTGTACTCTTGAATAAAAGCACATGTGTTTATTTAATATTAGGACTAAAGTCTTCATGCCTTATACTCCTCACGTCATTATTAGTATAACATGGAAAAGGTTTCTGCTTAGGTATTCAGCATTTCTTGCCTCTCATTTCCTTTTATCCTACACTTACACAGGTCATTGTACAGTAGACACTGAACACACATGAAATGTATATATTCCAAATAATAATATATTATTTACCTTATACAACTCCAGGCACCTCACTCCCAGAAAGAGACTTGAGCTCTGAGAATTTTGCGATGGACTCAGCATCTATTGGTGGGGCGATGGGATAGCAGGCTGCTTGTGCTGATCGACACATTTGCAAAACAAAAGATGATGATGAGAGGTTTGAAGGAATTTAAGGTGGCCCGAGATAATTAATTTTTTTTGTAGGCTTCAATAATTTTATTGATTTTATTGTAATCATTACATGCAAATAGATCATTTTTTACAAAAATAGGGTTGAAAACAAATCAACCCCCACACCTGAGAAAGAGAGCATGGCCAACAGAGTAAAACTTAAAGCTAGTAAAAATAAGTAAATTGCTAAGTTTAATAAGTGGATAAAGATAAATGGAGAAGAAAAACAAATGGGAAGAGAATCTGCTTCCTCAGTGCTTTAAGAGCTTAATCTAAAATGTTATTGATTAAATCCTGCCAGGTTTTGAAAAAGTTCTGCACAGATCCTCTAAGTGAGAATTTCATTTTTTCCAATTTCAAATAGTATTAAACATCAGTTACCCACTGACTTAAAAGAGGAGAGTTAGGATTCTTCCAGTTCAGCAAGATACGTCTACGTGCCAATAATATAGTAAAGGCAATCACAGTTTGTTTGTCCTTCTCCACTTTAAGCCCATCTGGGAGTACACCAAACACAACTGTTAATGGGTTAGGAGGGATTGTGACACCAAGGCTGTCTGAAAGGCATTTAAAGATTTTGGTCCAGAATGATGTTAATTTTGTGCCGGCCCAAAACATGTGACCCAGTAAGGCTGGAACTTGATTGCAGCGTTCGCAGGTTGGATCTTGCCCTGTAAACATTTTGGACAATTTTAAATGAGACAGATCTGCTCGATTATATAATTTTGAGTTGAATAATTGTATGCTTTGCGCATATGGAGCTTGAGTGAATTCTTTGCATTGCTACCTTCCACTCCTTTTCTGAGATATTGAGTGAGAGATCCTTTTCTCACTGTCCTCTTGGATCTTTAAAAGGGAGGGACTGTAAAATGGTTTTATATATTGCAGAAATGCTGTCTGAGTACTCGAAACTAAGCAGTATTTTTTCCAGCATAGAGGAAGGTGGGAGATGAGGAAAATTGGGCAGGTTCTGTTTAACAAAGTTTCTAATTTGAAGATAGTAAAAGAAAATGTGTTGCTGGAAAGTTAAATTTGGAATGTAATTGTTTGTAGGATGCAAAGACGTTGTCTATGTACAGATCTCTAAGTGATTTAATCCCAAATGTTTTCCAGATACTAAAAACTGCATATGTTTGCAAGGGTTGAAAAAGGTGGTTCTCGTGCAGAGGTACCACAGATAAAAGTTTCTCTGTCTTAAAATGCTTCCTACGTTTGTTCCATATTTTGAGTGAGTGAAGCACAATTGGGTTGTTAGTATATTGGCGATAACTTGCATTTATTGGGGCACAAAGCAGGGAATATAAAGAAGTACTGCAGGATTTTATTTCTGTTGCGGACCAAGCCTGTGTATGTCCAGGTTTTTATAGCTTGTATGTTTGCTGCCCAGTAATAAAACTGAAAGTTAGGTAGAGCCATGCCACCTTCTGTCTTGGATCTTTGTAGTGTTAATGCCTTGCTGTTCATGCTGACCTTGTTTTACTAGCAATCTAAGACATCTGGGAGGATTTAATTACAAGTATAGTAAAAGCATGAGCAGGAGGCCAAGGGTTCAGAAAGAGAAGGTAAAGGTAGCTAAAGTTTTATCAAAGTCTAAGCGTGTCTCAAGGTTATGATACAGCCTGTCATAGACTGAATTAGAACAGATAGGCAAAGGAATGGATCAGCCAAGACCTCCATGTTGAAGCCGACAATAGGGCTGCAATGATTAGTCAACGTAATTGATGACGTCGACTACAACAAAATTGTTGACACAGATTTTTTATTGTTGACGCGTCATAAACAGAACCTTCAACAGAGGCTCCAATCACAAAGAACCTCATTGTTTTTTGTAACTGCAATGTTCTACATGAACATCTGGGGGCAGTATTGTTTGTTATTGTTTGTCAAGACTGCACACAGTCCTACTAACGAAGAAAGAACGTCTGAGGAGAAGAAGAATGTAGAGGAAAATAAACGTGGTTGCATTGGCGAGTCAGATAGAGGGGGGGCAAGGGGATGATAAAAAATTCAGAATTTCTAAAGTGTGGGAGCACTTCACGGAAAAAGAAAAAAAAAGCTGAATGCAGATTATGCAAAGCGGATCTTTCTTTTCACGGCAGCACCAGCGCAAAGCATGAGCATCTGAAACGCAAGCATCCTGGAGCTGTGAGGCTGGTGATTGAGAATTTATACTGGCGCTGTTAGTTAGTTAGTTAGTTAGTTAGTTAGGGTCAGATCAGGAGGGGAGGGAGAACGTGAACGAGACTGAGAAAATAAAAGTGAAAAAAGCTAACTTTTACAAGTAACAAATTTACACCCGATCTGTTCGTTTTCAAATAATATTGCATTAGTGCGATGATGTCTTCTGGTTGGTACTATTCAGGTCATACAATGATTTCTTCAAAATGTCACACATTTGTCTCTTTCTTTTTTTCCCCCAGTGCTGTGCGCTGACACCAGAAGGCGTGAGCATATTCAGTGCTATCAGGAGCACGCAGGTGGCCAGTTGCTTGTGCTATAACAACCTTGACCTGGCAGCGATCAAAGCACATGTACTGTGCAAGGCATGTACGGGGTCCACTGAGAAAAGAAGAGCGTTTATGGCTCACCTTGCAGAGGAGTCCTGTGCGGACTAGGCAAGGTTGTGGGGAAAAAAAAACGTGGTCACTGATTACAACCGCAAGATGTTATGCGAATGAATATGAATAAAGTTGCATCCATGCCACAATGTTTTCTGAAATGTACTATAAGGTCATAAAATGAATATTTCCAAATATCACATATACCTGTTTCTTTGTCTGTGCGGCTTTTACATCACTGGCCATAAGGCACATACTAATTCAGCGTAAGCAGGAACACTCAATAAAATTGAATAAAAAAAATCAAGTGATAATAAGATACGAATAAGGCAGATTTGCCAGCATTTGTGTGTCAGCTTTTATCCCTCCAGATCAGAGAATGTCCAGTTTGATTGTCTCAAAACACCACTCACATCTATATTTATTCCCATTTTCAGATAAAAAGTAACAGTGTCAGATCCCTGGGGGGGGGGGGCGGTAGTATGTATCGTGATCGTGACTGAGAGGATAAAAGTGGAAATGAAAGGTAACTTTTACAAGTACTATACATTTACAGTGGCTTTTACAGATGCAAATCATATGTATGTGTTTATGGTATAATAACAATAAGAGCAACTCACTACTCAATAATGGTAAATATACGAGGCAGTCAGGATCGAACAGGGGGACTCTTGATTATAAGTCAGCAATTCCTACCGCTGCGCCACGAAAGCTATTGTAACATCCTTGAACTTTTTGTGAAAGTGTTCATTTGATCTTTGCACTTCAGGCTTTACACATTATGTAGTTTATGTCTATATTTTGTTATTTATTACTAAAATATGAAAAACGTTTATGTTTTAACGAAGTATTTTTTGGTTAAGTTAAATGCACCTTTTTTGTTTAAAGACTATGTGCAGTTTAGTTTGTATTGTTTAATGTATTTCTTTTTTTATTGTGATGGCCACACTAATATAAAAACATCTGATTATTTTCAAATTCATATTTTTCACTGGTTGTTATTTTAATTTGATTATTTTTAATTTTAATCGTGTTAATGCAGAGACATCAGTGAGATTCACAGGTGGACAGACATGAGCAGATGAGGTAAGACATGCACTGGAGCCCAGAACAGGATGTGCAACCACAGGTCGCAGGCATCAAAATAGTCAGGCGTGAAATAATCGTGACTAATCGGTTAATCAAAAAAAAATTTGAACTATTAGTCGACTACCAAACTAATCATTAGTTGCAGCCCTAGCCGACAAGTGTGTGTGAGCTAAACTGTAAGTGAGGCGGGCAATAAGAATTCTGGCCACTTTATTCCCACTGTCATCTACTACCAAAAATCCTAAGCATTAACTCCAACAGGATTCCTAACTCTGCCTTTGGATCATTGAGAAGATGGAACCAAGCTGTCTGAGCTGAAAGTAATGATTACCACACTCAGGGTAAAAATAATTGGTGCAAAGGAGGATTTATACACAAAATTGACAAAACAGACAACAGAATGGACAAACTGGTTCAGGATATGAAAGACTGAGAGATATGTTTAAACAATAACTTGGATGTAAACCTTAATAATTATCTAGCAAGAATTGATGAAAAAAATACAGACAATTTTGAGCAAAATTCAGAATAAAATAAGAGTACTTGGTGCTCATCTGGAAGAAGTTAAGCAAACATTTACAACTCAAATTGAAGAAGTTGAACAATTGTCATTCCCCGCTGACAAAAAAGCAACTGCTGTTGAATCCGAATGCAAAGTGCTTGGTGATAAATTAGCTGTGTTGGAAGGTAGATATAGAAGGAACAACTTTAGAATTGAAGGTTTCCCTGAAAACTTTGAAAGTCTGAACCCAGTGAAAATCATAGGTGAACTGTTTTCTAAAATTACTGGAGAAGACTTTAAATAGGTCACCACAATCTCAGAAGCTTATCTCATACATGGATGAAATGCCATAAAAAAAGTAAGTTACTTTTTATTTATCTTTTTCACCCTAACAGCTGTAAGTGCCAACGTAATAATAGACTCTTTAGGTATAATACCTGGCAATAATATGGAAAGGTTAAAGCTATTTTATGAAACAATTCACTACTTTTACTTTAGATTACAAATTGTCCTCACAAGTTCAGAAGTAACATCTTTCTGACCAGAAGTTTGTAAGCTGGAAATTGAAAGGTCCCAATCACAATCTAATTAGAAAACAGCATTGTCTCACCTAACAGGCCTAAATGACAAGATAGTATTTTAACAGGAGACTTTCTTAATAAGTAGGGACCAGTTTTGATTGCAAAGAGATTGGATTTGATAAATATTTCACTCCAGCTATACAAGGAAATCTAGATGTATGAGAATCTTAATGCTGTACATAAAGCAATCTCTTTTCTAGTATGAGACATGGTATCATAGTATCTGATCCTGAAGGGTAATATGTTATGGTGATGGGTAATTTATTTCAATCTAAAGAAATTCTGATGAATATCTATGTACCTAATGTGGATGATAGATATTTCATCCAAAATGTTTTTGCATCTATTCCCAATATGAACACTCATAAGATTATAATTGCTGGAGATTTTGTGTTTTAAATCCAGACCTGGATAGGTCATCAACTACTGTAGCTATAGCATCTAATGCCGTTAAAAACAAGTTTGTAATGGATCAAAACTTTTCAGACCCATAGAGATTCTTAAATCCAAACTGAAAAGCATGTTCTTTCTTCTCATCAGTGCACTATAGTTATTCAAGAATTATTTCTTAATTGATAATAAGTTATTGTCCACTATCAAACCTTTAAAGTATGACACCATTGTTATCTCTGATCACACCCTCTGATCTTGGAACTTAAATCACTACACCCTACAAACTCATTTCAAAGCTGACATTTTAACCCTCTGCCATTAGCAGATGAGAACTTTACAGAATTCACCTCCAAACAAATTGATTAGTTTTTAGAGACAAATGCATCCTCAGAGGTCTGTGCAGGAGAACTCTGGGAAATGTGGATGGTATTTTTTAAAAGAACAGATTATTTCATATCTTTCCCACAAAAATAAATTGGAGATCAAGAAGGCGTCAGAGTTAATCCGTGAAATTTTCAGAATAAATCGATATGTGACCCGACATTTGCGCGATAGACATATGAGCGCCGACAAAATAGCGCCGATTAAAACGCGCTGACAAAATTGCGAGTTTCATTAAATATGAATTACTAGTTTAAAGCATATATAATAATGTTTATTTTAGAAGTCAATATTATGAGACGCGGCATGCCATCAGCACGGCACGCAGATAATCCTTAACACAAGAATTACCAGAGCCTACGAAAAAACTCGTAGGTCCGTCCCACCTTAAATCGCTTCTTAAAACCGTTCTCACCTCTCCGCCAGCGTCTTTTGTTAATCTAAACGTGCTGATAAAAGAAAAGCTGCAAGTAGCCGGCTATTCCATCCCCCCAACGACTTAGATCGTGCACAAACTTCTCCCAGCTCATGCCTTGATTATCTGGGAGTGAAGTGGAATTTTAGAGTGGAAATAGATCATTATTTGGAATACACGCATTTCACGTGTGTTCTGTTTCTACAGTAATCCGTGTAAACACATTTTTAAAACAGAATTTTTTTTCATATTGTAGTAGTAAATGACAAAATGTAAGCATAAACTATATAATGTATGAAGCCTGAAGTCCAAATATCAAACACATTTACAAAAGGTACAAATATAACAGAA
>JANRMT010062829.1:8493060-8535245 GCA_026402145.1 Polypterus bichir lapradei
GATCTTGCCAGTTCGCACATGTTGCTGTATGGTGCTGTTTCTTTTGTACTCCAGGACATGCAGAAGACAGAATAGTACAGAGCAGTAAGTTCAGCGCTATATGCAATCAGACAGACAGACAGGCAGAGAAGGCACTAGATATATAAATAAACAGGGAAGGCATTGTATAATAGATATATAAAAAACAGCTAAGGGGATAGATATATAGATAGGTAGGAAGGAAAGGCACTATATGATAGGCAGACAGGGAAGCTCCTATATAATAATAAAATTACTGTTATTACTATATAGATAGACAGGGAGTTCAGGCAGGCAGAACGGCGAAGGTTAAAAATAAATAAATTTTCTCCCTAGCGGAGATTCGAACTCGGATCTCTTGAGGTACAGCAAGTCTGCTGTGCTCTAAGTGATGAAATCTTACCAGTACACCACAGAAGCTGTTGCAAAAGTCCTGAACCTTTTATGAAAGTGTATTTGCTCTTTGGCTGTCAGGCTTCACACATTTTATAGTTTATGTCTACATTTTGTGACATTTATTACTAAAATATGAAAAAGTTTCTGTTTTAACATTGTGTTTACACAGATTACTGTAGAAACAGAACACACATGAAATGCGTGTGTTCCAAATAACAATCTATTATTTCCACTCTAAAACTCCACTTCACTCCCAGATAATCGAGGCATGAGCTCGGAGAAGTTCGTGCACGTTCTGAGTTGGTGGGGGGATGGAATAGCCGGCTGCCTGCAGTTTGTTTTTATCGGCACATTTACAGGACAAGTAAATGTTACTGTTACTTTAAAATGAGTCCAACAAGAACACAGGGTCGCCATTGGAAATTTGTTAAGGGTAAATTTAGCACATAAATTTGGACATTTTTCTTCACACAGAGAACCATAGATAGATGGAATATGTTACCAAATAGTGTGATAGACAGTAGGACTTTAGGGACCTTCAGAACTAGTCTTGATATTATTTTGAGTGAATTAAGTGAACAGAACTGGTGAGTTTTGTTGGGCTGAATTGCCTGTTCTTGCTTAGACTGTTCAAAATTTTCAAATGTTAAGTGTCCCACAGCATTGCTCTTCACGTGGTTTTAAATCACTGCTCTGTGTAAGACAGTTATGAGGAATGTCCTAAAGTTCATTTACAGATCTTGGCAGTCCATCTGAGTGCAACCATTTAAACAAGTCAAATTATAGCTTGCAATTGCTATAATGCTTGCAGTCCTTAAATGATGAATGTACACTCCATAATAGAAGACTGGCATAAGGATCATAAGCCACTGAACATTTGATTTCTCATAATATAAATTAAATTTGGTCTACATGGTTAACTGTTGTTTCATAAAAAGAAGTGTGATTCATTCATTTTCCACCCACCTTTAATCGGTTCAGGGTCATTTGGGCCACAGTGTTTCCTGAAAAACTGGCCTCAAGGCAGGAACCAAATCTGGAAAGATATTTGTTCACAGCACACTCTCACAAAAGCTCAAGTCAGAGTCTCCAGTCATGCAAAACTTGCTATGATGGAAAGTCAGGTTTCCTCTAAAAATTCCCATACAGGCACAAGCATAAAGTGTAAAATCCACACATGGATGGCAAGACTAGGATTTGAACCACAGATTTAAAAATTCAAAAGAAAATAAAAACAGAAAAATTATTAAAGTATCAAACCAAAGTGTTTTCAAAAAGCAGCACAAATGTTCCAAAAGTTAGAAAACATTACTGAAGGGTCAGGGCTGATGATGCACTGTATGAAATGCAGTGATGAGAATTATATTTTAGAAAAAGAATGTGGACTCAAAACCAGGGGAGAAAAAATACAAATGCCTAATATTGGTATATTTGCTTCCAATAACCTAGTGAATACAGCATATACAATCATCCATCCATCGATTCTCTTCTGTTTATCCGAGATCTGGTCGCGGGGGCAGCAGCTTGAGCAGAGATGCCCAGACTTCCCTCTCCCCAGCCACTTCTTCTAGCTCTTCTGGGAGAACCCCAAGGTGTTCCTAGGCCAGCCAAGAGACATAATCCCTCCAGCGTCTCCTGGGTCTTCCCCGGGGCCTCCTCCCGGTTAGACGTGCCTGGAATACCTCACCAGGGAGGCGTCTAGGAGGCATCCTGATCAGATGCCCGAGCCATCTCATCTGGCTCCTCTCGATGCGGAGGAGCAGCGGCTCTACTCGGAGTCCCTCCTGGATGACTGAGCTTCTCACCCTGTCCTTAAGGGAAAGCCCAGACACCCTACGGAGGAAACCCATTTCAGCCGATTGTATTCGCGATCTCGTTCTTTCGGTCACTACCCATAACTCATGACCATAGGTGAGGGTAGGAACGTAGATCAACCGGTAAATTGAGAGCTTTGTCTTGTGGCTCAGCTCCTTTTCACCACGACAGACCGATGTAGAGCCCGCATCACTGCGGATGCCGCACTGATCCGCCTGTCGATCTCACGCTCCATTCTTCCCTCACTCGTGAACAAGATCCCGAGATACTTGAACTCCTCCACTGGGGGCAGGATCTCACCCCCAACCCTGAGAGGGCATTCCACCCTTTTTCGGCTGAGGACCATGGTCTCAGATTTGGAGGTGCTGATTCCCATCCCAGCCGCTTCACACTCAGCTGTAAACCAATCCAGAGAGAGCTGAAGATCACGGCCTGGTGAAGCAAACAGGACAACATCATCTACAAAAAAGCAGTGACCCAATCCTGAGTCTACCAAACCGGACCCCCTCAACGCCCTGGCTGCGCCTAGAAATTCTGTCCATAAAAGTTATGAACCGAATCGGTGACAAATGGCAGCCCTGGCGGAGTCCAGTTCTCACTGGAAATGGGTTTGAGTTACTGCCGGCAATGCGGACCAAGCTCTGACACCAGTTGTACAGGGACCGAACAGCCCTTACCAGGGAGCCCGGTACCCCATACTCTCAGAGTACCCCCCACAGGACTTCCCAAGGGACATGGTCGAATGCCTTTTCCAAGTCCACAAAACACATATAGACTGGTTGGGCAAACTACCATGCACCCTCCAGGACCCTGCTAAGGGTGTAGAGCTGGTCCACTGTTCCACGACCAGGACGAAAACCACACTGTTCCTCCTGAATCCGAGGTTCTACTATTCGACAGACCCTCCTCTCCAGGACCCCCGAATAGACTTTTCCAGGGAGGCTGAGGAGTGTGATCCCTCTGTAGTTGGAACACACCCTCCGGTCCCCTTTCATAAAAAGGGGGACCACCACCCCAGTCTGCAAATCCAGAGGCACTGTCCCTGATGTCCATGCGATGTTGCAGAGGCGTGTCAACCAAGACAGTCCTACAACATCCAGAGCCTTGAGGAACTCCGGGCGTATCTTATCCATCCCCGGGGCCCTGCCACCAAGGAGTTTTTTGACCACCTCTGTGACCTCAGTCCCAGAGATGGGGGAGCCCACCCCCGAGTCCCCAGGCTCTGTTTCCTCATTGGAAGGCATGTTAGTGGGATTGAGGAGGTCTTCGAAGTACTCCCCACAACGTCCTGAGTCGAGGTCAGCAGTGCACCATCCCCACCATATACAGTGTTGACACTGCACTGCTTCCCCCTCCTGAGACGCCGGATGGTGGACCAGAATCTCCTCGAAGCCGTCTGAAAGTCATTCTCCAAACTCCTCCCACGTCCGAGTTTTTGCCTCAGCAACCACCAAAGCCGCATTCTGCTTGGCCTGCCGGTACCTATCAGCTGCCACCAGAGTCCCACAGGACAAAAAGGTCCCATAGGACTCCTCCTTCAGCTTGACGGCATCCGTCACTGCCGGTGTCCACCAACGGGTTCGGGGATTGCCGCCACAGCTCTGGTCAGCCGCTTCAAAAAAAGAGGCACGGAACATGGCCCATTCGGGCTCAATGTCCCCCATCTCCCTCGGGATGTGGTCGAAGTTCTGCCAGAGGTGGGAGTTGAAGCTACTTCTGACAGAGGACTCTTCCAGACGTTCCTAGCAGACCCTCACAACATGTTTGGGCCTACCAGGCCTGACCGGCATCCTCCCCCACCATTGAAGCCTACTCACCACCAGGTGGTGATCAGTTGACAGCTCTGCCCCTCTCTTCACCCGAGTGTCCAAGACATGTGGCCGCAGGTCCGATGACATGACCACAAAGTCAATCATCGAACTGGGGCCTAGGGTGTCCTGGTGCCAAGTGCACATATGAACACCCCTGTGCTTGAACATGGTGTTCGTTATGGACAATCCGTAACAAGCACAGAAGTCCAATAGCAAAACACTGCTCGGGTTCAGATCGGGGGTGCCATTCCTCCCAATCATGCCCTTCCAGGTCTCACTGTCATTGCCCACGTGAGCATTGAAGTCTCTCAGCAGAACGAGGGAGTCCCCAGAAGGTATGCCCTCTAGCACCCCCTCCAGGGACTCCAAAAAGGGTAGATACTCCAAACTGCCGTTTGGCGCATATGCACAAACAACAGTTAGGACCCTTTCCCCCCACCCGAAGGCGGAGGGAGGCCACCCTCTCGTCCACCGGGGTAAACCCCAATGAACAGGCTCCAAGTCGGGGGGGGGGGGGGGCAATAAGTATGCCCACACCCGCTCGGCGCCTCTCATGCGATTGGTTCCAGAGTCCAAGCTGTGCGTCGAGGTGAGTCCGACTATATCTAGCTGGAACCTCTCGACCTCATGCAGTAGCTCTGGCTCCTTCCCCTTCAGAGAGGTGACATTCCACGTCCCAAGAGCCAGTTTCTGTAGCCGAGGATCAGACCGCCAAGATCCCTGCCTTCGGCCACCACCCAACTCACACTGCACCCGACCTCCTTGGCCCCTCCCATAGGTGGTGAGCCCATGGGTAGGGGGACCCACGTTACCTCTTCGGGCTGTGCCCAGCCGAGCCCCATGGGTGCAGGCCCGGCCACCAGGCGCTCGCCATCGAGCCCCACCTCCAGGCCTGGCTCCAGATGGGGGCCCCGGTGACCCGCATCAGGGCAAGGGAAAACATCATCCAAATTCAATTCATCAATCCAATTCATCATTGGAGGTTTGTTGAACTGCTCTTTGTCTCATCGCTCACCTAGGACCAGTTTGCCTTGGGTGGCCCTACCAGGGGCATAAAGCCCCGGACAACAGAGCTCCTAGGATCATTGGGAAACGCAAACCCCTCCACCGTGATAAGGTGACGGATCATGAACAATCATGAAATTTTTTATTTATGTGTCACTGAGTTGATTTGTGTCACTTGTTTAGGAAGTTCAGTTATCAATAAATATGTTCTGTATATCTTAAAATTCTGCTGCTGTCTGCAGCATGTATATAATGTTAGCAATAAAAGAAACCCCCAAGGCAGTTCTGCCTGTTTGTTTTTCATTTGAGGGGATTTGTAATAAGTAAAAAAAACATTAACTAAATGGAAACTAAATATTTTATGTTTTCTGCTCAGGGCCTTGATTTCAATTAAGCCAGTCTAAGAATATTATATTACTGTTATAAAGTCATAAGTCAGCAATTTATTTAGATTTTGTTCATTATTCCAGAGTAATTCTGAAACTATCATGTAAAATACTGTCACCGCATTGTCTTATCATCATACTATTTAATTGTACAATGTTTGAAAAAAAGTAGTGATTTTTTTTGTTAATTAAACCTAAAATTTATTTTTAGCTTTGATCTATGCCAGTTACAGCATGATAAACTCCTGCCGTGTTTTTCTCCATTATAGACTTTAAAAGGTTACTTGATTTGCCACAGCTTTAAGTTTTCCATAATACCTTTTGTGGCCTGTAGGGAACACACTCCCGCTCCCTTAACCAGAAAGAAAGAATTGATTACAGCTGAATAAAATGTTTACAGGATGTTGAAGGCAAAACATTTCAAATGAGGCAGTAAAGCAAAATTAAAAGACCACAAACCTCCCCCTCTCTATATCTTTTACCTTTCTTCCTTCTTCTCCTTCCTCCTGCCAAGTGAACTGTAATCCACCCTACACCTGATTGCAAGTTCACTGAAGCTATTGCCACTGGCCTCTTTTATAACTGATCTCTGGCCTATTTTCAAGATCATTTCTGGTCTCTTCTGAAGTACCTCTGGGTTAAGCATAGCCCTATAAAACCTCTGGGGTAGTCTGCTCAGTGCTCCCTCTGCAACACTAAAGGTGTTTTTTGTATCATTGCTGTTTTTATGCCAAAATTCTGAGCCTTTTGAAGGACAACCTATTTTACTTACACACATGTAAACTCATGTTCCAAATATGCATCTTGATGTGTTACATGCAGCTTGAAATATTTGTGTCATACTAAGATGTGTTACTTCCCTGTACATAATTAGGTGTCACTTTTTCCAAAATGAACCCAGTGTTAACATATTACGAATTATTGTAGTAACCACTTATCAAATAATAAGTATCAAATAATCACCTCAGTGATTGTATTTTTTAGATTCAACATAATGAATCACTTTTTAGTCAACTACTGGGTTGCTAGTTTGGGTCCTGCCTCCAGCCCACTGTTTGACTCCATCCATCCATCCATTATACAGCCCGCTATATCCTAATTACAGGGTCATGTGGGTCTGCTGGAGCCAATCCCAGCCAACACAGGGCGCAAGGCAGGAAACAAACCCTGGGCAGGGCACCAGCCCACCACATGTTAGACTCCTGCACTTGTAAAATAACGTGTCCAGAGTTTATTTTGTATCCATACTTGTAAGGTACGTTGGAATTGTGTTCACTTTAGAAAAATAGAAACTAACTCAAGATTTTTGGCCCTGTCACTCTCTATGCAAAGTTTAAATGTTCTTTCCATGCTTTTTACTGTTTTCCTCAGCTGTTCTGGTTTTCTCTTTTATCTCAAAGACACACAGGTTAGTTTGACTGACAGCTCTAAATTAGACCTGAGTAACTGAGGGTGCATGGCAGTGTTCTTTGGTAAACTCTCCAAGAGGTTACCCATTTTTTTACAGTAGATGTGACTAAGTTTAATGAGCACCTACTTAACTTATATTTAGTATGAAGTACCTTCTATTGCCCTGTACTTGTTAGGATCTTTAAAAAAATATATAGCAGTACTAGTAGTGTGATTTATTTTTTTCTGTTCTGGCAAATCTATGCTAATCTTTTGGTAAACTACATCAGAAAATAAATCTTTATTTCCAAGAATAATGTTTTGTGGTATTATACATATTGTTGAGAACATAGAATATGAATCTGGAATCATTGCTTAATTTGATCAAGGTCTTTAAATTCCTGAGAAAATGTCCCTCAATTGTATATATCACAAAGTACAAGTTGGATACCCCTGCTATGCATTCTAACTTGTCAATATTAAATTAATTTCAATTCAGTTTATTTTTGAATAAAGTTCTTCACCAAGCTCGGGTTATTGAGTGCTTAGAATTCTCAAATCTAACACATGCTACTTTAAAAACAATGCTGCATGAACACATCTAGTTATAATTAAAACATTTTATAGGAGAGGATCAGTTAAGAGTTTATAGCAAACCTGCAGGCAAAATAAGAAAACCTAGAACTACTGGCTGCAACAACTAAGGGGTTAAAAGTGGCTGACACTCCACTGTCCAAATTACATTTAGAGAGTGAGAGAGCAAAAGCACTCAGCTTAACACACCTGCATGAGCAAACCATAAGACTCAGACTTTGTCCTATGTGCATATGTCAGATACTTTTAATGTCCCAGTATATTCATCAATCTCTCTAAGGAGGATTCCATAAAGGGCCTATACTAATGATAGTGCAACTTCCATTAAAAGTAGTAACAAGTAAAAAGGTGTTTTCAAGAAATCTAACCGTTAAAATATGGGTAAAGATAAAAATATCAATGTCCTATTATTTAAGCTGCAAATACTGAATTCATTCACCAATCCATTAATTTTTTAGCCACTTATGCCAGAGCTTATTGGTACAAGACCAGAACTTATACTGAGCAAGGCACCAGTCCAACACATTGTTGATCATATTACAAACAGGTTTATTTTGAAAAGTAAATATTTAAAATGAAACATTTTTTTATAGTAACAAAAGGAGTTGTTTGAAATGTAAATGGAGAAAAGGGCTACAAATAGGTAAATACTTGAGAAATGGGAATAAGATTCTGCAACTTTTAAAGTAACAGCTTTTTATTAAATACATCAGCTAAAATGTTAAGAAACTCAATAGACAATATAAATAAATACAATGGAACCTCGGTTCACGAACGTCTCGGTACACGTACAAATCGGTTTACGACCAAAAAGTTCACCAAACTTTTGCCTCAGTTCACGACCACACACTTGGTATACGAACAAGCCAGTTTCCCTTTCGGTTTGTATGCGTTCAGTCTCTCCCTGTGCATTTCCTGTGCAGCGAGCAAGAGAGAGATAGAGCGAGAGAGCATGACACACACGAGAGAGTTGGTAGCGCTATAGAACGAACGATTGCAACAACAACAACAACAACAACATTTATTTATATAGCACATATTCATACAAACAGTAGCTCAAAGTGCTTTACATAATAAAGAATAGAAAAATAAAAAACACAATACGAAAACAAAATAAATCAGCATTAATTAACATCGAATAAGAGTAAGGTCCAATGGCCAGGGGGGACAGAAAAAACAAAAAAAAAAAAACTCCAGACGGCTGGAGAAAAAAAAAAAAAAATCTGTAGGGATTCCAGACCATGAGACCGCCCAGTCCCCTCTGGGCATTCTACCTAACATAAATGAAACCGTCCTCTTTGGATTTAGGGTTCTCCCGGAAAGGCTTGATGATGATGGTCACGTAGAATTCTGCCTTTTAGTCCATCCATTGCAGTGTTAGTTTTCTCTGTTCAAGGTTTTCTCAGTGTTATTCAATGTTTTTACATTTAGTTTACTATTATGCTGTGCATTCTATGGTTTAATTAACTATATTTGTGCTTCAAAACTTAAAAAAATATATATATTTACATACAGTTCGTATGATCTGGAATGGATTAATTGTATTTACATACAATCCTATGGGGGGAATTGCTTCGGTTCACGACCAAATCGGTTTACGAACAGAGTTTTGGAACGAATTATGGTCGTGAACTGAGGTTTTACTGTATATTTACATACAGTTCGTATGGTCTGGAACGGATTAATTGTATTTACATACAATCCTATGGGGGAAATTGCTTCGGTTCACCACCAAATCGGTTTATGACCAGAGTTTTGGAACGAATTATGGTTGTGAACCGAGGTTCCACTGTACATGTAGTTTTTAGGCTGGAATGTCTGAGTTCAAAAGTCTTTGGTTTGAATTGTAGCCTGTGCATTGCTTGTGTGGAACTGGCAATTTACCCTGTCTTCGTGGATTTTTTTTTTTCCTACCCACATCGCTAACATGCTTTTTATTGGCAGTTCTGTAGCTGGGGTTTGGTTCCTGAATTGTGTGCAGTGCTGCAGGGATAAACACTTGCTCCCCATGACCCAGATCTGGACACTCAGGACTGAAATATTTGGATGTTAGGTGTATATATTTTCAATTTTGTACTGCACAAATATTTGGCATATGGTTTAAAAATGTTTTAATAGTCTTTATCTTAGTTATTTATTAATCACTTTAATATTTTTTGTTTAATATCTGTTTACTTGCTTTGTTTTGTTTCCAGATAGGTAGAACTGCCTTGCACTGGGCTGCTGGAGCAGGACATGAACAGGCATTGCGTCTGCTTCTGGAACATGGTGCTGCTATTGATGATGAAGATAGTGTAGGTATTTGTTTCTTTGCTTCTTTACAACAGTTCAAAATACTATATGTTATGCCAAAAGTAGATTGTATTATAAAATTAATAATTATTAAAAACTATGTGTAAATCCTCGCAATCTCTGGATGAGGTCCTTGCTGCGAGCCGTGGGATGGGGCAGAGACAGACATCAGGGGGTTGCATCTTCAGCCAAGTACAGCAAAAAAATAAATTCAATGAGTCCTATCGTGCCCAAGTGGCATGTGAAATTAAGAACAGGATAAAGATTTATTGAACACACTAAAACTAAACTTTTAAAACTTTAAAACTTTTAAAACTTAACTTTTTTGAACATAAATATGAATAAAAACAGACAGGAATATTATTCCTGAATAAATCAACTCAAACCTTAAATAACTTATAATATTTTGCTCTCCATAAAAATATATCCTGTCAAAATTATACAAATTCAAATATGAACATGCTGCATAACAAAACCTGGAAATATAAATAAAATGTATTCTTTTCAGCAATAACAAATCAAATCATTCAGTTGTCTTTGCTCATTTGTCATTTTAGAGCTGGACGCCTGGCATCTTTTTTTGGCAACAAGTTCGTTTATGTTTGGTGTGAGGTTCTGTGTTGTGGAGATTCTCAGGGTGGACTGCAGGTGCTCATCAGTGAGGCGACTCCTGTGTGCTGTTTTGTTAGTCTTCATCACTGAGAAGAGCTTCTCACACAGATATGTGCTACCAAACATGCACAAGGTTCGAGCCGCATGTAGACGGAGCTGGAGCATTTCTGCGGGAATGGAGTGAATAAACTGTGCGGGCCCTGCAGTATCGTACTTTGCCTTCAGTGTGCCATTACACTGCAGTTCAATCACCTCCATCTGAATCTGCACAGGTGCAGTTTCCACATCGACGGCAAATGGTTTGCGAAACAACTCAAAATTCTTTTTTTGTTCTTCAAAGTCACCAAAGCGGCGTGCAAACTCAGTGCGCAGTGCGCTCAGTTTATCAGCAAAGTGCGTATTTGGGAACACCGTTGTGCCGACTTGGTTCAACATTACTTGGCAACAGGGAAAGTGGGGCAAATTGCACTGGTGCATTTGTGTCTCCCATAAAAGCAGCTTCACTTGAAATCACTTTGTGATTGTGCACGGGTAAAAACGTCTGCTGAAGTGTCAGATTCTTCTTTAATTCTTCTGCTTTCTGTATCTTCTGCATTGCATTCAGGTCTTTCAGGTTATCCTGATGTTTTGTCTCATAGTGCCGTCTTAGGTTAAATTCTATAATTACAGCCACATTAGCTCCACAAATGAGACACATGGGTTTACCGGCAATGTCAGTAAACATATACTCAGCCTCCCATCGGTTTTTAAAGGCTCTATTTTCAGAATCAACTTTTCTCTTCAGCATCGTGTGGGCTAGCTTCGCAATAACTTGCAGCATCATAAGCTAGACTTGATTAACGCGGTAAGTGTTCGGCAAGGCAGCTGAAGCGCTGCATTATGGAATCTGTAGTTTATTGTGTTACCAGCGCTTCATATACCCGGGCCATTAATAACAATAATACAGTATATAAAATGATCTCGTGGGCCCGATATAATTACACGCCGGGCCGGATGTGGCCTGCGGCCCTTGAGTTTGACACATATGGACTAAATAGAACATGAAAAGATACATTTTTTCGAATGTGATCGTGCAATTCAGATCGAGTTGACGCGCACTACAGTACATCGAGCCCGCGTGCTATTGTGGTTTTGCCTGCATGCCTCAATAAGTCACCCTCCCATCGCTCTTACTTTTTTTACCGTTCATCTAATGAATACACTGAGTATGGCTTTACCAAAACAATCATTGATGGCGAATAAAGTATCCATTATTCGAGTATGTAGATCGGGGTATATATATATACATATATATATACCCGCGTATCGCAGCGGAGAAGTAGTGTGTTAAAGAAGCTATGAAAAAGAAAAGGGAACATTTTAAAAATAACATAACATGACTGTCAATATACAGTAATTGTTTTGTGAGTGTTATTGAGTGTTGCTGTCATCAAGGATTTGATTATCATTATTTCTTTCAATCAGGTTCGTATTTGTAGGATGTGTTGTGTTCAAGTTACATTCCGTGTTTGTCAATCGTTGTAAAGATAACAGGTTTCATTCATCGATTCGTTTCTTACTGCATCAATAAACAGCTCGTCGTCTTCTTTATCTGAGACCTGACACACTGCATGCACGGGTTTTTCTTTTTACACTGTCTTCCTTTAGCGGGACATTGACTTTTTCCACCGTCTGCTTTGTTTCCGCAGTAGCTGCACTTATGAATATGCTTGTATGTATCAGACGCTTCATATTTTTTTGCTGCCTTTTCAATTGTGTAATTCGTTTTTTGTTCAGCGCTCTTTGGAACCGTTGCTTTTTGTCTGTGCACTGCGTCAGTTCACGTGAGCCGCTCGGTGTACATGCATCGAAGTTTCCCAGCTGTGCTGGTGCCATGTCGTGCTATGTCCACGGCTGTATTTAATGTTACCTAAGTCCCGGCACTTAAAACTTTCTCTCGCAGTTTTGCTGAGTTTGTGCCAAACACCACCCTGACCATCTCATCTTCCTCTGCATAAGCACAGTCCTTCACCCGTGAATATTTAGCGGCAGTGTTTCTATTGGATTTCCGCTGACGGACGGTCTTATATGGGCAGGCACTAAATTACAAACGCCAGTGGCAGCCTGTCTATGAACTTAATTTAAAGTTTAGGTTTACACCGTGCTTTGTTTCCGAAGTAGCAGAACTCATGAATATGGTTGTATATGTCACTCGCTCGCTCGCTTATTATTTCGCTGCCTTCTCAATTATATAATGCATGTTTTCTTCAGCGCTTTTTGGAGCTTTTCCTGGTTTTCTTCGTACTGCGTGATTACGTCGGAGGCGTGATGATGTCACACGAAACTCCGCCCCCACGGCTTTCAAGCTCATCTCCATTACAGTAAATGGAGAAAAACAGCTTCCAGTTATGACCATTACGTGTAGAATTTCAAAATGAAACCTGCCCAACTTTTGTAAGGAAGCTGTAAGGAATAAACCTGCCAAATTTCAGCCTTCCACCCACACGGGAAGTTGGAGAATTAGTGATGAGTGAGTGAGTGAGTCAGTGAGGGCTTTGCCTTTTATTAGTATAGATAAAAGCGCACATGTTTATTTGGTATTTAGACTAAAGTCTTCACACATTATACACTTCTCCTCATTATTAGTATAACATGGAAAAAGTTTCTTCTTTAGATATGTGTTCAGCATTACTTGTAATTCTCACATTTCCTTTCATCCTACACTTACCTAGATCTTTGTATACACGGAACACACATGAAATGCATTTATTCCAAATAACAATATACTATATTATTTACCCTGTACAACTCCAGGCACATCACATGCAGATAAGGAGCGTTGGCTTTAGCTGGGAGAACTTTTTGCCTGCGAGCTGAGCTCTGTCAAGGTGGGGGATGGGACAGTAGGCTGCTTGCTGCTTGCCCTGATCGACGCATTTACTAAACAAAAGATGCTGATAGTAGAGGTGTGAAGGGATTTAAGGTGGGTCGGGATTACAAGTTTTTTGTAGGCTTCAGGAATTCTAGTGTTAATGCAGGCAGATAATTGGACAAAAGTACATCCAGACATGGCAACCACAGCAGGTATTTTTCAAATTATATGTGAATGCACCCAAAAAATAAATGTCCCTGGGAACCAACATGCCTGTTGTCCACTTCCAGGGCCTGTAGCCTTAATAAATTGAAAATGTCCCATATAAGGTTTTGCTTCTTTCTTTATTTGATAAATATTAATATATTATAATATCCATATTCAAATATACTTGAATAACCCATCCCTAATAACTGTATTTTATATTAAATTTCTAGTTTTTCATAATGTGTGTATTTAAGTATGTATTATAAAGTTCTTAAGAATTTAATGTATTAACTTCTGAAAACAAATGCTTTAGTTGGGGTACACAGTTTAACTAGTCTGTCCATAAATGTTCATAGTTTTAATACAGAAGCATGTAAAATCACTTTATGGCTTTATATTCATGTATAATTATTGATACCATTAATTAGTGTGAGTTTCTCCACCCTTTCATCCATTTTCAAACCACACTAAATATAACTTTTCAGTTATTTATTAATATAATGTAGTTAAAGTTCATTCTGTTTAATACTCCCATTATTCCAATTTCTGGGTCATGGGTAGCCAGTGTCATTCTCATTGGCACTGGACAGTGAACAGCAAAAGTGTTGGACAGGACACCTGGCCATCTTAACGCATGAACATTAACATGTGGATTGTCAATCTACATTTGACAATCATCCTAACCAAAGTACCCAAAAAAACCCTTGTAAACATGAAAGTGGAGTAGTGAGGCAGCAGTGCTAACAATGCTGCCCTCACACAATGCTGTAACAGGTCATTGCCCTCCTGGTGCCTCTTTATCATTGAAGTAATTCCCAGCAAGATGAAAATTAGGATACAATTCCACTGAAACATCAGAGGTGCACAAAAATAACAAGGCCATCTCTGTCATGTATAGGACATCTATCAGGTACTTGGCTAACTCAATTGCCCACTTTCAAACACTCTGCCTGTTGCCTCCAATCTCACTCTTTGTTTTCAATTGTAAATGACAACTATTAAGCCAAAAACATATTGTCAGTCTCTTTCTCTTTATCTAACTCCTGAAAAAGAGCATGAAGTCGAAGTTTAAATGGCCCTACAAGTCCATCTTTCTACAAATATACTTGGAAACCTTTCCCGTGATTCTCTGTTTGAAGAAAATCTTTGCAATGTTTGTGTGATAATTATCTTAGTTTTCACCTGATAACCTGTTTTCTTGTTGATGAACTAATTCTAAAGTAACAGCCCGGAATCCACCATGCTAATTCCCTTCATAATGTTGAACACTGTATTTTAACTCTTAATCTGCTTGCTTAAGCTAAAAAGGTTCAATTCCTGCAATCATTTATCTTTCAATTTCTCTTACCCCTCAGACTTGGAATCAGCCTAGTTGCCCTGTTTTTTTTTTTTAAGAGGTAGGTGTTTTGTCACCTAATGACTACAGACGAGTAACACTTACGTCTCATATCATGAAGACCTTTGAGAGGCTGGTCCTAGACTATGAGTCCTCTTGTAGGAGGCTACCTACTGTAGACCCACAGCAGTTTGTCTATCAGACAAAGATTGAAGTGGAGAATGCAAATATCTGTCCTGTTCACAATGCTTTTTCTCACCTGGATAAAGCTAGCAGCACTAAGAGGATTATTTTTTTTACTTATCCAGCACCTTCAATACCAATCAGCCATCTCTGTTAAGTGGTAAGCTCAGAGATATGCAGGTGGATGAGCCTATAGTGTTCAGGATAATGGAGTATCTGTTGGGCAGACCGCTGTTTGTGGGGCTCAAGAACTGTGTTTCTGATACAAATGTGAGCACCACAAGGACCAGTCCTGTCTCCTTTTCTCTTTACTCCGTACACCTCAGTTTGTAAATATAACATTAAGAAGGGGGACCGGAGGTTGTGTTCCAACTACAAAGGGATCACACTCCTCAGCCTCCCTGGAAAAGTCTATTCAGGGGTTGTGGAGAGGAGGGTCCGTCAGTCGAACCTCGGATTCAGGAGGAACAGTGTGGTTTTCGTCCTGGTCGCGGAACAGTGGACCAGCTCTACACCCTTAGCAGGGTCCTGGAGGGTGCATGGGAGTTTGCCCAACCAGTCTACATGTGTTTTGTGGACTTGGAAAAGGCGTTCGACGTGTCCCTTAGGGAATCCTGTGGGGTGTGCTCCGGGAGTATGGGGTACCAGACCCCCTGATAAGGGCTGTTCGGTCCCTGTACAACCAGTGTCAGAGCTTGGTCCACATTGCCGGCAGTAAATCAAACCCATCTCCAGTGAGAGTTGGACTCCGCCAGGGCTGCCCTTTGTCACCGATTCTGTTCATAACTTTTATGGACAGAATTTCTAGGGGCAGCCCGGGTGTTGAGGGGGTCCGGTTTGGTGGACTCAGGATTGGGTCACTGCATTTTGCAGATGATGTTGTCCTGTTTGCTTCATCAGGCCGTGATCTTCAGCTCTCTCTGAATCAGTTTGCAGCTGAGTGTGAAGTGGCTGGGATGGGAATCAGCACCTCCAAATCTGAGACCATGGTCCTCAGCCAGAAAAGGGTGAAGTGCCCTCTCAGGGTTGGGGCGAGATCCTGCCCCAAGTGGAGGAGTTCAAGTATCTCCGGGTCTTGTTCACGAGTGAGGGAAGAATGGAGCATGAGATCGACAGGCGGATCGGTGCGGCGTCCGCAGTGATGCGGGCTCTGCATCGGTCTATCGTGGTGAAAAAGGAGCTGAGCCGTAAGGCAAAGCTCTCACTTTACCAGTCGATCTACATTTCTACCCTCGCCTATGGTCATGAGCTATGGGTAGTTAATGAAAGAACGAGATCGTGAATACAAATGGCTGAAATGAGTTTCCTCCGCAGGGTGTCTGGGCTTTCCCTTAAAGATAGGGTGAGAAGCTCAGTCATCCGGGAGAGGCTCAGGGTAGAGCCGCTGCTCCTCTGCATCGAGAGGAGTCAGATGAGGTGGCTTGGGCATCTGATTGGGATCCCTCCTGGACACCTCCCCGGCAAGGTGTTCCGGGCACGTCCAACTGGGAGGAGGCCCCGGGGAAGACCCAGGACACGCTGGAGAGACTATGTCTCCCGGCTGACCTGGGAACGCCTCGGGATTCCCCCAGAAGAGCTAGAAGAAGTGGCTGGGGAGAGGGAAGTCTGGGCATCTCTGCTCAAGCTGCTGCCCCCACGAGCCGACCTCAGATAAGCAGAAGAGGATGGATGGATGGATGAACAACAGGTTATATTACTTGTAGAAATTCTCAGATGATTCTGCACTTATGAAGTATATTGATAAGGGGGATGCAACTTAACATCAGCAATACCAAGGATGGTTATTGACTTTCACTGCATTAAAGAGCTGCTGTGTCCGGTCACTATGCAGTGAATAGATGTGGAGGTGATGCATTGCTACATGTACTTGGGGATTCACATTAATGACAGGTTGGAGTCATCTCATAACACTGAGGAACTATACAAGAAAGGGCAGAGCTAGCTTTTATTTAGGAGACATGCTATACCACTCTGTGATGGTCAGTGTCATTTTCTGTGCTGTGTTGTGCTGGGCCAGAAACATCACTTTAAGAGAGACCCACTGAATAAACAAATTAAAAAGGTAGGCTCAGTTATTGGGTGCACTATGGACATCCTGGAGGTAGTAGCAAAGGAGAGCATTAAAACAAAACTGAGTGTCATTATGACCGATGTTGCACGTCCTCTCTCTGACACATTAACATTGAAAACTTTCTGCCAACAAATTGTTCAGCAGAAATGATAATGCCTCAAGATAATGCTTCTCTGTGACTGTAACTGCCAAGTCATAAGTTGTCTTCCTTTTTAATCATTCTGGTGTGTGTTCAGACTATAGTTTGTGTGCATGTGAGTGATATCTAGTTATTTTATCTATCTATTTAATAAGATTCTGTAAAAAGCAAAATTTCCCTCTATCTAAAACGGCAAAGTATATTTCAGATGAGGTGTATTGTACTGTATATCATAAGCATATACTTGCACTCTGTTTTCATATTTTCTCTATAAATCTTTTTAAATGTCCAAATCTCTCCCTCTCACCATTTAGCCCTCACCCCACAATTGGTCCCTGTCCCTTGAATATGCACTTTAATGTCACCCCATATAGGAAGCTGGGAATGTTAAGCCCAAAAATCATACTGGACCAGATGCAGCACAATTTGTTTCCCCTATGACAACGTGTTCTAACTGCTTGTTTCATATGGAGAGTGCTTTGATTACAGCTTATAGGTGAAACATCTTTTAGTTGTACCTTCATAAAGAGCAAAGTGACACAGTTTTAACTATACTGTCTGTGGCAACCCTGAATCAGAGGTTTAGTTATCAAAGCAAACAACTACTACTTTTTGCCACACAACAACTAAGATATTTACCCCTTATTTTTTGCCTGGATTATTTTTGTTCAAAAAGAGGGTTGGCTTCCACCAGGATTGTTGTGCAAGTAACACAACTAAACTCCAGAGGTAAGGTTGTACAAGCTGCAGCAAACATATTTCCTCCAACAGCCAGTTAGCAAAAATTGTAGAATAAGAATGTTCTAAAACTGAAACCTTAGTCTTACGTTAAAGATGATTGCACTTGGGAGCCAATGATTTCATGAACCTAACTTAATACTTTTAAACAAAAAAGTATTTCAAATAATAAAGCCGTGCTAAGTATTACAGGTTGTAATTTTTTTTGCTGTGATCAATATGCAAAGTACAAACATCAGAGTTTACTTTTTTATTGCTTCTTTGTGGCATTATTTTGAATTTAGACAATATTTTATTGGTACTTATCTAAAAAAAACACTTCTTTTATATTCCCATAGCTAGCAGATCACTAGCTAAAAGAATTCTGGTGAAGGATTTGTGTTCACAGTGTTATAAAGAAGAAGTGGTTTGCAAACCTGTCAATATTTCAAAGTAAGACATCTCCTTCCTCAAGCTGTCAAGAGCATTTGAAGGCTGGTTTTTAGTAAATTTTGAATTCTCCATGGGCTAGAACAGAATTATTCAAAATGGAAAAAAATGAGCAAATATTTTTCATTATGGTTCTGTTATTGAGTTTTTGTAGTAGAAATCTTAGTTAAAATATACATTGTTATGCTTGGCTATAGTGTTGACTATAGACATTTTTGTGTATATGAAGTTTATATCTGAACTGAACTGTAAGAAAACTGCTTGTGCAAAAAGAAAAAGTAGGTATTTCTTAATGTTTAATGTTTAATTATCATGAACTTTTTATCAGTATTCGAAAATTGAACATTGTTTAACTTCTAATACTGTAAATAATTTATTCTAAAAGTAGCTAATTAACAATTTAGTGATGTGTGTCATGTATGTTAATGTACATTTATATGTATGTACCCCCAGAGTTTTAAATGCACAGCTGTATACAGTATATTTAAACAGTATATTTTAATTATTCTTTCCTCATTTATTGGTGTACAGTCCAATCACAAACCTTAAGCTTTATCCCACAAGGAAGCACCCAGAGCTATGGTTAGACATTATGATTTACATAAAGTACCATAAATAAATATTCCCAGTCGTAATATGGAATGCTGTGGTTGCCATTTTTGCTATTAAGTTATTTTGTTATGATAGATTCAAGGTTTTTTCTTCTTAGGTGTATACAATTGACACATTTTTGCCAGAACATGTATTAATATGTTGCAAGCATGATAAAAATTATTGCCATAATTTTACTGTAATCCAAGAATGTTGATTATATTGTAGCATGGTGTCCCTGGCAATTCACACTCCTGCTAAGTATCTCTTGATTTGTTCTGACTTCTTGACTACTCTAATTCTAGAGAATTATGTTTAGTCTGAAACTATTTCTATATCAGCTAGAATACATATGTATATGTGAAACCTAAAGAATTCATCAAAATAAGTTTTTGTAATGTAAAGAATTTGATGATTTTCTAATCTTTCTCAGTTTGGAATGAATGCACTTCTGCTGGCTTCCTGGTTTGGTCATCTAAAGATACTACAAATCCTTGTGAATGCTGGAGCTAAGATTAACTGTGATAATAAGGTACATTTAATGTCGTCTTAAACAACAGATTAAAAACAACACTTATCTGTTAACTTTAACAGTTGTTTTGTAATAAGGAAACAATGACAATGTTATAGCAAAGTAGCTAACACTGTTATCTGACAATTCCAGGATCCTGGGGTTGAATCTTAGCATGGTGACAGTTTTTGTGGAGTCTGTATATTTCCACTGTGTCTGCACTGTTTTTTTTTTCCCACTGGGACTTCAATTTTCCTTCCCAGTTTTATTGTGTCCTGTGATGAATTGACTGTTTCACACAGAGTTGATTTCTGTTTTTTGCTCCACTGTGACCCTAGTTTGAATTAAGTTGGCTCTGAAAATGGAAGGAGAGATGGATAAACCATTTTGTCTCAATCAATTAAAGAAATCATTTTTGTTTTATTGGGTAATTGTTGCTCACATTAAAATATATGGGTGTCGTTCCATGGGATTTAAGAGGGTATCTGTCTCTAATGGGACTCTGCTGCCACTAGTGTATATGGTGGTCCTATGTGGTTTCTTCCCATCCACAATAAACTGTCTTTCGCCTTGTACCTCCCAAGGTTTCTTTTCTATGGCATTTTTTCATTTATTGAAGGAAATGACCCCTAGTAGCCCCCATCCACCCACACGGGCATGTAGGATCTGCGTTTGACATTATGGACTCCACCTTTTTTAAGAACCGTCTTTTCCTGCCCTGTGTAAGTCTAGTGCCAGCTTTGTTTATAGTAAACTCGTGTTAACCAGGCAATCTTTTATAACTTATCAGTGTTTGTTTAATTCCATTATAAATTTGATATTTTCTTTTTTGGGAAAAAAAAACAAACAATTATTGTTCCTACATTATACCATTATGCCTAGATTATGTCTGCAGCACTGGAATGTCAAGATTTATAATAAAATTTGTGTTTGTTAATGTTTTCTTCAGTATAGTTTAATCTGTAACTAAACTTGACCAAACTTTTATAGTGAGAGATTGTTATTATTATTATTATTAATCGATTATCTATTACTCTTACTGTTGAGTTATATAATTATGCTTATAGGTAAAAAATAGACATCTTATTCTTATTTGTGTAATATATATGGCCCTTGTTGTATGTTTGATTCAGAATGGAATGAATTTGCTTCATTGTGCTGCTCAGAGAGGTCATATAAAGGTCTTGGAATTTATCATGGAGGATCTTGAAGATGTCTGCATTGATAAAGTTGATAAAGTAAGATTATTTTTATTAAAATAATGATACATGTCAAGTATAAAGATCTATTGCATGCTTGTTCAACTTAAATTTAGCAAAGAAGTAAGTAGATATTTTAAACATTTCCAGTAAATGTCACAGAGATAACTGGTTTGGGTATGAATGTTTTTAGGATTAGAATTTTCTTTTTCCTTTTTTAAAACAAAATAACATTCTATAATTGCATGTGTTGAATAAAAAGTATTTTTTCAAGAGATGAAATGATGTTTCTCCATACATTTCTAGCAATACCACTGCTAAATGCATCTGTCTGGCACAATGTTGTGTGTTACTCATCCTTACATTTATCTAAATTATGGAGAATTAGGTTTATGTTTGCAGTCTACTCCTCAATGTAAAGTTCTAGTGACAGTTAAAAGATGTTTTGCTGCAATTTGATAGTTTTGTTTGCTTGTTGTTTGATTATTAGAAATTTTTATTTTTATTATTTTGCATGTTTAGTAACATTTTTTCAGTAATCATAGATTAATTATGTTGTCAGTGTGACATGGCAGTTTACAAAATTCAGCTGCTTCTGTGTTATGGGTTGTTGCTGTGCTCCATATACATGAGCAGAGATGAATGATTTCAAAGTGCCCATTTTATATTTAAAGGTATGCACTGAGTTGTCATGCTTTCAGAACTTTGGTTTTACAAACAAAAGGCACAATTCTGTCATTTTAAAGAGAAAGGAATTTGGAAAGAAAAAACATTTTCATGTCGACTCGTCTGTGTGGTGTTTGCAAATTCTTTGTTAGTGTGTGGGTTTTCTTCTAGGTACTTCAGTTTTCATCCCACATTGACAAATATATGCAGGTGAAGTTCTTTAGAGACTCGAAATTGGCCCCATTGAGTGAACCCTTCGATGGACTAGCACCGTGTCCAGGTTGCTTTTCTCCCAGTGCTGCTCAGATAAACTCCAGTTCTCCCAAGACATTGAATTGGATTAATGGGATCTCAGAATGTTAGGTTATGTTGGAAAAATATTTAACCTTAGTGCTTATAATCAAGACAATAAATCATTAATTTAGTTTTTCCCTTAGGTAGACATCCTGGAAAATTTGAATGATTTGTATTTGAAACCTGTTTGGTACAAAAACCAGAACTCTGCTAAGTAGTCACTGTAGAATATTCTGTTACCTCTACTCAAAGTAATGAAATACTGTAGAGATCTTCTTCTTTCAGCTGCTTCTCTTAGGGGTCACCACAGCGAATCATCTGTTTCTATATCTTGCACTGTCACACCCACCACCTACATGTCCTCTCTCATCTCATCCATAAACCTCCTCTTAGGCTTTCCTCTATTCCTCTTGCCTGGCAGCAAGCATCACTAGCATCACTAGCATCCCTAGCAAAGAGATGCACATGTCCAAACCAACACAATCTTGTTGTTCTGGCTCTCCAACCCGAGCTGAGCCTCTAATATATTTGTTCCTAATCCTGTGCATCCTCAACAGACCCAATTCACTGTAGATGTTTGTAACTGGAATTTAACTTTCAGTCATAATTACAACAAACTAAAAGAAAACCAGATATATGATGATGTTGTTTGTAATGACATTTCATTTTTGACATAATAAATTTACCAAATTTAACAATCTTCTGTATATTAATTGTTTGCATATGTCTTGTGTCATTCAGACAAATACAAATGTTGTCACACCTCTGTGCAAAGTTTGAATATATAAATGTATATTGATATTGGTACATTGAAATTGAAACTCTGCTTTCAAAAAAGTAAAACATGAGTCACTCACAAAAAATGAGTTTGCATTTTCATCTGCTTAGTGCCTGCTTCCATTTATAGTATATATTGTAGCATTATTAAACAACAGCACTTTAAACATAATCTGATTAACTTTATTGATGTAAAACCGTGGCTAATTTGGTGCATTGTGGAGGTACAGAATCATGTTACTCTGAAAAAGTAAATATCACACCACACCATTGACAAATTCTCTGTGGATGTATTGTTCTTTCTAGGTTTTGAATGGGAAAATATAAAATACAGAATGGCAAACTGCACAAAGATAAGTTATTTATCTTACAATGACAAAAAATTATATTCCATTAAAAAATGCACATAAACTATGCAGTAATTGATCAGAACAGTAAACTCTGTGTATTCTGGTTCATGTCATGTACTTTTTTTACCTATTGTCTACCAACAGTAAATTGCCACAAAGCTTATAGGATAGGAATCCCATTAGTACTGTGGAAGGAATAGTCTCTGGGAAAGGTACCTGAGATATAAGATGCCAAGCCACACAGCATATACAAAACATAATTATGAGAGTGCTCGTAAAACAAAATTAGTATATCCTCTATAATGAGAGACACTCGTGTTGTATTCATGGTGTGTTTTATTGCTGATAAATGGAAACTTGAGGGTTTGTGTTTTAACACTAGAATTACCAGAGCCTATGAAAAAACTTGTAGATCCATCCCACCTTAAATCGCTTCTTAAAACCGTTCTCACTTCTCCGCCAGCGTCTTTTGTAATCTAAATGTGCCGATAAAGAAAAGCTGCAAGTAGCTGGCTATTCCATGAAAGTGGAGTTTTAGAGTGGAAATAATAGAACGTTTTTCATATTGTAGTAGTAAATGACAAAAAGTAGGCATAAACTATATAATGTATGAAGCCTGAAGTCCAAATATCAAAGAAACACTTTCACAAAAGGTACAAATATAACAGAACAAGTATGCTTTTATTCAAAAATATAACTGCAGAAAAAAAGCCGCCTTAGCATGCCACATTGACACACACTTACTACAACTGCCACGATAGCGTAATGGTATCAGTTGCTGACTGGTAATCAAAAGGTCATGAGTTCGATCCCGCACAACTTAATTTTGAGAAGTAAACTGCTCTTAGTCTTACCATTTTAGAATAAAAACATACATTTGATTTCAGTGTGTAACAGCCGGTGTAATTTATGATACTGGTAAAGGTTAGGTTTTTTTTTTTTTCACTTTTCATTCTCTCAGTCGTGTTCAGGATCCTTCCCTAACCCCCCCATCTGACACTGCTGTTTTCACATAAAGATGCGCTTTAGCTCTGCAGTGTACTTGTGACTGCATTCTCGTACCAATGCTTGCAAACTGAAGTGCCTGGTGCACTTTTCGTGGCATTACACGTCTATTTTTTGAGCATGACCGTGTCGCTCAAACACAGGAACATATGTTGGTGTACAAGTATAACAAAACAAGTGCACTTTTATTCAAGACTATAACCAAAGAAAAAAGAAAGCAAGTTACAGTAGGCAGTTGATACGACAGCTTGCGTGGGGCAATGCTAAGAACTGCTGATTTCCGATCCGTGCTATATAAAATCATCACATTCAAATATTAACAGTTCCCACACACTCTTCCTACATTTACGACATGTGTACTTGTTGCAGTGTACACACCTCTCTGTGCTTTGGTTCCTATTACACTGAATGAGCACCTGACACTGTACTTTCTTCCCTACATAAATAACATTCGAGGTATAGCGCGCCTCCAAATAAATCACATGTTTTTATGTGAAAACAGCAGTGTCAGATGGGGAGGGGGTGGATCGTGAATGCGACTGAGAGAATGGAACAGAATTAAAAAAAAAAAAAAAAAAAAAGAAAGCTAACCTTTACAATTATCATGCACTTACACTGGCTCTTACAGACTGACTGAAATCAAATGTATGTTTTTATTCTAAAATAGTACAGTGCATGCAATATTATTTGAAAACGAACAGTGTCAGATCGGGTTTGAATACACACTGATGCTGTTACAGAAGGCGTCAGCTTATTCAGTGCAGCAGTTTCAAAGCACAGTACATGCAATATTATTTGAAAACGAACAGCGTCAGATCAGGTGCATATTCAAACCCGATCTGACGCTGTTCGTTTTCAAATAATATTGTATTAGTGCGATGATGTTTTACATATATTGTCTCTTTCATTCATCTTGCGGTTTGTAATCAGTGACCGCGTGTTTTTTTCCCCGATCTTGCCAGTTCGCACATGTTGCTATATGGTGGTGTTTCTTTTGTACTCCAGGACATGCAGAGGACAGAATAGTACAGAGCAGTAAGTTCAGCGCTATATGCAGTCAGACAGACAGGTAGAGAAGGCACTAGATATATAAATAAACAGGGAAGGCACTGTATAATAGATATATAAAAAAACAGCTAAGGGGATAGATATATAGATAGATAGGAAGGAAAGGCACTATATGATAGGCAGATGGGGAAGCTCCTATATAATAATAAAATTGCTGTTATTACTATATAGATAGGCAGGGAGTTCAGGCAGAACGCCGAATGTTTAAAAAAAAAAAAAAAAAAAATTTTCTCTCCAGTAGGTAATCGAACTCAGGTCTTTTGAGGTACAGCAAGTCTACTGTGCTCCAAGTGACGAAATCTTACCAGTATGCCACAGAAGCTGTTGTAACATTCTTGAACCTTTTATGAAAGTGTTTATTTGATCTTTGGCCTTCAGGCTTCACACATTTTATAGTTTATGCCTACATTTTGTAACATTTATTACTAAAATATGAAAAAGTTTCTGTTTTATCAATGTGTTTACACAGATTACTGTACAAACGGAACACACATGAAATGTGTGTGTTCCAAATAACAATCTATTATTTCCACTCTAAAACTCCACTTCAGTCCCAGATAATCAATCGAGGCATGAGCTGGGAGAAGTACATGCACGTTCTAAGTCGGTGGGGGGATGGAATAGCCGGCTGCTTGCAGTTTTTATCGGCACATTTACAGGACAAAGGAGGCTGGCGTAGACTCTGGTAATTCTAGTGGTAAAAAAGAAGGGCTCAGAGCACGGCTAAGCTAAGAATGTAGCCATAGTCAGTTAAAACACAAGATTCTGAAACATTTTGCCTATTTCTGTCTGCTCCACATTACAATACAATACAATTTATTTTTATATAGCTCAAAATCACACAAGAAGTGCTGCAGTGGGCTTTAACAGGCCCTGCCTCTTGACAGCCCCCCAGCCTTGACTCTCTAAGAAGACAAGGAAAAACTCTCCAAAAAAAAAACCTAGTAGGGAAAAAAATGGAAGAAACCTTGGGAAAAGCAGTTCAAAGAGTGACCCCTTTCCAGGTAGATTGGGCTTGTGGTGGGTGTCAAAGAGAAGGGGGTCAGTACAATACAATACACAGAGCAAAACACAAGTAATCCTTAATACAGTATAACAATAAAATAAACAAACATTACATGCTTACATTAGAGCAATGTATTCATTCTGTGATCATATAGTACTATGTGTGGATCATATAGTTGGCCTGCCATTTCAAGCGAGGCATTTGATGTTGGATCAAATCAAATACTCCTTGACAAGCTTTAGCAGGTGGTGACTGATTTTTATTATCACCCACTGATCAATCCATATTATTGGAGAAGCATTAACTGCTCTGTTTGAAAAATAAAATGAATGACACTGTGTGGCGCAGTGGTAGTGCTGTTGCCTCACAGTAAGAAGACCTGGGTTCACTTCCCAGGTCCTCCCTGCGTGGAGTTTGCATGTTCTCCCAGCGTTTGTGTGGGTTTCCTCTGGGTGCTCCAGTTTCCTCCCATTGTCCAAAGACATTAAGGTTAGATGCACTGCCGATCCTAAATTGTGTTTGGTGTGTGGGTGTATGTGTGTGTGTGTCCTGTGGTGGGCTGGCGCCCTGCCCGGGGTTTGTTCCTGCCTTGCACCCTGTGCTGGCTGGGATTGGCTCCAGCAGACCCCCGTGACCCTGTGTTAGGATAGAATAGCACAACACATACAACGTCATACTTCTTTATCACAAGGCACCTGTGTTGGTTGTTGTAAGGAAAAAAATTAAAAAAACACATACAAGAGCTAACAACCAAAGAATGAACACTAATGGGACACCTTGAAGTCATTCAAAATAGCAACAAAGTAATTATCCACAGACAGATAACCCAAGGCATTTGTTATGCTATCGTTACAACATTAGCTAATACTACAAATTGGCAAGCCTGTCACAGAGTCAAAGCATGTTACAAAAGAGATAACTGGTAAAATAAGATTTGATGAATACTATATATCTTTAACTGCTTGTAAAAGCAATGATCTAAGCATTCTGAATTTGCATTCTATTTCAAGCCATCTCTGCATGACTTTTGGGCACCCAATTCTAATTACAAGTTAAACAAAATGGCGGAAAGGAGTAACACCATCTAACAAGGCAAGAACTGGAGTCTTTTTTGCTCTGGAGCTATTTTATGGTAGTCATAATTGATTATCATTCAATATCCCAAGAAATACCAGCAAAGTCATTTGACAACCTTTTGTTTACAAGGCGCTGCAACTCATTTTAAAATGTTTCTCTCCATCAAACATTTGTTATATAGGACATGATTTAGAGTACATTTTAAATAATGAAAATGTTAGAATAAAATAAATAATAATTCAAATTTATGGAAAATGTCTATTCTCCATTGCACTTGGAATGAATCATACATAGTAACAAGCCAGCTATAAGAAATCTGAATAACTTCAGTATATCAAAACAGGAAAACACTTAAAATGGCAGTCTACATAAGCTGAGTGCTTAGTTTTGGATGGAATCAGTGACTCTGACATTGGAGATTTAACATTCATTGTCTTAGACCACTATGTGACTGTGACTCCATTCACTCTATGTGGAAAATAGGTCCTACTGTTGATTTTAGCCACTCATGTAAACTGTAATAGCAGACGTTTTGAGGATAAAACAGAAATGGGTTTTTATTACTGTATACTAAAAAAAGAAAAAAAATAGCCTCAGATGTTTGGCTCAAGGTAGCCATGTGCACCAGCAGTCAAACTAAATGTTGTGTTTCCTCTTTTATCTGCATATTTATAAATTACACTCTCTGATGACACACAGCTCTGATCTAGCTTTAGATGGCAGTTTTAAGTAGTAAGTTAATTTTCAAAAATGGGTTAAATAATATGTATCAATGCAAAGTTAAGATTGTCCTCTATTTACATTTCTCAATATTTCTGTGAATCTAATGACCCGTCCTCTTTTTTTTTAAGCCATGAACTAGGTGAACTTGTATCTTTAAAATGAGTGTCACACCATGATATTGGCATTATGATGGATCACAATTAGCATTATATGAAAAACACAGATGGATTACTTATTAAGAATAAAGTTGTCAGTGTGGATTTTTATAAACAAAGCATGTTTTTTCCTCTATGTAAATTTTGCATTAGTGCTGCTGTATTTCCAAATGTGAGATAACCTTATTATGTTGTTTTCACCCTCATTTCAATTGCTAGTAGGGTTTATCATTTTCCTTCCTTATGATTTATTGAATATGTAAAATATAAAGTAAAGCTCCCGAAACAGAATCTGTTACACAGTAATGTACTTCATTTCTGCTTTTGCTGTCCTACTACTCTTTGCGAATGTTTGTCATATGCATAAAGGCCTATTATCAATTTTGATTAACTGCATATGAGAATCCAGACAGACAAGTGTAAATCAAGGAAATTAAATAACATATTTCTTTACTTGGTCTCTTAGATTCATCCTGCATATATTTTTGTTTTCTTAATTGATTAAATATTTAGTACTTGCCTTAAATAGCAATGTAAAACTGAATTTGATTTTATGTCATCTTATCTTAGATGGGAAAAACTGCACTTCACCTAGCTGCAGAGCAAGGCCAACTGGAGGTGGTTGAGTTTCTCATTGGATTTGGCTGTGATCACAGCATTAAAGATAAGGTAATATTATAAATAATGCTTTAGTGAATTTGTCAGATCAGTCAATGTATGTATATACTGTAAAAAGGCGCTATATAGATGCCTGACCCGACACAGATGGACATGGAGGCATGTGTAAAATAAACTATTTATTTTTTTCATCTGGAGGGCACGTCTTCCCCGTGTCCCCCAGCCACAATACAGTCCCCAAAGCACCACCAAACAACCGCACACTTTCTTCTTCTTTACCACCACTCCTCCTCCTAGCCTTGTCCACCTTCCACCCGACTCTGGCCACTGAGTGGTGGTTGCTGGCCCCTTTTATAGCCCACCCAGAAGTGCTCCAGGTGCTTGATCACCTGTTTTCGGTTGCATTTTCGGGCGGGGCTGAAGAATGTCCAGCCAGGCTCAGGGACCCATGCAGCACCCCCTGGCGGACACCCCAGATCCCAACAGAGCTGTGGAGCCCATGGAGCCCTGCGGGAAGCTGAGGCACCACCGTCAGCCAGGGAGGCTGCCACCAAGTGTCCGGGGGAGGTATTGAGCAGTCCATGGTTGCTCCCCTGGAACATACATCGAAAGGGCGTCCCGGCCGTCTGACACAATATGTATATATAGTAAATCCAAGGGAGTGCCACTGAGCCCCAGACCCAAGATACAGTAATACTCTGCACAGTTTCGAGTTAAAATAAAGAATATATATAACAACAATGCATCATATTTACAATCACCACTCCAGAAATCAGCCAAAATGCACAATAATTACACAGTACTTCCTCCTTTCTCCTCTAGTTGAGTGTTGCTCACTGCCCTGTGAGTCAACCATGTATGGCAGCAGGCTCTCTTTTATGCCAGACCCAGGAATGTTTCCAGTGCCATGCCATTTCTTCTGGGTAGTACTTCCGGACCATAAGGAAAATAAGGAGGTCCTCCCCAACAGCGCCCTTTGTTGATACATGGGGACCTTGACAGGGCTTCATTTCCAGACTCCATATCTTAAGCACCCCTATGATTGTCTCAACTGAGTTCCCATGTGAGGACCACTGCCACTTGACATATGGGAGATGGAATTCCTCCAAATTCCTGGCCCTTCCAGTATTTGATACCTGCCAGACAAAATTTATTTGTTTCTTCCGTTAACTAATCGATCTGTCATTCCTCTCTGGTTTCCCATCTGGGTACAAAATCATCCCCTTTCCCATATACTGTATATTTGGAAAAGATGTTAGAGTTTGCTTGTTCCTCCCTTGTGTACTCTTTGGATATACCACAGTTTCCTCCCATTATAAGTCTTCAATTTGTCATTCAAATGCTTCCATTGATGTTATACCTAAGCCTATTTCCTAAACCTCTTCCACATTCAGTGCCTAGCAAAAGTAGTTGCTAAGTCTTAAATTTAAAAGGGATGTGTTTACATATCTATCCAAATTAATTTATTCAGACCTAACATACAGTATTTAGTTAAAATAAACTGCTCAAAAAATTAAAGGCACTGATAACCAATGAGTGTTCATCTGTTTATGGCAGCCATATCAATAGTCCCTTTGACAGCCTTAAAACTTTTGCAGAACCAGTTGATATCCCATCTTTACAAGAGATTCCTTGACCTTCTCCAGATCCAAGTTGTTTGTGGTCTGTCTCTTCTCTGTACTGTATCAAACCCTGAAGTGACTTGTTACCAGTTTGTGGTCAGTGACAATGTTCATGGGATTAAATGCATTAAGGAAGCATTGCATGTTCATGATGCTGTTCCTCCACTGCTTGTTGAGCAGGATGTAATTGATCAGCAATTTATTTTATTCCACTTCATTGTTTTTGCATGACTGCCAAGTCCACATGTTAGTTGGGTTACATTCAAACTATGTGTTGGTGATGCACAGTTTTTGAGCTGGCAGACCTGTACCAGACTCTCTCCTCTTTGATTCATAAATGTCCAATATGGTAATTTAATTTACTTTTTACATGGTTATTGTATAAAAACCCCAGGTGCTTTCCTGCTTGCTGTTCTGTATACTGTCAGGATAAACACTCTGCAGAATAGATAACTGCAGCTACTTCTGTGGTGTAGAAACTTGATGATACTAATTTCCACTACAGCTTTTGTAGTTAAAATTGTGCCACATTTAATTAATAGTTCCCTTGAGCTACTGTGACATTCTTTTTAATACGGAAAAAGAAAATGACACACACAGATACACTGAATATCTATATATGATCTAATAACTCCAAACAGAATGTAAGATGTAAAATTTTAATGTCAGTATCCCAAAGAACAATTTTGAAAAATGTAATTCGGGGCCTCTGGTAATTTTTAAAAATGAAGTTTTTGATTAATATGATGGATGGATCCATGATGGATCTCTTTTCTTATGATTAAACTGTTCAAATTATCCTTCAACAGGAGGAGAACACAGCACTACAGCTGGCCGCTCAGAGTGGACATTTGGAGGTTTTGCAAAAGATTGTGGAAACAGGAGTTGATATTAATGAGAAAAACAGTGTAAGTTCAGTTTTTAGTAATTTTCTATAATGCATAATGTTTTGTGCCAGCAAGACTTAGTGATGTATTGCCATATTGGTATATTTGGTTTTCTGCTTTGTGTCATGTGGGAACCCTGTAGAATTTTTTATTTTCTTTGTTCTTAATTAAAGAGTCATTCCTTGAATTGAACCTCATTATATTCATGAATCAATAGTTCCTTCTTGAATGATACACTGCATTATGATTTTGAAAATCGATGCAATGATGTGTGAATTGTTTTCTTTTAAATATTGTGTAGGTCTACACGGCTGGCAATGGGGCAAAAGGCATGACTAAGCTGACACTAATAAAACATGCAAGTTGTCATGACAGTGTAAAAAAAAGCATAGGCCTGCTAGATATGTCAGGAAATGGGTCCACCTTGGTGAATTTGCACAAACAATGGAGAGGGAGTGGGGATAAGGTCTTTGTTGGTAAATTGTGCACAAACATTAGAACAGGGTAGAGGTGGAGGAATCCTCCTTGCTGAATTGGGCGCAATCATCAGCATGGTTGGGATTAAGTGCAATTGTGGTAGCAGCAAAACACAGGTCTAAATGCCATTTTTCCTGTTATGGATAAGAACAATTTTTCCAAGCACAAGAAAATCAAAATGCCTATTTCAGATATAGGAATACACATGTAAGGTAATCTTTAATTTAGAATATGGGAGTGATGTGACATAGGTGTCTAAAAATCTATGTGAAGTTCTGAAAATGTTTATACATCACTAGAACCTCTAACATGGGAGAGAGCAGAATACATCTGTGTGCCTTAGCATATGCCTGATTTACATTAAGCCTTTTAATTTTTGAAATGAAAGCTCTTTTTTGATTAAAAATGCTTTGTGTATAGTCATGTGTCTATCCAGTATAATGTTCTATAATAATTATGTGGATAATTTGAAACATTTTAAAAATTAAGCCAATGAAGACAAATATTCTCTTGTAGATCCTTGTAACTGTAACTTTTGCTCATTAGAAAAAAATGGAAATCTTTTGAAAGCATGAATACAAATATCTAATTTGTTTGCATGTATAAAGACCAAGTATGCAAATTAATACAGAAAAAATCATACTCTATTTAAAACTGATTTGAAAACAATGCACAGAAGATTATCCTTGCCAATATTAAATGTACACTGAAATGCAATTCATATCCAATTTCCTCATTTAATTTAACATGATTTTTCTTATCATAATTAAAAAGAAATTAATCAAATTAATTGTTTTTCAGCATGGCATTTAAACTGCTGCCAATTTGAAATGCTATATCAATATTGTGTTTTGCTTCATGCCCATTAGATTGTGGGCTACATGTGCCTTAATTAAAACCAATGCAAACTCACTGCATTTCCTGTTTGTAGCACATTTAAGTTATTTCCAAATCTATGCATTAAACATGCTAAAACTATGAAATTAAATGACCAAACAGTGTAAAGTGGGGGGAAGCATGGGGCATCAACAGCAGTGATAGGAAGTATTCCAATCTTAACTTTGTTCTTATGCACTCATGATTATGAACTTGTTCTTACCCTTATGTCTTGATTTAGTGAAATGGTAAGATATGTACTGTAATTCTGGTCTCACTTAAAAACTTTACAGTTAGGCTAAGTAATGTAGTGTTAATAATGTGTAATTATCAATACAGTTAAAATTTTGAAGGTGTGGCTAGTTATTTGTTTCAACTTTCTAAAAACTGATATGCCAGCATTTGTCAGCATTAATGTGATCACCAAGTTTGGGTTCTTCATATCTTTTTTTTTTCTATTCTCACTCTTTGTCATAGCCATACATAAAATCATTATCTCATTTTTTCTTCTTCATCTGCATGTCACCAATATCTGATAGACACTGGCATTTATTCTCATTCAACACCATTGGTGAGGTCATGGACTTAATTTAGGCATGCTGTGGGTGCTGTTGAGCATCAGCAGAGTAATGAGAGCATACCAGCTACAAATGAAGCCAGCAGCACCCCCACCACTGACCCACCCATCACCTAGTGGAAATAATAGTCTCACCTTATGAGGAACTACTGTTTTTGCTAATAATACAGTACAGAATAAAAACAGTACAGCAGCTAATAGATGAGGAAACTTATTGATCTGATGTGACCAGCTACCTAAAGTGTTTAATGTGGGATGCTTAAGCAAAATTGACAGCAAAATTTCCAGAGTTGGCCCATCTGTTCCACAGCTTTCTAGAGTGCACTCTGCAGTTCTGGACACCCTGAGGAGAAGGTCATTTGAATAGCAGTGCCTGTGTTACCAACTGCAGGAGGTGAGGAGATCTTAATGGAAGATCAAATGTGCTGTGTGAAACTGACAGGACGAGGAGAAGCTGCATAGGTGGTGGAAGTTAGGAGAAAGTGTATGCAGTGGAGTGGTTAAGGTGACCGTATTCTGGAGCTCTGAGAATTTACAATCTGGAAAAGAGATTGTGACAAGTTGGGCAGAAGCCTGAAGGTGCATGAAATATTAACTTGCAGTCATCAACAGTGTTTGAAAGGAGGAAACAAACAAAGTGAACCTCAACTTGTCCTGATGTTAATTATTTTGAAGTTGTTCCACTTGGCTGCAAACACTGGGGAAGTTTATGTAAAATGATAAATACTTTAATCTAAGGGCTTAATCTGCTCATTATGTGTGGTGTCTGTGTGTCTCTCCTGCTGAACCTTTTGACACTGATTGAATTCACTCATTTGAATTCATTTCACTGTGGTGGGCTGGCCTCCTGCCCAGGGATTGTTCCTGCTTTGCGCCCTGTGTTGGCTGGGATTGGCTCCATCAGACCCCTGTGACCCTGTGTTAGGATATAGCAGGTTGGATAATGGATGGATGGATGGAACAATGACTAACTGACTGACTGACTGAATTCATTTCATTTGGCACGATTAGCATGTGGATGTGAAAAGAAATTCAATGTCATATTAAAAATCAATGAATTATTTGGTTTATTTCTTTTTAAGTGTGACTAGAAAGAGTTGTGTCAATATTAAATGCATGTCATGAATATAACTTTCATCTCAGTGCCAGTTATGGCTTTTTCTGCTTGTCCAAATACATTATTGTGGACCAGTAACCATATGGAAGGAGTGCAGGCATAGTCCTCTATGAATATCCATTTTTAGCTCACATAGTCTGTCTGTCTCCCTTTTACTACAGGCAACTGAAACTTTTAAAAATGATCTTGACAAAAATCAGACTATCACAAAAATACTAAGACCTTTACTTCTACAAATAAATAGTATGGTGTTAATGTGCTTGAATTTCAGTACCTAAGGCTGAAACTAAACTGTTGATTGTAAATACATAAACCATTAGACTTCTTATGTATTATAATTGGTGAGGATACTCAATTATCATCCAACCAGCATCCAACCAGAATCAGAACAACACGAATGAGATCCAAAATCTAAACATGTGGATTTATTGGGTAAATAAAATACATAAAGTGGGGATAAACACTGAAAATACATAAATTGCAGTGGACATTCTTACACAAACTGAGGGAGGGCTTACCATAAAGTGCTGTCTTTATCACCTGCCACCTCTCCACTGTATCTCATAAACCAATCAGTCCTTAACCTGGCACCAATGAGCCTTTTCCCCAAACTGACACTTGTCTCAGTGTTTAAAACAAATAATTTGGTTATCTTTGTCCTAGATCCACTTTCAAGATCAGGAGCAGATTTTTTTGCTAGAGGGTGTGGTATAGCGGGTCTGTGCCTCCAAAAACGGTGGCCATTTTTAATAAATAATCAGTTGGCCAGCTATTTCTCTGTGGGCACTCTGTGGGAGTTGGTGGAGTAATTGGGATGAGACCTACCTGCACGTGTAGTATTTCTAAATTGCTTCATCCGTTTCCTGCAATGGGAGATTGAGATGCTGAGCACACTGAGCCAGCACAGGACAAGGTGGATGTAAAACTAAACAAGAGAGGATCAGAGGTTAAATGACAGAGAGAAAGGCAGGAATCGTAGTGCGCCGGTGCTTAGAGAGAAGCAGGCAAATGTTAGTGGCGGCATAGGAGGTAGTGCTTAGGATGAGGGCACGAGGATCACTACTGCTGTGCAACTAGGGAATCGTTACACTCTGGAGTGTCCTTTCGCTGGGTGGAGTCAGCAACTGGCAGCAGTGGGAGGATGGTGCACTTTCGCCAGGTGGAGCCTGGAAAAGCAGCGATGGGTGCAGGAACTCCCTGTGAAACACTATAGATCGGGTTGCGGGGACACAGGCCAGATTTTAAGGATGTCTGCGTCTGTTGGTGGACGTCTCTCCTTGCTGCGAGGTCCAAGTGGATAAGCCGGGGGTGGCGTCGGTTTTTAAAAAGGAAGGACCGGGGACTGAGAATTTTAAAGAAGACCTCTGCATTGTTTTAACCTCGTTTTTATTGGATTATTTAATTATTTAACCTCCATCAGCATTTTGACATTTTTATGGATTATTTATTAACTTTTTGAGCACTGCATTTTTTAACACAGTTTTTGTTTATTTAAATAAAAGCATTTGCACTTTTCACCAGTCTGTTTTGTCCTTATCTACCACACTCATCTTGGTTCTGGTAATGATGGTGTTGGGTTCAGGAGGCTTCTGTTATACGAGAGGGAGCAAGGAGATGACCCACACCGTCACAGAGGGACACCTGTAACAAAAGGAGCTGGAGCTCTCGCTTGGGGGCCTGTGGTGCTCCTTGAAGCTCCTAAACTTTAGTGCCCTGTAAGGATCCAGATTTCCAAGACACAATTTCAGCCACCCATTCTCTTAAAGAAGTAAAATAGCCACTTTCCTCTAAGTCAGATGCTGTCCTTTAATTGTAAGTTTGGACAATACTAGCATTGTACAAGTATTAACAAATCCTACTGTCATATAACATAACACCAGAAGGCATTGTGGTCTCTGCCTTCCCCTACTGGATCCATATTCTGATTCTCAGGCATCCGTGGCATCTGTTGAATTGTGTGCCCTCTAAAAATTCTGAGCACTTTTCCACCCAAACCACAGCTCATTCCCTTCTGGTGAACAGGTGCTCTTCCATCTCCAGTTTTCCTTTCTAGGTACCAAGTACAAAGACAGGGCATATCACACTGTAGTGTACACCTGGGCAGTTTAAAATAACCTAAAAAATAGACAAGAAATTAAACTTAGGTCTCTGAACCTGTGAGGCAGCAACACTAGCCACTATATTCACATATACAGCATATAAAATCTAGGGGATGTCAAAAGTGTAAATAATACCCTTTGTGAAATTTCTGTGTTTATTAAGTAACCAACATTAATTAAATGAAAAGCAAAAAGATTGTGTTTAGGAAAAATATTTTTAAACATTTTTCAGTGCCTTTAGTTAAAGCTTGTGAAACATCTTTTGATTTGAGAACCTCAGCAAGTTCATTTTCACAGTCCTCCATCAACATAGTAAAACTGAATTTAGGAATTTCATCTCACTGTTTGTGGAAGATTTAAAGCACAACTGAATCAGTTGGGGGGACTTCTGTGTAACTAATGGTAAAAGTCAATATTCCTGCCTTCACTCTCTTCTATAGTCTGACTGTAGTCTTTATGTTTATATGAAGTAAGAAACAAAATAATATGTGGCTCCTTAACTGCTGTAATACTTTGCATAAAGGAACAGTACAACTAGATTATTGCATATATTAGAAAAGCACGTTCTGAAAAAATCATTTTCTGATATTAGTTTCTGTATCAATTACTGACCAATCAGTGCATCACTACTTAGAACTTTCACAATACGTTCTAAACCTTTCAAATAAACGATTTTTTTTTTGGTTGTTCAACCACTTTGCTTTAGCTGATTTCACAGCTTCATACTTGGCATAGCACATCCAATGGACGTAGATTTTCAGACTCTGGAAACTCACTTTGCCAGATCTGGAGAACAGGGTGGGTGTTTTATCTTCTTGAATATAACAAAATGATATATTTCAGAATACATTGAGCTTTGAGCAGACAACAATGTAGCTAACTTGCAGCCTTTATTTTTTCCATAGTTTGTACTTGTTACTATCCTTTAATTTCCCAAAATATTTTAGCTATTTTTGTGTGATGGGGGAGGGGGGCCTGTCCTGGGCAAGGTGGCTTTTAATATGTACTGCACTGTGATTAAAGCTTTTTTTTACATACACATTAATTTTAAGGTAGTCTTGTGCTAGACAAACTATAAACTCAAAATGAAGTTTACGGTGACAAGAAAAAGTATTTGAACCCTTTACAAATAATTTGTGTATACATTTTTCTTTTGACTGTGAACCCCATGCTAATACTGAATCTTGAAAAGTTAATTGGAATCAGGAGTTAGCAAATCTGTAATTCCATCATTGAAGCGAGATTGTAGCTGTGGTTTGGAGATGTTTTGATAAGAAAGACTAACATTCCGAGTTTGCTATTCACAAGAATAATCTGCTCATGTAAAACATGCCTTGTAAAAAAGAGATCTCAGAAGCTCTACGATCAAGAGTTGTTGATTGGCATAGAGCTGGAAAGGCTCATAAAGTCATTGTAAACGGTTTAGATATTAACTGGTCCACAGTTGGTCAAATTGTGTATAAATGGAGACAATGTATTACTGTACTTACTCTCCCTAGAAGTGGGCGCCTAACCAAAATGACTTGAAGAGTGCAATGCAGATTCAGTGAGGTAAAAAAAAGAACCCCAGAGTGACATCTAAAGACTTGAATGAATCACTGAAACAGACTACCATCTCTGTTCATGAGTCTATCATATGCAAAACATTAAACATGTATAGTGTCTATGTCAGAACAACAAGGAGGAAGCCACTGTTCTTCAAAAAAAAAAAAAAACATTGGCACACAACTGAAATTTGCCAAAGACCATTTTGGCACTCCACAACACTATTTGGAAAATGTTTTGTGGACTAGTGAAACTAATGTTCATTCATTCTGGCCCTTTATTCAGTTTACCGTCTTTGCCAGATGTTAAGGATGATTTGTGTTTGTATCACAAATTTTGTTATGTCTTCAGAGTTTTCTTATGGTATTTTCTATATTCTGTATTTTTACTCGGGCTTATTGTCTCCTTTTCTAATTCATAGTTTTGTGTTTCCTGTATTTACAATATCTTTATTTAGTGTTTTATGCAGATATTTATATCCAGTGTTGAACTGTTAGGTGCTTGAGGCATGGGAAAGGTGCTGTGTAAATAAAATATAGTTTTATTATAATTATTTTTTATTTTTCATGAGATATATGCAGACATACATGTGGCATAAAAAGGACACCATGTAACATGAAAATATCATGATTTGGTGCTCTTTTGCGGCCTTGGGGCCAGGACAGCTACGTTTGTTAAAGTATCTGACAAAATAATGTCAAGGTATCTGTCCGCTAGCTTAAGTTCAGTAGGAGCTGAGAGATGCAACAGAACAGTGACCCTTAAAACCAAAACAAATCTACTACAGAATGGCTTCAAAAAAAAAAAATCTGTCTTTTGGAGTGGCGCAGTCCAGAACGTAACACACCAGACATCCTAAGAATATGGCGGAGCTGAAGCAGTTCTGTAAGGAAGGTCTGATCTGCAACTACAAGAAGGGCTTGTTTGAGGTTATTGCTGCCAAAGGAGGTTGGACCAATTATTAAATCCAATGGTTCACTTATATTTTCCACAGCACAGCATGAAAGATAATAATTTTTTGTGTGTGCTATTAGCTTAAGCACGTGTTTGTGTACACTTGTGACTTAGATGAAGATCAGGTCAAATTTTATAAACAATTAATGCCAAAACAGTTAATTTCAAAGGGTTCACATATGTTGTCTTGTTTCTATAACTGAATTACTATTAGAAATGACAAGTAGTAGTCAGACCTTAAAAAAAAAAAAAAACTGTTCTGAAGCATCTTTTTTACACCACGATGAGCTGACATACAAAGGATTCTGCTATCCAGCCTTTGTTTTAACGTGGAGTGTAATATTTTATACTGCCTAGTTCAGATTTTTACACCTGTAATGAATAAAGGCTGATATTTTTTTCTTTCTATGTTTTCCTTGTCTTTTTCATTGGTTAAATGTAGGTTATAGCATGGTATTCCAAAGTTTTTCAATTTTTGACCACTGCCTCCATTCATCCCATAACCTAGACAGAACTTTATTTTTCCTCTTGGGGGAAATTTGGCTTTTTACAGAAGTTAGATACATAAATAGTCTCATATAAACCGGGGTGTCAGCAAGCCCCAAACCCCAATACAAACACACCAAGAGTCCTGGGTATAAATAAAGGATGGTTTTTATTCACCACAATACCACCAATGTAATACAAGCACAGATTTTTTCTCTCTCCAAAATTCACCTCTCACCACCACACTACCCTTCTCTAGTTGAGTGTTGCAGTCTGTCCTCCCAGCTCTGACTCGCCTGGATAAGAGAGTGCGATCCCAAAAATGAAAGATGGTGGTGCCTGTGCAGGCTGTGGTTTACAGAGCTCCCGAGTCCGCGGTGTTAAGTGTTAATCTTTGTTCGTCTTTGTCAACTAGTATAAGAAAAGATTTAAGTGATAGTGGTATGCAGACATACATTTACAAGCTGCAAATCCTGCTCAATTTCCGAGTAAACTGCACCGAAATATCAGCAGCTTGAGAAGCTGAGCTGGTGGAAGCGCAAGCGCAGCGATCGGAGGCAGAAACAAGGGAAACGCAGTGGTGTTAGCACAAGGCTAAAAACTAACCCCACCAGACCTGCGATTCCGTCCATTCTGCTCGCGAAAGTCCGATTGCTGGACAACAAGCTGGATTACATAAAGCTGCAGTGGGAAATGAGACACTGTTGCATCTTTATTTTCACTGAGACATGGCTCCAGGAAAACATTGCAGACTCGGCCATCTAGGTAGACTGGCGATCTACCGAGCAGACAGAGACATCTGTTTGTCCAGTAAGACCCGCGTGGGGGTGGGGGGTTGTTTTTAGTGTACTGTTTGTTTATGTGAAAAGAGAGTAGTGTACGAATGCTGCCTCAGTTGTGCGACACTGTTCTCCGCTGATAGAGGTTTTATCGGTAAGGTGCCGGCCTTTCTACCTGCTGAGGGAATACAGTTGCGTGGTGGTGGTTGCTTTCTACCTCCCACCTAACTAGGCATTAGTGGAACTCTACAAGGTCATCGGCAAACTGCAAATGATGCACCCCGAGGCATTTTTCATTATTGCTGGAGACTTCGATCATGCCAACTTGAAGTCAGTTCTCCCAAAATTCTTCCAGGATGTGAACTTTGCTACTAGAGCGGGACAGTGTTTACATGAGCGCTCCTGACGCCTACAAGGCCCTACCTCGCCCCCATCTTGGCTTTTCAGACCATATCAGTGTGTTTATGGTTCCTGCGTACAGGTCCATTAGTGCAAGTGCATTAAACCGGCCCGCAAGAACATCAGAGTGTGGCAGATGGGTGCTGTTTCAGCTCTCCAAGACTGCTTCGAATTGACAGACTGGGACATTTTCAGGGAGGCTGCTATGAATGGTGACTCCATCAATCTGGAGAAGTACACAGACTGCATAGAGGATGTTACCACAAGAGCCAACCAAAAGCCCTTGATGATGAGAGAAGTGTGCACGCTGCTCAAGATCAGAAATGCAGCCTTCAGATCTGGAGACAAGGCTGCCCTCAGGGTGGCCAGAGCCAACCTGTCTCGTGGTATGAGTAGAGCTAAGTGGGCCTAAGCACAGAGGATTAACAAACACTTCAGCAGCAAAAGAGACACACGTCATATGTGGCAGGGTGTTCAGACAATTACAAACTACAAGCCCGATCCACACAGCAGCAATGGTGATGCCTCCCTACTGGATGAGCTGAACAACTTCTTTGCACGATTTGAGTCGCAGAACAAACAGCCTGCAAGAAAAGCAACACCTCCCTCCACTGACCAGGTACTATGTCTCTCCATAACTGACACGAAGAGGACTCTATCCAGAGTCGATCCACGCAAGGCTGCAGGACCTGACAACATACCTGGTCTTGTGCTCAAAGAATGTGCCAGTCAACTGGCTGGTGTCCTCTCAGACACATCTCTGAGACAGTCGTCACCATCATACCAGTGCCTAAGAAGTCATCAGTGACATGCTTGAATGACTACTGACTAGTTGTACTCACGCCAATCATCATGAAGTGCTTCGAAAGGTTAGTCATGTCACACATAAAGACTAATCTCCCTGCCTTGACCTTCTTCAGTTTGCATACCGCTTAAACAGGTCAACTGAGGATGCCATATGCTCTACCCTTCACCTCTCCCTGACACATCTGGATAAAAAAGACACATATGTCAGGATGCTATTCATAGACTTTAGCTCCGCCTTCAACACAATCATCCCTCAAAAGCTGGTTGTAAACCTGAGCAGGTTGGGCCTGAACACCACCCTCTGCAATTGGATCCTGGACTTCTTGACAGAGAGGCCCCAGTCAGTTCAGATGGGCTGCAACATTTCCAGCATCATCACACTGATCACTGGAGTGCCACAGGGCTGCGTGCTTAGTCCACTGCTCTTCACCCTGCTGACTCACAACTGCACAGCCATGCACAACACCAACCACGTCATCAAGTTTGCAGATGATACGACGGTACTGGGACTGATAAGCAGGGATGATGAAACAGCAAACTACACTTCAGTATTGCTGCTACTTCTTTGTCTTGTCTTTGCACAATGTCTTGTCTTATTTGTGTTTTAATTTTAAATTTGAATTTTAAATCAATTTTTAATGTATTATTTGCACTTCATGTTGTTACACTGTGGACCCTGAGCTTCGCAATTTCGTCTATCTGTATACTTGTACTGTATATGGTTGAGATGACAATAAAGTTCACTTTGACTTGACTTTGACTTTGATTAAACACCTGGGAGTACTTCCAGTCCCAGGCCTGCTGCCTGTTGGAAGTACTCCTGGGTCATGCTGGAGTCCCATACAGCAGGAGGCATGTCTCCCTGCAACGTCCTCTTTCGGTACCCACTGACCCCAGCTGGGCTGCTCTACTGGACTACATCTCCCAACATGCACTGCTGGCTCCCTACTGGGGACCAATATCCGGGGCTGCTGCCATCTAGCGTGCTGGGGGAGTGAAAAGTCCTCAGCAACATCTTCCACGTCCGGTCGGCTGTCCATCCATTCTTTTTGGCCCTCTCTTCTAGGTCTGATCCCCTTCTCCTCCCCTCTTCTGGCCGGAATGCCCGTCCAGCCCGTGTGGCATTTACAACAGGTAAGTAAATCCTTCTATATAAAAGAGGTCGGGATTGTCCTTCCGTCCCGTGAGTGCTACGCAGGCGCGGAGTTTCACACACGCCCCGTCCATTTTGCAATGCACGATGGGATT
>JANRMT010062829.1:8535255-8557360 GCA_026402145.1 Polypterus bichir lapradei
CGGAGTTTCACACACGCCCCGTCCATTTTGCAATGCACGATGGGATTTGTAGTTTCGTTTTTCCAGGTAAAAGATGATTTTCTACTCCAGACTGTGCGATATCTTCTTCTTCTTTCTTACTATATAAAAGCGGTTGGGATTGTCCTTCCGTCCCGTGAGTGGAAAGCGTAGCGGTATTCCGCTTATCACAGACTTACTACTTGCAGCTTGCGGTACGAAGCGACATGATGTGAGCAGAGTTCTGGTGCTCCCATCGTTCCCTTGCTTTTGTGCGCGATGCGCTGGAAAAATAGACAAAATTATGTCTCTGGAAATAATTAATGTTGATGGAGTACAAATGCCTCACCGCGTAGTAAATCTCAGGGGGGTTCAAAAGGGCGACCTCAATATAGAAAAAAAGTTTAAATTTCATCACAAAAATAACAGAAACTACGAGTATTAAAGTAATACCGTTCAAATGCAATATAACCAAATTAATGAGTTTGTATAAAATATCAAATTGATCTACATATTGAATTGCCTTAAGAAGTGGTCAACTTAAAAGTCGGTCGCCTAGTAAAGAAATAAATATACACAGACACTTTGGTCTGTGACACTGAGGTATTATGCAGATGTATTTCTGTTGATATGAAGGAGCTCCAGTAACTTTTCTTGACACACTAATGCTGAATAATATGTTGACTGAAAGTACTTAGTGTGTTAGAGAGAGGATGCACAGCATTCTTCATAATGATACTCAGTTTTGTTTTAATTCTTTCCTTTGGTAATACCTCAAGGGGGTCCTGAGTGCATCAAAAAAACAGAGTTTACCCATTTAATTCGGTGGGCATCTCTTGAAGTGATGTTACCAGCCCAGCATACCACAGTGTAGAAAATCACACTGGCCATCACAGAGTTATAAAAGATGTGTAAGGTGTCACTTCCCACATTAAAAGAGTGCAGTCCCTTAAGGAGAAAGAGCCTGAACTGCCCTTTCTTATATAGTTCCTCTATGTTCTGAGACCAGTACAACCTATTATTAATGTGGACCCCAAGTACCTATTGGAATTGACCACCCCTGCATCCACTTCTTGAACAGTGAATGAACAAAGAGGCTGTTTGGTGTGGCTAAAGCCAATAACCAGTTCCTTGGTCTTGCTGATGTTAAGATGCAGACAATTCTTTTTGCACCAAGAAACAAACTTTTCCACCTCACTCTTATACTCTGGCTCATCTCCTTTATCAATATATAATATTGAAATATAAGTACAGCATCATCTGAGAATTTGTGCATGTGGCATTATCTTTATAGTGACTTGATATTTATAGTTTGTGGTGTATAGAGTAAAGAAAAAAGGAGACATGACTGTGTTACTCTCATCCGTATCAGAAACACTGTCTTTGAGTCTCTCAGACTATGGTCTACCTTACATGCAGCCCATTACTCAGGACACAATAAGCTCATCCACCTGCATATTTCTGAGCTTACCCTTTTAACAGGAATGGCTGGATTGTGCTGAAAGCACTGTAGAAATCAAAAAACACAATTTTCACAGTGTTGCCAGTTTTGTTCAAGTGAGAATAAGACTTGTGGAGAAAGTAGATAATTGCATCCTTCACTCCTGTCTTTGTCTGATAGGCAAACTGTTGTGGGTGCAGGTGGTCTACAACAAGAGGACTGCTATAGTCCAGGACCAGTCTCTCAAAAGTCTTCATGATGTGAGACGCAAGTGCCATTGGTCTGTAGTCACTGGGTGAAGAGGCACTGACCTTCTTTGGAGCAGGAACAGTGCAGGATGTTTTCCACAACAGTGGCAACAATGTAAGAATGGACATTTTTCTGTAATATCAGAACTGAAAAATTCATATTTTGTGAAGCATTCAACAGAACTCACTGCCAAAATGAATGTATTCCCTCCATTGTTCTTTCCATCATCCGAGATAATCACAAATGAATATAAACCAGTTTTCTAAGCTGATACAAACAACAAACAATTTGCTGTCAGTGCTGAGGAAAATTTAAGAAAGGCTGGCATCACTAATAAAAAGATGGATTCATATATTGTAAATAAGACTAATAGCTGGAGGTGAAAATGGAAAAAATGTCAGCAGGCAAGCAGTAAAACTGAATAGACATAAGGAAGCAGGCAACAACCTGCCATGTACAGTAGGTGAAAGTTAAATCACAAAAGGTAGTTATCTAAGTCTAACTCAAGGTTTAATCCAAAAAAATAAAAATTCTGATGTGACTAATACATGACATTCTCCGTATTTACAATATTAACATGACGTAAATTTACCAAAATATATGCACAATGCAATACTCCAAAGTTTATCTTTTACATTTTAATCTGCTTTAAACACAAATCTATCATGGTAGCTTAATAAAGGCATGTAAGGGAATCAATGATTTGTTGTAATTAAGAGTTTAAACTGTTGTGACGACTGTGTTTGAAAAATTTTAACTTAAAAGCTCATAACTTTCTTTCAAAGTCCTAAATGCATATGGCAAATTTTGTGAATATTTTGAGCAGTGGTTTGGCAGTTGTTGATATCGCCTTTAGTTTAGTTTAGTTTAGTTTCACAGAGCACTTGATGTTTATTTGGACAATCCAGGTGAATAGGATGGATGAGCTTGTTGGAGCCTGGGGAAGCCTTCCATGTGGGAGGATAGAATTTCTGAGACCCTAGTTGGAATTTTCAACTGGAACAACTAATTAAGTTGGATTTCCAACTCAGAAACTCTGGGCTGGGCTGTGAAGTCAGAGTTTGTCCAACTTCAGATCATGAAGTCAATCTAAAATTGTACATACATGACAAACTTTAGTGAAAGCTGTAGTATTAAATTGTCTATTAGCACTATTAGTCTACTTGTGTCTCATTAAATCAGTCACACAGTACAGTCCAATTTCTATCTCTGGACATGCTTTTACAGTGTTTGAATGTGTGAAATACTGTGCAATGTGTTGTTATCAACTGCTGTTTATTCCATGGGAGGAAGGACAACAAAGGTTTTCCTAAATGTGTCCTTATTTGTTTTCTGAATGTTTTACTGAAACACGATCAACTCGGGTGTGACATCATTTCCAGCTATGATATTCAATTTCCAAGATAAATGGAATGCAGCATAATACTATATTCTAACAAAGTATGCAGGGCAGAGCAGACTTGTAGTTCTGCAGTGATGGACAGTCTGGAGGATTTTCTGGCTCTAATAGAGTGTTCCAAGTTACATTCTATTTGGCTGTGCCCAGCTGGACAAATAATTAATTCCATTATCGTGGCGTAGAAGTAACAACTGGATTAGATTCAGTTTTGGAAAACTAAAGGTGATCACTACATGAACAATTTTATACATATATAACTATTTAATTTTCTGCTTCTGTTATTTACACAGGAAGGTCTGACGGCATTACATTTTGCTACAAATGGTGGCCATGATAGATGTGTGAAGCTGCTGTTGGAGTCTTCTTGTGACATTAATGCTGTTACAAACGTGAGTCAAGTCAGCAATAACTTTGTCAAATGCTTTTTGAAATTCCAAAAAAGTTATTTATGATTTGCTTTTATGTACCAATTCAGTTAGCAGATATACCTGTTCAGAAGTATAACAGAGCAGTTTGCAGCATTGTTGTGGTGTGAACACATGCTGGATATTATCTGGAATAATATTTTCATAAAAATAGTCTTCATTTATTCTGATTATTCTTTCCATAATTGAATCCACAAGTAAGAGGTAATAGCAGTAGTAGTAGTGACAAATTGCTTATAATTTCTGGTATGCATTTTGTCTATTCTTGTGGACTGTCTAAGATTATGTAAATAAAGGCTATGACTGAAAATTGCAGTAAAAGTTGTGTAAAGTGACATGGCCTTTAGAGTTGCAGGAGGTGGGAATCATTCTATTATACGGCCCACCCACATTCACATAGAACCTTTGCACATGCAAACCTTTGTGGATATGGTATGAAAAACAAGTATTTGGAGAAAAAACACAGAGTCTTACTTTTGCATTTTAAACTCTTGACACAAAACCCATTTTACTCCTGAAAGACTTACTCCTTTTAAATTCTTCTTTTATATAAAGTATTTTTATCAGCAATGTGCTGCACAATTTTATTCAATTTCTACCTCTACTACTGGTACTTTCCAGAAAAACAGAGGCAGGCCTACACAGTGACCTTTAAGACACCTTTATGCAGGTAACACTAAAGATTGTCTAGAGCCTAATATTTATTTCCACTGTAAAATAAACAGGAACACAAAAATAAATTTGGGGTAGCCCTGCATACTTGGTAATATCTGGCAAACTGAAGCAAAAAAAAAAGAAAGCAAACAGCAATGTCTGTACAGACGTAAGTCCAAAACAGAACTGAGAACTTGGAACTAAGATGAATGTTACATAGGTGGTAGGAAGCAAGAGAATGGCTTAATAGGACTGGAGGTGGAAAGGACGTTTTTGATAGGCAATTCATGGAAGTGGAAGTGATGTGTCATAGGATGTAGGTTCTTCAGTTAGTCTGCTGAGGGACAGAAGAGAGTGTGTTAGAATATAGCACCAATCCATGGTCTTGAGGAAAAACACATTAATTCAAGCCTGTAAACTGCCTCCCATGCGTGTGACACATATTGGCTTTAACCATATGTTAAAGTTAAATTCATCCATTATCCAACCCGCTATATTCTGTACTAGCAAAATACCCGCGCTTCGCAGCGGAGAAGTAGTGTGTTAAAGAAGTTATGAAAAAGAAAAGGAAACATTTTAAAAATAACGTAACATGATTGTCAATGTAATAGTTTTGTCACTGTCTGGGCCACATAAATAGCAATATATGAAGGGCTGGGCCACCCACTAGAGGAGAGGTATATTGACTTACCTCCTGTGTATTAAACTAGCAAAATCAATCAAATATAGATAAATTATGTTTCATAATATGCTTTCTGTTCTCACTCAGCCCCATGTGTAGGTCGGATGGTTGGTTTCATAGTGTCGACATACATTATGCTCTTTCATCACTGCAATAGTTTCATTGCAAATCAAATAGACACACTTGCCCTTGACTTCTAGGAAGAAATATTAATTTTCCCACCATGTCTGAAATTTCTGCACTCACCTGCTATTGTGCGTTTCTTTCGTTCTGCCATTTTTGGTAACCTGTAGCAAAATTGTTCTTTGGTTGCACTTGTTTGTGAGGATGCTGCCTTGAACAACACAGTAGCTCCGCCTTTTGTTAAACCTAAGAAGTACAATATAGTTAAAAACAAGTTTTGTGTATGGGCCATATTTCATTATATTTTTAGAATATGCTGTGAGCCAAAGAAAAATGGACCATGGGCCGCAGTTGGCCTGCAGGCCATAGTCTGGACACCCCTGTTTTAAGGTATAATGGAGTGTTCTCAATGGTTCTGAACTGTATTCTGTCCTAGAAGCTGTTGATGGCCTCACCCAGGTGTCATGACGTTAAAGCGTCTCTCAATATGAAGCGGAATTTTGCAACAGAGTGAAGCTGCAGACTGCAATACCTCACAGAACGCCCTCCATATCATGGAACGCCCTTCAGAGCATAACACACCACACACCCATGTAATGACGTGATTATCGTAATGCCCTTTCCCAGCGTCACTCGCATCATACTCTCCATGAGACAGTGTTGACGCGCTCATTGCACAGTATGCTGCAGCTGTACAAATTACAACAGTTTTCTATCTGGTCAAACATAAATGACTTCCAGTCTCATACTTATGCTATCCAATCATTCTAAGCTCTTTCACGATTCTAACACTTTGCCAATATAAAGTACAGTTTTGTTTTTTTGTTTTTTTTTTACTATTTTGAATGGTTGTTCATTATGTTTTCTCCTGAAGTGTTACAGTATAGTAAAAGTAACAAATCTTATCACTATCCAGTGTTTCAAACGGAATGTACCTCGTGAAACTCATACCTATAGATTTTCAATCTATAAATGTATTTCATATTCCCACTAGCAAATTATACACATGTGAAACAATAATAAGCTTAATTATTTTTAGAAGGTTTACAAAAACAGCACTACATATAAAATAGTTTTATTAGTTTTATTTAGTTTTAAAACTGACAAGGAAACATTTTAGGAAACAGTTATTTATTTATTGATTTTATCCATCAACGTTTTTATTACTAAAAGCTGCATGTGTGAAATACTGTATGTCATGTACATATCAATTGAAAGGCATATGACAGCCAGTAGTTTTAAGTTTTAAAAAAGTTTTAACAACTTTTCAGTTTGAGACAATCGTGATTTTTAAACCTTTTTCGTGCAACATTTAAGTTGATTGCAAAGACCCAAACACAGACTCAAACTGTCTTTGAGTCGTCATCTTTTTAAAATTTTGATAACTGTTGCAACTACTACTACTACTAATAATAAATAGTGGGTCAGCTACAGAGTGCTTTCAGCAGGGAATTATCCCTAGGTGATCTTATCATTAAACATACAGTATTTATTGTCTTGTGCATACAGTACAATGATATTGTTACTTACTGTACATGCCTCTCCAGAACAGTGATAATATAATAAAACACAACAAATATATATAATACAATTTACAGTATAGATATATATTCAGGTATATTTCAAATATTTATACCTAGTCTTTTTCTTACAATGTTTCTTATTATGTTTGGCTGTTCAGTAACTCTTTAACTAAAACACTTTCTGTGAAGCCATACATAGCGCCATTGGTTCTTTACTGTTTACCAGAAGGGAGGATTAAGAAAAACACTTGTGCAGGATATGTAATAATCTTAGCAGAATGTCTTTTAGATACCCTGGATAGAAGGCAGCGGGTGCCAGTAATAGTTTGTGGCTTTCACCACCCTCTGCAGTGACCCAAGCGTGTGTGCCTTACCAGGATGTAATGCCGCCAGTGAAGATGGACTCCAGACAGCACCTGTGAGACATCTCAGGAAAGCATTGGTGAACTTGGCAATAAACAAGACGTGCTGTTCCCTCCTCAATTCATCAGCGATTGTCACTGTACGAAATTTAAACAAGCTTACCATTTCCACAGCACCCCACAAAAACAAACCACAGCTTAATCCGTCCTCTAATGTCTATGAACTGCTCCTTAATTTTAGGCCATGAAAGGTCAGATTGTCCTGGGACCACTGAGTCAGCAGGCAGACCTCTTGTCTGCAAGCCATTTAATCATTGGTGGTGCTCAGGCCTATGACGGTGATGTCAGTTGCATTTTTAATGATGGAGCTGATGTGGTGTCCGAACACACAGTCACACTGTGGGTTTAGCACACTGCCCCATAGTGTGCCCGGGTTGAGGGTGAGCATAGAAGATATGATGCTGGCAATCTGAAAAGCTGAGGTCTGCTCGCTATGAAGTCCAAAATCCAGTTCTGTTGGCACAACAGTGTTGAATGCTAAGCTATTGAATATAAACATAACTCTGTAAGAGCAGTTTTTACATTATCCAGATGTGCTAAGATGATATGGAGTACAAGACTTAACTGCTGTACCAGTATGCATCATGGAGATTGTGAAGTGGAGCAAAGTTATCTACTAAGTTAAAATTAAGTAAAAAGTTTGAGTGAGTGTAGTTAGTTCTAAAATGAGTTATAACATACAACACACAGACTGTTATGGACAGGAAAAGCATGAATAAACAGATAAGCACACTTTAAACATTACAAAAGATGTAAATCATGAAACACACATATTCTCTCTCTCTCTCTCATACACACACACTATATATACTCAGCAAAAAAAGAAACGTCCTCTGACTTTCAACTGTTTTTACTTTCAGTAGACTTAATGTGTAAATATTTGTATGAACACTAAAAGAGTCAACACCATAAGACATAAACTAAAAATGTTTCACAATGTGTCCCTGAATGAAGGGAGGCTCAAAATCAAAAGTACCAGTCAGTATCTGGTGTGGCCACCAGCTGCTTGAAGTACTGCAGTGCATCTCCTCCTCATGGACTGGACCAGATTTGTCAGTTCTTGCTGTGAGATGTTACCCCACTCTTCCACCAAGGCACCTGCAAGTTCCTGGACATTTCTGGGGGGAATGGCCCTAGCCCTAACCCTGCGATCCAACAGGTCCCAGACGTGCTCAATGGGATTGAGATCTGGGCTCTTCGCTGGCCATGGCAGAACACTGACATTGCTGTCATGCAGAAACTCACGCACTTTTTGCCACTCCTGTCTGGTCCAGCGAAGGTGGGTTTGTGCCCATAGGCGGCGTTGTTGCTGGTGATGTCTGGTAAGGACCTGCCTTACAACAGGCCTGCAAGCCCTCAGTCCAGCCTCTCTCAGCCTATTGCGGACAGTCTGAGCACTGATGGAGGGATTGTGTGTTCCTGGTGTGACTCGGGCAGTTGTTGTGGCCATCCTGTACCTGTCACGCAGGTGTGATATTCGGATGTACCGATCCTGTGCAGGTGCTGTTACACGTGGTCTTCCACTGCGAGGATGATCAGCTGTCCTTCCTGTCTCCCTGTAGCGCTGTCTTAGGCATCTCACAGTGTGGACATGGCAATTTATTGCCCTAGCCACATCAGCAGTCCTCATGCCTCCCTGCAGCATGCCTAATGCACGTTCACGCAGATGAGCAGGGACCCTGGGCATCTTTCTTTGGGTGTTTTTCACAGTCGGTAGACAAGTCTCTTTAGTGTCCTGCGTTTTTAGTACTGTGACCTTAAATGCCGACTTTCTGTAAGCTGTTAAGGTCTTAACGACCATTCTACAGGTGCATGTTAATTAATTGATTATGGTTAATTGAACATGCATGGAAAACATTGTTTAAACAATTTAAAATGAAGATCTGTAAAGTTATTTGGATTTTTAAAACATTATTGTTGAAATACACAGTCCTGAAAAAGGGACGTTTCTTTTTTTGCTGAGTATATATAATAATTATATATTAATAATCCTGATTTGTAACATGGCATTGTTTCATACAGTGGTTCTCATATTCAGTCCCAGGGGCTGTAGATTTTTTCAAAGCTAATTTTTGCTTTTAATTAGACTACCTTCTTGAACTTGCAAGCCAACAGTCTAGGTCTTGTGATGTATCAAAACACAAAGATCATTGTTATAACTACCACATAGGGTAGTGTAACCTGTGGGGGGCATTTTAGCACCCAAACCCTTGACACAACCACACACACACACATAAGATCCAGGTTCAAATATGATTTTATTTTTAAGAAATAAAGCACACAATCCCAGTTAGGACATTCATCCGTGTCCTCCATTCATGACATTGGTCATTTCAGTAGACAAGGAACTATTGAACCAGGTCAGAAAGCCAGTCCATCCTCACTTTTCTTTACAGTGAATCACTGATCAAATCCACTGAACAAAATGACATCAATGTAGGCTTTCTGCCACATGTAGTTCCTTCGAAATTTTGAAGGCTGAAAAAAAAAAAAAATAATAAATAAAACACAAGAATCTAATTTTTCGAACAGCAGCAATTGATGGGAATATTTTTTTTACCCCGTATCTCATCAAGAAAAAAGTTCATGTCCTTCATGCATTCAAAAGTAAATAACATGGTGGACATGACTTCTTCAGTATCTTCATTGTCTCCCCTTTGTTCTAATTTTTCAGTTGTGTATGTAACTTCATCCTCGTCCATTTCCAGAATTCTCAGCTGGAGTACTGTCCCAACAAGTTGGCTTTGTTGGCATCCAGCCAGTCACAAGCAGTCAAGATGTTTTGGATCAATGAAGACTTTTTTATGAAAAAGAAAAAAAAATACTGTCAAGTACTTTATTAGGAATATCAATATATTAACTCCACTTTTACTCAAAGAAAAATGAAATTGGCTTATGAAATAAACACACCAATATGATCAATGCATGTAGCTCTATTGATTTCTCTTGCTTTTTTTCTCTACTGCCTGTACGCATGAGGTAGAGTGAAAAAGAAAAAAGTAAACTCCAACCATAGGAGTTCATCGTCAAGAGAATGTCATGTCTAGTTAGAAACCATTCAGAAAGTGCACAAATAATTCAAAATGACTAAGTGCTCTGTTGTGAAAAAAGCATACATTTTTATTTACTAATACATTGCTGTAAGACCCATTTCAATTAAATCTGTACATCTACAGGAATTGTATTGAAGTGAGTACCTGAAAGACAAAGAGTCCAATTACCACAGCATTGTCACTTGTGAAGGCCAAATTAATCATTTCAAATAATAAGTCATTTAATTGTTCCCAGTTTAGTAAGCATGCTTTAAAAACTGCTGAAACATTCACCCAAACATATTGCAATAGAAATGCTACATGTAAAAAGTTATACATACTGGAAAGTGTTTGCCTGAAGCAAACAATCACTCCATTCTAGATTGGTTGATTTCTGAATGATATTGAAAAGGAAAAAGAAAGTTATTACCTTTAAGGCATTTGCTGTGTTTGAGCCAGTAAGAATCATTTCACTACATACCTGACAGGGCTGTGCCTTTGTGGAAACCACACTTTCCATACTACTAGGCACTGCAATACAGATTAACAAGTATTATGCATTTCTGTAAATCAATTATGTAGCATTTCAACAATTTAAATACATTACAATTTGCTAACAACTAAACGTAACCATAAATATGCTGACCTGCAAATTCAGTTAATGCTACCTAATGCCACAGATGAAACTGATCTTTGAAGAACAAAGAAAACAGTCAAAAAGTTACACTCCACAAAAGCAACTCTATAAAGCCATTCATTGCCTAAATTTTAGGAACAGTAAATGTTATACTATTAATTGTACTGGCATAAATAATTTAGTCAACATTTTCATATGCTTCAGTAATGGAAAAGAAGGGTCGGGGAGAAAAGTCCTTGCTCTTTCCTATCTTGTCTGGAATTGCTGGAAGCAGAAATAATTGCCATTTAATAAATCAGTTAGAGCACAAAAAAACCCTCATTTTTAAGACCACTATTCTCTGCCCCCATAATGCCACTGACACACACACAGGGCTGAAGAAAGACACAAGTCAGTGAAGGCCTCACTGGAGACCTGCTCTGTGACCTGTTGGTCAAAGTCTTTTTGTGAAGTTCTAATATATAAAATTAGTGTCAGAAAACTTTTCAACTGATAATTACGAAGCACTACCTGTGATACACAGAATGTCCTTCTCGTGTGGAAATTGAAGATCGCCGTCTTGGCTGGAAGATAAAAAAAAAAAAATTAGAAATACTGTAAGTTGACAAATTCTTATAACTGTTCTTCCCTTAAAAAAAGCTTGAAAAGTTACACACCTTTTCATGCTGGCTTTGCGAAGTAAGAGAAGACACCACCATCTTCTAATTTTTGGCATGCCTTCCTAAAAAATGTAAATCGAGAAATTAAAATAAATTCTATGAATAAAAAAATCACAATATTCAAGTTATTATTTTAAATCAACATTTACATCTTGCTACTAGCAAAGTGTCCTCAACTTACCATGAGCATAAAGATCCTACAGTCCAGGCTGTCAATCTGTTTGGGTAGATTCTATCATTTTAAGAGGTGATTAGTAAAGGAGATATGTGTGTGTTGTTTGTCTTATACTAGCAAAACATATTTATATTTACATTACCTTCTTCTGTGGATCCTTCCAGCTACCTGCCATTATTTTAGAGGCAATTTTCCTACAGATAAAATTTGTTTTGTCAAAATTGATTTATATTATTTTAATGTATATTAAAAACACAGTTGATATGAGCTTTGCAGATGGAATATCATTGTAGAACTGGATTAATAATATTTAATTCTGAAAATGTGCCAATTAATAATTTTATCACACAGAAGCAAGAATTACTGAATCAAAATTTAGCTGGAGCCTTTCATCACATTATATGACAATGATATTCATTTCAGATTACGAGAGTAGAATTATTAGTAATAGAACAGGTAGAGAAATAGTGAACATTAGATAATATAATCTCTAGCAACTTTTAAATGAACAAACAATTTATGAAGGGAGTGACTTTGGCTTCACACATGAGACCACAGCACACCATTACAAATATTTTAGAACCTTGAGGATGCTTTACCACTGTGCCATTATGAATTCTTTACACAGCTCTTCCAAAAGAGCTTAGTGAAAACTATTAGATCAAATTTTTTAAAGAAGAATAGTTCAAATGGACAGTAGCCATCACTAGGTGACAGAAATAACAGAGTAAATAAGGAACAGTCATGGTGAAATGCTGATTTTTGGGAGATATTGGCTGAGGTTCAAACTGAGTGAACTGAACATACGAACAAAGAGTAAAAAAAAAAGAACATTAAAATTTGAACGCTGGAACTGAACAGTTGAACAAAGATTAAGAACAAAGAAGTTGATCTCTTTTGAACGCTTGAACTGCAAGACACCATATTTACTCGTGCACAATGGCTTTATGCAAGTGTTTTATTGAATTGTGTTACTAGATAATATTTAATTTTCAATATCATTAATTACATGTTACTTAAATCCCAATGATATTTCGACATGAACAAATACGGAAGTCTCTCTTTTTTTTTTTTAAGTTTTAAAACCTGAACAATTCAATATAGCGGCCATCTCCAAAGCTGTGATGATCACTGGAGTCAAGAAAGTGAATAATTTTGTTTTTTGGATACATAACCTGAAAAATACAACATGCCTAATGTTTTTGAAGAATTCAGAATCCTACATTGTATATACCCATGTTGACCCAACTGGAAATGCATACGTTTCATTAATTCATTCTTCATGATCTTTGTCATATTCTACTAAATATTTTAAAAGAGAAAATTGTTAATACAGTAATCCCTCGCTATATCGCGCTTTGACTTTCGCGGCTTCACTCTATCGCGGATTTTAAATGTAAGCATATCTAAATATATATCACGGATTTTTCGCTGGTTCGCGGATTTCTGCGGACAATGGGTCTTTTAATTTATGGTACATGCTTCCTCAGTTTGTTTGCCCAGTTGATTTCATACAAGGGACGCTATTGGCAGATGGCTTAGAAGCTACCCAATCAGAGCATGTATTACATATTAACTAAAATTCCTGAATGCTATAAGATATGCATCCCGCGCGGTGTTTGTTTGCTTGTCTCTGCCTCTATCTCACCCTCTCTGACATTCTCTGCGCCTGACGGAGGGAGTATGAGCAGAGGTGCTGTTTGCACAGAAGCTGTTTGCTTAAAAGATACTGACGCTCCTCTAAAAAATGCCGCTTTATCTCGGCATATTTAAAAGCACAAAAGCACACGTATTGATTTTTTGATTGTTTGCTTTAATCTCGCGCTCTCTCTCTGACGTTCTCTGCGCCTGACGGAGGAGATTTGAGCAGAGGGGCTGTTTCAACAGAGGCTGTTTGCTTAGAAGATACTGACGCTCCTCTGAAAAGTGCCGCTTTACTTAAAAGCACACGTATTGATTTTTTGATTGTTTGCTTTTCTTTGCGAGCGCGCGCTCTCTCTCTTAAATTCTCTGCTCCTGATGCAGAGACTCATTTGAAGAAAAGATATATTTGCATTCTTTTAATTGTGAGAAAGAACTGTCATCTCTGTCTTGTCATGGAGCACAGTTTAAACTTTTGACTAAAGGGTGTTATTTCATGTCTAGAGGGCTCTAATAATGTTAACAGTGTAGGAGAGTTTATAAGGGCTTAAAATATATAAAAATAACCATACAAACATATGGTTTCTACTTCGCGGATTTTCACCTATCGCGGGGGGGTCTGGAACGCAACCCCCGCGATGGAGGAGGGATTACTGTACACATTCATGAATTAATTAATCTAAAATTATTTAAAGCTAGCTTTTCAAAAGGTGAAAAAGTACACAGTATACTATTTTGTCAAATAAAATCATGTTGTTAAGGTGAATATCTATCTGCATTAAATTGTATTAAAAGTGTCAATTAATCAAATTTTACAGGTTACAAGATATATTCTAGAGAGATTCACATACCTCCATGAACAACTACTGTCCTTTTGTGGCTTTGTAAGTGGCTGATGAGGCCTGCATAATCTGATCTTTTATAGCAAAACAGACAAGCAAACTCCTGAGCACCAAACACAACCGTAGGTTCCTCTGTGGGCTTGAATATACTTATGTGTCTCTGGTGAATATAAAATAGATATAAAGTTCTTAAAACTGACAAACATGCACGAGAACAATCATTTCACTTTATTTCAATTGAAAAAAACTTCAAAAGCAGTATTTTTGAAGAATGCAGGAGAGGTGGGCATGAAACATTTAATATTGTTTTAAGAGTTCAAACAAACTGTACTATCATTGAAAGAACTTTATAAAATAATAATAATAATAACAACATGATTCTATCCTGGCTGTTCTTTTCCTCATTATTGTCTACAATCTAATTTGAACTTTCTTGAACTGACGGTAATTGAATATTGCATTCACAATTGCCCTTTGTTATGAAAATTTCCAGTTATGTACTGTAAATATATATATACAGAACTATGAAAAAAGATCTAGAATCTAAAGTGACCCAAGTATATTCAAACTTCTGACTAGCAACATTACTATAATTGAAAACCAGTATATCCACTATTAACTGTGTTTGTCTTAGAAACTTATGCAAACAAGAAGCTTTCTGTGGAACATTACCTTATATTGGCTCAATCTCTCTGTATTGTCTTTCTGAAATATATTTTGCTATCTAAAATACCAGGTTACTGATAGGTTTTGCTTCTGATTAACTAGCATATATGTGATATACAGGACAAATGGTGAATGATATTCTGGCAATTATAAGTACTTAATCACGGTCACTTATATTTGATTAGAATCTGTTACACTTAGCTATGGTTAATTATGCTCAACAACGGTCAATTACCTATCATAACAATTGTTATAAAAAATTATTGACTGCTGAATCCGTCGATTTGCTATTCGGAATCGAGTATTCCGAACAGCCCTGTATCAATTAGCTACACAAACCGACCAGTTTGTTGTTTAACTGTTAATACTTTCTTAGAGCACTTAGTACTGCATGGAACCTGAAAGTTGATTCAACATCTTTATTACACTGTGGTATAATTCATACCCTAGCAGTAAAGTGTAATATTATCTAATATTAGTAAAACTTGCACCAAACTCACTGCCATCTTGATTTCCAACTCAAACTCTTTCTTCTTCTTCTTTCCTCGAAAAGCTTTCAGAAAGATTTATTCCAAGTCCACCATTCCTTCGAACTCCGACAAAAACAATGATGACGTATCAAAACTGACATCAGAGGGCGTTCCGTGACTGGTGTTGGGGGCGTTTGGTGATATGAAGGGCGTTCCGTGTCTAATTTCATAGGTATTGCAGGCTGCAGCCAGACCCTTCTCGAATTTTGTGCATTTTTTGAAGCACCTCTTCAACTTATTCTCCAGGTTCCTCATCCCCTGTTTTCCAAAAGAATGCCTCCTTTTATAAAGAAAGTCAATTCCCTTATGTCACAGAACAAAACATTATGCAAGGACATGCACATTATGCACAGTCACAGCTTGACCATCTTCTCCCCTTAAAGTGATATCCTACAATTATTTAATTCCCAGGACATATGTTTTCAAAAGAGAACAAGGCAGTAGAAACAGAAAAACAGGAAACGGGACTCGATACAAGCTTTTCTTGCCTTTTGTCTAATTCTGTAGGAAATCTTCTCAGATTCCTTTTTCACAGTTTCTTTAATGTAAACGCTAATATTTCAATCATGTCACACTCTGCTAAAACAAGCCCTGACTTGCTGGACTTTGTTTACACTACAGTAAGTTCACTGTAAAAAAAAAATATATATGTGCACTGGCTGAACTACTGTAAAGAAGCACTGCAACTAAATTACCATAAAGCTTAGAAAAGCGGGGGCAGAAAAGAGTTTTTTGTGATCAGGCAATTTACCTCTCCTTGGTTGTAAAATGTATTAGATTTTATTGCTGCTGGCTCAAAATTCTACAAACTGCATCCTAATTTGCCATGCCAGTCAAAGACACATGCCCTAAGCTTAACTTTTTCTTGTAATTGAGTCTATTATTTTGTAGTTTACTCCAATACACCAGTGTGACATGGTGGTTCAAGTAGTTACTGATTCCACCTTGCAGTTAAATGGAACCTGAGTTTGATACTGAGGTGCTATGTGGAGTCAGCATGTTCTTTCCCAGTCTGCAAATGTTCTCTGATATTGTTAGACATCCCAGATACTTGTGTCAGATTATTCTTCATCTCTAAGTTGACAAAGTGTGAATGAATGTGTGTCTTGCAGTCTCAGATGGACTGAATTCACTCCCAGGGTTAGCTCCTTTATTACGCCTTATGCTGGCTACATCTAACCTGATATTTTAAGTGACCAAGAGGATTCAGAAGATGGATGGCCAGATTTATGATATAATTGATGAACTGTATGCTTTGTGATACAGGTTGTAGAATAAAGATACACTCTATGACATAACATAAGTTTTAAAGGAAGTTTACCCTACACTATACTCATTTCTGATTAAACTCCCCATCAAAATAGAATCATTTGCTCAACCAAAGCTAAACTATGCTGTCTTAATAATAAAATGCATGACCTCCATTTTAGAGTTGATTGTTTTATTGTAATTTTACTTGTATGTTTCAAAAATAGCAAGTTTCAAATTTGTGATTACTTGTATCAGGACTTGTTTATTTTAGGGTTATAAATATATTACACTATACATACCAAATATTTAAAGCCTGACAACAAGTTAGATGAAACTGGGACAGGAGTCATGATTCTTTGCAATACATTTTTATTCAGCTTTACGTCTTACCTTTGCTTTGATTTTTTTTTCTTTGTGTAGAAGGACATGTCTGCTTTACATTATGCTGCGCTTAATGGACATGAAGAAATAACAAAAATACTTATTGACAGGGGAATTAACATTGATGCAGTTAATAGTGTAAGTCTTTGCATTTGGATTTGTGTGGTAAATTAAAGATCCCAATAAACTATGCTATTAAACTGAGGTAAGTATCTTTGCTTCATAAGAATGTGGCTTGTTTTGTGACACACAAAAAATATTCTTCATTACCATTTATTGATATTTCCTATGTGTTTATCTTCATACAGTAGTGAAAAATTAAGCATTGAATTCTCAGGTTTTAAATATTAAAATGTATCACATAATCATCTAGTTCTCACAAAGTTCAAAATGTATTAACCTTAACCAGCCTTAAACCTTAAAATGTAACCTTAGCCAGCCCCCAAAATACTGTGATGTTCTCAAGTTAGATAAATACGCCTGCTCACTAGAAACCAATACCACATCACTACTTTTACTTCCTTTAATCATAAAGTTTCAGACCTCAGCTTTGCCATCCTTGACATTGTAAGGTCACACCCCAGTCAGGATAACTTTGACAACCTGTTATTACATATTAAATATGTTACACCCTATTAGTGTAAATGAGTTTCTTGATTGAACATGCTTCTTGTGATATAACCCTTAGCCTAGGTTTGTTTCCTGTTGCCATTTCCATTCAGATAGTCTCTGGGCTCTGTGATAGACATGTAGTGGGTAAGGTAATACTGTTTTTTAATTCTTGGTCCATACTCATTACTGTTAGATATACATGACAGTGTCTACGTCCCTCTCTTTGATTTTATTTCAGCCTCTCACAAGTACTTTAGTCCTTAGTCCCTTAACACATAATTTTCACATATGGACTAGGTAAGCTGCATTTCCCATTAAGTAGTCGCTTGAGTATTTGTATTATCGTTGTAATTTATATTGACCTTTTATTTTTTTTTATTCTTATTGTATCCTTATACAGTTCTCGTTTCTGGGGAACTAAATTATGTGGATCTACTTCTGTGAGCACATGATCTTGTATAATAGGTAGTGCATTATGTTCGAGTTGTATGATATGATGTACATTTTATTTGTTAGTGTTTGATTATATTTTTTTTTTTCAACTTTCCCTCTTGGTTGCTGTGCCCTGAAGAAGAGGTGAATCCTCGAAACGTGTCCGCCAAATCTTCACATACCTTTGAATCTCAGGAATTCAGTTATATTTTTATGATATAATTTCTGTTGTTATGGTCTGATTAGCTTCCTTTGTGTCTGACATTTTTTATGTTTGTGTTTTATAGTGATCTTTCAGGTCACATTGATCTTGTGTAATATTTTAACTCTGGACTGAGCATTTTCATTGGAATGTACTTAGTTTTTTTCACGTGATTATCATTATATATATCTTTTCTTTATTGTTTTTACATTGCCGTTGTAAACTGAATTATATATACAGATAGTCCCCAGGTTATGGACATCTGACCTACGACTTAAGAACAGGCCGCAGCTGCGATGCATGCGCCTCAGTAACTGCCACTCTGTCATCTTCGGCCTGGGGACACTGCAAGCAGTGGCTGGACGGAGGCTGGAGGGGGGCAATTTCGCTGCCTGCGCAGTGTAGTGTCCCTCAGGTGGCTCCCGGCGGCAAGCGGTTTCACTGCTTGCCCACCACATAGGGCTGCCCCGTTCGTTCTCGGTGGGCGGCTGGTAATGCTGCAAGCGGTGGCTGGATGGAGGCTGGAGGGGGGCGATTTCGCTGCTTGCGCAGTGTAATGTCCCACGGGCAGCTCCCGGCAGCAAGCAGTTTCACTGCCCACCCACCACACATGGCTGCCCTGTTCGTTCTCGGTGGGCGGCTGATAATGCTGCAAACAGTGACCCAGCTGTGGTTGAATGGAGGCCATTGAGGGTGAACGGGGCGGCGGGGAGGTAGCATTGTAGTGTGCATCGGATGGCTGCTTGTTTAATGGGGCGATTCACTACCCAGCTTTGGCCGCACTGTGTTCGTTCTCAGTGGGTGGACGATGCAGGCAGCATACTGTAGTGGAGGTGACTGTGAGGTTGGCTGGTGATGAACCGCCAGTCAATGCCCCCATTCATTCTCAATAGCAAGCCTGCTTCTACTGTTGCATACATAGCAGGAAGTTGTCTCTTGTCGGTACATCAGACGTGTTGACGACTGGTGCCTTCCTGCTGTGATAGCGTGTACAGTGCTGTACAGAAGAGCTCATCTTAACCTTTTGTCCTCACCCTTCAACAATGTCTCTGAAACACAAATCTGATGCAGGTGCTGGTGATACAGTAAAGAAGAGAAAAAACATCACCATTGAAAAAGTAGAAATAATAAAAAGGTCAGAGAGAGGTGAAACTCCATCATTCATTGGCAGAGCACTTGGTTACAGTCGGTCAACAATAGCATTTATAAAAATAATGTACCTGTTCCAACTTACATACAAATTCAACTTAAATACAAACCTACAGTCCCTATCTCATATGTAACCCGGGGACTGCCTGTATTAATTATATTTCTTAATTGTTTCACTTAATTTCATTGTTTGTTTAAAACATAATATATTATTCTAGTGTCTACATGCCTAGTGTTGTTATCTTAGCTAGCAAACAAATACATAAAAGATTGTACTTTATTTATTTAACACAAAGTAGCCCAACAAGGCTGAAAACTTGTAATATTTTGTTTGTTACCTGAGGCTGGATTTGTCAAAATTTAGGATTTAGTAGGGACTAGATGATTATTTGATATGTCCAATATTTAAAAACACAGATTGTTCACATGGTTGTTATTACCAGTCCTGTGCAGTTCTACTAAACAAGTTGGTAGAGTTCCGTGATGTTGAGAAAAGAGCACATTTCATCACTTTAGTAACATTATATTACAGCTTAACAATGTGGAGATTAGCTTCTTGAAATAGAATTGCTTCAAAATCTTTTTTTCCTTTCTACAGCAGCATGCCACAGCAACTCACATATCTGTGCTGAACAATTTTCCAGGGATGGTTAAACTGCTAATTGATGCAGAATGTGACCTTGATATAACTGACAATGTAAGCTTTCAGTCGTTTTTGTTAATCATATTTAAATGTACAAAAACATAGTGAAAATAACAATAAGCAAAGCAAATAATGGTTAAATATAAATTATTTTTAAAATTTATAAAAGTTTTAATGCAAATGATTACCTTTTTACATGCATATATAAATACCTTGCCTAGACATTGTAAGAGTTACGAGTCCAAGCATTTACAAAAGGAGTTGTAAGAAAATGCTTCAGCAAAGATACTTTATTGTTTTCTGTTTAAGCATACAGATGTCCAAGCAACTATTAGGTAATACAAAGATTAACCAATTTTGATCTCTCTTTTAGAGTTATTTGCAGCCCTAAATAATATCTTCAGATGACTTTTTTTCTTTCACAGCGACAACAGACAGCACTGCATATGGCAGCTGAGAATGGCAGACACGAAATCGCAGAGGTTATACTCATAGCTGGCATCAACTTGAAGCTAGTTGATAAGGTAATTGTAAGAAATGTAAAATTTAAAAGAAAATGTATGAAAGAAAATCTTTTACTTAGTTATTGTGTTTCATTTCCTCTTAACACTAGAATTACCAGGCCCACCTTAAATCCCTTCGCACCTCTCCATCAGCATCTTTTGTCTTGTAAATGTGCCAATTAAGACAAGCAGCAAGCAGCCTGCTATGCCATCCCCCCGACCGCTGCTGAAAGGGCAAAAAGTTCTCCCAACTTGAGCCTTGATTATCTTGGAGTGAAGTTTTAGAGGGAAAATAATAGATCGTTATTTGGAACACATGCATTTAATGTTTGTTCTGTGTCTATAACAATATATGTAAACACATCATTAAAACAGAAACGTTCTTCATGTTTTAGTAATAAATGACAAAATGTCAACATGACCTGTATAATGTATGAAGGCTGAAGTCCAAATACAAATAAACACTTTCACAAAAGGTGCAAGTGCAATACAACAGCTTCCGTGGTGCAGCGGTAAAAACTGCTGACTTGTAATTCAGCTCCCGTGCAAATTTGCCTTTTTGAGTTGCGAGCTACTCTTATCTATACTAATAAAAGGCAAAGCCCTCACTGACTGACTGACACACTCACTCACTGACTCATCACTAATTCTTCAACTTCCCATGTAGGTGGAAGGCTGAAATATGGCAGGCTCATTACTTACAGCTTGCTTACAAAAGTTGGGCAGGTTTCATTTCGAAATTCTACGCATAATGGTCATAACTAGAAGCTATTTTTCTCCATTTACTGTAGTGGAGTTCAGCACGAGGGGCGGAGTTTCGTGTGACATCATCACGCCTCTCACATAATCACACATTACGTAGAAAACCAGGAAGAGCTACAAAACGCGCTGAATAAAACATGCATTATATAATTAAGAAGGCAGCGAAACAATTAGAAGCGAGCGAGTGACATATAAAACCATATTCAGCGGCTCACGTGAACTGACACAGTGCGCAGACAAAAAGCAACAGTTCCAAAGAGTGCTGAACAAAAACCGAATTACACTGCTACGCTCAAATAGACAAACCACACGCCGTGGCGCAATAGTAGAGGCTTTGCCTCTAGTGCCGGCGTCCGAGGTTCGATTCCCGAGAGTGGATGCGCTAAGTACGTACGCGCGCTTCTCGATTTATTTTTAACCTCGCATCCCCTTAGTTTGAGACGTATGAAAACGCATGTGGTTAACGCAGAAAGACAGATCACCTATTGAAGCTTCATGAATAATGGATACTTTATTCGCGATCAATGATTGTTTTGGTAAAGCCATACTCAGTGTATTCATTAGATGAACGGTAAAAAAGTAAGAGCGAGGGGACGGTAACTTACTGAAGCACACAAGCAAAACCACAATAGCACGCAGGCTCGATGTACTGTAGTGCGCGTCAACTAGATCTGACTTGCGCGATCACATTCCAAAAAATATTTCTTTTCAAGTTCTATTTAGTCCATATGAGTCAAACTCAAGGCCCATGGGCCACATCCGGCCCGGCGTGTAATTATATCCGGCCCGCGAGATCATTTTATATACTGTATTATTGTTATTAATGGCCCGGGGATATGAAGCGCTGGTAACACAATAAACTACAGATCCCATAATCCAGCGCTTCAGCTGCCTTGCCGAACACTTACCACGTTAATCAAGTCTAGCTTATGATGCTACAAGTTATTGCCAAGCTAGCCCACACGATGCCAAAGAGAAAAGGTGATTCTGAACATAGAGCCTTTAAAAACCGATGGGAGGCTGAGTATATGTTTACTGACATTGCCGGTAAACCCGTGTGTCTCATTTGTGGA
>JANRMT010062829.1:8596186-8608510 GCA_026402145.1 Polypterus bichir lapradei
GTGGCTACGGAAATTGAACTCAGGTGTGATACACCACAGTTAGGTTATTTTTTAACAAGGGGGCAATTACTTTTTCACACAGGGCCATGTAGGTTTGGATTTTTTTTCTCCCTAAATAATAAAAACCATCATTTAAAAACTGCATTTTGTGTTTACTTGTGTTATATTTGACTAATGGTTACATGTGTTTGATGATCAGAAACATTTTGTGTGACAAACATGCAAAAGAATAAGAAATCAGGAAGGGGGCAAATAGTTTTTCACACCACTGTATATATTAGACATTAAGCCCGTTACAATAACGGGCACTAGAACAGTAATGCATAAACATTAGTAGGAACAGTCTATATTAAATGGCAAGGGACCTTGTATGTGGCTGTAATATGTGTCACTGTATTGTGTGCCTTAAATTTTCTCTCTCAGTAATACTGGTTTGTATTTCCGTAAAATGCCTGTAATTTTGTCTGACAGTAATACAGTGGAAACTCGGTTCACGGCCATAATTCATTCCAAAACTCTGGTTGTGAACCGAAGTAATTTCCCCCCATAGGATTGTATGTAAATACAATTAATCCGTTCCAGACTTTATGAACTGTATGTAAATATATATTTTTTACATTTTTTTAAGCACAAATATAGTTAATTATACCATTGAATGCACAGCGTAATAGTAAACTAAATGTAAAAACATTGAATAACACTAAGAAAACCTTGAACAACAGAGAAAACTAACACTGCAAGAGTTTGCGCTATAGCCTTACGACCCGCTCGCTAAAAACACTTTTTTTTAATGAGTTTTAAATACAGGGTAAAAAAGAACATTTAAAAAATCCGTAATTTAATCAACAACTAAGAAAAGTAACATTGCCACAATGCACGCGCGCGCGCGCGTGTGTGTCTCTGTGTCTCTCTCGCGCCTCTGTGTGTGTGTGTGTGTCTGTCTCACACGCGCCTCTGTGTGTGTGCATGTGTCTGTCTCTTGCGCGCGTGCCCCTGCGCCTGCGTGTGTGTCTGTCTCTTGCGCGCGCCTGTGTGTGTGTCTGTCTGACGCCCGCCTGTGTGTGTGTGTCTGTCTCACGCCCGCCTGTGTGTGTGTGTCTGTCTCACGCGCACCTGTGTGTGTGCGTCTGTCTGTCTCGTGCGCGCACGCACCTGTGTGTGTCTCTCTCTCTCTCTCTCTGCACACACAGGTAATGCACAGGAAGAGACTGAACACGTGCTGTGTGGCCCCGCGCATGCGTACTTCACCAAAAGACACACACACACACACACGGACACCTGGATGCACACAGGGGTTTTATTAAAGAGGATATATATATATATATATATATATAAACACACACATACATATATATTATAAGCCACTATGGGGTGCACCGCCACACAGCCAGGCAGAAGGCAGGTTTGCCACACACCACACGTTTATTTATAGTTTTCTCACCAGTTGGCAATAGCCATAAGCACAACACAACACCAGTAACAACTTTCAGTCCCTTCTGCTACCAGTCCTTCTCCCTCCACTCCTCCCAACTCTCGCCTCTCATGGAGTGAGGTGGCTCCTTTTTATAAGGCACCTGGATCGACTCCAGGTGCCTAACAAGCTTCTTTTGACCACACTTCCAGGTGTGGTGGAAGCGTGACCAAATAAGGCCCTGGAAAGCTCCATGCGCCCCCTGGTGGTGGCCACAGATTCCAACAGATTTGAGCCTCCATGCTCATAACCCATGGCCCCGCTGAAAACCAAGGGGGCTGCCCTTTATCAGCCCGGGCAAGAAACTGTCCCAGCACTCCTCTTTCCCCAGGTCCTTCCACAGTTTGGGCGTTCTGGCCAGGCAAGGGCCCCGGCCATCCGCCACAATATATATATATATATAGAGAGAGAGAGAGAGGTGAAGGGGTTACTGCTCTACAGTTGAGTCTTGCTACACACTTTCAGCAAGTAGATGAGAGTGCAGTGAGGCCGTGGGGAGAAGATATACTGTAGGAGGATCCAGTGTGTAGCTGCTGCAGTGACCAAGTAAGGTAGTAGACCGGAATGCAGCAGGCTGCACAATGAGAATAATCTAGTATGTCATGATGAAGGCAAAAAGGGATACCCCACGTAAGATTTTTGATAGGAAAAAGCAAACAAAAAAACATGCATTTGGTCCAGCATAGCCTTCCATAATGTCTCCATTATCTGGTCCTGGCCAATCCCTTATGGTAGTTCACAGAAGTTAAGTGGACTCTTTGTTTAACAAGCTGGTGTCTATATACTGTTACACTTTGAATTACAAATTACATTATTTTTACTTTTTTGAAATTATCACCAATAATGCATACAAGCATCATGACCCAATGGCACTCGCATCATAAAAATAAAAGGAATACAAAAAGGTAAAAATCCAGTATTTAATTTGTGAAAGGTTTTCTTGAAGCAAAAGCTTACATTAAGTGATGGTGTTGACATCCGATTACAAAATATGTTTAAATGAAAATCAATAGCAACCAAGGATAAACAGTGGCGTGCTGGCACCACTCTAGCACCGACATTCACAGCCATTTTCTGCAAAATACTGTGTTTTTGCTGTGAATTACTGCATTACATCAAAGACAGTGTTTCGGTTTTTAGATGTCCAGGCAGTCACATCCAGGCCCATTTTCAATATGAGCAACAAAAGTCAGAGGCTACATGGTGTGTACATCAAAGATTCCAAGAAAATAATATATTTCAAATTCTTTACATTAGTCTTCACAGTTCATTCTGGGCTGTTGTTTGTCTAAGAGGAATCACATGAGTTGGATATCTGCATATAAAAGACTACAATTTGAGCCAATAAAGAAGTGGTTTAAAAATGAACAGTCAATGAATAGAACCACAAATTCTGCCGCTTTAAACACTACTAGCAAAAAAGGATTCTTGGTTTATGGAGGATTCATTAGCCCTTTGTCAGAAAACTTTAAACTTGAGATTCTTCATTATCTTGGAGATTATGCTGAATGTTGATTTTGTTTAAGACAAAAGGTTTTTCCTTCATTCTCCACCACACAACCAGAAAGGATAATACAAAGTCTTTCAGTTTTTGTCCATTGCCTTGGCCGAATGGATGGAACTTTCACATGGTTATACATTTCTTAGGGGAGTTTGAGTCAGCATTTGCTTTTCTTCTGATGCTTTCTGTTAATGAAAATAAAAAGAAAAGGTTAACACTTTAAGCAGCACATCACATTAGGTGGTATAAAGCACTGGGGCCTCATGCATAATGCCATGCGTAGAATTCACACTAAAACATGGCGTACGTAAGCACAAAAAAATCCAGATTCATAAATCTGTGCGCCAACTTCCATGTTCTTCCGCTACATAAATCCCGGTCAGCGCGAAAAGTAACGCATGTGCACGCGCCTGCCATCACTCCCCAACTCCTCCCAGAATTACGCCTCTTTGAATATGAAAATCAATATAAATAGCCCTTAAGCTCAGCATTCTGTGAGAAGACAATGGCAAAAGCACGGGGGAAATAGAATAATTTCAGCTAATACTATTTGTTATAAATAACAAAAGGAAGTTGATCGAGTGACAGAGACTGTAAGAGAAACTCAAAAGTTCAAGTTCACAAAGTCACACAGTGTCCAAAATAAAAAAAAAAATAAAAAAAAGTCAGATATCAAAGTCGCCGTGAAAACGCGAGTCACAACCCACTGTCTGAGAGTCATATGAAAGTATATGGGTACAGAGAAAAGAAAAAAAAAATAGGCACACAGTGGGGGGAAAAAAGCATGGAACTTTAATCTCTAAATTTCCACTTTAATCACACAGTTTATTTTGTCATTAAAGTAGAACATCATAAACTTCATCTTAAAATCGTTTAATTTACTAATTTTTCAAATCCCATCGTAACTAAAGTAGCACGTTAAATGCTTTGTATTGTATTTGTTCTTCTATGTGCACTGTGTGTGTGAATCACTACGTGCTTCTTGAACAGGCTTTCTCTTCCTCCGACAGGACACAGAATCCATTATATTTGTGATGTTTCAGATCTCTGAGTAATTTAAATACTGAGATGTATACTTGATATCATTTTTGTGATAATAGGAATTAAAGCATGTTATTAATCATAGTGGCACAGTGATAGTGACGAGCTGGCGCCCTGGCCAGAGATTGTTCCTGCCTCATGCAAGATGCTTGCTGTGGCATGTGCGACCTTCGATAAAATAATTTATTGCAGCAGTACTGTCTCTTTCAAACATATTCCAATTCCTGACCTTCCTTATCTTTCTCCAAGTAACCAATCACCAGTTTTGGTCTCCATGCTACAAGAAGTACATAGCACCCCTAGAAAAGGTCCAGAGAAGAGAGACTAGGCTGATTCCAGGGCTACAGGGGATGAATTATGAAGAAAAACTAAAAGAGCCTTTTCATTTTAGGCAAAAGAAGATTAAGAGGTGACATGACTGCAGTGTTTAAAATTATGAAGGGAATTAGTACACATTACACAATCTGTCTGCGTCTGACTTTAGATATATTTATATAGCTTTTTATCTGTAACTCTTTATGGAGGATTCTTAAGGAGAACAAAATTGAGATTTTGTAAAAAGAAAAAATGGATTGAAATGGACTTACCAAAAATGGATGGATATTCAAAGATTTATTGTCAGTTGATAATAAAAGCAACTAATGGAACACTTTAAATACACAACTTTAAAAGAGAAAAAAACAGTTGAAATTGTAAAAAATGGGAAGAATGTTTTTTTTGTAGTTCTAAAAAGCACATGGAAGTGCATACCTGCCAGATCTCTCCTCCCAATGTCAACTAATCCTTCATACAAGCCTTTAATTGGGTTTTCACCAGTGATGACTACCCCATGCAGCCAGATCAGCAGCATTCGATGTCCATGCTCTTTATAACTTTTTGTACCTGTAATGGTGGTGATTGGGGGAATAACACAAATAGGTTAACTCAAATATATATATATATATATATACAGTAATCCCTCCTCCATCGCGGGGGTTGCGTTCCAGACCCCCCCGCGATAGGTGAAAATCCGCGAAGTAGAAACCATATGTTTGTATGGTTATTTTTATATATTTTAAGCCCTTATAAACTCTCCCACACTGTTAACATTATTAGAGCCCTCTAGACATGAAATAACACCCTTTAGTCAAAAGTTTAAACTGTGCTCCATGACAAGACAGAGATGACAGTTCTTTCTCACAATTAAAAGAATGCAAATATATCTTTTCTTCAAATGAGTCTGCATCAGGAGCAGAGAATTTAAGAGAGAGAGCGCGCGCTCGCAAAGAAAAGCAAACAATCAAAAAATCAATACGTGTGCTTTTAAGTAAAGCGGCACTTTTCAGAGGAGCGTCAGTATCTTCTAAGCAAAAAGCCTATGTTAAAATAGCCCCTCTGCTCAAATCTCCTCGTCAGGCGCAGAGAACGTCAGAGAGAGAGCGCGAGATTAAAGCAAAAAATCAATACGTGTGCTTTTGTGCTTTTAAATATGCCGAGATAAAGCGGCATTTTTTAGAGGAGCGTCAGTATCTTTTAAGCAAACAGCTTCTGTGCAAACAGCACCTCTGCTCATACTCCCTCGTCAGGCGCAGATAATGTCAGGGAGGGTGAGATAGAGGCAGAGACAAGCAAACAAACACCGCGCGGGATGCATATCTTATAGCATTCAGGAGTTTTCCGATATCACATATGTTACAGCCATTACGATAGACAGGTCACCAGCAATAAATACGTACATTGCAAGAAAAATAGTATACAGTAAATGTGTGTACAGTGACACTAAACGTACATACATGTACTAAGCACTGTAAGAAGAAAATTATGGTTACTCACCAACAATGACACGATGACTTGTCCGATAACAATGAGTTTAATTTTACTGCACAACAAAGGAGAGCGTTACAGCCCTTGTAAAGGAGCCACTTCATGCGATTGTGTAGCACTGCCGTTGTTCTTCTTCTGGCAGTCTTCAATCCAAATCCCTAAAGCAGATTCCATCCAGACTACTGCCTTATTACATCCACTTACAACTCGTTTTGCACCCTGGTTAAAAGGACGCTGCAGCCGTAGATCTTATATTCCTTTCCTACTTTTTAAATAAAAAGAATCGTAGCCTTCAACAAATCCAAAACGTTTACCTTTTCGGCAATCGTTAACATCTTCTTCTTGCGCTTGGGCACGGCACCTGAAGCAGTAGCAGATTGTTTTGGAGCCATAATGAAGGGCTTGACTATGCACAAAGATAAACATTAAAGAGCACAACTCTTTACACAGCGAAGCACGTTGATGCTGAATGAGCGAGATGAGACTTCCTGGTTAACACTGCATAGCTCCTGCGTGCTCTGATTGGTTAGCTTCTCAGTCAGGAGAACTTAACTGCGTGCTCTGATTGGTTAGCTTCTCAGCCATCCGCCAATAGCGTCCCTTGTATGAAATCAACTGGGCAAACCAACTGAGGAAGCATATACAGGAAGTAAAAAGACACATTGTCCGCAGAACCCGCGAAGCAGCGAAAAATCCGCGTTATATATTTAGTTATGCTTTCATATAAAATCCGCGATAGAGTGAAGCCGCGAAAGTCGAAGCGCGATATAGCGAGGGATTACTGTAGTACATTTCTTTTCTAGAAATTTTTAAAAATAAATAAATCTTTTTTTTCCATTTGTAGCCAACATTAAAAAAAAAAAAAAAAAGTCCCCATGTAGGTGTGGTTCTGTGAACTGGAACATGGGTGAAGTGTTTTTTCTTAATTAACGAGATGTTTCCATTTTTCTATATGTTGTAACACTTGTCATGTATATTTATTTAAGAAACTATTGGTTACTTGGCAGGCAAGGGTACCACAGGGATGGAACAGGACAAAAAGCCTCTGGAAAGACAGACATTTTACATTTACATTTACTGTACTTATTTGACTGATGCCTTTAAGGCGACTTACAACATTTATGTTACAATTGGTTACATTTCTTTTAATTTTCCAGTTGGAGCACAGGCAGGTCAAGTGACTTGCTCATGGTCACACAGTGTCAGTAGTGGAATTTGAACCCACAACCTCAGGGTTTGAAGTCCAAAGCCACTACACCACACTGCCTGCCAAGAGAGACAAAAATCATGTTTATACAAGGTTAGACCCAAAAGTTTTTAGACAACTGTTATAAAACACACAAAGCTTCTTGTATGTATATAATTTATTTAAATTCTTCACATTCCTCCTTGATCAGTGCACTTCTTTGCACATTCCTTCAACTTCATCATGCCCTCCAGGAAAGCAGATTTTGAAATGTTGTTAAGCTCCCTTGTCACTGCACACAGTTTCTTACACTTTTTGAAAATGATGCTCTTTTAAAGGAAAATTTAACTTGGAGAAGAGAATGTATTTGGCAGGTGCAAGATCTGGGGCCTCGTATAAAAGGTGTGTACGCACAAAAATGTTACATACACCCATTTCCACTCTCACATCAAGATGTATAAAAACTAAACTTGGCTTAATGCTACGCACATTTTCACACCAGGTCAATCCCTCGCATACGCAAATTCTCCGCTCAGTTTTGAAAACTGGCAGCACCCAGCGTCAAATCAGTGCTGCTGTTCCTGTGTGTTTTCTCTTTACTTTTTAGATTGACATCCCTGACACAGCTTTATCAAATACACTGAAATTAACCACGTATCATTTATTAGTTTAAGGCATCTGATTGTAATCAATCCATAACCATATAATGGTACACAGAATGGCCAAACTATTCCAAATACTATAGCTGCTTTAGCGTTGTCACTGTCAGTGCACCACTCAGACCATTTAACCTACTGTATCTGAGTGTGGAATCACAGCTCTACAGGAGCTGATCGCAAAGCTCTACCACAGATTGTATCAACAGCGGGGAGAAATATCGGGATACAGCTTTTAGCACACGCTGCCTCAAACATGCGTACAGTCTATTTGAACTTCTCTTATTCTGCAAATGCTTCAGAGCCTATACAGACCTTGCAGTTCAGAAACAGTTTCATCCCAAGAGCTATAAACGCACTCAATCAGACCATCAAGTGCTCCCGGTAGAAATGCTTGTACTTATAAGTACAATCACCTCACTGTAAACTTTCATTACAGTTGTAATATTTCACAACCTGAGCCACTTATGCTTTCATATTGTATATTTTTCCACTGTTTTTTATCCTATTATTATTGTTTTTGATATCTAACCATTTTATAGGAAAGTTATAAGTTTATGGAGGATTTGCATATTGAATCTCATTGTACCATACAATAACAATAAAGGAATTCAATTCAATTGAGACCATGTATTTACAGATGATGATGATGACTGGCTTCTAAGTTGATTTAAATTTCCAGGTGCTACCTTTGTGGAACACTTGATATCATTTTAAAGATGAAATGCATTAAAGTATATATATTTACATTATACAGATACATTTTAAACTTCATTTAAATAATGTATATTGTTAATTATTAAATATGTGAGTGGATATGGAGTGGAGCATCGTTTTCAGTTCGGGGATTGTTCCTGCCTCGCACTGTATGCTTGCTGGGGCTGGTGTGACCCTGGGTGGATAGATGGAATAATTAAACATGTACTACAAAGATATTTCAATTTTCCTTGAAAGTTTTGAAGAATCTGTGTTCTAAGCTTACAGATGGCTTGACATTTATTAAAGGGGTGATTGGCGATTGCTTATTTGGAGAAAGGAAGGACAGGACAGGAATCAGGGGTTAGTACGTTTGAAAGAGACAGTACTGTAGCAATAAATTATTTTATTGGGGTCATGCACGGGGCAGCAAGCATCTTGCAGGAGGCAGGAACAATCTCTGGAAGGGACGCCAGCTCGTCGCTACCACTGCGCCAACATGCCTCATTGTTTTATACATGCTTTAATTTCTGCCATCATGAAAATGATATCAATTATACATCTTAGTATTTAAATTGTCCGTTTAAGAAGCACGTACAGATTCACACACGTAAGAGTACATAGAATACAAAGCATTTAACGTGCTACTTTAGTTACAATGGGATTTGAGAAAATTAAATGATTTTAAGATGAAGTTTATGACGTTCTATTTAAATGACAAAATAAACTACATGATTAAAGTGGAAATTTCTACCTTTTTTTCATACTGTATCCCAGTTTTTTTTCTTTTCTCTATACCCTAATACATTTCCATTTGACACTCAAACAGTGGGCTATGACTTGCCTTTTCATGGCGACTTTGATATTTGACCACTTATTTATTTTGGGCACTGTGCGACTTTCTAAACTTGAACTTTCAAGTTTCTTCGCTACTCTGTCACTCGATCAACTTCCTTTTGTTGTTTATATCACTGCTTAAACCAACAAATAGTATGTTTTTCCTTGCTTCTACTTGGTATTTGCTGAAATTCTTCTATTTTCCATATGCTTTTACCATTGTCTTTTTGCAGAATGCAAAACATAAGGGGCTAGTTATATTTATTTGCACATTCAAAAAGGCGTAATTCTGGCAGGAGTCAGGATGGAGCGTCAGGCACGTGCACAAGTGTTACTTTTCACGCTGACCGGGATTTATGGAGCTGAAGAACGTGGAGGTTGGCATACGCACAGATTTATACATCTGGATTTTTTTTGTGTGTACGCCGTGTTTTAGTGTGAATTCTATGTACACCGTTATGCATAAAGCACCTGGTGAGTAAGGTGGGTAGTGAAGAACAGCAAAATTCCTGTTCACCAGAAACTTCTTTACAATTGAAGCGTTATGGAGATGGTGCGTTATTGTGAAGAAGTAACCACTCACTGGATTGGAATTTGACCCTTCTAACTCGCTGAGTTCTCTTCAGTAACCGATCCAAAACATCCACATAGAATTCTGTATTTACTTTCTGCCCTTCAGAGACGCAATGAATTAAACCTTCTGCGTCAAAAAATAAAAAATCGTCTTCACTTGAAATTGCAGTTTCTTTGGTTTTGGAGAGTTTTCCGCCATCCACTCTGCACTCTCATTTGTTGGCCACATCATAGGCAAAACACCAGGTTTTGTCACTGGTAATTATATTTTCCCAAAAATATTCATCTTGTCCCATTAAAAGATGGAAGTAAAGAACACATTCTTGTTTCTGCTCTGTGGTCAAGGCATGAGGAACAAATCTTGCACAGATCTTTCTTCTTCCCAAGTCAAGGTTACAATCCGGTAAACTGTCTCCTTACCAATATTCAAATGATTAGCAATCATTTGGAGAGTGGTACGACAGTACATGAAGCATAGTACTAGATGTAATGCACAGTACTCTTTTAAAACAACTTGTCTAAAAACTTTTGGGTCACACCTTGTGCAATTGTAGAAAAACTGGTATCTACAGAGTGCATGCCTGTGTGCAGTATTACTTTTGTCACAAGTACAAAATACAATGCAAGTTCTAACTGCATAGGTGACATCATTTATGCTACATTTCACTGGCAGAGGAAGCAACATATACATGGGAAAAGAGAGAAGGAAGAAACCTGGAGGAAAGCATATAAGGTACTGGAAAAGAGTGCCAAACTATATATGGTTCTTGAGGCCAAGGTGAAACATTTGCTGGCAGTTTTCCCATAAAGAAATGTATGAGGATGTGCAGGAACCTAATGCCTTGGGGACCTGGCTGCATAAGGCCAAAGGAAAGGTCAGGACACACAGGGGAAAGAAAATGTTTCTCTTTTAGAGGTTAAGCAGCTAAAAGGCTACCCTAGTGTATGGCCCCTTATGGGCTATTTAAGTTCCAAAGACACAAGAATAAGCAGCCGCCTCCAGAGGGTGTTCTCGCTTGGTGTCCCGCAGTAAACAGAAGTCCACTGATCATTGGTGACCACAGGAGGGTAGATAAAGCTAACGAGTTAATAGGACAATAGGGTGAACACTCAACTGGCAAGAGGAAGATAGGCCACGGTTTTTGAAAGAGAGAAATGGAATGCAAGAAGGGTGTTGTTTTGTTTAGTACTGATGTGAACAAGTAGTCTAGCCACCTTTCCAGTCAGACGGGTTCATAACCTTCATAGGTAGGCCCAAAATGGCAACATATTGTCATTTTTTTTTCTGCTTATTTGTACTTTAGTTTGCATTCTGTATAACCTCCCTGCTGTTTATAACTATCATATTGCAAATTTGTGCCCCCCGACACTATTTGAATTGTAATATCTAATTAAAGTAATCCGGAGCATATGCAAAAAACAATACTGAGTAGTGTCTGAAAGTTTGTAATTAAAGAATTGTCTTCTTTTACAAATTATTACTTGATGTTTCTGAGTTTTTAGAACTTCTTACCAGTCCACTGTTGCTCTATTGCTCTGATGTGGGCCTCCGTGAACTTCCAGTAATGTGCCAATTTCTTCCACTCATTAGGCCTGAGGTATTTGGTTGCCAGTCTCCAAATTACTGAGCGGATGTGTTGAGTCTCCAGTCGATGGTCTTGTTTAAATGTTAAGTGTTTTGCAACCCAGGAATCTGAGTCACTGTTTGAATTATCCTGTAATCAAATCATACAATATTTTAACTTGGGAATTGTTTGTGTACTAGAAACAAAAAGTACACTTGTCAACTAAATAATGTGCTAATTAACATTTAATTAAATCCTGATATTAATTAGTTAATGATGCCACCATTCTTGCTGTTTTGCTGTGTAATGTGTGGGCTACAAATAATTACTTAATAACACTGCTAAAATAAATGTTAACTAATACAAGTAACTCATACAGAAGATCTGTAATTACCAGGAGTGAATGGCGCAATTCTTAGAAGACAGAGATTAATGGAAAATTGATAAATATGGCTGAATATGGCTGGTCATGATGGTGTAGCCCATCTAATGACTAACTAGATCTAGATCTATTAACTAGATCAGTAGATCTACTGATCTAATGTTACTACATTCCCAAACAAATTTACTTTCAAGTATTTTATACTCCATTAGAGGTATTAATGGCATGAACCTGGCTTCTGGCAACACTAAGTGATAACCAGGGACCAGCAAAGGCAAAGTGTCTGTCAGCTTCAATTAGAGAATTTTACTAGTCATCTGGGATTACTTACCATCAAATGGTATTGAGCACAATAGTAACACTTCACGCAAAAATGCAATGCCACACTGCCCTGTCCTAAAAGGTATCCGAATAAATTTGTTCAAACTTGGCCAATACCAAACTATATTCACCCCAAAAACTAATACTAGAATGTAAACAAAAACAGGGAGTATATTAAATACAGTAAACGTCGTTAAACAAAAAACATGTGTGTGTATGTATGTATGTATGTATATACAGTATATGTGTGTGTGTGTGTATATATACAGGTGTGTGTGTATATATATATATA
>JANRMT010062829.1:8648414-8695543 GCA_026402145.1 Polypterus bichir lapradei
GGTGGCTGCCCCAAACCTTTATCTGTCCATGTCTCGTTCTTGTGACAGTGGCGTAGTCAGCAGGATGGAAAAGTCCCAGAAGAGAAGGGTACAGGACCTGCAATACACCCAGGTGGGAGCGTACCGGGGCCGAGTTTTCAGGCGGGGAGGGTGCCCCGTGGTTCGGCGTGACCCGGTGCGGGCTCCGCTCCCGGCACGCATAACTAGGCCACCTGGAGAGGCCAGGGAGTGTGCGGGTGGGGCTCACAGAGTTGGGCTGCCCTGGAGGGGGGAGGCAAAAAGGGCTCAGTACGCTCTCTTGGGGGAGAGTGCCTGCCTCCCTGTGAAACCAAAGCCCCATTTACCACCTAGGGGTGCCCCAGACTGGCAGGTGAATAAAATAAAAAAATGGAGGTTGGACCCTGAGCGGCCGACCAACAAACAAGCCTGGTCCTTATGGGCAACGGTAGGGCACTGGCTACGGCCATTTGAAAACACGCCCTACCAAATAATAGAGCAGGTAGCTTGCTATCTGCTCCTGGAAGCGCTCCCCGTGGCTTCACCCAGCCGGTCTGGGGCAAGCAGTTTAAGAACATGGCAGAGCTCATAGAGCTTCTGGAGACACAGAGGGCGGCCTCACACTCTGGGGGAGCAGAACCGTCCTTATGTCAAACTCACCCGGGGTACGTCCCAAGACCTAGCCCCTTCCTGCACAACCCAGAGCTTGTATTGGCGTCCGCGGTGCCGCGGGCGCGCAAACCGCTTGGAGACGAGGAGGAATGCAGGTGGAGGGCGAGGAGGGGTTGGTGTGCTCTGGTTAATCCGTTGGCGGTCCCCCATACTGGCGTGGTGATCGTCAACGGACACAAGACCACCGTGTTGTTCGATTCCGGCAGCAACATTTCAATTGTTGCCCGCCGCTTTGTGCAACCGCAACAGTGGCTAAAGTTTAAGACCAGTATAACCTGTGTCCACGGAGAAATCCGCTGGTACAAGACCGCTGCTTGTATCATCAGTTATGGAGGGTCAGTTTGTAAACTCACCGTAGCGGTCCTACCGGATCCTCCACACCCGGTGATACTAGGGCGGGACTGGTCTAAAATTAAAAGCGGTGTGACACATACCACTCCCGGGGTTAATTTGGGCCTCGTTATGGACGGAGATGAACCGTCTCAAGCTGCCTCCACGCCGTGTAATCAGCCGGCAGAGAGAGACGAAGCGGTCGCCCTAAGTGACGTGGCAACTCCTGGGCCGTCGCGTGCTGACACGTCATCCACCAACGCCGCGGCGGAGCGGGAGGAAACCACGCCCATTGAGGTCGACGCTGACCCTCTCTCCGTGTTGCAGTTTCAATTTAAAAAGACGCCGGCTTCTTTTAGAAGGGAGCAATGGAACGATGACTCCCTGAAGTTTGCAAAAAATGCAGTGGTCCTGGTCGATGGCCAGCGCACTGATCAGTCGATGCCACAGGGCCCCCACTTTGTGTTAGATAATGACCTCCTTTACCGTGTAGCAATGCATAACGGGCAGGAGACGAGGCTGCTGCTAGTGCCGCGTACCTTCCGGCGGCAGGTCTGCAAGCTAGCACACGCCCACCTCCTAGGTGGCCACTTGGGCACCGAGAAAACTCTGGAGCGGATCAAGCTCCGTTTCTACTGGCCAGGAATTAATGAGGAGGTTCGTCGCTTTTGCGCTTCCTGCCCGGAGTGTCAACTGCGACAAATTCCTAGGAGGGACCGTGCTCCTCTCGTTCCTATTCCACTGATTGACGTTCCCTTCCACAGAATCGGGGTCGACCTGGTGGGACCCCTAGAGCCCTCAGCCCGAGGATACAAGTACATTTTAGTCCTCATGGATTATGCTACACGATACCCTGAAGCTGTTCCCTTGCGCTCAGCTACCTCTAAAGCCATCGCACGGGAATTACTAGGGGTATTCGCGCACGTGGGGATCCCCAAGTAAGTCTTGACAGACCAGGGGACCCCTTTCACCTCGGAAACGTTCAAGGAGACTGCCAGATTACTGAAAATAAAGCATTTAAAGACCTCGGTGTATCATCCTCAAACCGACGGATTAGTAGAGAGGTTTAATCAAACTCTCAAGCAAATGCTGCGTAAGGTGGTCGGCGAGGATGGAAGGAACTGGGATCAGCTCCTCCCCCTCATCCTTTTTGCCTATCGGGAAGTCCCACAAGCCTCCACGGGGTTCTCCCCTTTTGAACTACTGTATGGGCGACAACCTCGGGGCATATTAGATATTTTGAAAGAAGGCTGGGAAGAAGAGGCTCTTCCCTCTACAAACATACTGGAGTATATCGCGCAGTTACGCGATAGATTTGGAAAGATTCGGCCTCTCCTTAAGTCACATGGAGGAGGCTCAAGCAGCACAGGCCCGGTACTACAACCGCGGCACGTCTCTTCGGGAGTTCCGCCCGGGAGATCGGGTCATGGTCCTAGTGCCTACCTCCCACTCTAAGTTGCTTGCCCACTGGCAGGGCCCCTACGAAGTTAAGGAGAGGAAGGGACTGGTCGACTATTTGGTGAGTCAACCCAATCGTCGGCCGAAGGAGCGGGTTTATCATGTGAACTTGCTGAAACCGTGGAAGGACATGGACCCCGCTCCCTCCTCCGGCCAGCCCCGCTCACTCTTCGCTCACACACACGACCTTAACTTCGGCACGGACTTGAGTCCCAGACAACGGCAGGAGCTGGAAATAGTTATCCGGACCGTTCGGGAGGTAGTCAGTGAGAACCCCGGAAGGACCTCTCTGATTGAGCACAACATCGTGACAGAACCCGGGGTTGTTGTCTGAGAACGCCCGTATCGTCTTCCCGAGGTAAAAAAGGCTGAAGTGGAGCTTGAGATCAAGCGCATGCTGGAACTAGGTGTAATTGAGGAAAGTTATAGTCCCTGGTCCAGCCCCATTGTGCTCGTCGGTAAGCCGGACGGGAGTTGGAGGTTCTGCAATGACTTCCGTCGGCTTAACCAGGTCTCCTAATTTGATGCCTATCCAATGCCACGCGTGGACGACCTCCTTGAACGGCTTGGACAGGCTCAATATCTGACCACACTTGACATGACAAAAGGGTACTGGCAGGTTCCTTTAACGGACTCCGCGAAGGAAAAACCGCGTTTAGTACCCCTAGCGGGCACTGGCAGTATCGTGTCCTTCCATTTGGGTTACACGGGGCTCCAGCAACCTTTCAGCGTCTGGTGGACAAAGTGCTTCGGCCTCATAACTCATACAGTGCTGCCTACCTGGATGACGTGGTCATCTATTCCAGCACATGGAGGGAACACCTACTGCATGTCCAAGCGGTATTACGGACACTTGGTGAGGCCGGGCCCCGGATTAATCCCAGGAAATGTTTCTTTGGATTAAGCGAGGCCAAATATTTGGGCTACCTGGTGGGTCGGGTACCGTAAGGCCACAGTGCTCCAAAATTGATGCCATTTTGAAATGGCCCCGTCCGCGAACCAAGCAGCAGGTCCAAGCCTTTCTCGGGTTAGCCGGGTACTACCGCCGGTTTGTACCCCGGTTCTCGGAGAGAGCGGCGCCCTTGACTGATTTAACAAAGAAGAGGGCCCCGAACATTGTGGTATGGACTGAAAAAACAGGCGCTGCATTTGGTGACTTAAAGCAGGCCCTTACGTCCGCACCTATTTTGATGGCACCTAACTTTTCTTTGCCTTTCATCCTCCAGACGGACGCTTCGGACACAGGCCTGGGCGCCGTGCTGAGCCAAAGCGTCAATGGTGTCGAACACCCCATCATGTTCCTGAGCCGGAAACTGTTGGACCGGGAGACCAGGTATGCAGCGGTGGAACGGGAGGCTCTGGCGATTAAATGGGCGATTACTCAGCTTAGGTACTACCTGTTGGGCCGGGAATTCACCCTTGTCACGGACCATGCACCTCTACAGTGGATGGCCCTGCACAAGGAGTCGAATCCGCGGGTCACCCGGTGGTTTCTTGACTTACAGCCGTACAAGTTTTCGCTCGTTCATCGTCGGGGTGCTCTCCATGCCAACGCTGATGCTCTTTCTCAGGTTCACGACCTCTCGGTTAGGGTCGCCCGACCCGACGGGTCTGGGCTAAGGGGGGGGCCTTGTCACACACGTGCGCATGGGAGGCAGCTAAAGGGCTTGAGTGAAGGCAGTTCGGAGGCATGCCGGGGTGTGGCAGAGTGCACTGACTCTTTTTCTCCCTTGCCTGTAGACCATTCCCGGGGGATTCCACCTGGCTCTCCTGACATCACTTCCGGGACCGAGCCAATGGAAGTCGGCCACACCAGCTCCAGTCCCCCTGATGTCACGTCCGGCTATGATCCAATGGTGGAAGACCACGTGCTTGATCCATATGACCTCACTTCCTGTCTTCCCCTTTAAAACCTGCCCCTTTTCCCTTTTTCCTCAGTCTTGTTTTGGACTCAGTTGTATGCACTTCAGTGCTGTATATTTTGCTTAAACGACTTTTGCAGCCAGGATACCACATTACACGGGTGGCTGCCCCAAACCTTTATCTGTCCATGTCTCGTTCTTGTGACAATATAGATATATATAAACTTCCAACCAATTGCTGTTACTTCATAACATCATGAAGACCTTTGAGAGGCTGGTTTTAAAACAGCTATGACACCTGGTTTCAGAACATCTGGATCCTCTGCAGTTTGCCTGTCAGACACATACTATACAGGTGCACAGAGTGCTCTCATCTACATGCTCCACAGCTTCTACTCCCACTTGGACAATGCCGGTACCACATTCAGAATAATGTTCATTGGCTTTTCCAGTGCTTTTAAACATTATTCTTCCTTATTGACTGGGGGAAAAGCTCATAGCTTTGAATCTGGATGGTTCCAGACAGACAGCAGTTTGTGAGACTGTGTGTCAAAAGTGACGGTGTGTAATACTGGAGAACCTCAGGGAACTGCCCTGTCTCCCTTCCTACCCTCAACACAACAGACTTTGAGCAAAATACCAACACTTACCATCTACAGAAACTTTCAGATAACTCGTTCATCATAGGTTGCATTAATAATGGATACAAGTCAGGGTACAGTAAGGTTGGGGAGAACTTTGTTGCACAGGGGCAACAACCTGCAACTCAAAATCAACAAGACAAACTGGTGGATGTTATTAAGTCTAATGTAACAGCACAACACACTGCAGTGCTCTGATACCCTGTGTCACATTTAGGATGATCTGGAAATGAATGGGTGAATTAAGGATAATAATCTGAATGAATCTATTTTAAGTCAATAAAAGTTAATAAACAGCCCCAAAATATGACCGTAACACTTGATAAATTTCAATTAGTATCCTTTTGTCCTGGCTATTTTGGCACTGAAGACATTACATTCTCCAAACTATGGTATTGGAGCTGTTAATGCTAATGCTGCATGGCAAACATCCCTACCGTTTACTCAACAAAACACAATGAAAGGTTCTGATGCCGATACTTTTAGCATGTCCCCACATAATATCCGAAGGGCACTGGGATAATGGAGATAGGGCAAGTCAAAATCAACTAAGGTTATAATAAAAAGAAAAATCTCAAATTTGCATAATCCAGTTTAGGATTGTGGAACAGTGTAAGCTATCCTGGTAGCATCCATCTCAAAGCATTTACAAGCACTGGATGGAACGCTAGTCCATCAAAGGGTTGTTATACTGTAAAAAAATCTCTATGCACATTGGATATTTCAATTAAATTCAGTTTATTTTTTGTATGTCACTATTAAGTAGAGGCATGGAGCACTTGCACAGGTTTAGAACTAAAAACCAATGACAAACGTAATTAAACCATACATCAAATATACATGCTCACACAAATATGTGAGTTCTGAGCAGTGTTATTGCTGCTTTTTTTGTTAACATATGCCATGCTCACATAATTACCCATCAAAGCCTAACAGCCAGTAGATTTAAGTGTGATGTGCTGCAGATTAATTTTCTGAATTCACCATATCCATTATGGTAAGAAATTGCCAGCAATACTGATTGAAGTAAGAGATCAACCCTGACAGAGCAGCAGCTCACCAGGCATAGAAGGCCAGTTGGGAGTTACTCTTCTGAGACCAATTTTTTTCTTACAGCTGTAAATTAAACTATTTTTTTTTTTAGAAAATTATTTTTTTAATGTCAAAATTCTTGTTTAATTTTCAAATTGAGAAACATATAGAGCTACAAAATATATGAACACTCTAGTGATCATTTTGAACCTTATTTCATCTTTCAAAATAACCAACCGCATACATTGCTAAGTCACACTGCTTGCATTATGTGTTACACTGCTGAATGTCATTACTTGTCTTATCTGACAGGATAGAATCAATGTCCTCAACAATACACAAAACATCTTCAGAGGATTTTTTTCATGATACCAACTACCAATATTTGATGCCACATTATAAGGAAAATGACTGGGTGCGGGTGTGATTTATTTTATCTTGTGGTAATTAGAGGAACATTTTCTAAACATGCACTTGTAGTTTTCTACCCCTTCATTTTGACACCTACCTGAAGGACTTATTTGTTTCCGAACATCTCTGGGATGTGAGAGGAAAGTCCACAGACACACAGGAGAACATGCAAACTCCACAGTAGTAGCAAGTGATATGACTATGATTTTGATTGGATATACTTTGAACCCAAACTGTAAAGAATCAGAAATAACCATTGCACTGCCATTCAGTCCCTTGTTTAATTGCACTTTTTATTTTCGTGCAGTTTGACTTGACTAATTCATTATTAAATATAAACTATTCTGCACTTTAGCTATGTCATAAGCCCTACACAACTGTGCATTTTCACATTAAACTGTTGTTCCAGGTCCACTTCTAGTCACTTAAACAGTTTTTTTTTCCCCCAACGCAAACTATGTTGCAAGTTTACAACATCCTACTGTTGTAAAAAGTGGCAAACTTAAAAATTTCTTGTATCACTGACTAGGCATAAAATTGAGCACCATTTATTGTGAAAATCTGCTTGAAGCATCCACTTTCTACAGACTGACACCTTGTAGACATACCTGAAGACTTTCCAAAAGGTGGCCAAGTCACCTACAGAAAAGAAGGAACAATTATTTTTTAATATACACACTCTTATTTAAGAAAACATGACACAGGTATGAGCTACTTTCACGTGCAATTAACTGAAAGACAACACCCAAATTAGTGAGGGCAATTTGGGGGATATTCGACTAAAGTATCCAAATGGAATACTGATCACTAAATCACCAACAAAAAGAAAGTCACAATCATTATGAATCTGGCACACTTACAAGAATTACTGCAGACCTAAATATAAACTGATAATAGACCACATCTCATGCTGAAAAGATAAAACAACTAAATTTTGTCCAATAGTTATTTCAGTTATGTCTAAACTGTTATCTTTTTTGTCTTAACAAAATGAAATATGTAACGGAATTCTAATTATTTATATACAACACAGTGCTGAAAAACTTTTTATAGCTTGTACTTCAACAGAGTTTTACAAAATTAAAAAAAAATCCTCAAACACAATGGGAGAAGGCAAAGAGTTAATAAATTACTACACAGAAATAGCTGTTAGTCTTTACAAAGCATGTAATGGCTACAAACAATACTTAAAATGTTTAAGATTTGATCAATGGTTACAACTTTCAAAACCACTAAAGCAGTGCCTTACTTACCAGGAAGACTTGTCATGTCCTCAAACTGTCTGAAAGAGGTAAAAAGAATCTAAGGATCATAACCGATGAGCAGAAGTAGTTCTGGTTGCCTTTTCCTGCCATCTAATCTACAAATGAAAAAGCTCGTACTGTATATCCATGCCAGATGGCAACTTGGAAGGACTGCAATAAGCAAGATCAACTGGAAACAAAGTATAGTAACTGGAGTTTGCTAAATGATGCCGGAACATTGGGTGTGATCATTAGGTGAGACCAAAGCTGAATGTTTTGGCTATGCATGCCCTCAGGAGTAAGATGCACACAAAGAAAAGCATCTCATGCCTACTATTAAATAAGGTAGTGGATCATTGATGGTATGGAGCTGTTTCACATCATGCTCCTTGGGCACTGGTTACGACTAAAGGCATTGCAAACTCTACCAAGTATCATAAAAAACTGTCAGAAAGCTGCAGCTGAGTCACAAATGTCTCTTGCTGTGTGGCTGCCACCCAAAACACCTTTTAAAACAGCAAGCAAATGGTTGAGTGAAAAGAAGATGCATGTTTCATCTTGGGTATCTCAAACCAAGTTGAAAACCTGCAGTCTAAAAGATTTTCCAACCTTGAGAGTACCTCCAAACACACTGGGGATATGTCAGTTTAAAGAACAAGACAAAATCCCTGGCAATGTGTGCCTTAACCATAAACAAACCTTGACTGCACCAAAGGTATCCAATCATTTTGTCTTAAAACAAAAAATAGCTGAAGTTGCTTAGCTGAATATTTACTTGGTAATTTTAGGGTGACAGAGCATTCATCTTAAAGAAACAGCATAAAGGATTAATAAATGTTAGAATCATTTTCAGGCATATCAGGAAACCAGATAAAGGCCAAGTGAACAATAAAACATACTGAAAAATGACCAAGAGATGACGAAGGCCAGGTTTATACTTCACACAATGTGATGCATGCACCTGTGAAGATACTGCTAGTCAAGTGGTGTACTGTTTATACTTAATGGATTCCACCGGTGGCCATGCTATCATCACGGTGAGAAAACAACGTTCGATGTTCAATGTGCTGTGAATTGCCCCGAAACATCCAATAAAATCCAAATACACTTTGCCACAATAACTCTGAAAATGATGGATGTTTAATGATTACATCCATCAATCCAGGGACACACCCATTCCAGCAAGCACTGGGCGTGAGACAGAAACAATCCCTGGATGGGGACATCAACTCATCGCAAGGTGAATACAAGCACACACATACAACTAGCGTCATTTTATCATCACCAAATACCGAAACCTGCCGCTGCAGTCAGAAGCATGTAGCAATTAACGAGTGGATCAGTTTAAAGATGATGTTTACGAAATTCTACTTTAATGGCAAAGTAAACTACAAGATTAAAGTTTAATTTTCCACTTTAATCACAAAATTGACATTCTTGTTTGTCACCGTGTCCCTAATTTTTTTTTTCTCTCTTTGGCTCGAATAAGCTTCTGTACATTCTGAAGTTATTGCAAAGGTGGAAAAAAAAAAAAAAAAAAAAAAAAAGACTGCACAGAAGATGGTATGCAAGACTTTTAAAATATATTGCATCATTGCGATGAGGACCATGCTTGTGTTGCCTATGTAAGAAACAGATGAAGGCAGGAACCATTACTACATTTATATGTCATTAAGTTTGATGATTTGCTTTACCAAATCAAACCATTCATCAAACATCAAAGCATGCATATTGATCTTATAGGATCTGCAAAGCGGCTTGCTGTCACATGTTGATAGTAAACAGAGACTCTGACATCACATTCCAACTTGAAAACACTGCGTCTCCCGATAATTTGCTGGAACTACAACTCGCACACATGTCGCTCAAATTTATGACGATGTGCTTAAAGGACATGTCACATGAACACTGGGAACACATGACACCCATGATGTGTGCACATACACTTTCTTAACGTTAAGTATAAATCAGCCTTAAGAAGTAAGCAGATGTCATGTAAACAACAAGAATGGACTGCTGCTATATGCACAGAAATTTCAAAGGTGGTGGCTTAACTGAAAGGTATAAGAAGAACCAGAATATAATAGACTTATATTTTATATGTCATTTGGGTGTAAACCAACAAACCAACTAGAGTAAAATGTATGCACTGTACATTGTATGTAAATTCAACAGTTTGTAAAATTAACCTCTCTTCTTTGTTTCTCTGATCATTCGGACCATGCTGAAACAGACTGCTTTTAATCCCTCTAAGGCATTTCGCCAAGGACCAAGTAAAAGATACAATGAACAGCTTACTGATTTGTTCTATTAGAACAGAAGTTTCATTCTTTAACAAAGATGTTACATTTGTAGCACAGTCTTGGCACCCAATGTGGGGTGTTCAGAACCCCGGAGGAAGAGCACCGAGCAGATCGGAATCTTAAAAGATGTGAAGCCTACAGGGTAATTATGGTGCATCCGAAGTAGAAGTAACTTGTTCCCATCTGCACTGGACTCCTCTCTGGAAGATGCAATTATCGGACCTGAAATGGTAGGAGGAGGTATGTTTATTTGTTCTTTTGGGGAAAAGGCACTGGGTTAGATCCCAAGCCTATAGGAGCATTTTATGTGTAGAGTTAAGGTTAGTTTTTAGTGTAGTTAGGTTAAGAGAGAGTAAATAGATTTATGTGACTGCCTTTTGCTTCCTAGAGAGAGCATACATCATTTTGCCATGATGTATCAGAGATTGCTGGGGAGTAAAGAATAGTGCCAAAGTTGCTCCTCGTTGCGAGGTGGATTATTTTGGGTTATCATCTGGAGGAAGTAACACACTATTTTCTGGGGGAATTACCCAAATCTCCCTCTCGGTTTGGCAAAAGGTCCCAGAAGAGAGTAATGCTATAAAATAGGCAAGTTAAAGTCCTATTAAGGAAACGAACTGGTCATTAAAATAGGGTTAGGGTTAATTGTTGGAGACTTCTTTCAAGTAACTCTTGGGAGAATTCCTTTCTCAGTATCGAGTTTAAAACAAAACAAAAAATACTCTTGGGACTCCATGACTCCAGTCAGGTTTGAGTTGTTTAAGTGGAGGACACTTTAAGTGTATACATAATGTCTCGAGTTATATGTGTTAAGAGGCTGAAAATCCTGAATTGGTGAAGCCCACAGGTAGAATAGGGTTAAAGGTAGAATAAGATGATTGAATAATAGAACTAGTAAGAAAAAGAACAGGGCTAAGATTAAAAGGTAAGATTTTTTGCCATTAGTATAGATTTGTAAGGTTTGTTTTCTCTGTAAGTAAACAGATGTCTTAATGCACAATGAATTGAAAGAAAATAAATGGAGTAACTATTGTGAATGAGAGATTGAATGTGAAAATTGGGGTCATAGGGCTGGGAAGTCTAAGGCTCATAATAAATATGTAGAACAGAAGACAGGTCTTAAATTTCTGAAACAGAATAATGTTCAGTGGCAAGTTTAGGAAGTGAAGATGTACAGAGGAAGGTGTCTTTCTTATGACTGGTGTTTTCAATGGCAACAGTAAGTGTTCTGAACATGAGAGGAAGTGATGATAAAGTAGGAAGTATGGCAAGAAGGACGATACTATTAACAAAATATAATGAGGTAGACTGGTTAAAATAAACACTTTTTAAATACTTGGATCTAAATGCACTGCGAAGCTGTGAGAAAGTAAAAGAAATGGAGTGATGTGTGAATTAAGTTGTTTACATAAACTGATCATTCAAGAGTTTGCTGAAAATATGAGGGGTAGTCAAGCTAAAGTTAGAAAACGGGATTTATTAGAAAATGGAGCGAACCATAACAAAACTGATGTAATTTCTCAATGTAGTCTCCACCCTTCTCAATGCACTTGCACCACCCTGCCTAAAGTGCCTGGATTCCAGCAGAATAAAAGGTTTTGTCTTGTCCTCACAACCACTTGCGCACCCGAGTTATTGTTGAACACTACATGCTGAGGGGTACTACAGTCAATAGTGCAAGTTGTTGTGACTTGCTGGAGACCAGTGTGAAGCATGCTATTCGATCCAAGTGGTGGGGACTGCTGTCTCAATGAGTCCTTTTGCTGCAAGACAATGCCCGCCCACACACTGTTAAGAACACCAAGGCTTGTCTGGAGAAACTGAAGTTTGAGGTATTGCCACATCCTCCTTATTCACCAGATTTGGCACCATGTGATTTCCACCTTTTTGGACCTCTAAAAAACATTTTGGTGGTCGTCGATTCAAGATAGATGATGACATGAAGAAAGCGTTGCACGAGTGGTTTTGAGGACAAGACAAAACCTTTTGTTCTGCTGAAATCCAGGTACTTCCAAGCTTGTGAAGCAAGTGCATTGAGAACAGTGGAGACTACATTGAGAAAGAATTTTAAGGTTTGTTCCATTTTCTAATATATCCCTTTTTCTAACTTTAGCTTGACTCCCCCTCGTAACTTGCATACTTTAAATGTGAAATAGAACAAAATGTTGATGTTTGAATGACTACACACCTGAAGGAAAGTTCAGTTTTATTTCCTATAATTTGATATTCTAATGAAACATTCCAGCCGCTTGTTAATTTCTAAAGCCTTAAGGCAGAAATGTTAATATCATTAGCAATAAATAATGGCTTGAAGAAACATAGCTGGAATACGAGGTGTGGCAGAAAAGTAATGAGACTGGCAACACTGCAAGCGATCTGGCAACGCTGCGCTGTTGTCCTTGATAGAGCACGTGTATCAGTACCCTCCCATAGCTCAGTGCGAGTTTCAACTCCTTCCGTTAACTACGCGATTTTTGTGACTGCTATTAGCGAAGTTGTGTTTTTGGTTGTGCGTCACGCAAAATGGAACAGCGGAATTTGGAGCAACGTTGTGCCATTAAATTTTGTGTTAAGCTTGGAGAATCGGCAAGTGTGACTATGGGGAACATTCTTTATCCCGAGCTCAAGTTTTTCGCTGGCACAAATCATTTTTGGAAGGCAGAAAACACGTTGAAGATGAACACCGTTCAGGGAGGCCTTCAACTTCGAAAACATCGAACGTGTGAACACTCTTATGAGATCAGACCGTTGTTTAACATTAAGAATGTTGAGTGAACAATTAAATTTGAACAGATTTACCGTTCATCAAATTTTGACTGAACATTTGCACATGCGAAAGGTCTGTGCCAAAATTGTGCCGAAAAACCTCACAATTGAGCAATTTTGACCTCAAAAGGCATTCCTGTGGTTCCCCAGCCCCCTTATTCACTTGACCTCAGTCCGTGTGACTTTTTCCTTTTTCCTAAACTGAAAAATGTCCTCAAAGGACGTCATTTCGGGACTTTAGAAAACATCCAAAAGAGTGTAACGGACATGCTGAAGACCATACTGGTTGAAGACTTCCAGCGCTGCTACCAACAGTGGGAACAACGTCTCCATCGGTGTGTAGCTGCCCAAGGGAACTACTTTGAAGGGGATAACATTGATGTTTGAAAAAAATAAAAACTTTGGTAAATAAAAAAATCAGTCTCATTACTTTTCTGCCACACCTCGTATGTATAAACAGATTGTTTAAGTTTTAAGGCGATATAGATGTGTTTCAAGATAATTCCCACTGATCTAAGTAACTTTTAAAATCATTTAAAAGACTCTACCATGATAAATGAATTTCTGCGAAGTAGGATTCTTTATTTATAAATCGAATATTTTCACAGTTAGAGCATAGAAAACCTGTTTATGTTGGGGAGGCAAAAAGGGAGGGTGGGGGGTTAAGGGGGGGAGAGAAAGAGAGCAGGCTTGATCTATACCTAATCTATCCTATGAATCTTAATAATTATAACTACCAACGTAATAATAAGCTGCATGGCAACAACTCTAGGGGAAATAGGAAATTAAGGCCAAAGCTGTCTCACTTCCAGTTAAGACTATAAAATGACATCAAAAACTCAGAATCAGTGTCTCCATGATGGGACAGTTAATTTCGTAAGCTGGAATGTTAAAGGCCTGAATCACGAATTAAAGAGAAAGAAAGTACTCTCTCACCTAACAGGTCTAAATGCTAAAATAGTATTTTTACAGGAAACTCACTTAATAAGCAAGGATCAGTTCCGGCTGCAAAAAGACTGGACTGGCCAAATGTTCCATTCTAGTTTTACAAAGAAAACTAGAGGGGTGGGAATTCTCATACATAGAACAGTACCATTTGTAGCATCAGATGTAGTATTGGATCCTGAAGGGAGATATGTGATGGTCATGGGAGACTTATCTAACTGTAAAATGATTTTGATAAATGTTTATGCACCTAATGTTGATGATAAGGAATTTATACAAAATTTATTTGCATCCATTCCCAATCTGAACACTCATAAAGTTATAATGGCTGGGGACTTCAATTGTGTTCTAAATCCACTTTTAGATAGGACTTCCTCCACAGGGGGAACGGCATCTAACACCGCAAAGATAATTACAAAGTTTATAACTGATCACAATTTATCAGACCCCTGGAGGTTTTTAAACCCAAATTCAAGAACATATTCTTTCTACTCACCAGTGCATCATTGTTACTCAAGGATTGATTACTTCTTTATAGACAATAACTTTTTGCCGTTGATTAAATCTTGTGAATACGATGCTATTGTTATTTCTGACCATGCACCTATGATCTTGGAGCTAAAATTACTAAGCCCCATGCACTCACCCCGCAGATGGCACCTCAACCCGCTTCTATTAGCTGACGAGAATTGTACGGAATTTATATCCAAACAAATCAAATTCTTTCTAGAGACAAATACATTCCCCGAGATCTCTGCAGGAATACTCTGGGAAACTCTTAAGGCCTTCTTAAGAGGTCAGATTATCTCATATCTTTCCCACAGAAATAAATCCGAAGCCAAGAAACTAGCAGAGATAAAAAGCGAAATTACTAAAATAGATGAAGAACACGCCAGACTACCAAGCGAGACTCTACATAGGAGGAGGCAGGCTCTACATTCGGAATTAAACCTCTTGACAACTAAAGAAACTGAACAACTAATTTACAAATCCAGACATCATTACTATGAACATGGGGAGAAAGCTAATAAGCTTTTAGCTCAACAAATTCACAAGCAAGAAGTGCGCAACGCAATCTCGGTAATTACTAGCACGAACGGAGATAAAATCGTCGAACACAAAAATATAATGCATACTTTCAGAGACTACTATAAATCCCTATATGCTACTGAGTTTAAAGAAGACAATACACAATCTAATACATTTCTAGATACATTACAGATACCACAAATAGACGCTTTTAGTGCGGAGGAACTTGATAAACCTCTGACGTTATCAGAATTACTAGATGCTATAAAATCTCTCCAAGGTGGGAAAGCAGCAGGCCCCGATGGTTACCCTGCAGAATTTTACAAGAAATTCTCCGCTCAGCTAGCTCCCCTCTTATTAGCAACATTTACAGAAGCCAGAGATAACCAATCTCTTCCACAAACCTTTCGCCAAGCACTAATCACTGTCTTTCCAAAACAAAATAAGGACTTATTACAATGTGCATCATACAGACCAATTTCACTTCTGAATAACGACATTAAAATACTCTCTAAAATCTTAGCCAGAAGGATGGAGAAAGTGCTCCCCTCGGTAATATCACAAGACCAAACTGGATTTATTAGGGGCCGGCACTTATCTTCCAATCTTCGACGCCTGTTTAATGTAATATACTCACCAACTAAATCAAACACCCCAGAAATATTATTATCACTGGATGCAGAAAAAGCATTCGACATGATTGAATGGAAATACCTTTTTACTATATTGGAGAAGTTTGGGTTTGGCCCAAACATCTGTGCATGGATTAAATTACTGTATACTAACCCAGAAGCTTCAGTTTGCATCAACAACATTTGCTCAGACTACTTTAAACTAGAACGTGGCACTAGACAAGGATGCCCCTTGTCACCGCTGCTGTTTGCGATTGCCATTGAACCACTAGCAATACATTGTCGAAATACTGATCAGATAAAGGGGATTTGCAGAGAAGGACTGGAATAGAAAATTTCATTATATGCAGATGACATGGTACTGTATATATCAGACCCAGAAAATTCCGTGCCTGCAGTCTTAGCAGCACTCACAGAATTTCAAAAGATCTCTGGTCTCAGAATTAATCTGAATAAAAGTGTACTCTTTCCAGTGAACTCTCAAGCATATAATATTAGATTAGATACCCTACCTTTGATCATTGCAGAACAGTTTAAATACCTAGGGGTAAACATCACAAGTAAACATAAAGCTCTATATCAACAAAATTTCGCCGTTTGCATGGAAAAAATTAAACAAGACTTGCATAGATGGTCAACCCTTCATCTCACACTAGCTGGAAGAATTAACACTGTTAAGATGAATATTCTTCCTAATCTCCTTTTTTTATTTCAAAACATCCCAATATACATTAATAAATCATTTTTTAGGCAATTAGATTCGACAATAACCTCATTTATTTGGAATTCAAAACATCCACGCATCAAAAGAGCGACCTTACAAAGACAAAAAGCAGAAGGCAGCATGGCTCTTCCTAACTTCCAGTTTTATTACTGGGCAGCAAATATACAGGCGATAAGAACCTGGACACAAATAGAAGAACATACACAGGCTTGGTCCGCAATAGAAGTAAAATCCTGCAGTACTTCTTTGTATTCCTTGCTCTGTGCTCCAATAAACACACGTTATCGGCAATACACTAATAACCCAATTGTGCTCCACTCACTTAGAATCTGGAACCAATGTAGAAAGCATTTTAAGACGGAGAAGCTTCTATCTGTTGCACCCCTGCAAGAGAACCACCTCTTTCAACCTTCACAAACATATGCAGTTTTTAATATTTGGAAAAAATTTGGAATTAACTCGCTTAGAGATCTTTATATAGACAACGTCTTTGCATCCTATGAACAATTACATTCCAAATTTAACATTCCAGCTACACATTTCTTTCACTATCTTCAAGTCAGAAACTTTGTTAAACAAAACCTTACAGATTTTCCTCATCTTACACCCTCAACCATGCTGGAAAAAATATTGCTCAATCTCAAGGACTTAGACTCAATCTCTACAATATATAAAATCATTTTACAATCCCTCCCTTTCAAAGATCCGAGAAGACACTGGGAAAAAGATCTTTCAATTAATATATCAGAAAAGGAGTGGAAAGCAGCAATGCAGAGAATTCACTCGAGCTCCATATGCGCAAAGCATACAATCATACAACTCAAAATTATATATCGAGCACATCTGTCTCGACTAAAACTTTCCAAAATGTTCCCAGGGCATGATCCAACCTGCGAACGTTGCAACCAAGTCCCAGCCTCACTAGGTCACATGTTCTGGTCCTGCACCAAATTAACATTATTCTGGACAAACATTTTTAATTACCTTTCAGATAGCCTTGGACTCACAATCCCTCCAAACCCATTAACAGCTGTGTTTGGTGTTCTTCCAGATGGGTTTAAAGTGGAGAAAGACAAACAAATTGTGATTGCATTCACTACACTTTTGGCACGTAGACTTATTCTCATAAACTGGAAAAACCCAAACTCTCCTCTTTTAAGTCAGTGGGAAACCGATGTGTTATATTATTTGAAGTTGGAAAAAATCAAATACTCAGTTAGAGGATCCGTACAGACTTTTTTCAAAACATGGCAGGATCTAACCAGTAATATTTTAAAATAAGTTCATAAGGCACAGAGAATTTATTAATTTAGGTATGTTTACAAGCCTAAATTTAAATTTAACGCCGTTTGGCTTGCTCTCTCTCTCAGGGGTGGGGATCGATCTGTTCTTAATTTTTTCTCTTTGTAAAAACTTGATTGCTTTGCATGGATTGTAATAAAATTAATAAAAATTAAAAAACAAAAAAACAAAAAAAAAAAAAAAAAAAAAAAGAAAACCTGTTTATGACCTTCTAAATATGTTTTTTAACATTAGAGCCCTCTAGACATGAAATAACACCCTTTAGTCAAAAGTTTAAACTGTGTTCCATGACAAGACAGGGATGACAGTTCCGTCTCACAATTAAAAGAATGCAAACATATCTTTCTCTTCAAAGGAGTGCACGTCAGTAGCAGAGAATGTCAGAGAGAGAGAGAGAGAGAGAGAGAGAGAGAGAGAAAAGCAAACAATCAAAAATCAATAGGGCTGTTCGGCCTTTTAAGTATGCGAAGCACCGCTGAACAAAGCAGCTGCAAGAAAGGGAGCATTGTGAAGGTAGTCTTTCAGCATTTTTTAGAGGAGCGTCCGTATCCTCTAGGCCAGTGTGCGAACAGCCCCTCTGCTCACACCCCCTCCGTCAGGAGCAGAGAATGTCAGAGAGAGTGAGAGAGACAGAGAAAAGCAAACAATCAAAAATCAATATTTGCTGTTCGGGCTTTCAAGTATGCGAAGCACCGCGCGGGAAGCATATCATATATCATTGAGGAGTTTTATTTAATACGTAATACGTGCTCTGATTGGGTAGCTTCTCAGCCATCCGCCAATAGCGTTCCTTGTATGAAATCAACTGGGCAAACCAACTAAAGAAGCATGTACCATAAATTAAAGGACCCATTGTCCGCAGAAATCCGTGAACCAGCGAAAAATCTGTGATATATATTTAGATAAGCTTACATTTAAAATCCGCTATGGAGTGAAGCCGCGAAAGTCGAAGCATGATATAGCGAGGGATCACTGTACATAAAAGAGAATCTCAAGAAATAACCAGATGCTGGTGAAGCCAATTAGCGTATTGTAATGTTTTTTTCTTTCACTTTTGCTTAACTTAATTTTCTTCTTCACTAGTTTTTTCTTCTTTTTTGCCACGCTGTCCTCACTTTCATTCTCAAGGCGTTTCAATAGAAACGTATCCAAGGAGTTTTGTTTAGTCCTCCCCTTTAGAATGTTTCTGAAATGAGTTAGGCAAGTGTCATTAAATAGCAGCACTGCACTACAGTTGCAATTTTTTTCAGGGTTTCTTTTCAATAAAGTCAAGCATTAGGCAAGTGTCATTAAATAGAGCCGCTGCACTATCAGTTGTAACTTTTTCAGGGTGTTTCTTTTTTGTAAAAGTTCGAAACTTTTTCCCACATTGCAAACACTTCCTTTATCTCACTTTATGAGGTAACCTCCTCCGTGATACCAATCTTTTGCAGAACCTCCGTATGTTGCCGCGTCTGTAGTTCCGTCAACTCCTCCGTCGTCAGTTCCTCGGAATGTGCGGCGACAAGCTCTTTGATGACTCGTTTTTTCAAATTTTGGCTCATAACTCAAGGCAAAAAATTGACCTAGTGACGGCTCGTATCTCAAGAAACTCGTACGTTGGGGCACTCATATCTCAAGGTACCACTGTATTCTAATTAGAGCAATTGGGAAAAGGAAAGTAGAGCTTACCGGTTTTAGTTTATTTTGATCTCATTTCTACAAATAATTAGGAATTTACCAGTTCAAACTGTGTTTCTTCTTTTTTGCTTTTTCCTTGCTATTCTGATTTTCTCTGGAGGACACCGATGTTACATTACCATACATTATGAAAAGGGGGGCGAGAATGCCTGCCAAGGCTCCAGTTCAGGACTGGAATAAAATTTCAACAATAACCTCCACAGAATACGATTCTTTAACTAACAACCTCCACACCACTCCTTTCTCTTTTTTATTTTTGTTTGCCACTCCTGGACGTATTTGTGATTTCTGTAAGACATTTATGACATTTGACTCTGTAATATAAATGGGATTGGTTTCAGAGTTTACACTCACTAAATACCCTCTCACTCCACATTCCCTCTAAGGGGATTAAGTTATTTTCATAACAGCAAAGGTTACGTGCCAATAGTTTGAATATTTTGAGACAATTGAATATAAAGATTTATTTTATTTTGTGATGATTTATTTGTTATGATGAATATGTTTTTAATTGAGTGGAGTCCACAACAATGGCCAAACTAGATACAATTATAGCAGAATTTTTTTATTGAGGGACCTATTTTTGAACATAATGAATGAAAACTTGTGCATTGTGCTTACCAACTGCAGAATTTATTTTTGGCCATTAAAAACAAATTGACCAAGAGAGAAGCAGAGACTGGATAAAATCAGTTTTACCGCTAGCGTAACTTTTGATAAGGAGTACTCCCAACGAAACAGGCCTAACACCTCAGGAGATGTTATTTTGGCATCCATAAGTAACTTTCAAAAATTACAGATGAAGTATTGCAATAATGAATAACATGGAACAAAACTTTTAAGTCTTTGCAGATAAAAAGTTTCCAAAAACATTGTAGATGACAGCACTTGAATTTGAATCCAGAGACTCAGCTGCAGCAAAGGTCTGCAAACAAATGAATCATACAACTCCAACGAGAAACAAGCCATACCAGAGAGGGGATCAGGCCATGGACCATACCATTGACCAATTGACTTCTGGACAAGGTACTCCATTTCCAGTCCAAGGGATCACAGAATCCTGCTGCTAACAACTCAACTGTGCTGGTGACCATTGACGCTGAAAGATTATCATGAGTCCAGAATCGTTGAGCGCATGTGGTAAAGTCGGGTCCGTGGCTGAGAAAGGTGGACATATTGATAAATAAATAACTATAATTGGGGGCGTGGTAGTGTGACAAGGGTGGTTCCCATGTGCAATGCAGGATCTCTCATGACCCAAATTGGCATCGGGAGCTACCGACTGCCGCAGCTGTTGAATGCCCCCTCTTTAAAAGAAAAGCACAAGTGTTAGGAGAAAAAGACAGAATGGAGGATGGAGAAGAAAACAGACTGGCCAGTGTCTGACAGAGGTAAACTCAAGAGACACGAAGGAGGTTAAAAGGAAAAGGAAGACAGAGAGGCAGAGATGGACAGCGCCCGAGATGAATGGAGTGAGGCAGGTGGTCGGGAGTGAGCTTCAGAGCTGTGAGAGCCAGAGGCATTTCAATGGGTGCTCCTACTGAGCACTTTCTTGGGAGTAGGAGCGGCCCAATTGACGACATCTTCCCGCAAGGGCCAAAAGTGAGAAGCGGGAGAGGCGTGTGGAACTCGACGGGTTGCCCTGCATATGCAGAGGGAAGGGTGGCAGGGATTGGAGCACCACGATGAAGGTTGACTGCACCTGTCAGCAGGTGCTGTCCTCCTTCTGCAAGGTCCAGACAGAATAAGGGGAGGAGACTTCAGGGTTAAAGGGAAGCATAGGGGCTCACTGTTTTATGGACTGCCTCCGGTTTTTAATCTACTCATTTTTAATGGATTATTTATTGAACTGTTTTTAACCTCCACCAGCACCTTTAATTTTTGGATGAATTATTTATTGAATATTTTAGCGCAACTGCACTTTTGGGACACTTTGATTTTTAAATTGTTTTTAATAAAATCACTGAACACCTTTTCACTATCCCCTTGCTTTGTGTGTTTGTCTTCATCTGCCAAGCTCATCCCAGTCATGACTATTGACAGTGTCTGGTTGAAAAGGTCCCCGAGGTCAACAGGGACAATGCAGCAGACCCGCACTTAGAAAAGGGCCATGTTACTGTTGTGGCCTTTTGATAGTTGTTACCACACTAAAGCTAAATGCTGCCCCTTCCATGGCACAATATCTAAGATCATGAGAGAAACTGTGGTTTTAGATATTGACACCACAAACATTCAACAGACATATCATCCACTCTAAGTATGTTATGTCATGCTGGAGTGGGGTGTGCTCTTCTATGTAATCATGCAGTTACAACATTCTCATAGTCCTGGCTAGACTGTGCCTATTAGAATTATTTGTACCTGTTTGCTTTGTGCTTCTATAGGGGTGCAGACATGGATGCTCAGAACATCCCTTTTTCATTTTATGGAGGAAACATGGTGTACATGTATCGTTGGAAATGTAGTTCATTCCAACGGTGACTGAAATGTTTTGCAATAATGCAATGCAATAATTTTCCCTATTGTTTATTACAAGAGGTTCCTTTTTAAAGTTATGTCTTTGAACTACTAACTTTAACAAAAAACACTAGCAAAAGCTTACAAAACATTATACTCATTTTAAAATTTTGCCTTTTTTTTTTAACTGTTTTTTTCATTGATTCCTTCGTGAATTTCTGAATTTCCATGGCACTCCCATAAATTCCACTGCACTGATCATACACAGTGGCAGTATAGATAGGGAACATGAAGACACTACCTGCCCAGAGGGGACTGGACGGTCTCATGGTCTGGAATCCCTACAGATTTTATTTTTTTTTCTCCAGCCGTCTGGAGTTTTTATTTTGTTTTTTCTGTCCCCCCTGGCCATTGGACCTTACTCTTATTCGATGTTAATTAATGCTGATTTATTTTGTTTTCATATTGTGTTTTTTATTTTTCTATTCTTTATTATGTAAAGCACTTTGAGCTACTGTTTGTATGAATATGTGCTATATAAATAAATGTTGTTGTTGTTGTTGTAGGAAAGAGGCAGCATGACAACATCTGCGAGGCAACTGAAGGATTTGTCCTTGTGGCTATCATGAAACACAGAGTGCCACTGATCCCCCTATCACTGGAGGGCATAATTTTACTGTTTAATTATTTTTTGCTTACAGAATGCCTGATAACAGCAGATTAGCCAGCGCTAGAAGAGGTACAAGGAGGACAGGCGATCACATCAATAATCTCTGAGGGTGTTGAAAGACGAGCACGACAAGTGAACAGCAGATATTCCTGTCAGTTATAAACTGTGTGATTAAAAACAGAATACACTCAATACGAATTACATGGTATTATGCATATGTTATTAAACATAACACATGACTGTAGAAACATAAGCACTAGAAATTTGACAAAAAAGTGGGCACCATAAAGCCCATTGCTAATAGCTATGCTGACTGACTGTACATGCCTTTCTAGACTGAATATGAAAACAAAGAGGGAACATACCACATGAGGTGCTTTTGAAGTCTAAAAGAATTCTTCTAAAAATTGATTAAATCTTCAATGCTGCTAGAAATCTGTTTTTTTTTCCTCTTATCTGATAAGATAAGACTATAGCATTTTTTCCTTTATATACTGTATATTATTCACACTCAAAATACTGGTTAGATAACTATTATACATTTAATGTTCCTCCACTTTTGTTCAATTTTGTCCTTTAGCTCAAAATTTTAAATGACGTGAGTGAAAAGAGCAGTAACACCTTGCTTTTTTGAATTCAATCATGGGATAAAACTTACTTTACAAATTTGCTATTTTTGTTCACAATTACAATATTTTTAAAAGGATCATATGTTCTTCTACAAAAGACAGTATTTAGAATCAGCTTCCAAAAACAGCACTTTTACTTCAGGGGATACTTAATCACTCTTCAGGAGATTATGATTGTTTCTTTGTTTATTACATTGAAATCATTAACGGCACTGATTTATTAGAAATACATATACATATATTAATTAGCCGTCCAGTAGATTTTCACACACAATTAATACACTGTGTTACCATTAATTCCAAATGTGTGTCAAGCTGACCCTTTCAAATGAAATGATGCAAAATTCAGCACAAACTGAAAGAAGAAAAATTTCAAGATAAATAATCATTATACCTTTAATATTTCACAGAAAGAAAAGCTAATCTGTGTTTATGCATATGTTTAAGTCTGTCAGCATTACAAATACATGCGTGCACTAAGTGATTCAAATTCATTTATAACTTGGTGATCATGAGCAAGACAAGTCATCTGACTGTTTAATTATTATATGCACTACAAACAGAAAAATAAAAACATTTTATGAAAACTGATTAAGACAAAATGCAAAATGAAGGAAGGTGACCAGTGATTGGCACTTCTACTACTGTAAGAAAGTGGTTCTTTCAGAAATATTTATTACAATAAAAAAATATTTTTTGCAAAACCCAAAACGGTCCATAATTACTTACATACAATTATATGCATGCTCTAAAAAATTATCTAGGAAATATTTTGATTACTGGTGATTATCACCTTGTTCCTTGATTTCTGCAGTCTAAGAATTGGAGGAGCTTCATAAGACAAGCTAAGAGCAAGTACTGCAGAAAAAGTACCATGAAACTAGTTCACTTCATCACTGTCTCTGGCATTATGTGAACTGCTTATCTGAACTTCTCTTTCCTCTGAGGTCACCATGGATGGATCAATGGCTGCATATCTTGTGCCATGAAACTGACGCAAATGAATCTAAGACAACAAAGAAAAAGTAAAGCCAGTGTAACAGGAAAAAGGAACAATGTGTGAATAGGTAAGAAAATTAAAAACAAATTACATTTTTCCCCCATCATGTAATTTATAAAAAAAATAATGCTCTCAATAAAAAATTTAAACTAACCAAATGAGTAAAAACTATCAAATTTAAAAGAATTATCAGTGCTTGATCAAAAAGAGGGGTGAAAAGTATATTTAACAAAAACAATCAGTGATTAACTTTTTATGTAGTTCACGGCCCAACATACTAAAAATAAAGGCTTACATATAAATATTTTAGGTTTATAGATAAGCTGCATTCTTACTTGAATATACAGATTTACTTCGGCACTTCTGCAAAGATATGGAAAATTTCCTCCTGTTTTCAAGTGGGCTCGCCTGGCATTTGGATACAGCTTATACATTTCTTCTTTAGCTTCCAAGGAAAGTGCACTCTGATCAAATACCTAAAGTATAAACATTCTACTTAATATAATACATAAACCATTGTACTGTTTAATAGGAATCTACAAAATAGATGGATGGAGAACATCCATTAAGATAAAAATCACAAACTCACTTAACCTGCATTCAAAGTTGTGAAAAGGCTGACTCCATACAAGTACAATTTTGCACAATACTGGACATAGTGGCCAGTCCGCCACAAGGCTTACTCTTGAAAAACATCTACACTGATACAGATTCAATTTAAAACTGCCATTCAAACGTATGTGCATATCTTTTAGATGTTTCAAGGAAACCAGAGTACCCAGGCAAAAATCCAAACAGAAAAATGTACAAACTGTGTCTAGGATTCAAACACAAAATGCTGAATCTGAGAGGACCAAGCACAAATCACTGCACCACCACAGAAAAAAAAATCATGGTGTTCCAACATTTGATTACTTTCTAGAACAGTTAATTCTAAATTTTATCACTGTACATGCACAAATGACACAGTTTAGTTAAGCAATAAATCATCATGCTTGTGGTTCACAGCAACATACTCATTTTTAACTGCTAGACTTATCTTTCTAAATGTATTACACAGAATCTTGAAATTAGCTAAAGCTTTGCCTGAACATGAAACCCTTCGAACCATCTATAGAAATACTGCAAATATCTATGCTGTGAGCTTTTTCATTTTTAAAAATGACTATAAAGTATGATTTTTCCTAAAAACCTTTGTTTTTGGTTGCCAGTAATTGGGCCATTAAATATTTTCAATAGCATCTTTCACTTTAGAAGTATTTTTCTTTTTTCTGTGCTTTTTAGCTGCACATGAACAATTAAAACGGTTATTCAGCTTTTCACCTTGTTTATCATGCAGTGCAGATGGGGGAGTACAGCATGTAGTGGATGAACTTAAAGTAATAAATAAAAAACAATGTGACGTTGGAACATTTCCCTACAGTGAAGGAATTAAACCTAAAACAAGGTTGTTTGATAAATCAGTTGCACTATGCTCAATCATTCATGTTATTAGCAGATGGAGAGCAAAAAGCATTCATTCAAAAGGAGGGGGACATTTAAGTACAGTGCATGCTCCCAACCTAAGTGGCTGCACTAGGCTTGGCAGAAAGAAAGAAAAGCAGGGTGATCTACCCAAGTATAGAAAGCCAGCTGAGGTTAAATAACCACTGTGGTTCCCTTAAATTTATGTTTAATTTCTTAATTTAAAAAGTGTGGAGCCTCTTAAGTGACATGGGAGGATGAAAAAGTGTGATAGAAAAAAAATTTCAAGGGAAAAATAATAACAAATACTATGTGTGTTTTCTCATTAAAAGTACTTCCAGTCTAACTTTGGGTGCTTGACATTTGAATATATTATGAGAAGACATACCAGAAACCTACATGACAAGTAAAATTAAAACACTGCATGTGAAAACAGCAACGCAGAACCTCATCTGTAAGGTAAAATAAAGTTAATATCATGGCTTGGGAATAAATAGACACCTCCCTCAGTTATACTGACAATGTATTTTAAATGATGAACCCAAAAATAAAGTGCACACACAACCATGCATTTCTTCAAGAAGAAGAAAAAAAAAGTATAAACATTTGTAAAATTGGCAAATTAATCTGTTCTGAAGATGGGTCACAATTTGTGTATATGTAATGTATACACATACACTACCAGTCAAAAGTTTTATAACACCTCTATTTTACCAATTATTATTGAAATCTAAGCAGTTCAGGTCTAGTGACTAACCTAATATGGTACAAAGGTAAGCGATAAAACTTTCTGCAGCAAAGGAAGTTACCATATATCTTCTTGTAGTGGCCGGCTTCTTATTGATGCCCGTTTCCAATAAACGCCGGGTCTGAAGAGATGTCGCGACAAATAGACGACAGTCTCTAATAGTAGCCAGTCTCCTTTAAGCGCCGGTCTGTAGTAAACGCCGATCTCCAATGACCCACCGCCTTTTTTCGTACGCTAATCCTCTTTTCGTACCACCTGGGCTACCGCCCTCCTGCAGTGAATCATACGATAAGTACCTTTTCGTGTCAAAAATGTTTTGTCGTTGGATGCTATCAAGGAAGCGAGAAAGTCAAAAAGAAATTTCTTTGTGTACATTTTGCCCTTTCGTCTCCACGTCAATCATAACCCCACAGGGAGGGCAGAGGTGTCGGTAAGAACATGAAAATGCCATCTTCGACACGTTAATCCTGATAAAACTGATTACTGCGCGACAACAAGCAATGGGAGTACCTGTATTGCCATCACAAGAAGAGAAAGATGAAGAAGAACTCGCAAATAACGAAGCAATCGTTACCTATTCAGACGACGAGTTTGGTACTGTACTTTATTGTATCTTATCCTGTCTCATGTCGTAATGTATACGTATATGCATGAGTTTGGAGCTTATTGCATTTCCTTATGTTCCGCAGGGGACTTGTCAGGCTGATGAGCGCTTTCGTGCGAAATTCGGACTGGTGCAGGCCAGTGCTGGTGGCATCATTGGCAAGAAAGTTGACGTCTACCGTACCTGTTTTTCATGCTTACGGTAGTACCGTACTGTATATTGCTTTAATAAGACCGTACTGCTGTACTGATAATTTCATTAAATCCTGAAATGTTCATCCGGTGTTGTTGCCTACATTTTGTGACCGTAAATACGGCACCATACCGTATTTTACTGCCAAATGAATCCCGTTTACCCATCACCATTCCGTTTGCGAGGCGAATAATAGCCGGTCTCCAACAACCGCCGGTTTCTTTTAAACGCCGGGCCGTCCGAATAATTTTTTGAATAAACGCCGGGGCTACTATTGGAAGATATACGGTAATTAAGCATTGAAAGTTGATGCATACAGTTCCTATAAGGTTTCTAAGCTTCTGTTGATCACTTACAAACCTTCTGTCTGTTTAAAAGTTGTGTTGGAACAAACTATGCTGCTACACCTTCTGAAGTGTTATTTGGACAATACTACACTGTATATTGCTATCAAAATGGTGGAAAAAAAAAACAAACTACCAAAGCAAGACAGATCATTATAACCCCTTAAAGGTGTCAGAAAGTATAGGTTCTTAAACCATCAAAAGGAACCTAAATACCATAAGAAACTCTGAGAAAAACAGGTTTGGCAAACCCAAAGCCACAACAGAATTAGAAGACAAGTTTCGAGAATTAACAGCTTGTGTGACAGGCACCTCACAGGACAACAGCATTAAGCATAGCTTGACACATATGTTGTATCCTTATCTCCAACTGTATATTTGTTCTGTGCTTTAATTTCAGAGTATATTGGATCCTGGCAGAGATAAGCCTTTTTATTATTTTGCAGTTTTACCAATGGCTTTCTTATTGCAACTCAACCTGTCAAACCTGCAGCTCAAACTCTTCTCTTCACAGTTGAAAATGACGCTAGCTTACTTTGACCAATGCTCTGTGAGATGCATATCATGCAAGCTATTGACTCTGATTGTGTTATGGCTTTAGGTCTGCCAGACTTTCCTGGACCCTACCTCCATCTTTCTGCTCTCACTTGGCCATTGTTATAATGAATAGTGTTTCTCATATAAACTTTGTTAGTTCAATGCTTCCCCTCTTTTTAATTATTAGAAAGAGGTTGGAGCAATTGTCTCTCAATTTGTTTGGAATGGCAGGAGACCTTGTGTTAAGTATTCGTGTTTCTCCTATACCATACATACAAGGGACACCCTTTATCTCTTTCAGGCCTGAGTCACTTTTTCTAAACCTAGTTCTTGGATCTGTTATGATTTGAAGTTCTGGTACCAAGTAGGAAAGTCTTTAGGTTCCATTCCCTTTCTGCAATTAAATACTTCTTTTCTTCTTAAAGAATCTTTGTGTATTGGTGCTCTTCTCATTCCGCATTGGACCCTTTTGGGTATTAACACATTTGGGTCATGTTTTTGATGGCTCGGGACACCAGAAATTGCAGGCACCATGGACCAGTTCTTTATTAATTCTTCTTTTTCTTTTACCTTCAACTGAGGTCAATTTAGGCCTTGTGATGTGTCACTTTCCATTCCTATTCCTCCTCATCCACATTTTGTCTTTAGTTATACTTTCTTGTCACATAAAAAAACAGTTATCACTCTATTTGCTGCACTGTGCAACACCTCCTAAAAGCCGTCACTGTTTAACTCAGTGTGGCAACTGCTCTCCTATTCTCTGTTGCTTTATTTTGGAACACCATCTCATAAAAAAATTACTCTGTTCTCCAGAAACTTCACTTATTAACATAGTTTAATTTTGTACATGTCTTGCATCTTACCCTATTAGTTTAGCATCTCAAATTCTTTACCTTTTATCCTCTTTGTCTAAAATTCCTCTCTCACCTGGACAGAGGCAGTGGTGCTGTAAGAATTATGTTTTTGGACTTCTCTAGCGCCTTCAACACCATCCAACCTCTGCTCCTTAGAGACAAGCTGACTGAGATGGGAGTAGACTCACACCTGGTGGCATGGATTGTGGACTATCTTACAGACAGACCTCAATATGTGCGTCTTGGGAACTGCAGGTCTGACATTGTGTTCAGCAATACAGGGGCGCCGCAGGGGACTGTACTTTCTCCGGTCCTGTTCAATCTATATACATCAGACTTCCAATATGACTCAGAGTCCTGTCACGTGCAAAAGTTCGCTGATGACACTGCTATTGTGGGCTGCATCAGGAGTGGGCAGGAGGAGGAGTACAGGAAGCTAATCAAAGACTTTGTTAAATGGTGCGACTCAAACCACTTACATCTTAACACCAGCAAAACCAAGGAGCTGGTGGTGGATTTTAGGAGGCCCAGGCCCCTCATAGACCCTGTGATCATCAGAGGTGACTGTGTGCAGAGGGTGCAGACCTATAAATATCTGGGAGTGCAGCTGGATGACAAATTGGAGTGGACTGCCAATACTGATGCTCTATGTAAGAAAGGTCAGAGCAGACTATACTTTCTGAGAAGGTTGGCATCCTTCAACATCTGCAGTAAGATGCTGCAGATGTTCTACCAGACAGTTGTGGCGAGTGCCCTCTTCTACACGGTGGTGTGCTGGGGTGGCAGCATAAAGATGAAAGATGCCTCACGCCTGGACAAACTTGTTAAGAAGGCAGGCTCTATTGTAGGAGTTAAGTTGGATAGTTTAACATCTGTGGCAGAGCGACGGGCATTAAGCAAACTCCTGTCAATCATGAATAATCCACTGCATCCACTGAACAGTGTCATCTCCAGGCAGAGGAGTAGCTTCAGTGACAGACTTTTGTCACTGTCCTGCTCCACTGACAGACTGAGGCGATCGTTCCTCCCCCACACTATGCGACTCTTCAATTCCACCCGGGGGAGTAAATGCTAACATTTTATTTTTATTTATTTATTTATTTATTTTATTACTATTTAATTTAATATTGTTTCTTTGTATCAGTATACTGCTGCTGGATTATGTGAATTTCCCCTTGGGATTAATAAAGTATCTATCTATCTATCTATCTATCATCTAATATATTCATTCTCCTGGGCCTTTCCACGCTCTATCTTACAGTCCAATCCAGCAGAGGCTGTTCTCACTTGGTACCATTGCTGCCAACTATCATTGGCCTCTTGTTGGAATACCCATTTTCCTCTTCTGTTGAATCTTGGAAATCTTTCTATGCTCTAATTCTACTTCACCATCAAGAATTAACAAAGAGTCTGACACCAACATCAGGGAACAGCTTTCAATCAGGGTTAATGAGTGATTGGGTATGTGGTGGCTACTGATGCTCCTTGTTCCCTTTTTTGTTTTGGTCTGACTGTGGATTGCTACCCTTTTTGACATTTAATCATTTTCTACATTATTGTATATTATTGTTTGTTATGGTGTATAAAATCTACAAATTATTCTCTATATTTTTATTATTATATTTTGCTCAATCCCAACAAGATGATTCAGATATAGGAGGCATTATAATAAAAAAGGCATATCCTCTTCCCTTATACCTCACTTTTATAACAGTTGTTCGCAGCATAGTGCTAAAATGGTTTTACAGCCTGGGAAAGGAAGACTGAGTCATGCCTCAGGATATTGATTAATTTATGGATGGATCTGGGACAATAATTTGGTTTACAGTCTAGGAAAAGATAGATTAAAGAGTTTAAGCAAAATTCATCCATCATATTGATAGCCAGCCAATCAGGTGCATGCAACAATCATGTGTTGTGAAACCATGGCATGAAAGTTTATAATAAATATGCCTCATTTTGAAAGCAACGTCAGAAGAAGAGAAATAGCGAAGACGGAAGAGCGACGTCAAAAAAGAAAACAAAGACACGTATGACCAGTTTTCATCCGATCATCAGTTAACAGCATTTTCATGAACATTGATTGCTAAATCAAACACTGCCCTGGGGTATTCATCCTTGTCATCTGTAACTTTTTTGTACGCTTTTTCTAAAGACTATATATATCCAGACATTCCTATCAGTACCTATTTTCTATTACTCTTTGTTCCAGTGGTATTATTATTATTCTTGTAATAAATACATGCTGCTTTTAACTTTCTATGCTGTGTCTTAATATCTATAGAGTGACTGAAATAATAAGTTAGATTTCTTTGAGCACTTAGTGCAGCTGGAGATTTGCCATTACCTCTGTGTTGCGAGGTTTACTAAGGCTGCGAGTGAAAGCTCCACTCAATAGTAGGGAACAGTACGTAAAGAAGGTATTCTTGGCTGATAAATGGCCTATAGACAAGAATGCCGAGTCTTTGTATGTTTAAATGTATTCTTGTAGACCAAAAGTAATATTTTGGTCTGAGATTTTATTAAAACATTGTATGTTGTTCGTGCCGGTAACAAGCAAGTCTCTTGAAGTGCTGAGTGACAGGCTGTGTTATTCCTAAAGCACTTGTGTGGTTTAAAGTGCTAAACACTAATCAGCGTGTGTGTGTCATTCATGGGGCACTGTTGTGGTTAGGGTCTGTGTGTATATGTATAGCTATGTATGTGTGTGTTCATCTTAAAGTGCAACAGTAGACCAACCCGATAACGAACTTGATGAGTACACTTACCCTTGAGGGAAAACAAGTAAAGGGTAAGTAGAGGGAAATACTACGATAATACATTGTTCCTCAAAGATTTGGGGTGGTGGGGTTGTCTTTATCTTGTACTGTCACATATTCTATTACTTGATATATTTCCTTTATTCTCTTCAATAAAATGTTGGTCACAAAAAAAACAGTTTGCAACATAAATATTAAAGGGTACAATATATTCCTGTCACAGTTGAATGTGCTGGTTGAGTAACATGAAAGCTGAGCAAAAAAAGGCAAACGGGATACGTTAAAATGTGACTGGGAAATCCAAAAAGTAAACTACTGTAAATACTATAGAAGAATTGAATAAAAAGAATTTAAAAAAATAGACTGATCATTAACATACAAAACTAAATAAAAAAACAAACCCTGTTGGCTACTTCTGTATTGATATAGTACGTACACTAATAGGGAAATAACACATATTAAATGGCACCATTAAATAAAGAACAAAAGTCTGATTAACATTTTGGTTTAATGCAAGTCAACAATCACAGGAAGGTGCTTGTAAGTCATGGATCTATACACTATAATATTGAAAACAATTATATTATCTTACATCCATTATGGTAACAGCAACATCCTTAATCTTGTGAGGTTCCACATAGGAATTCTGGCAATTCAGAGTTAGTCGAGAAGCAAGTTCACTTTGACACAAGCTCTCCAGCTGTTTAAGGAAAATAAAAGTCATTTAAAAAAAAATATGACAAAATAAAGAAAGACTATTGTTATAGACTGCAGATTTAAATTTATTCTTTTTGTACAACAAAGACTAGTATTGCAATATTTTAGATGATATGAGTTTAAACATATGTTTTGTTATTCCAATACTTGTGTTTGAAGTATACTTATGTTTTATCATAGTAAAACCATGGCCAACAGTAGAGCATAATGACTATAATGCTACTGGCTCAAATCAACCACTGACCCACAGTCTGTCCATGAATAATTTATTTTATCTGTTAGTGGTCGAGCTGTACAGGGTAAAAGAGTTCTAATTGTAAAACAGCCTTTGTATAACTATTATTAAAAGGCACTTCCAGTAAAATGCAAACGCTTGCCACCTACAGAAATTTTCAATTGGCTCCTCCATCAAAGGCTGCAATAATAATGGAGAGGAGTTGGAGTATAGGAGGCTATTGTAGGACTTTGTCTTCACGTGCAGGGAGAACCACCTGCAACTCAACATCAGCATGACAAAACAGCTGGTAGCAGACATCCAAAGAGCCTCTTTAGCTAGTCACCATTCAGAGGGATGCAGAGTTATAAGTACCTGGAGGTTCATATAAACAGCAAACTGGACTGGTCTGACAATACAGTGGCACTGTACAAGAAAGGACCAGAGTAGACTGTACTTACTAATGGGACTCAAGTCTTTTGATTTGTGCAGCAAGCTCCTAGAAATGCTCTATTGGTCCGTAGCAGCTAACAAATGAATCTACACTGTGGTCTCCTGGGGAAGCAACTTGACTTCAAAAGATGCAAAATATCTGAACAAATTTATCAGGAAAGCCTGCTCCATCTCCGGGCTAACCGTTGGCACAATGGAAGCTGTTGTGGAAAAGAGGATGATGGCTAAATTGGATACCATCATGAAAAATCCCCTCCACCCCCATCAGGAGGCACTCTCTTGGAGCACTTTTAACCACAGACACATTCCTTCACATGTAAGCACCTCAGGGATCTTTTCTGCCCACTGCTACCAGGCTATTCAATGTTTCTTTCTGACACCCCAAACTAAATGCTTAAACTATTTAAGTTCATTTTGTGATTTCTGCACTAGATAGAGAGACAGACAGACAGACACGAATATTTGTTCTGTGAGTCTGTATTTTTGCTTTTCACATTTCTGCTGCTGTAGTCTTGTAAATTTCCCCTAGGGACTAATACAGTTTACCTAATCTAATCTAAAAAATAGTTTAGAACAATTTAAATGAAATATCTTCTGATTTTGTCATGGTTAATTTCATGAATGGTGAAGGACGGGCTCATGTTTGTAATTTTCAGCTACAAAAACTATGTACTTTTATTATGAAAATATTATACTGAAACATCTGAAAAAATTCACAGAAACACTACCTTATCAATCTATTATTATGTTATGCAAAAAGATGTGAGAAACAATGTAGTACTCAAAAATACTGGTAACTGACACATTTCAAGCCATTTGTACGTGTATGCTTTATGTTCCTTTAAAACTTCATTTGTCAATCAGCCATAAAATTTAAGTAAACAATATAATGAGGAAGGAAAACCCAGAGCACCAGAGGCAAACCTAGGCAGACAAACTCCACACAGACAATGACTAGTTAAGGGATTTTAAACCAGGACATCAAATACAAGGCAGAAGAGGTAACCATTGTGCCATCTTTCCTCTGATGAAAAATATATATACAAGTTTGATAATACAAACATTTTCATACTGCAAAAATCTTTTTGATAAACTATATTTAATATTGTTAATGTTTTAATGCAAAATTGTGTAAAAGGCTAAGCCAGTCTTATATATAAATATAAATTTATAAAGCACTATGCTTAGTACTAAAACAAAAGCTACAAATTTACAAACATGATCACATTGTCTTGATCCCAACACTGAGCAACCAACTGTTTTGCTTTCTTTTTCCAAAAAAAAAAAAAAAAAAAGATCCCATAACAGACACTACCAAACATTTACAGTTGTGCTTGAAAGTTTGTGAACCCTTATTTAAAGAACATGAATCTATCAAAATCTGCTCTTCACATGTTTGTGGAAGTGTATCATGGCATGAACAAAGGAGATTTCTGAGGACCTCAGAAAAAGAGTTGTTGATGCTCATCAGGCTGGAAAAGGATACAAAACCATCTCTAAAGAGTTTGGACTCCACCAATCCACAGTCAGACAGATTGTGTATATATGGAGGAAATTCCAGACCATTGTTACCCTCCCCAGGAGTGGTCAACCAACAAAGATCACTCCAAGAGCAAGGCGTACAGTAGTCGGCGAGGTCACAAAGGACCCCAGGGTAACTTCTAAGCAACTGAAGGCCTCTCTCACATTGGCTAATGTTCATGTTCATGAGTCCACCATGAGGAGAACACTGAACAACAATGGTGTGCATGGCAGGGTTTCAAGGAGAAAGCCACTGCTCTCCAAAAAAAAAAAATTGCTTCTCGTCTGCAGTTTGCTAAAGATCATGTGGACAAACGAGAAGGCTATTAGAAGAATGTTTTGTGGACGGATGAGACCACAATAGAACTTTTTGGTTTAAATGAAAAGTGTTATGTTTGGAGAAAGGAAAACACTGCATTCCAGCATAAGAACCTTATCCCATCTGTAAAACATGGTGGTGGTAGAATCATGGTTTGGGCCTGTTTTTCTGCATCTGGGCCAGGACGGCTTACCTTCATTGATGGCAAAAAAGTCTCTGTATATCAGAGAATTCTAAAGGAAAATGTCAGGACATCTGTACATGAACTGAATCTCAAGAGAAGGTGGGTCATACAGCAAGACAACGACCCTAAGCACACAAGTCGTTCTACCAAAGAATGGTTAAAGAAGAATGAAGTTGATGTTTTGGAATGGCCAAGACAAAGTCCTGACCTTAATCCAATCGAAATGTTGTGGAAGGACCTGAAGCGAGCAGTTAATGTGAGGAAACCCACCAACAACCCAGAGTTGAAGCTGTTCTGTACGAAGGAATGGGCTAAAATTCCTCCAAGCCGGTGTGCAGGAATGATCAAAAGTTACCGGAAATGTTTAGTTGCAGTTATTTCTGAAAAGGGGGGTCACACCAGATATTGAAAGCAAAGGTTCACATACTTTTGCCAATCACAAATATGTAATATTCGATCATTTTCCTTAATAAATAAATGACCAAGTATAATATTTTTGTCTCATTTGTTTAACTGGTTTCTCTTTATTTACTTTTAGGACTTGAGTGAAAATCTGATGTTGTTTTAGGTCATATTTATGCAGAAATATAGAAAATTCTAAAGGGTTCACAAACTTTCAAGCACAACTGTATAAGGAAAAAAGGTACTGTAAAACTTATAGATTTAAGAAATTGAAAATAGAGAAAAGTCAAGCAAAATGACACCTTTTATTGGCAAACTAAAATAAACTTCAACTGCAAAAAAATACTAAAACTGCAGAGAAATCACTGATGAGTCCTCCAATGCAATAAAGGTAAAGCATACATTCTCCTATCATAGGGAAGGTACCCATATACAGAAAGAAGGATGGGCAGATTTTCTCATTAAAACCTTTATTAAATATTAAAAATAGAAATTTGCATTGGGGGAGCAACATGAATTTTCAAAAAGTGAGGATATTTATTATTTATTCACCAAAAAACTATTTCTTTAGTCTTCAACACCTTTTTGGCAGGTGGGCGGGGACATTAAAAGAATAGGATTGGTAAGTAACGAATAACAAATTCATCCTGTATTTGTATATCAAGCAAATACTACAGTACATATTAGTCACACCAATTAATATACAGGTAAAATTCCATTACAACGAACTCCCAGGAACCTAAAAAATATTTCGTTGTACAATAGAGTCTCGCTTATCCTACCTTCGCTTATCCAACATTCCGTATTATCCGACGTCCCACCGCAAAAAAAAAACCAAAAAAAAAACGCATCAATCGGCAACAAGAACTGCAAGTTGCAACCGTGAGCATAGACTATTTTTTGTTGCTCCCGACTCTACTGCAGCTAATTACAATGGATCTCGGTTTGTGAGCATAATTCGTTCTGGAAATGTGCTTGCAGTCCAAAGCACTCGTACAGTATATCAACGCAAATTTCCCCATAAGAAATAATGGAAACTCAGATGATTCGTTCCACAACCCAAAACTATTCATATAAAATGATTAAATACAAAATATAAAGTAAAAATACAGTGGCTTGCAAAAGTATTCGGCCCCCTTGAACTTTTCCACATTTTGTCACATTACAGCCACAAACATGTATCAATTTTATTGGAATTCCACGTGAAAGACCAATACAAAGTGGTGTACACGTGAGAAGTGGAACGAAAATCATACATGATTCCAAACATATTTTACAAATAAATAACTGCAAAGTGGGGTGTGCGTAATTATTCAGCCCCCTTTGGTCTGAGTCCAGTCAGTTGCCCATAGACATTGACTAATAAGTGCTAATGACTAAATAGAGTGCACCTGTGTGTAATCTAATGTCAGTACAAATACAGCTGCTCTGTGACGGCCTCAGAGGTTGTCTAAGAGAATATTGGGAGCAACAACACCATGAAGTCCAAAGAACACACCAGACAGGACAGGGATAAAGTTATTGAGAAATTTAAAGCAGGCTTAGGCTACAAAAAGATTTCCAAAGCCGTGAACATCCCACGGAGCACTGTTCAAGCGATCATTCAGAAATGGAAGGAGTATGGCACAACTGTAAACCTACCAAGACAAGGCCATCCACCTAAACTCACAGGCCGAACAAGGAGAGCGCTGATCAGAAATGCAGCCAAGAGGCCCATGGTGACTCTGGACGAGCTGCAGAGATCTACAGCTCAGGTGGGGGAATCTGTCCATAGGACAACTATTAGTCGTGCACTGCACAAAGTTGGCCTTTATGGAAGAGTGGCAAGAAGAAAGCCATTGTTAACAGAAAACCATAAGAAGTCCCGTTTGCAGTTTGCCACAAGCCATGTGGGGGACACAGCAAACATGTGGAAGAAGGTGCTCTGGTCAGATGAAACCAAAATGGAACTTTTTGGCCAAAATGCAAAACGCTATGTGTGGCGGAAAACTAACACTGCACATCACTCTGAACACACCATCCCCACTGTCAAATATGGTGGTGGCAGCATCATGCTCTGGGGGTGCTTCTCTTGAGCAGGGACAGGGAAGCTGGTCAGAGTTGATGGGAAGATGGATGGAGCCAAATACAGGGCAATCTTGGAAGAAAACTTCTTGGAGTCTGCAAAAGACTTGAGACTGGGGCGGAGGTTCACCTTCCAGCAGGACAACGACCCTAAACATAAAGCCAAGGCAACAATGGAATGGTTTAAAACAAAACATATCCATATGTTAGAATGGCCCAGTCAAAGTCCAGATCTAAATCCAATCGAGAATCTGTGGCAAGATCTGAAAACTGCTGTTCACAAACGCTGTCCATCTAATCTGACTGAGCTGGAGCTGTTTTGCAAAGAAGAGTGGGCAAGGATTTCAGTCTCTAGATGTGCAAAGCTAGTAGAGACATACCCTAAAAGACTGGCAGCTGTAATTGCAGCAAAAGGTGGTTCTACAAAGTATTGACTCAGGGGGCTGAATAATTACGCACACCCCACTTTGCAGTTATTTATTTGTAAAAAATGTTTGGAATCATGTATGATTTTCGTTCCACTTCTCACGTGTACACCACTTTGTATTTGTCTTTCACGTGGAATTCCAATAAAATTGTTTCATGTTTGTGGCTGTAATGTGACAAAATGTGGAAAAGTTCAAGGGGGTAGAATACTTTTGCAAGCCACTGTACATAAAACAAATTAACCTGCACTTTACCTTTGAAAAAAATCATGGCTGGTGTGAGTGAGTTTCTAAACTCTTGTGGGATTCCACCCAACGGGACGACACGCAAAACAGCGTCCCAAAGGAATCGCGTCTCCTAGCGCCGTAGCAGTTCGCCATAAAAGCCAATCCGAAAAGATCGCGGACATGCTATAAGCACCTGCCATCGATGGGTGATACAAGGAACAAGGAACATTATAAATGTGCAGGGCACAGTATTACTTTCCCCCCGACCCTGCCCGAGTGTCGTGTCTGTGTATAGGAGAATGGCAGATCCCGCTATAATAAATAGCCGCACTGTTGCTGTTTCAAGCTTAATAAAGCTGGTGTTGCTCAAAGTACTGAGATTCAGCTTCGAGTTTTCGGGTGCAAGACGGGGACTCACACGTCACAGCACAAACACACACGCAGTCACAATGCTGTAGTAAACAGTATACGCTTGTACGGATGTTGACTATATGAGTGACGGAGTTAAGGCTCTAGAAACTGCAATTAATTACACTGAGCAAGAAGAAGAAGTTACAGGAATCGACATAATGATGCTACAAAGATGGTGAAACTTAACAGCGAAGAAATGGCACTCGTCAGGAAAGCAGACTACGATCAAAAATGTCTTTAAATCATCACAGGACTGAACTTTTTAAGTACAGTACATACTGTATTTAACTTCAGACAATTCTGTAACTGTAAGTTCATTTTTTCAGTTAATTTATTCTGTTGTTTTGTTGTAAAACATGATTATTAGATTTGTAATGTGTAAAATTATAACATAGTCTGACGTTTAATAGGCTTTTTCTTAACACCTGCCGTTATCCAACATTTTCGCTTATCCGACGTTCTGCCGGCCCATTTATGTTGGATAAGCGAGACTCTACTGTAATGAAAATTTTGTTGTAATGAGATTCTGTAATTGTTACTATAGTGCTTTCTTTAACTAGTATCCAGCCATTTGCAATCATTTCAATAGCTTCTTTCGTGTTAATTTTAATCTCCTCCTGCCTACAAGTTATGCTGACGAGAATTTTTCTCAGCATTTCCTTGCAGTAATACACTTGCAGGGTGCGAATAATGCCCAAATCCAATGGTTGAAGCCATGCAATTGGGTGGGAGGAATTCAACGCGAACATTATCTAAATGTAGAAGCATGTTGTGAGCAGCACAGTTATCAATCAGGAGCCAAATCATTATGTCTTCTTCATATTGTGAGGTTTCTGAACTCTGTTCAGACCCCAAAACGGGAACAACATGCTGAAGTGTGTCCTGAAACTCGATTGCAGCATTTGTGGAAGATTGTTTGTCTGTTGATGGGGCAGGGCAATAGGAAGCTCACAGCGCTGCACTGAAGCACCACAGAAGCAAAAGATCAGGGTCGCGCTATAAGTCCCTGTCTTGCACCCCAAAACACAAGGCTTAGTCTCAGTACTTTAGCAAAACCAGCTTTATTTAGCTTGAAACAGGAACAGCACATTTTTTTTATTGTAGCGTGATCTGCCACTCTGCTATACACAGACACAGCAGTCAGGCAAGATCATGGCCAGGCCAATGATCAAGTAATCCTGTTATCTGCATTTACAATTTACGTGCTCCTAACCTTGCATCATCTTCTCGATCGCACTTCGGAACGCTCTTCGGCTTGCTTTCTAGTTGGGGGAGGTCCCAAGAGAGTTTACCAACCTCTACATTTTCTTGAATGTGTGCCGCATTAATAGGCATGTTTCTCGAACGAGCATCACTGAACCACGTAAAAACGGCTTTTTTTGACATCTTCAAATGCAGCAGTTCACATACATTTGTAACCCCAGATTTTTCTACTTTTTTTGCTCTGTCTTTCAAGAAAGTTGACAGTGTCGATGGCGAAATTCCAAATTCACTGCCAATGTCTTTTTTTTTTTTTTTGCCGCAATCGAGAGCTGCAAAAAAATGAAAGTTTGTTTTTTTTCTAATATGAACTGTTATTTTTTCGTGTCTGCCATTTCTATAGGAGGGTGACAGTGAGTTAAATTCCAATGGATGTTTTTCAAATGTTGACGAGCAATAAGCAAAAGGTATCACTGAAAAAAGCAGGAAACAGAAAAGGCAAAAAAAAAAAAAACAGTATGAGGAAAGTTTCAAGAAAGAAAAAAATTACAGCGTTTCTGTTTGGGGATCATTGTGCACAACTGAGCGGTGACCACAGAACTAACTGCTCTATGGATGATTCATTCAGACATTTCAAGGTCTTCTGTGTACTTCGTTGCAATGAAAGTATCTGTTGAATGTACTTTGTAGTAACGAGATTTCTATAGACTTGTGTCATATGGGGAAGCTGTCAGGACCATAAAAATACTTCATTGTAATGAAATTTTACCTGTATTTTATACAAACACCAATGTGCCCACGATGAGGAAAGTTTTTATAGGGATAGAATTGGATGATGGATGGATGGATAGAATAACCCACATTGCTGAATGCTGTGTGGACAGAATATCTAAAGGGGTTATAGTTATATAATACAAAAAAAGGAAATTACAAAGAAAAAAAATTAACTCTGCAAGTATTGTATTCTCCTATTGTAGATACCTTTTAATATAAAGAACTCTAAATATTCCCTTACAGACCATTATGTTTCAACATAATATTATCTTAAATGGATCTGCCTATTAACAACAAAGGTTTTTATTAAATGCTGTTAATTTTTACATTTTCTTGGTGTGGTCTCTCTGATTTAACTGGGAATGTCAAAGTGACAGATTAAACTTCAAGAAAAAATACAGTACAGGCCAAAAGTTTGAACACACCTCCTCATTCAATGTGTTTTCTTTATTTTCATGACTGAAGGCATCAAAACTATGAATGAACACATGTGGAGTTATGTACTTAACAAAAAAAGGTGAAATAACTGAATAATGTTTTATATTCTAGTTTCTTCAAAATAGCCACCCTTTGCTCTGATTACTGCTTTGCACACTCTTAGCATTCTCTCGATGAGCTTCAACAGGTAGTCACCTGAAATGGTTTTCACTTCACAGGTGTGCCTTATCAGGGTTATTTAGTGGAATTTCTTGCTTTATCAATGGGGTTGGGACCAGCAGTTGTGTTGTGCAGAAGTCAGGTTAGTTGGACGATCATTTATTTTTCAACTGGACAATGACCCCAAACACACCTCCAGGCTGTGTAAGGGCTATTTGACCAAGAAGGAGAGTGATGGAGTGCTGTAAATGGTCATGAAAATAAAGAAAACACATTGAATGAGGAGGTGTGTCCAAACTTTTGGCCTGTACTGTAGATTAGGCAGGCAGTAGTGAAAATAACAAAATAAAACCATTGGCTGCTTTTATAGCACATGAAATAAACTGTCTCAAAAGGTTACCAAAATTCAAACCAGATAAAGCAAGTATTTTTCTTTTTTTTTCCCTGCAGTAATCTGTGCCTTACCCGATCAACCATAAAGTCAATTGCATCTGCCATTTTTGGATCCACAGGACCAGATGCAAAGTTCCCTAGAACTATCTTCTTAAGCATGAAGGCAGGCATTAGCCAAAAACTAAAAATAAGAACAAAAATATGAAATTAATAACACATTAAATAGTTTTAATTGCAAGAGATAAATGATACTTTATCACCACTTCTTACAAGGTAAAATTAAGCCAAGCAATCAAACTGATTAATTGATTAAAAATGTAACATTCTCTTAAGAAAATTCAGAGTAATATGGGAAGCAGAGCCTATCATAGTAGCACTGGATGCAAGGAAGGAAACAGTACTAGATGGGGCATCAGTGTATCGCAGGACCCACTTGCGTACAATTCCACATTCACACATTTAGAATTGCAAATTTACAGAACATGGAGGAAAACACAGGTAGACACAAAAAAAGATTAAAAACTCAACACAAATAATGACCTGGCATATGATTTAAATGCAACTTGTTAAATCCACAAATTGTCAACACTAGCCACTGCACTACTATGCATTTAAAAAATTAAAAAATTACTAATTAGGATTTATAATATACAGAAAAACAGGATCCAGACTAATTTTAATATCCTCCATTTCAAGGAGATAAAAAATTTTCTCAGACAGACAGAAAGGCAATGAGCTAAAGAGTACAACTAGACATCTTTTAAAATATCAGAGTCTCAAAAATATAAAGTGCTTTGGCGAAAATATTCATCTCCTCCTGAATTAAAACATATTATTGGGGGGTTAGCACCATTTGATTTATACAACATGCCTACTATTTTGAAGGTGTAAAATATTTTTTATTGTGACACACCAATAATTAAGACAAAAAACATAAATCATGAGTGTACATAGGTATTTATCCCCCAAAGCCAATATTTTGAAGAGACACCTTTTGCTGCAATTACAGCTGCAAGCATCTCTGGGAATGTCTATTAACTTAGCATAGCTAGCTCACTGGGATTTTCACACATTCCTCAAGGCAAAACTACTCCACCTCCATCAAGATAAATGGGTTGTGTTAGTGTACAACAATCTTCAAATCATGCAACAGATTTTCAATTGGATTGAGGTCTGAGCTTTGACTAGGCCATTCCAAGATATTTAAATGTTTTCTTTAAAACCACCCGAGTGAGGCTTTAGCAGTATGTTCAGGGTCATTGCCTTTCTGGACAGTAAACCTTCATCCCAGTCTCAAATCTCTGACAGATTGAAACAAGTTTTCCTCCAAGAACTGCAAGGTATTTAGAGCCATCCATCTTACCATCAATCCTGACCAGTTTTCCTGACCCTGCTGATGAAAAACACCCCCACAGTAGGATGCTGCTGCTATCACCACCATGCTTCACTGTGTTCTTGTGGTGATGAGAAATGTTGGGTTTGGGCCACAAACAGCATATTCTAAAATGTTATTGATTAAGTCCCATCACATAATAATTTATAAATTGTAGAGATGCTATCTGAATCTTCAAGACTAATAAATAATTCTCCTGGAAAATATGCTTTCCCTTGGATTTTTTCCCCTTTATTATCCCCAGGAACAACCACCTGTGTAAATGTTTAAGAAGAAGTCACTTATATCATGACAATGGATTCCTACATTTATTTTAAAGAGCTGTATTTTAAATTTCTTTGTAAAGCGTTACTGGGTGTTGAGCAATGTATTATTATTACTGATATTTTACTAAATCTTACTATCCATGTTTCTTTGTTGATGAGCCCCTTTGAAGAATTTTTTGGTAACAGAACAGTAAACACGCCAAAACAACTGAAAATACAACTGACGACTGGTATTTTTTGATATCATTTGAACAAAGTTTACTGTCCGCCGTCAATCACAAAGCACCCTGGTAAAACGTCAATAGCAATTAATATACCTGCAGTCTTAGAACACAGACATCAGGACATCGCTGCGCATGCATGTTTACTGACAGATATGACAGCATTTTGCATGGAGCATGTATTAAAACAAAAGACAAGTGGCGCGCAAAGGCATGGGAACAAGAGGAGTTCCACAGCAATCATATCTCAGTACACCTAAGAGAAGGGACACTGAATTCTGTGAGGCACAGATATTTTAGAGTACCTGTTCAAATATATATTCATTGGTTTAGATCAGCAATTTTCGATGGTTCACAGGTGTGCCATAAGATTTTTTAAAGCAAACCAATTGACTTCTTTGAAGAAATATGACACAAAACAAGTCTACAACACAGATTCTATACCATTTAATATGATTTTCATATCATTATTTTAATATATATACACTATATGTGAACTATAAATAAATACATGTATAATTTTGCACATTTTAACCAGTTTACATGGCTCAACTTGTTAAAAATTTGTATACTAAATATGTTATCATATAATCAATTTATTGGAACCTTTACTTCAATAATATACACATTATGTTTGTATTGCGTGCACACCTTGCTGTGTAATTATTTCAATGAACACGTGGTATTGTCGAGCACATAGTGTCCATATTTATACCCCACTACAAAGTAGCTGAATTTGATCACACATTCACACATATTTTAATAATAATAATAGTAATTCCTTATATTTTTATAGCGCCTTTCTTACTACTCAAAGCAATTTGTAAAACTAAATAAATAAAATAATAGAAAAGAAGCCCCCAACACAAACCAGTGACCACTTAATTACGAGTCAGCAATATTACCCCTACCACCACCTCTTCCTGTTGGACACGGCACATTATAATTTTGAGCACTACTTTTTTATTTTAAACTGTCATAAATAAATTATATCAAAAAGGTATTTAAAAAAGCCAATTTGAAGCAAAGAGGGTAAGTAATAACTATTATTTTTTTGGTAAGTCAATCAAAAATTATGCCTATCTTTTTGTCTTTTTGGAAAAAAAATATTTTCTGGGGTACGGCAGAATTTTACTTATTACTTTACTTGTCCCATGACATGAAAAAGGTTGAAAATTGCTGGTTTAAATATACAGGTAAAATTCCATTAAAACAAATATCTAACGAAATTTTCATTACAACAAAGTATTTTATGGTCCTGACAGCTTTCCCATATGACACGAGTCTATAGAAATCTTGTTACTACAAAGTACATTCAGCAGATACTTTCATTACAACGAAGTGCACAAAAGACCTTGAAATGCCTGAATGAATCATCCACAGAGCAGTTAGTTCTGTGGCCGCAGCTCAGTTGTGCACAATGATCCCTAAACAGAAACACTGTAATTTTTTTTTTCTTTATTTGAACTTTCCTCGTACTGTTTTTTTTTTTTTTTTGCCTTTTTTGTTTCCTGCAGTTTTCAGTGATACCTTTTGCTTATTGTTCGTCAACATCTGAAAAACATCCATTGGAATTTAACTCATTGTCACCCTCCTATAAAAACAGCAGACATGAAAAAACAACAACAGTTCATATTAGAAAAAAAAACACTAATTTTTTGCAGCTCTCGATTGCGGCAAAAAGAAAAAAGATGATGCCAGTGAATTCGGAATTTCGCCATCGACACTGTCAACTTTCCTGAAAGACAGAGCAAAAAAAGTAGGAAAATCTTAGGTTGCAAACGTATGTGAACTGCTGCATTTGAAGACATCGAAAAAAGACATTTTATATGGTTCAGTGATGCTCGTTCATAAAACATTCCTAATAATGCGGCACTCATTCAAGAAAATGTGAGGTTTGTAAACGCTCTTGGGACCTCCCTCAACTAGACAGCAAGCCGAAGAGCATCCCGAAGTGCGATCTCCGCATCTGTATGGGGAAATAGCAGGCTCACAGATATGCTGTGTCTCTCCGCCAAAGTAAACTGAAAAGATCTTGATGGGTTGATGCAAGGTTAGGAGCACATAAAGTGTAAATGCAGATAACAGGATTACTTGATCACTGACCTGGCCATGACCCTGCCTGACTGCTGTGTCTGTGCATAGCAGAGTGGCAGATCACGCTACAATAAATAACTGTGCCATTCCTGTTTCAAACTGAATAAAGCTGATTTTGCTAAACTTCTGAGACTAAGCCTCGTGTTTTGGGCTGCAAGACAGGGACTTATAGAGCGACCCTGATCTTTTGCTTCTGTGGCGCTTCACTACAGCACTGTGTGCCTCCTATTGCCCTGCCCCAGCAACGGACAAACAATCCTCCACAGATGCTGCAATCGCACTTCAGGATGCACTTCAGCATGTCGTTCCCGTTGTGTTGGGGGTCTCAAAAGAGTTCAGAAACCTCACAGTATGAAGAAGAAAAGGACGATTTGGCTCCTGATTGATAACTGTGCTGCCCACAACATGCTTCCACATTTAGATAATGATCGTATTGAATTCCTCCCACCAAACTGCATAGCAGCGTTTCAGCCATTGGATTTGGGCATCATTCGCACCCTGAAAGTGTATTATCAAGGAAATGGTGAGAAAAAATCTCATCAGCATAACTTGCATGAAGGAAAAGATTAAAATTAACGCGAAAGAAGCTATTGAAATGATTGGAAATGTCTGGATTCAACTTAAAGAAAGCACAATAGTAACAAATACAGAATCTCATTACAACAAAATTTTCATTACAACGAAATATTTTTCAAGTCTCTGGGGTTCGTTGTAATGAAATTTCACCTGTATGTATGTATGTATATATTGTCATGCTTGGGTCACAGATTTACACAGAAACACAGGAGGTTATAGAAAATAGGAATTTTATTCAAACACTGCAAACAAACATTTGTTTCTTTTTCAAAAGCTTAAACGTGCTCCATGGCAAGTCAGAGATGACAGTTCCGCTAGGAGCAGAGAATGTCAGAGAGAGAGAGAGAGAGAGAGAGAGAGAGAGAAAGAGGGATGAAAGCAAAACAATCAATTCCAAAAACTGACAGGCGCTGTACAAGGTTTTTAAGTTAGCGGAGAACCACGCGAGTGAGAAGGGTAAGGAGCAATGTGAAGGTAGACTGTGTTTCAGGGATTTTCCTAGGGGTGTCTGTGTCCTCTTGGGATGTGATCACCCCTCCAGCTTACTCTATCTATACTAATAAAAGGCAAAGCCCTCCCTCACTCACTCACTCACTCACTCACTCACTGACACATCACTAATTCTCCAACTTCCCGTGTAGGTAGAAGGCTGAAATTTGGCAGGCTTATTCCTTACAGCTTCCTTACAAAAGTTGGGCAGGTTTCATTTCGAAATTCTACGCGTAATGGTCATAACTGGAAGCTGTTTTTCTCCATTTACTGTAATGGAGATGAGCTTCAAATCCGTGGGGGCGGAGTTTCGTGTGACATCATCACGCCTCCCACGTAATCACGCAGTACGTAGAAAACCAGGAAGAGGCCCAAAAAGCGCTGAAGAAAACATGCATTATATAATTGAGAAGGCAGCAAAACAATAAGAAGCGAGCGAGTGACATATACAACCATATTCATGAGTTCTGCTACTTCGGAAACAAAGCACGATGTAAACCTACACTTTAAATTAAGTTCATAGACAGGCTGCCGCTGGCGTTTGTAATTTAGTGCCTGCCCATATAAGGCCGTCCGTCAGCGGCAAACCAATAGCAAACTGCCACGGGTAAATATTCACGGGTGAAGGACTGTGCTTATGCAGAGGAAGATGAGATGGTCAGGGTGGTGTTTGGAACAAACTTAGCGAAACTGCGAGAGAAAGTTTTAAGTGCCGGGACTTTGGTAACATTAGATACAGCCATGGACATAGCACGACATGGCACCAGCACAGCTAGGAAACTTCGATGCATGTACACCGAGCGGCTCACGTGAACTGACGCAGTGCACAGACAAAAAGCAACAGTTCCAAAGAGCGCTGAACAAAAACCGAATTACACAATTGAAAAGGCAGCAAAAAA
>JANRMT010062829.1:8735543-8755460 GCA_026402145.1 Polypterus bichir lapradei
TAGTGCTCCTGTGTAGTATAATTATCTCCTGTACCGTCATCAGTCCACACCTTGAACCTGTCCCAGTCATTCAATACATAAGACACAATGTTCCTCCGGATATCAAGAGTGAGCCTGATATGACCGTGCAATATGTAACAAAGAGAATGGAAAAGGTAGGTGCCATCTCCGGGCATGGAAACCACTCAGTAAGTGACAGTTCTTTGATCGATAGTGATCACCTCGATAGACATGGTAATGGGGGTTGGAATGATAAAGGAAATGGGTACTTGAGCAATGTAAAGTAAGTCTAAAATACCTATACAATAACTATAATTGTAATAAACAAACAATAAAACAGCAGAGAAGCCGTGGATTAAACAAAAAGGCTGTAGTTATCAGTAGGGAGACGTGAATCCCGTGGCGAAGCAAGGAAGGGAATGTAGAGACCGGAGGGACGGACGGTCTTATATAGGCAGGCAGCCAACAACGTGGGAGGCGCTGGGATGGGGGACCCAATGCCACCTCACACGGTGACCGAGCTGCAGGCTCTGGACGTATATATGTACGTATGTAGGTTTCAGTTAGCGTTGGGAACCCGTGTACCAAATTTCTTGAAGATGGGCCCATAAGTAACAAAGACTGTTGAAAAGTTCAATATGGCGGCCAACAGTGGCATCATACCACCAAAATAAGTGCGTACATTGGTTTTGGTTAGTGCAGGGAAGCCGCCTACAAAAATTTCGAGAAGATCGGGCCATAAATAAGAAAGTTCAACATGGCGGACGTTGTTGACCGTTATGACCATTACGCGTAGAATTTCGAAATGAAACCTGCTTAACTTTTGTAAGTAAGCTGTAAGGAATGAGCCTGCCAAATTTCAGCCTTCTACCTACACGGGAAGTTGGAGAATTAGTGACGTTGTAAAGTTTAATATGGTGGCTGACAGTGGCGTCATACCACCGAAATAAGTACGTACATTGGTTTCGGTTAGCTCAGGGAAGCCACCTACCAATTTTCGTGAAGATGGGGCCATAAATAAGAAAGTTCAACATGGCGGACGTTGTTGACCGTTATGACCGTTATGCGTAGAATTTCGAAATGAAACCTGCTTAACTTTTGTAAGTAAGCTGTAAGTAATGAGCCTGCCAAATTTCAGTCTTCTACCTGCACGGGAAGTTTGAGAATTAGTGATGTTGGAAAGTTCAATATGGCGGCCGACAGTGGTGTCATACCAACGAAATAAGTACGTACATTGGTTTCCGTTAAAAGTTTAATATGGCGGCCGACAGTGGCATCATACCACCGAAATAAGTACCAAATTTCAGCCTTCTACCTACACGGGAAGTTTGAGAATTAGTGACGTTGGAAAGTTCAATATGGCGGCTGACAGTGGCGTTATACCACCGAAATAAGTATGTACATTGGTTTAGGTTAGCGCAGGGAAGCCGCCTAACAAATTTCGTGAAGACGGGGTCAGCCTTCTACCTACACGGGAAGTTGGAAAATTGGTGACGTTGGAAAGTTCAATATGGCGGCCGACAGTGGTGTCATACTATCGAAATAAGTAAGTACATCGGTTTCAGTTAGCGCAGGGAAGCCGCCTACCAAATTTCGTGAAGATGGGGCCATAAATAAGAAAGTTCAACATGGCGGACGTTGTCGACCGTTATGACCGTTACGTGTAGAATTTCGAAATTAAACCTGCTTAACTTTTGTAAGTATGCTGTAAGGAATAAGTCTGCCAAATTTCAGCCTTCTACCTACACGGGAAGTTGGAGAATTAGTGATGAGTGAGTGAGTCAGTGAGTCAGTCAGTCAGTCAGTGAGGGTTTTGCCTTTTATTAGTATAGATATATTCACACACACATACATAATATACTAGCAGATTACCCAGTGGCTTTGCTCACTGAGTGGAAGGGAAAAATTTGTGGCTCTAATGAGGCAACGGCATTAATGACTCAATTCTATTGAGAGATTTGCCCCTGCATTTTAAATGCTGGCATAAAGCCAGACTCCTCGGTAGCAGGCATAGTGCCAAACGATGTCATCTGAAAACACGAACTGTATTTTCTAATGTTCTGTAGAAAATTAGTTGAATGTGGATTTGCGCCAGAAATAAGAGACAACAACGGTTCAGGTGGATGGCTTAAAGGTGTTAATTTCACCTTGCCGTCTGAACAACACATCCCACGTGATTCAAATGTAACCCTCTGTGCTTGGCAGTACTCACACATGATGTCCATTTCTCCTATTGTAACTTTTGAATGTAGTCAATAATCTTTTTCAATGTTATAATTGAATCCCTCCATATACAGACCCTGATGCCAGTGTGACGTGGTTGCCGGTGAATACCGCATCCGTCAAATTCGATTCTGTTTAGCACGTTGTTCAGGTGTTTGTCGTATACATTGATCAGCGAGCCTTCTCTCTCGATCTGCTTCTGTCTCACTTTGTCTGTGTAACCTGACTGTTATGGTCATACGTAAGCATGTTGTTCGGGTGTTTGTGAGGCTGTCAATTGTGATTTGTCGTATACGTTGATCAGCGAGCCTGCGAGCCTTCTCTCTCGATCTGCTTCTGTCTCACTTTCTCTGTGTAACCTGGCTGTTGTGGTCATACGTAATTTTTGTTTAAAACGCGAGTGCACAAGTGCATTATAATATGTTCTGTGGTCATACGTAATTTCAAACGCGAAAATAATTTTATATATAGATATACATACATACACACAGATAGATAGATAGACAGATAGACAGATAGATAGATAGATTTTTTTTTACTTTTTACAACTAACATACAATCTAATGGACTAAGCAGCTGTTTTCATTTTGGGCAGATTTATAAGTTGAGTTTTATTTTTCAATCATTTAAAGCTAGACTGATTTCTAGCTTGACTGCTGATTTGGCTGTGTATGGACTATTTTTCAGTCTATTCCTGCCTTGAGACTTACCTGGCTTTGTTCTCTGGACATCCGAGTTGTCTGCGTCTTCGCTTAACCTGTGGACCGGTAGGCTATTTATTTGGTTCGTGTTTGTTTGGTCCCTCCTGTCGCTCACTATCCAACCTGCGATGGGCCTGCTTTAGTATTCAGCTGCAGAGATACTCGGACTCCGCTTTCACCTGTTCGAGCCTCCGCTGACTGGCTTATATCTCCACCCAAACATCGTATTCCTCCCTCATCGGAGATACATCCACCACGGGTCCCGCCGGAGTATCCAAACTAAAAGTTCGAAAATAATAAACTCCATCTAGTCCAGTTTTTGACGTCCTCCACGTAATTTAGGCAGAGTCGCTGACCACAGTGTGTTAGCCAGCCTAGCCCGGTCAGCTAACACCGTTGCTAAATGCGATAATGCCATTGTTAACATCGGTCTGCCGAACATCCGCTCACTCACGAGCAAGGGGCCTCTCATCCACGATCTCCTCACTGATCATAAGTTTGACTTTTTCTGTCTAAGACATGGCAACAACCCCATGACTTTTCCCAACTTAACGAATCCACTCCCCCGGGGTTTGTTTACATCTCACAACCCTGTGGCTCTGGCCAAGGTGGAGGTCTCGCGTTAATGTATTGTGAAAAATGTAAAGTCTTGCCGTTTTCTGTTCCTGTCTTCAGTTCTTTTGAATCTCTTGTATGTCAATTAAATGGATCTATTCCTACTATTATTGCAACTGTTTACCGGAGCCCTAAACCAACTAATGACTTTCTGAATGACTTTTTACTGTGTGTAAGGAATATATATATCAAACATAATACTTCTGGGGGATTTCAATATACATATGGATAATATTATTGTCCCTATTACTAGAGACTTTACATCCTGCCTTGAGAGTTTTGGATTCCAGCAGCATACTGATGTTACCATTCACTCCAAAGGACATATCTTGGACTTGATTTGCTGTTCTGGAGTTACCCCGCTTGATTTTACTGCGGATGAACTCCCCATAACTGATCATTTTCTTATTCCATTCAATGTTAAACTTGCACTTTCCAACACTAAGCTTTCCCGTCTCATGTCTTTCCATAATATTAAGAATATTAACTTGGACTCTCTTTCCTCTAGTATTGATTCCCTTATGGACATTCATAATTTATCTACTCCTAAAGAAATGGTCTCATACTATAACACTGGACTTAATGGTATTCTTAACTCTGTCGCTCCATTAAAAACTACAGTTGTGCTTGAAAGTTTGTGAACCCTTTAGAATTTTCTATATTTCTAAATAAATATGACCTAAAACATCATCAGATTTTCACTCAAGTCCTAAAAGTAGATAAAGAGAAACCAGTTAAACAAATGAGACAAAAATATTATACTTAGTCATTTATTTATTAAGGAAAATGATCGAATTTTACATCTTTGTGTGTGGCAAGAGTATGTGAACCTTTGCTTTCAGTATCTGGTGTGCCCCCCCCCCCACCTTTGAAGCAATAACTGCAACTAAACATTTCCAGTAACTTTTGATCATTCCTGCATACCGGTTTGGAGGAATTTTAGACCATTCCTCCATACAGAACAGCTTCAACTCTGGGATGTTGGTGGGTTTCCTCAAATTAACGGCTCACTTCAGGTCTTTCCACAACATTTCGATTGGATTAAGGTCAGGACTTTGACTTGGCCATTCCAAAACATTAACTTTATTCTTCTTTAACCATTCTTTGGTAGAACGACTTGTGTGCTTAGGGTTGTTGTCTTGCTGCATGACCCACCTTCTCTTTAGATTCAGTTCATGGACAGATGTCCTGCATTTTCCTTTAGAATTCTCTGATATAATTTAGAATTCATTGTTCCATCAATGAAGGCAAGCCGTACTGGCCCAGATGCAGCAAAACAGGCCCAAACCATGATACTACCACCACTATGTTTCACAGATGGAATAAGGTTCTTATGCTGAAATACAGTGTTTTCCTTTCTCCAAACAGAACACTTTTCATTTAAACCAAAAAGTTCTATTGTGGTCTCATCCGTCCACAAAACATTCTTCTAATAGCCTTCGGGTTTGTCCACGTGATCTATAGCAAACTGCAGATGAGCAGCAATGTTTTTTTTGGAGAGCAGTGGCTTTCTCCTTGCAACCCTGCCATGCACACCATTGTTGTTCAGTGTACTCCTGATGGTAGACTCATGAACATGAACATTAGCCAATGTGAGAGAGGCCTTCAGTTGCTTAGAAGTTACCCTGGAGTCCTTTGTGACCTTGCTGACTATTACACGCCTTGCTCTTAGAGTGATCTTTGTTGGTCGACCACTCCTGGGGAGGGTAACAATAGTCTTGAATTTCCTCCATTTGTACACAATCTGTCTGACTGTGGATTGGTGGAGTCCAAACTCTTTAGAGATGGTTTTGTATCCTTTTCCAGCCTGATGAGCATCAACAACTCTTTTTCTGAGGTCCTCAGAAATCTCCTTTGTTCGTGCCATGATACACTTCCACAAACATGTGTTGTGAAGAACAGACTTTGACAGATCCCTGTTCTTTAAATAACACAGGGTGCCCACTCACACCTGATTATCATCCCACTGATTGAAAACACCAGACTCTAATTTCACCTTCAAACTAACTGCTAATCCTAGAGGTTCACATACTTTTGCTACTCACAAAAATGTAATATTCGATCATTTTCCTCAATAAATAAATGACCAAGTATAATCATTTTGTCTCATTTGTTTAACTGGTTTCTCTTTATCCACTTTTAGGACTTGAGTGAAAATCTGCTGATTTTATTTATGCAGAAATATAGAAAATTCTAAAGGGTTCACAAACTTTCAAGCACAACTGTACATCTGTTTCTTTCTCCTGTTCTGCTCCCTGGTTCACGCCTGAACTTCGGCTTTTGAAAGCCAAAGGCCAGCAACTTGAACGGTTATATAAACAAACTAGACTCTTTGTTCACAAAGAGATTTACAAAAACCATATACTTCATTACAAGGACTGTACTGCGCAAACTAAATCTAACTATTTTACTCTCATTATTTCTTCCAATGAAGGAAACACCAAGTCATTGTTTTCACTACTTAATATCACACAACCCCCGGATTCTTTACCTTCTCACCTTTACTCAACTGAATTTTGCAATTCCCTTATGTCCTTTTTTAATGAAAAAATCCAGAAGATTCATCAGTCTCTCTGTACGGGTTCCTCCAGTACATTTGAATTTCACCCACCAACTTGCTCATTTTCCTCTTTTCAGCTTCCTACTTTCTCAGAAATCTCAGATCTGGACCCCCTCCCTACAGTTCTAGTCAAAGCCTGCCTCCCCTTTCTGGTCCCCCTTATCTCTGCTATTTTTCCACTCTTCTCTCACTACTGATATTGTTCCTTCATCTTTTAAAACTGCTGCAATAACCCCAACACTGAAAAAACCTGGAGCCGATCTGACTAATTTCAGTAATTTTCGTCCTATTTCTAATCTACCCTTCATTTCTAAAATTCTTGAAAAAATAGTGGCTATTCAACTTCATTCTCATATATCTCAAAGGAATCTGTATGAACAGTTCCAGTCTGGTTTTCGTCCCCTCCACAGTACAGAAATGGCACTTATAAAAATTACCAATGACCTTCTTATGGCAGCTGGTTCTGGTTTGATTACTATTCTCATTCTCCTTGATCTGAGTGCAGCCTTTGACACTATTTGTGACACTACTCTTCTCAATAGATTATCTTCGATTGGCATTACCCACACTCCACTAGATTGGTTCAGATCCTACCTCTCAGGCCGCACTTAGTTTGTTCAGCTTAAACTTTCACATCCCAACCCACCGCTGTTACTTCAGGTGTGCCCCAGGGCTCTGTATTGGGGCCCCTCCTTTTCATTACTTATCACCTTCCCCTTGGCAATAAAATATAACATTAGCTTTCACTGTTATGCTGATGACACCCAGCTCTATCTTACTAGCAAACCTACTGCTTCCTTTCCACCCTCCTCACTTACTGATTGCATAGCAGAAATCAAATCCTGTTTTTCTTCAGATTTTCTTAAATTAAATAGTGACAAAACTGAGGTACATTGTACATTGGTACAAATCAGCATTATTCAAAACTGATCATTTTTCATTTGTTATTGATAATTCATCTGTCTCCCCTTCCCTACAGGTTAAGAGTCTGGGTGTCATCCTTGATAGTACTTTATCCTTTCAGTCCCACATCAATAACATCGCCCGGTCTGCATATTTCCACTTGCATAACATTAATCGTATTCGCCCATCCCTCACACCACTGCTATCCTTGTTCATAGCCTTGTCACTTCTCACCTGGATTATTGCAATTCCCTTTTCTTTGCCTTCCGTACCCTTCCTCCATCCACTTGACTGTCCCCTTTGTTTGTCTTATTACTATGAGGAGCAGAGCAATCAGTCACTCTGCTCCCCAGCTTTGGAACTCACTACCACCTGAGCTTAGAAATATTGAATCATTTTCTGTCTGATTTTAACTTTTGTATTTTACTTTTGTTTAGTCTATTGTTCGATGTCCTTGGGTGTTTAGAAAGGCACCTACAAATAAATAAAATTTATTATTATTATTATTTATATATATATACACACACACACACACACACACACACATATACATACATACATACATACATACGAGGTAGGGAATGGGACAGCAGGCTGTCTGCTGCTTGTGCTGATATACATATTTACAAAACAAAAGACGCCGATGGAGAGGTGTGAAGGGATTTAAAATGGGCTGGGATTACGAGTTTTTTTGTAAGCTTAGGAGATTTTAGTGTTAAGTCTATTACTGTATATAATCAACATGAAAATCCATTTTAATTCCAGATTGTACTGTGACAGAACAATGAGGGGAATGAATACTTTTGCAAGGCACTCTACATGTTTTCCAGAAAATAAAATACATACACTTAATCGCTTTCATTCTTTCACTATACAGAAGGTTATTTCTTCATGTAACAAAGAATGCCTACTAGATAATACTCATGTGTGCTTCTGTGTGAGAGAATATTGAGCAGGCATGCATTAGGTAATAAGAGCTGAATAGATGGGCATTCAACCATCCACCCATTCCATATTCCCAACTCGCTTATTCAGAGCAAAGTTGTGGGGCAGCTGCAGCCTATCCCACTAAACATCAGACACAAAGCAGGAATAATCCCCGGATCAGGCACCAGTCCATTGCAGGGTGAACACACAGATACACACAGACCACTGTAGCAATGTAAATTCACTTAACCTGCATTCGTCTGGAATATGGGAGGGAACCACAGCATCTGGGAAGAACATGCAAACTCCACCTACACACAGACTCCAGTCTCCTTCACTGTGAGAAAAGCAGCACGTATACTATGTCACCTTGCAACCCAATGAGAATATTATTATTATTAATTGCTAAACTCAATATCTTCAATCTGTTATTTAAAAAGAATAACATGCCTCTGACGGTGTAGTCACTTTATCCACAGTGACGAACAATCAGTGACAAAGGCAGCTTTGGCCTCTGCGTATAGGTAAAAAGGCCAGAAGGGCGGCCAAAAAAATGCTGGCTTGAATTGACTGAGGGATGATCTGCACAAAGTCAATGCCACCCCAAAAAATGCACCAGATCAGAACAAATGGAAAGCAACATGCCAAAAATATAAGACTTTATGTCAATGCGGGACAAACTCTACAACGAAAGTTACTCCATTCATATATTTTTCTCTTCTATAGGCACAATAATAAAGATAATAAATATCCGCCCCTCTTCTTAACCTACTTACCCAAGGCAGAAGTGCAGGGCAGCTACAGCCTATGCCATCACACATCGCACTCAAGGCAGGAACAAACCCTGGTCAGTCCTTCTTCATGTCTCTCCTACATACCAATATCAGGCAAGACATTTTAAACTTCTGTGCATTTTCATGCAGTGTTTTTTATAAATAGATATGCAATGCATATAGAAAGTATTCAGACCCTCATTATTTTTTCCACATTGTTAAGATGCAGCTTTATGCTAAAATTATTTTAATTAATTATTCCCATCATCAAACAGCACTCAATACCCTAGAATGACAAAACAAAAACAGGAAATTTGAAAACTTTATTAAAAACTAGCAGGAGTACCTGGAGTTGCCCGGGAATGTATAACCGGTGAATTTCCCAAATGAAAGAAACAGAACATAGAAATAGAACAAACAGTTTTTTGATTCACATTTTATTGTAAGTTCTTCCATTATGGATTCTGTCTACTGTGGCGTTTCAGACGACCTTGAAATAGACTTTCTTCTGGCATCTGAAGTGGACCTTCAAATTCTACGTCTTTTTTTCGGTGGCATGGGTATATTAGCGAAAAGCAGGACAATTATAATGTGTTATATGGTATTACGTACGGAATAAGCACCACAGTGAGATGAATTTACCTTATTTACAATACGTCGGAAAGCGAACAAATAGCACCAGTCAGTCAGAAAGAGCAACACTGAAATTGTACTGTGAGTCGGAAAGTGAGCAAATAGCACTACAAAAACGGAAAGCCAGTGAGAAAGAGTAGCACTGAAACCGTACTGGGAAAAATAGCGAGGAGTGGTGGTCTGTTTGTAAGGAGTGTCTATGTTGAACCGTGCTGCTCTCTAACGGACGTTGGCGATGGTAACTACGGAGAGAAGTGACATACAACCGGTGCTGCGTGTGGGGAAAATGGTGGGGGAAGGATGCTGTCTTTTTAAGGCGAGTCTCTGTTCAAACATGGTGCCATATAACGGACGTTGGCAAATGAAATGCAGCAGTATCAGTGAGTGTGGGAGTGTGACCCGCGGAAACGCGGGTGTGTTAGCCGGTCACGTGCACTGGGTCGTTGACGTTTTACATCCATACGGCAGTTCCCCTTCACCCGATGAAAGCAGTCGGCCTTCTCATACTTGGACACTTCCGCCATCTCTTGGCAATTTAAAGAAACATGGGTAAAGAGCGACGTACAGGGATCAAATGTGCCGCTAGATGGCGCTGCCGTCAACGTCTGTTGCAACGTGCGGTCATCTTGTCGATAAGTACGGGGATGTGTGCCAAATGTTGCGTCGGTGAAAAGGTGCACTGCGCTTCACCACGAACATTTTTCACAAACAAACATACCCCATTACCTCCTCCTGGTCACAAAGGAGCCCCATCCCCAGTTTGGTGGCGATCGGGTGCCCGGTGCAGATTTGTATGGCAGACAAACAAACATACATACATACATACATACATACATACATACATACATATCTGCTTTATATATTAGATGAAAATATTATTATTAAAAATAAAAAAATGGAACATCACTTTAACAAAAGTATTCAGACCCTTTACTATGACACTTGAAATTTGGCTTGGGTGCATTCCATTCTACTGATCACCATTGAGATCTTTCTACAACTTGTTTGGAGTCTACCTGTCAAAAATTCAATTGAATGGACATGATAACTAAAGGCACATTGTGAATCAGGGCAGAAATCAAACCACAACATTGAAGGAACTCCCTGAAGACCTGAGGCAGGATTATTGCAAGGCATAGAGCTGGAACAGGATACAAGAAAAATTTGGCAGCACTGAAAAGCATAGCAGCCTCCATAATTCTTAAATGGAGTAAGTTTGTAACAACCATGACCTTTACAGAGCTGGTCACACAGCCAAATTGAAAAATCATTGGAGAACGGGCCTTTGTTAAGAGAAATGACCAAGAACTTGATAGTCACTTTAGCTGATCTCCAAAGAACAGAGATGGGAGAAACTTCCAGAAGGACAACCATTACTGCAACACTCCACAAATCTGGGCTTTATCTAAAAGTGGCCAGACAAAAGCTTTTCTTTAGTAAAACTAAACGGGGGGGGGGGGGGGGCAAACCCCCCCCTTCGCGGTTGTAAAAGGGGGGGTGGCAGTTTTAACGCACGCTACCGACCTGCGTGTTCTGCATGTCGCGCTGTGTGTCAATCATTTAAAAGCCTGTACAGAAGCTCCTGCTGCCGTGCTGTGTGATCTGCATGTCGCGCTGTGCAACGATCATTTAAAAGCCTGTACAGCAGCTGTCCTTTTGTCTCACTTCCTTGTCTTGTGGAACGTTAGTGTCTCTGAGAAATTATTTGTAAGTAGGGTGTGACGTGGAAATACTCTAGTGTCTCTCTGAGATAACGTCTCGACCCAAGATTTTTTTATATAATAGATATGCATGAAACCCCACTTGAAGGTTTCAAAAAGACACCTAAAAGACACTCAGAATGAGAAACAAGAACTGTCTGGCATCAAATCAGAGCATCGTATCTGGAGGAAACTAGGCACTGTTCGTCACCTGCAAAACACCATTCCAAAGGTGAAGCATGGGGGTGGCAGTATCATGTGGGGTTGTTTTTCAGTGGCGGGGACTGGGAGACTAGACAAGGTTGAGGGAAAGTTGAACGGAGCAAAGTACAAAGCTATCCTTAATGGAAACCTGCTCCAGACTGCTCAGAACCTTAAGCTTTGCTGAAAGTTCACCTTCCAACAGGACAATTACCCTAGGCACAAGGACTCACAAAAGGCCAAGAATATGATTTCTTCTAGACTGGTTTCAAAAGGTATACACTACCAGTCAAAAGTCTAGACTCGGCCAGAAATATTCATGCTTTGATAGATATTGATATTTTTATCAAAATACCACTAAAGTAAACTTTATCTGTACAGTACCCAATTTATTGTGTTTTTTGATTAAACATTTTGAATCTGTTTAACTTTTCTCCTACAGGACAGCTGCTGTTGAATTGACAGAGTTTAGAATACTGATTTTTGTCTTAGTCTAGTTGTAGGTAAATTATTTAACAGACCTGCTCCTGTGTGCTTGCTTTTAATCTTGTTCACTGATGCTTGCACTTTAATTCTTGTATGTATTGCAACTTGCTTTGTAAGTTGCCTTGGATAAATGAGTCTGATAAATAAATAAATAAATAAATAATAATAATGATTAAATTAACTTACAAATACAACCAAGACATTACTAGTGTTGACGGTGGCTATTACTGATGGAAATGACAGATTTTTAATGTTTTATTCACATATGACTGAAAAGCCCCATTTTCAACAGTTATTCCCTCAGTGTCCTAATGGTCAGCTGCATTAGCTTATCCTTAATTAATCATTTTAAATACTAATTAGCTACTAGAGAAATGTTTGTAAATAATTCAATATAATGTTATCTTAATAAAAAATTATCGTTTTCTATCAAAATCATGGAAATTTATGGGTTTCTCCAAACTTTTGACTGATAGTACTTCACCAGTGTCTGGTGATATGGTTTGCAGTGATACAGTATTTGCCAGAAGATTTTACTTGATTAGTATTGACTGTACCATGACTACTCAATAGTTCATCCACATACTGATCAAATCCTATCATCATCTCCATCATTAGCACAGCTATACACTGCGGAAATGATTACGGACGCTAATGATTCTCACACAACTGAATCTGCCAGATTACCATGCCCAAATCTAAACAAGCACATACTGTATGGGACAGTATTAGTTGACGTGGATTATCAAACAAATGATAAATAAATCACAGGATTCTATTCAAAACCTAGCTAACTTAATAACTAGATGACTGATGTATCATGTGCAATTTGGATAATAGCTACCATAATGCAAACATTATTTGCAATAAAAAGTGGAAAACCCTATATCATTATTATTTATGTAACTGTTCATTTTTTCTTATACTCAAATCATCATTCATGTCAAATTTGATAAAAAAAATGATGATGCCTTCTTGAGGCTACAATTTCCATTTTTATCAGTGCATTAAAACAAGTACAAGCAGAAATCACTTCAACTAATTCACATAAAAGACATACTTATTGGAAAATGGTATGAAACACTTTGAATAGTATATTAAAGAGGTGTATGCTTTTGACACATAAAATTTGGATTATTAACTTCTCAGATATGACTGTCACACACAACATTAGAACTTTTAAGGGAACTATAAAATTGAACAGTACACACATACCACCAGTACCTGTTGGCTGTCCACGTCTGATTAAAAATGGACGTGTCACTAAAAGAATTGCACAGAATGAGAGAATGGACTCTAGGAGACTTGTGTGTATATTCTGCAAACTTCTGAGCCAGAAAGCCACCCAAAGAAGCACCAAATAAGTGGATCTGAAAAAAATATTTAAACAACAATATTTAAGTCTATATAATTTGTTAAGTACAAAAATAAACATCAAGTTTTTACTGACAAAGAAAAAAGAAAAAAGAAAGGCATCAGGCTGTGTTCAAAGATCAAAAATGAACAAGTAACTGATCTTTTATTACACTCTTGCTGGTTTTGCATCTAATACAGCATTGCATTTTATTCAAATCCATGTGTTGCCCCCTCTTTTCCAGTTTCCCAAAATCAAGCTTCGACTAAGATTGCAAGGTAGGATCCAGCATGTGTCAAATGTGTAACAAAAGAAATATCTTAGTCCAATAAAGTTAGTTTTAAAAATGTTTAGTGAAAATTCAAAGCGAAACAGTTCACACAAAACTAGAGAAAAAATGTATTACACACACAGGATAAAAGCCAAAAAAGGAAAAAAATGCTTCTTCAACAAACTTAGCCTTTTCTTGTTAAACTTCAATTACTTTCTACACATAAAAAGTTTCGATATTTCTCTACGGCAAACTTACATATGCTTTACTTATTACATTCAGTATGTTCTATATGTATGGCACACTCAGTATGGTTAATACAATATGTTACAGGATACAGTTTGAAAACCCTCCATGCCTTACCAACTGCAAGGCAGATCATAAAATGGGATAAATCTGTAGTCACAGGGACAAGAAATACTTAGAATATTCCATTTCAGTTTATCTTATAGAGGATATAATAGATTAATATATCGATTAATAAATAGGCAACATTTTAATATCCATCCATCCATCCATTATCCAACCCACTATATCCTAACTACAGGGTCACGGGGGTCTGCTGGAGCCAATCCCAGCCAACACAGGGCGCAAGGCAGGAAGCCAGCCCACCCACTAGTGACAATTTATTTTAATATAACTAATAAAATACTTCTATCAGTTTAACAGATCCTTACTAATTAACAAATGGCTCTTACAAAATGTTTCCTTTTTCATGAAACTTTCACAATTTTTTTTCCTAGTACTCATTTACAGGACATATCCAGGAGTTAGAAATCTGTTTGACTGCTTTCTTTTTCTTCAACTGAAATTAACCTTAATCTATTTTTAATTTTATACATGCCTACATATGCAGCCAGAAATGAAAAATACATTTTCTTTTTAATCAAAGTAAAGCTAATTGCATTCCACTTTTGAAATAATGTTTAAATATACTAAAATTAAAAAAAAAAAAGTCAGAAATAAGGGGGCATGAAGGATCACGCTCCTCAGCCTTCCAGTCTATATCAAAGTGCTGAAACAAACACTCCATCTGATGATTTAGCTTTGATTTGAGGAGGAGCAAATTTGCATTGTATCCTGTCAATGAAACTACTGTTTACATAGGTATCTGTGGTGTCATGGGAGTTGCTTTCTGTATATTCTTAATGGACTCTGAATTAATTAATGGTATCATGTCAATTCCTGTACTTGTCTGACAGAAATAACAGCTGCTTATTCATACCTGGATTTAAGTGAAGTCTGCTCTATGTGTGCACTATAGTCCACCAAGTGTGTTTTGTGTACTGACATGTTCATGATTTTCACTGCCAGTGTATCAAAGTGCTGCCAAGGCTTTGAGACTACCTAATCTGGTAACTAAATGGTTGAATTTCTGCTGTTTGCAGATGATGACGTCCTCTTACTTTAGTCACACTATGATCTGTGTGACTTACCACAATGGTTTACAGTGGAGTATGCTGCATTGGGATAAGAATAGTGCCTTCCAATCTGAGCCATGATGAACAGTGTTTGTTCAGTGCACATGGAGTTTGATCAGCTACCCCGAGTGAATAAATAAAGACAGGTCATTGTGAGACTGACTAATGCTTCATTGCAGTAACAGTTTTACAGACATTATCCCATGCCATTTTGGTGAAGTACTGGCTATGTTGTTAAAGGAACTTTTAATTTATCAGTCACTTTATATCCTCATCCTCACTTATCATCAGAAATAACTGAAAAGACAAGATTTTGAGTACAACTGGCTGAATCACAACAAGGTCTGCCCATTTTCCATGTCTGGGTGAGTGACACAGTAATACGGCCTGATTTTTGAGATGAACCATTGCTTTTCAAAGTCAAGTGGAGTCAGGTGAGGTTGTCTGTAAATGCAGTTAAGATGCACACAGGTGTCTCCCACTGGAAATATACTAGAAATTATATAACAAGAAAAGACGCAGGGCACATTGGAGTAACTGTACCTCTCAAAACGCAGGGGAATTTTGAAAGAGGAGAAAGAAAATGTTGCTGAGGTAAGAACTGCTTAGCCAATTTGTAGCGAGCTACTCTTAAGTTTGATGAGGAGCCCGGCACACACAAAAATCTCCTACTCTTAAGAAAAATAATTCTATTAGGAATGGAACCAGACATGGCCTTCTTAAGAGGACAGATTATCGCATATTTTTCCCACAGAAATAAATTAGAAACCAAGAAAGTACCAGAGATAAAAAGCGAAATTACTAGAATAGATGAAGAACACACCAGACTACCAAGCGAGGCTCAACATAGGAAAAGGCAGGCTCTGCATTCAGAACTAAACCTCTTGACAACTAAAGAAACTGAACAACTAATTTATAAATCCAGACATCATTACTATGAACATGGAGAGAAAGCTAATGAGCTTTTAGCTCAACAAATTCACAAGCAAGAAGTGCGCAACGCAATCTTAGTAACCACCAACACAAACGGAGATAAAATCATCGACCACAAAAATATAATGCACACTTTCAGAGACTACTATAAATCTCTATATAGTACTGAGTTTAAAGAAGACAATACACAATCTAATGCATTTCTGGATACATTACAGATACCACAAATAGACACTTTTAGTGCGGAGGAACTTAATAAACCTCTGGCATTATCAGAATTACTAGATGCTATACAGTCACTTCAAGGCGGGAATGCAGCAGGCTCTAATGGCTAACCTGCAGAATTTTATAAGAAATTCTCCGCTCAGCTAGCTCCCTTCCTATTAGCAACATTTACAGAAGCCAGAGACAACCAAGCTCTTCCTCAAACTTTTCGCCAAGCACTAATCACCGTTTTTCCAAAACAAAATAAGGACTTATTACAATGTGCATCATACAGACCAATTTCACTTCTGAATAATGACGTTAAAATATTCTTTAAAATCATAGCTAGAAGGATGGAGAAAGTGCTCCCCTCTGTAATATCACAAGATCAAACTGGATTTATCAGGGGCCGACACTTACCTTCAATGCCTGTTTAATGTAATATACTCACCAACTAAATCAAACACCCCAAAAATATTATTATCATTGGATACAGAAAAAGCATTTGACATGATTGAATGGAAATACCTTTTTACTACATTGGAGAAATTTGGGTTTGGCCCGAACATTTGTGCATGGATCAAATTACTGTATACCAATCCAGAAGCTTCAGTTTGTATCAACAACATTTGTTCAGACTACTTTAAACTAGAACGTGGCACTAGACAAGGATGCCCCTTATCACCGCTGCTGTTTGCAATCGCTATTGAACCACTGGCAATACATTGTCGAAATACTGATCAGATAAAGGGGATTATCAGAGAAGGTCTGGAACAGAAAATTTCATTATATGCAGATGATATGGTACTGTATATATCAGACCCACAAAATTCTGTGCCTGCAGTCTTAACTGCACTCACAGAATTTCAAAAGATCTCTGGTCTCAAAATTAATCTGAATAAAAGTGTACTTTTTCCAGTGAATTCTCAAGCATATAATATTAGATTAGACACCCTACCTTGTATCATTGAAGAACAGTTTAAATACCTAGGGATAAACATCACAAGTAAACATAAAGCTCTTTATCAACAAAATTTTGCCGTCTGCATGGAAAAAATTAAGCAAGACTTGCATAGATGGTCAACCCTTCATCTCACTCTAGCAGGAAGAATCAACACTGTCAAGATGAATATTCTTCCTAAGCTCCTTTTTTATTTCAAAACATTCCAATATACATCAATAAATCATTTTTTAAGCAATTAGATTCAACAATAACCTAATTTATTTGCAACTCAAAAAATCCACGCATCCAAAGAGCGACCCTACAAAGACAAAAGGCGGCATGGCTCTACCTAACTTCCAGTTTTCTTACTGGGCAGCAAACATACAAGCTACAAAAACCTGGACAGAAATAAAAGAACATACACAGGCTTGGTCTGCAATAGAAGTAAAATCCTGCAGTACTTCTTTATATTCCCTGCTCTGCGCCCCAATAAACGCAAGTTATCGGCAATATACTGATAACTTAATTGTGCTTCACTCACTTAGAATATGAAACCAATGTAGAAAGCACCTCAAGACGGAGAGGCTTTTGTCTGTGGCACCTCTGCAGGAGAACCACCTCTTTCAACCCTCGCGAACATATGCAGTTTTTAATATCTGGAAAAAATTTGGGATTAACTTGCTTAGAGATCTTTATATAGACAACGTCTTTGCATCCTATGAACAATTACATTCCAAATTTAACATTCCAGTTACACATTTCTTTCACTGTCTTCAAATTAGGAACTTTGTTAAACGGTACCTTCCCGATTTTCCTCATCTTGCACCCTCATCCATGCTGGAAAAAATATTGCTCAATCTCAAGGACTCAGACACCATCTCTGTAATATATAAAATCATTTTACAATCCCTCCCTTTCAAGGATCCAAGAGGACACTGGGAAAAAGATCTATCAATTAATATATCAGAAAAGGAGTGGAAAGTAGCAATGCAGAGAATTCACTCGAGCTCCATATGCGCAAAGCATACAATTATACAACTGAAAATTGTACATCGAGCACATTTGTCTTGTCTAAAACTCTCGAAAATGTTTCCAGGGCATGATTCAACCTGCGAATGCTGCAATCAAGTCCCAGCCTCAGTGGGCCACATGTTCTGGGCTTGCACCAAATTAACATCATTCTAGACTAAGATTTTTAATTACCTTTCAAACAGCCTTGGTCTCACAATCCCTCCTAACCCATTAACAGCTGTGTTTGGGGTTCTCCCAGATGGGTTTAAAGTGGAGAAAGACAAACAAATTGTGATTGCATTCACTACACTTTTGGCACGCATACTTATTCTGATAAACTGGAAGAACCCAAACTCTCCTCTTTTAAGTCAGTGGGAAACCGATGTGTTATACTATTTGAAATTGGAAAAACTCACTCAGTTAGAGGATCTGTACAGACTTTTTTCAAAATATGGCAGGATCTAATCAGTAATATTTTAAAATAAGCTCTTAAAGCACAGAGGAAGCAACTATTTCCGTACTTCTTTGTCTTCTGCATTCATCTCTATTGGCTTATCAAACTTATTATTTTAGGTATGTTTACAAGCCTTAAATTTTACGCCGTTTGCCTTGCTCTCTCTCTCTCTCAGGGGTGGGGGTCGATTTGTTCTTAACTCAGTTTTACTTTTTGTAAAAATTGATTGATTTGTATGGAGTGATTGCAATAAAATTAATTAAAAAAAAAAAAAAAAAAAAAGGAATGGAACCGGACAGAACCTTAGCCCCAATTTGATCCCCTCAGGTGGAGATGTCCTTTATGAATTTAAAAAAAGGAAATAAACACCCCAACAATTATTTAAACAAACAAAAAATATATATATTATAGATCAAACAAAACAATAAACACCCTTTAACCAATCCTTAACAAATCTGTAACAACTAAACAAATACTAATTAAAATGTCAATCCCTTAAACCCTTCTATAATATACTCCCCAGAAAACGGCAAAACAGAACAGAAAGAAATGAAAAAGATATACCACCCATCTACTGACAGCACAGACTATATATATATATATATATATATATAAATATACATACACACACACACACACACACATACACAGATATGTACAAGCATAAATTATACACACACACAATCCCCACATGTTCCCCAGTCCCTTTTATATTAACTTTGTTTTAAGTCTATAGTACACACGGCCTGGGAAGTCCACCAATAAATCCAGTGTACAAGTCAAATATGTTCCACTGACTCGTTCTACTGTATATATGTGTAAAAGAAGCGATCTCACCGGCCTGGCGATGACACTTTTGTGAAAGTTGAAGTCCGTCTCACCCGGGTGTATCGGCGTTAACGTTAGTCAATGGCAACTTACGTCACACCAAAGCGCGTTTTGGCAAGAAAATAAAACATCGCATCCATTACCTTATCATAATAACTAACCTTGTCCAGTTGTAAGTGGTCAAGAAGTTTCCGAAATCCCTCACAAAACTCAAGAAGATCCCAATACACTGGATACTGAAGCTACAAGATTAAAGAAAAATTAACTTCTAGTTTGACTGTATTCCAAACATCAATATGAGTTGCTTCACACTCCACAATGTGTTACACATAAGAATTTCTTTTAGAGCATGCAGTCAACCAGAGATTAATATATCTGAGGGTGAACAACACATTTACTGTTTGGTTTAGGTATATTCGTTGCATAATATTTATTTTAAATCATTATTTATTATATAGAGTGCCTTCAATAATGTCTGTGGCAAAAACACATTTTACCTTGAATTACTTATCTGTTCCACAGTTTAAAATTACAAATCAAACAATTTAGACATGATTAAAGTACCAATTGCAGATTTTAAGGGTACAGCGGAACCTCGGTTCACGAACATCTCGGTTCACGACCAAAAAGTTCGCCAAACATTTGCCTCGGTTCACAACCATACACTCAGTATACGAACATGCCAGTTTCCCTTTCGGTTTGTGTGCGCCGATGATTTCCGCACGTGTTGCATTGCCTGCCTGCAGCTGACAGAGAGAGAGAGAGAGAGAGAGAGA